>OX459014.1:3468567-4068567 GCA_949774965.1 Diarsia brunnea | reverse complement strand
TGAATAAGTGTGCCATAATCTTTAGTAAATAATCATTTAATGATTGAAAATCATGTATAATTAACTAATTAAGTTTTATACTTTAGATGCACAAAAAAACGAATTATGCTATCAATGCTACATTATATATATACCTAACTACTCGTACAGTTAAAAATAATTAATCAACTATTTTATTTTTGAAATGTTTAATTTTCTATTTTCATAATGTCAAAAAATCTTCAACGGTACAAATTAAATTTCAGGCATATAATAAAGAATTACCTCAAATAATTTAAATATAATAAATGTTTTTCATTGGTTTTTCACCTTAAATGTCCCTTTGCTCTTTCATTCTGGATAATCTGCAATATTTGAATGACCCGTATATTATAAGGTAAAATTCTGTATAAATAAATGGGTTATAAAGTTATAAGTCTATCTGGTCCCTGCAAAAATCTTATACGAAAGCGCCTAGAAATAATGTCATGGCAACACTTCCGAACACAACATTACCCACTGAAAATATCATTGACAATGACTATCTTCTACTGTTCTTTCAAAGTCAGGTTACATTTGATTGGACATCACTTTTAAAATAACAATGATCTTTATCTCTGAAATTATGAAGTTGCTGTCCAATTTATGGCTGTCACTGACTTATCAAAAGTGTTTTTTATGATAATCATCATCATTATTAAAATAAGGTTGTTTTTAGGTTGCAGCATTCATACGTAAATTGACAGGACATAGGTAATCAAGCGCCAAATTCGTCGAAATCCATCTGGAACCCGAAATCCATGTTTCAAATCAGAGGCCTTTGCATCAAAGCTAATTTCAGATTGTGTATTCGATACTGAATGGATAACGAAGCGTGCGTCCGGAGCTAATGTCTATACTTGGCTACCTAGAAAATCTATGAATAGCCCACACTTAAATAAGGTTCGACCATACCGTAATTCCAGAAACTCACTGATAACATATATCAGTACATTACCTGCCTGTGTCCGTGTACGAAACCGCGTCCACAATCAATCCGTACTGGTTTTATCGACCATATAATAACATTTCTAGTGTTACGTTTGTTTGTAATTACGTGGACAGAACAAGAATAAAAAACCACATTAAATTATTGCAAGTTTTTATCATTCGTTAGCAACGAAGAGAAAGTAGATTTTACACAACAGATTGCTATAACTATTTAAACAGTAGGTACAGTAGGTGTTGCTTTTACGCAATATATTGCTGTAAGAATATTAACAGGCGTTACTCAGTGTAAATTATTACGCATACGCAAAGTACTTCACTTTTCTTTGACATCGAGTAAGAAGTTTCATAAAACTAAAAGAGAACATAAATGAATATATGTCACAGAATATCGATAAATGATGTTTATTTTGCAAATAGGTTTTTACAAACACTTTTACAAGTCCCTTTTTCAAAACTAGATGGTATCACACCACATCTACCAACACGTACTAGGTACGCCCACTCAACCACATAGAAGGAGACCTGTAGAATAATAGAATAAACGACCGCAGCTAGTGTGGTAAGGATACCCTTAATACTCACTAAAGCATAAAGGAGATTAACCAAATGACCTTATGGCAGCAATGACTCAATCAAGATTACAAGGATTTGCGTACTGTTGTACTACAATATAAGTTTACACATGCATTAACAATGACTAACCGTCTAAAAATAGACACATGGTCAAGGGCCTCATGTATTTAACAGGCCTCAAACCTCAATACAATGGACCGGAATAATTAATTGATCTGAATTTCGGCAGTTTTGACTCTTGTACTGGCCACTACTGGCCACTACTGGCCTTCGACTAACATATCATTATAAAGCTATTAGTAACTCCGGATGTTCAATTATGTTTTGTTTTATGTATAGGATAGCAAAACTTCGATCTATGTCATTTTTAGCGAGATTAATCTTGTCTTTTCCTACTCCTAGTATCGATAATACCCATTATTATCTAAGTCAAATTAACATCGCCCGTAATCTGGCACCATCGACAGTGTTGCAATTGGCAAACAATTTGATGCCATCCAAAGCTTTGACGAAAAAAACATCTTGATGAGCCTATAATGCCCAAAACCAATCACTGGTCTTCAACTAAACTTCTTACACACAAGCTACTGCAGATCTCTTTGACCTCATATTTATGACTCAGACCAGAGAACATGGAAAAGTAATAGGTACAGTCGAACAAGCAAATACTTATTTGCATACAGGTAGGGTGGTGGAAATAATTCGTTAAAATTCAAAAATCCAACTAAATTATTTTTCACCACGCGGGTGCTGGTTCTGATATTTTCAAAAAAAACTTTCTGCGGAGAGCGAAGGGGGTTCACAAAGTAGGAGGCCAGGAGAAATAGATCAGTTTTCATGCAAATTGGTTGTACATACCAACGTAACGCCTTCAGCGGGACTCCCACAATCTGGTGCGATCTCGGGATGGCAGGTCACAATTTTTCGTGGTCCAGGTATTACCAAATTACACAAAACACACAACGTTCGTAAAAGGTCTATTCCCCACTCTTATAGGGGTGCGCGGGCGCAATAATTGTAGTTATTTGCGAATAATTGTGAAGGTGAAGGACGTGCGTCTATCGTCCTTGAGATGTGGCGTAGAACTGACGTAGCGGCCCATTCAAGGGCGCGCAGAGGTCGCGCGCGCAGCGTCGCGGTTGCGGTCGCCAGCGCGTCAACGCACATTGATATACACATACCAATTTACACAAAAAAAGAACCATCCCCCCGGCCTTCAGGAGTTTGAAGAAGTCCTGAACTAAAGAGTCAGGGAGAGCTATTAGCGAAGCGAGAGCGGGATAAAGTAGAAGTACATCCAGTTAGCTCAAATAGCTGACTTTTATAAGAAAACGGAAAAATAATGATTAAACTATGGCTTATAACTAAGGGGAGCCTAGATGGCTTATGTAATAACTATTTATTAAACTATTATTGAGAGGGTAAAACGCAGAGTTTTACCACAGGTCGAATATAGGTGCCACTTCGTGTGCGTACAGTAGCGACTCTGACTACTCCATCTGAGGAAGGTTTGACGTCATCGATAACACCTATGGGCCATTGTAAAGGCGGCGAGTTTTCCGTTTTTATAAGAACTATAGTACCTTTGGTTACCGGATTAGATTTGGTATTCCACTTAACACGAGATTGTAAAGTGTTTAGATACTCACGCCTCCACCTATTCCAATATCTCTGAACTATGGCATCGAGTAAGCGTTTGTTGCGGATTAAATCTACCGAATCTAAGCGCGGGTCGGAATGAAATGAGTCTAGCGGACCAAAGGTCAAAAAATGCGCGGGTGTTAGAGCTTCGGGCTCTGCGGGGTCTGAACTAAGCACGGTTAACGGTCTAGAATTGATCATGGCCTCAACCTGTGTGAGGACAGTAAGTAGCTCCTCGTACGTGAGGAGAACGTCGCCTATAGTGCGGCGGAGATGATTCTTTACGACGCGGATTTGACTTTCCCAGCAACCACCGAAGTGGCTGGCGGTAGGCGGATTCAGATGCCATGTTATACCTTGATATAGTGTTTCCTGTTCAAAGGAATCACGGAAGGCTTTAGATTTAAGAAATCCATTTAACTCATCGAGCTGAGCCTTCGCACCAATAAAATTAGTTCCGTTATCGGAAAATAAGGAAAAAATTTTGCCTCGACGGGATATGAAGCGTCGTAAGGCGCGAATATAGGACATCGAATCCAATCCGACTGCAACCTCGATATGGCAAGCTCGAGTAACAAAGCAGGTAAAAAGGCATATGTACGCTTTTTCCTTACGAGCACCACGATACCTACTTATTAGACAATTAATTGGACCCGCGTAATCCACTCCGCAATAAAGAAAAGGCTTAGCTTCATTGACGCGGGGTGCGGGAAGAGCTGCCATAAAAGGTGCTTCTGTGCGGGGATTAGTCTTAAAGCAGCGGTTACACAAGCGAAAGCGTTGTTTCACCGTGCTGCGTCCAGAGATAATCCAAAACTTTTGTCGTAACAGCGAAAGTAATAATTGTGGACCGGCGTGTAGGTATTTTCGGTGGTAGTAATCAATTATCAAATTTACAATATGATCTCTTTTGGGAAGCAAAATTGGATGCTTGCTATCAAACTCCAGAGAAGATTTTTCTAACCGGCCACCAACGCGAAGAATGTCGTTTTCCAGGAAAGGAGAAAGCGGGAGAAGCGACTTAGACACCTTGTGGCTTTTAGAAAGCGCGTTGATGTCGCTGGCGAAATATTGTTGTTGGAGTGCCCTTATAACGGCAGTCTCCGCAAAATCCAGATGTGAAAGCATCATCCTATTGGAACGCGGAAGCTTTCCCAAAAAACGATAGATGTATACTACAATGCGGAGAAGTTTAGACCAAGAAGAAACGCGTTTAGATATTGCGCAGAGAAAAGGTTCCGGCACATCAGTAGTGATAAAAACATTTGATTGTTTTTTGAGCTCTAAAAGCTTTTCGTCCTGCGCGGGGTCAAAGGTGAATCGGCTAATTGGCCAAGTGTGCACTGGGTCACGAGCCCACGTGGGGCCGTGGAGCCATAGTGGATGGTCTAACAATTGAGCAGGAGTAAGCCCACGACTTATGCAGTCGCTGGGGTTCTGCGCGCTTTCACAATGATAAAAGTGTTTAGAACTAAGATTGTCCTGTATTTGAGCGATGCGGTTCGCAACGAAAGTATCGAAGCGATGCGGAGACGAATGAATCCAGTGGAGGGCCACCGTAGAATCAGTAAAAGCGAATATTTCGTCTATGTGACACCGGGAAGAAATTACATCGATTACAAATCGAAACAGTTTCGATAACAATAAAGCAGCGGAAAGCTCTAGGCGAGCTAAAGTTACATTACGCAGGGGAGCTACCTTGCTTTTGGCTCCAATTAAGTTGACCTCGTTTGGTCCAGAAGCGGGATGTACACAGAGGTACACGGCGGCGCCCATCGCTTTTTCGGATGCGTCTGCGAACCCCATCAGAATAACGCGGGATTCAGGCACAACGCCGAGAAAGCGCGGTATTTTGAAGCGTTGTAAAGCGGGAAGCTCAGTGAGGAAACGGTTCCACGCCATGCAGATGTCACGTGGTGGGGTATCATCCCAATCGATTTTCGGTGTCGCGGCCCAAAGAGCTTTTATCAAAAGTTTTGCATGTAAAATTACGGGGGCACAAAAGCCATTAATATCCCATAACCTAGCGATCGCGGAAAGCATAAGTCGCTTAGTACATTTAGACTGCGGGTTAAATTTAATAGCGATCGAAAACTCATCTTCAGTCGGAGACCAAATTAGGCCTAACAACTTCAAGTGGTCCTCTTTGTCAAATTCAATGTTTGAAGACAAGCGGTTGTTTACTGGAATCGATTTCAACACCTCCGACGAGTTACTCACGAATTTGACTAAGTCAAAATTGCCACGTTTGAATAGCTCAATCAAGTCTAGGGCGAGCTGAGTCCCATCTTCGGCGGAGGCCACGGACACCCCCAAATCGTCCATATACAAATTATTACTAGCGATTTCCGAAGCGAGTGGTAAATCAGTTTCATCTTGAGCTAATTGCTTTACTGTTCTCATGGCAAGGTACGGCGAGCAACGCAAACCAAAACAAACGCGGTTAAAATGATACAATTGTGCATTTACGTCTTCGTCAAATTTATAAAAAATGTTTAAAAAACGGCGGTCTTCTTCGCGAATTCCGATGGCTAAAAACATTTGTTTAATGTCGGCGGTCAGAGCAACAGGAAATAGTCGAAACTTTAAAATGATCGCGGTTAAATTAGCTTGTAAATTCGCGCCAGAATGTAAACAATCATTTAATGAAATATTAGAATCGACGCACTTCTGAGAAGCGTTTAAAACAATTCGAACCGGTTTGTCCGGTCGCGTAACTGCATGATGCGGTATGACGTAATAGTCCTTATCAGTTGTCGACGCGGGAGCGGGCGAAATGATGTTACGTTCGAGATAGTCTCTCATTACGTTATCATATTCGATTTTTAAAGCGGTATTTGTCTGAAACCGACGTTCTAGACTAGTATAGCGGCGAGAGGCGATAGTTATAGAATCGCCTAGCAACGAAGTTGGTTGCGAAAAGGGCAAAGCGGTGACGTAACGTCCGGATTCATTATCGCGGTGTGTGTTCGACACATAAAAATCCTCACATTCTTGTTCGGGTTTAGAAATGTGAGTTTTACTAGGTATTGACTCGAGTTGCAAAAAGTTTGCAACTAAAGATTCGATCGATTCGTCACAAGATGAAAAAAATGTCTGGCTAATCGATGGGCTATTATTGTGACAAGGTAGTGAGGCGATCGACCCGAAAACTAAATAACCGAAGGCGGATTCCAGTACATCAGGTTTTCCAGGTGGTCCTAATAATCTTCCAGGTCGCAAGATCTCCATGAAAGTATCAGCGCCTAACAAAAGGTCTATGTCGGCAGGAGTCTGGAAGTTAGGATCGGCGAGCTGTAAATTGTCTAAGTAGGTCAAAGACGAAATGTCAAACTGATAGCTCGGCAGATCACTTGAAATCGTTTTAAGAACTAGCGGTTGAATCGGCAAGCTAAAGGTTTCATCATATTTTGAATGTAAAGTAATGTTAGCGATGCCGGAAATAGTCTGAGTGCAGTTGCCTAATCCGTTCACTGACCTGTCAGAACAATCATTAAAAATGCGAATTCCTAATCGTTTACAAGTGCGGCGGGTTATAAAATGGTTTTGAGAACCGTTATCAATCAAAATTCTAACTTGTGCAATCGATCCGTCCCTGCACTTGACGTTAGCGAGGGCGGTGCATAACAAAACGTTATTTGTTTTTCTCGGGTTTATATTGCTGGCACTCATGCTACAAAGGGCTACTGCGTTGTCTACTTGTTTATTAGAGACCGAGTTTGAAGACGAATTGGCAGACGCGTCATGTATCGGATCCGTTGATCCTGTACTACTCGATGCGTTATCGCCTGAGGTCAATGACTCCTTCGACTCCGGGAAGTGCAGTAAAGAGTGGTGGAATTTCGAACCACACTGTTTACATGTCGACTTCGACCCACAAGAACGTGTGTGATGTTGTAAACTCAAGCAATTTACGCATGCGCGAAGTTTTTTAATGTAATTAAAACGTTCGCGAGGAGGGAGCGATTTGAATTTCGGACATGAATAAAGTCGATCATGGTCCGACTTTTCACACAATTGACAAGTAACTTTGTTATTGTTTACTACAAAAGAGCGCGCGGTGCCTTTATTCGACGAGCTACTTGTCGCGTTTTTATTTCCTTTCGCAGACGAGTTATTTACGTTAGTGCTGTTATCACCCGTCCGATTTAAAACTTTTATACGGTCACGGACAAAAGAAATTAAGCTATCGAGTGTAGGTATATCCTTACCTCGGTTCTCCATCTCAAACAGCTGCGCGGTTTCTTTGTCTAAGCGCTGAGACAAAGCGTGTGATATTATGAAGTCACACAAGTTAGGTAATTTTAAATTATTTAATGCGAGATACGAGTTCGAAAATTGATCGATTAAAGTCTCTAAATTACTAGCGGTAGCGGAAAGAACAGGTTTTAATAAAAACATCTGATCTAGATAAGTGACAGCTAAGTTTCTTTTATCTTGATACCTGTCTATGAGTGCGGAATAGATCGTACTGTAATTTTCCGCAGATGGAATGAATCCAGCGTAAACAGATTTCGCTTTACCGGTAAGTTTACTGGCCAGATAAAACATGCGTTCTGTGTCATTAAGCGACGTGTTTGAATGTACAGCGCTTTGAAATGTAGCATAAAAAAGCGGCCAATCTTTAGAACTACCATCAAACTCGGGAATTTCGATGCGAGCTAACTTTACGTTAGGTGACGAGCTATCGTTGTTTACATTATGTTTAGTCATACTCGAGCTCGACTTAGGTTCTAACTGAGAATGTTTGCGTTTGACGCGACAATATAAATCCTCAAATGCAAGCCATTTATTGAAGTCAGGTTCGGATTCTTTATCAATTTTCAACGAAAGCGTATTAATGTCAGTTAAGCATTGTTGAAAATTACTGCGAACCTCATCTAAGGTTACAATCGAGCAAAGGAAACTGTCTAATGCACTAGAATCGTTCAAATTACGCGAAAGATCGTAAGCATTTTGCATACGTTCGAAATATAACTGTCGTTGGCACTCTAATAATTTTAACTTTTGTTCATTAGACGACATTATTCCGTAATAGCGGGCGGATATATATTAAAATAATGTGGGTAGGTACCTAGTTTAGAGATAGCGAAATGCGATGAAATGCGATGCGAAAACAATAAAATATGCGATGAAAAGTATATATTTTTAAAGCGGTAACCAAAGGAGTTCTTTTTAATATCTTTAATACGAAAAATGAGAAATACGACGCGCGACACACACAAAATGGCTGCCTACCTTCGTAGTATAAAAAATGCGGATTTTGATGCGGATTGGTAAAAATATGATATGAAAAGATGAAAATTATGAAAATTATCAAAATCTGAGCTTCGAAGGACCATAAAATGGTGGAAATAATTCGTTAAAATTCAAAAATCCAACTAAATTATTTTTCACCACGCGGGTGCTGGTTCTGATATTTTCAAAAAAAACTTTCTGCGGAGAGCGAAGGGGGTTCACAAAGTAGGAGGCCAGGAGAAATAGATCAGTTTTCATGCAAATTGGTTGTACATACCAACGTAACGCCTTCAGCGGGACTCCCACAATCTGGTGCGATCTCGGGATGGCAGGTCACAATTTTTCGTGGTCCAGGTATTACCAAATTACACAAAACACACAACGTTCGTAAAAGGTCTATTCCCCACTCTTATAGGGGTGCGCGGGCGCAATAATTGTAGTTATTTGCGAATAATTGTGAAGGTGAAGGACGTGCGTCTATCGTCCTTGAGATGTGGCGTAGAACTGACGTAGCGGCCCATTCAAGGGCGCGCAGAGGTCGCGCGCGCAGCGTCGCGGTTGCGGTCGCCAGCGCGTCAACGCACATTGATATACACATACCAATTTACACAAAAAAAGAACCATAGGGTTTTTTTATAAATCTAGAACACTGAAAATATTGATTGCAATTTTGTTTTATAAAGCGTTTCGCATTAAGCAACAGATGTCAAACGCTGTATCGTTTGTCATCAGCCACTAAATGTATCTGTATAATCTTAAAATTAAATGTTGGGTGTATACTTATTAGCTTTTTCGACTGTGCATTATGACGCCTACGATTTGCTCCATGGGACAAGGAGAAGCCGCTAAAGGTATTAGTATCATCCTTTGCCTAGCCTTTTCCTAACTATGTTGGGGTCGGCTTCCAGTCTAAACGAATGCAGCTGAATAACAGAATTTTACATGTAGAGAGAATTTTACATCTGACTTCCACAACCCAGTAGCAGTGTCAGTTTTTCGGGCCACGACTTGTAATGACTGTCAAACATCTACAAGTGACAGCCACGATCAATGGATTAACGTACTTTTCGATGCACGGAGGAAACTTGGTATATTATGGGTGGTCATCTTACCACAGACCACAGTATTAAAGTACGGAGGTAGCAGTACTTAATAGTAAAGTAATAGGGTCGATAATAGGCTCAAAAATACTATCCACATAACATCACGCACCACTTGAATAGACAATCTACTTGTCGTAACTCGTAACAAGGGCATTTATACCGCATGTACATAAATAGTATATAAAAACATGGCTTCGTTTATGTAGTGGTGATGGGTTTATGGTAATTAGGTGACGCTTCGTTAACAAATACACATGATGGTATGTTTTGTATGGGGTGTTTTGTTACCTCGGCATAGGGTGTTATCCACAACATAAAATGCAGGGAAATCTCATGTGTTATCAAGTTTTCAGAAATTGTGCTAATTGCAAAATCATTTCGACAAATAAGGTCTCTAATCATTTATTTCTCGTTCAAATGAAAAAATACTCATTTACATTTTTGTAGAAATGTGGTTTACCTTAATTTGACCTACCATGACGTTATCTCAAGAAGGAATATCGTAAAATTTCGAATGCATTCAGAAATGGATATGGCAATTTCGCGGTTACTGCGTGCCTGAACGAGCCATGAACGAGCCCTTGACTTCATGTGGACGCCATTAAACAAACAAACTGTCATTAGAGTGTCACTCACGTATTAAACCGTTGAATGAGCAGTGAATTCTTTACCAGTAATGACCTCATCAGCCCTAAAATATTTCAATTAAATATAAATTAAACAAGCCATTTAATTTAAAAAATATTCAAAATCGGTTTTTTAAAACGCTATTATTTAAACTAAAAATATATATACAGGTTAGGTTTATACTCATTATTTAAAAGATATTTAGCGTAATCAGCCATTGATATACATGAGACGCAGTTGCTTACACAGAGAAGACACATGCTGGCTACCTCTATGTGGGTATCCATCACGCAGGCACAGCTGATAGATACAAGACATATTCAAAATAATAAAGGCTAAAAGGTGAATATAAGATAACGTGTGCTACTTTATAATAAGATAATCACGTTACCAAGAGGATGCAGCTAAGTCGACAAAGAAAATACTCTTCAAAATTGACCTTCAGACTGGGAATATGATGATGATAAACGGAGCAGATGCAGTCTTGTGAAATCTCCACCTATTTATAAAAAAATTATTCATCTCCATCCTTCTGCCATTTTGATTCGGTGCAACACGTTTATTTATTCTATGCTTCTCCTCCAATCGTCACGCAGCACGCTATCATTTACTCCTAAACAGACTTACGATATGATAAGAACCTCTCAAAATTGTTCTTGGTATTTTTTTTAAAGGTTACAGAATCTTGTAAGGAGTGAACCTACCGAGCATGTCAAAAACGAAATAACTCTAATTTTACTTCGTGACAATCTGGAACATAATTTATTAGACAAGTAGTATTTCTACACACACTTACTAAACATCGCGAATTTTAGAAACAAAAAATAAATATTTTTTAAACAGGTATCATTTTACCAAGCTTCTCGTACTGGCCACCCCAAGCGTCACTTTTTCTTTTCGCGCGCTCAACAACATCGCTAAAAAATTCTCTTGCGCAAAATTATCTATATTAGAATTGAATTTCATTAAAAAACTGTGATGCCAAGCAACAAATCCAACACAAAACTCTTAAAATGTATATTATCCGCGTTAGACGACCATAAACGAAAACGACGCCACCGGCGGCGCCGGAGTCGCAAAACTAAGTCTCGCTCGCGCAGCCCCCGTGGGCGGCGCTCATCATCAACGTCTTACACACCAGAAAGACGCAGAAGCAAGACTCCCAGCCCTGTGCGTAAGCCGGAGGTAAATCCCGAGCCCTCAAACTCCAATTCAGGTATGTACCTAAAATTTTTTATTCAAGGTTAACAAGACGAGAACGTGGTTTCAATGTGCTTTCGGTTTTTTGAACACGTGGGCCACGAAGCGGCCTCGCTTTCAACCCTGCTTAATGCGTGTGAGTGTCATCTGAACGCGTGCATTCAAGAGCATTTAACTTACCTCACCAGTGAGTACGAGATACTCATAGCGACATTACCTCCATGTTGCTAGCTGGTTTGAGTTTGCCACGGTGTGAGCATGCCTCGTTTTTACAGACCACCGAGTACGAGATACTCCCAGTTGCTTATGTAAGCACTAGGTGGTTTGACCATCCGGCCATTAAGTACGAGATACTTATGCTAACCTATTGGTATGTTGCAATGGCTGAAAGAAAACGCTGCTTATGCAATTATTGTTTTCTTCGCTTTTAGATATAACCCAAATGGAGCCACTAAACCCATATAAAGAAGCTTTAGATATGGACTATGAAGAACCACAGACATACATGGGACAAATCCATAAGGATATAAGGCTCAACCACATCTTAACTAAAGGCTTAACAAAGGAGGAAAGAGAGACAATAATTAAAAGGCACACAATGCCAGATAATTGCACCTTACTTGATGCCCCCATACTGAACCAGGAGGTGAAAGCTGTACTCACAGACGCCTCTAAACTAAGGGACCATGGTATTGAGATATCCCAGAAACAACTCGGGCTGGCTACCTCCATCATTGCAAAAACCATGACCGACCTCATAACACTGGAGGAATTAGACAAACACAAATTACTTACAAACCTAGCTGATGCTACCAAACTAATGACCAACATACATTACCACCAAACACAGACAAGAATAAAATTGATATCTCCAATGTTGGACAAGAACTTTAACCAAACTTTATCCAAAACAACTAGAGACTCTTTCCTTTATGGAGAAAACCTACCGGACCTGCTGAGGAACGTGAAACAAATGCAACAAGCGGCAGCACAATTAAAAAAAACCGTTGCCAGTACTGCCAACAAACAGACCAAGTAACATGCAAAGACCCAGCCAGGGAAACAGGAATGGCCCACCACCGAAGATGAAAATGCATGCACGTGGTGGGCCACACAAGAGGAACCAGCCCTCGCGCCAACAACAACCTCGTTGGTCGCACCGCTCCGAGAGGACAGCTCACCAACAAGGCAGATACCGGAATGCCCCAACAAAACGCTGATAAACCAGGTACATGCAGGCAATTTGTCTAACTATGTTAACTGCTGGAGACATATTACGGATGATCCTGTTATCTTACAATGGATACAAGGGTACGAGATACCGTTTGATACCCCACCTGTGCAGTTTAACATTCCTAATTCTAACTTATCACAATTAGAAACTATTCATATGGGAGAGTCCATTGTAGACCTACTTAAATTAGGTGCCATTGCCCCTTGTCAACATACAAATGGCCAATTTATTAGCAAAATTTTTCTCAGGCCCAAACAAAATGGTAAATTTAGATTTATCCTGAACCTTAAACCACTTAATAAATTTATTTCAGCAAAACATTTCAAAATGGAAGATATTAGAACTGCCATTAGACTGGTAGATAAGGACTATTATATGGGTTCAATTGACCTTAAAGAGTCATATTTTTTAGTACCTGTTTGTCAAAAATACAGAAAGTACTTACGCTTCAGTTACTTAGGCCAACTTTATGAGTTCACCTCCATGCCTTATGGCCTATCCACAGCTCCCGGAGTATTTACCAAACTACTCAAGCCAGTAGTAGGTTACTTAAGAAAACAAGGATTCATGTCAACCATATACCTTGACGATTGCCTTTGTATTGGTAAAAGCTACCAAGACTGTATGGAAAACATAAACACCACTGTAAGTCTGTTTAAATGTTTAGGATTAATTATTAACTATGACAAGAGTAAATTAACTCCTAGCAAACAATGTAAATTCTTGGGTTTCATCATTAATACCGAAGACATGATCCTTGAACTACCCATAGAAAAGAGAGAATCCCTAATTGATCTTATTCAAAAATTCCTAAAATTGAAAACTTGTTCCATTAAAGATTTAGCTAAATTACTGGGTACACTAATAGCAGCCTGTCCAGCCATTCCTTATGGTATGATGCACACAAAAATTTTTGAAAGGTTTAAACATTTAGCTCTAATAGATTCCAATGATAATTATAACACCAAAATAAAACTATCAAGAAAATTACTCCCAGACTTACAGTGGTGGTTAGAAAATTTAAAAAAATGTAGAAAACTACAGGAAAAGCCTTTTACACTAGAGATTTTCTCAGATGCATCTCTTACCGGGTGGGGGGCGCATTGTGGTGGCGAGCGTATTGGAGGATTGTGGTCAGAACAAGAACAAAATTATCATATAAACCAACTTGAGATAACGGCAGCATATTTTGCTTTAAAATCATTTACTGCCCGAGTGCAAAACACATCCATCCTTTTAAGAATCGACAATACGACCGCCATCGCATGCATCAACAAAATGGGAAGCATACAATACCCTCACTTAAATGATGTAGCCCGTGACATATGGACATGGTGTCAGGAGAGAGACATACATGTATATGCTTCATATGTCAGATCGAAAGAAAATTTTATTGCGGATCAAGAATCCAGAAACATTAACATTGATACGGAATGGGAACTATCCCCTGATGCATTCAGTTTGATTTGCTCTAGACTTGGCCAAGCAAAAATTGATTTGTTTGCTAGCAGAATTAACCATAAATGTGAAAAATATGTCTCATGGAGGAAAGATCCATATGCATTTAACATAGATGCTTTCACTTTAAACTGGTCCAAATCCTTCTTCTATGCTTTTCCCCCTTTTGCCCTTATCACAAGGTGCTTACAAAAGATTAAGAATGACAAGGCCAAGGGTATTCTAGTTTACCCACTATGGACTTCTCAACCGTGGTACCCTTTAGCAAAATGCCTAGAAATATCTGAACCCATTATATTTCACCCTGACGATGACCTTTTAATATCACCTTTCAGGACGACACATCCACTGAGCTCGAATCTTACCCTGGTTGCAGCAGTCTTCTGCGGAAAGCATTCCAACAAAGAGGTCTGCCAACTAAGTCATTAGACATAATGCTATCCTCACTCTCGACAGGTACGCTTAAACAGTATAATGTTACATACAGGGCATGGTGGATTTATTGTAAAACTCATGCATTAAGTGTTTACACAGCATCCGTACCACAGATAATACAATTCCTTACAGAGAGGTTTGAGACTAACGTAGGTTACAACAGTCTTAACTCAGATAGATCAGCCTTATCAACCCTAATTAGTTCAAAAGTCGGGAATGATGATAGAGTTTCAAGATTTCTTAAAGGTGTATATAGACTCAGGCCAGCACTACCTCGGTACTCACAAACATGGAATCCCTCAAACATATTTAATCTCTTAACTTCCATGCCTGACAACACAGACCTCACTCTAGAAAAACTGACAAAGAAAACAGCTGTTCTCCTAGCCCTAGCATCAGCTCAGCGGATTCAGACATTGACATTGATTAAATTACCAAATATTATTATAAATGATGATAAAATTGTCATTGAAATAACTGATCTTGTTAAAACTTCTATCGTAAGTAAGACCCAACCAAAAATCTACCTGCCTTTCTTTACACAAAATCCAAAAATTTGCCCAGCCAAAACTTTAAAAGATTACATCTTATTTACCGAAACTCTTAGAAACCACGAATCCTATCTTTGGATAACTTTTAAAAAACCACATAAGAAAGCTACCAGCCAAACTATTAGTAGATGGATAAAAAACATGATGAAAGAAAGTGGCATAGATACCTCACAATTCACCTCTCATAGCACAAGACACTCAGCTACTTCCTGCGCTAAAAGAGCTGGCATCAATATTGACACCATAAGAAAGGCAGCTGGATGGACCAACAATTCAAAAACATTTGCTAAATATTATAACTTACCCTTATGTGAAGATTCACCCCCAGAAAACTTTGCATTATCTGTGCTTAACAACCGGTAAACAGTAACATAATGTTGATTAAAATAATAATAATTAGGCTTCATCGTTGATTAGTAGGCCTAGGCACCACACCTAATTATTAAAATTAATAATTAGGTTCACCTCTTTTGTTGATGAACACCAGTTCAATATTAGTCATATTAAAAAGTCATTGACTGCCTTATTATGATTGGTTCTTCAACTATTAAGAATGCTAATTAAGAAAACTGAAATTGTCGATTATACCCTATGTTGTTATATTCCTACTTAGAGAAAATAATTAAGAATACTTATGTTATTGATTATCACCAACCATATAATAATATAATGCTAATTAAGAAAACTTAAATTATTGATTATACCCTTATGTTGATATTTTCTTACTTAAAAATATTAATTAGAAATAAATAAGTTAATAACTATACTGATTATATTAACATTGACATATTAATAGTCAAATACTATGTTCATTAAGATGATTAAAATACACAGTAAATAAAACAGAACATGTTGTAGTTTGTTATTATTTAACTAATTCAAATTATTGCAGCAAACTCTGAACATCTACTTGTCTAATAAATTATGTTCCAGATTGTCACGAAGTAAAATTGGGAATCAAACGAGCTTACCTGTTAAGCGAAGTCTTGATTCTAATTTTATGAGTGACAATCTGGAACATAATTACCCACCCACCACTAGCTAACAGCCCCAAAGCTGCAATAATTAATCAACCTAATTCAATAAAACCAGGAAAACAATAAATGTAAGTATGTGGAACAAATCTGCACCAAAACAGAGTTTGTTCCCAATCCTTCAATCTCTAAAAAAAGTGACGCTTGGGGTGGCCAGTACGAGAAGCTTGGTAAAATGATACCTGTTTAAAAAATATTTATTTTTTGTTTCTAAAATTCGCGATGTTTAGTAAGTGTGTGTAGAAATACTACTTGTCTAATAAATTATGTTCCAGATTGTCACTCATAAAATTAGAATCAAGACTTCGCTTAACAGGTAAGCTCGTTTGATTCCCAATTTTATAGGCCAACGACTTCGCACAGTAAACTGATAAATAACGCGCTATCAATGTTATACAGATGACTCATCTAAAACGTGTCTGTTGGGGCGTAACTCCCAACAGTGAAAATGTTATGTTGATGTTGTAAGTGGGATGTTATGTTGATTGAGTAGACAACCGATTGGTATAAAGGTTTAATTGCTACTGAAAATAACATGTAAAGTACACAGTAAAGTAAATACAATATGCAGCGTTTCACTATACATAATGTAGGTCAAGTTAGTGGCATGTACAGCGTAGCTCGTACATATTGCCCACTCACAAAGATAACTTAAATATAAGTTACATCGAAAATTGTTTTAAAATAAAGTTAAAATGTAAGTTAAAATGTAAAAATTAAAACAGACAAAGTCATAAGTTATTATGGTAGGTCACAACGCGAAATTGGCGACGTTGCTTTATCGAGTGCGCGTGCCCTCGATAAGTGCGCTGCGCTTCTGTCGTCGGTGACCTCAAATAAGGCGTTGTCCGCGATGCTCGCTGTCGACCTTCTTCGGGGCATCGGGTTGGGAACCGATGGAGGTTCTGGTTTCCGTCGACTCGCCCAATGCTTGCGTAGGCGGTTATAAGCGTAGATTACGCCCGCGAATGCTGCTGCCGCCGCCAATAGGTAGATGACAACGTATTGGTGGACATCGTGGTTTGTTGCACGATCTGACAGGATGTCTTCTGATGCTGCGGCTTTCAGTTGCTCTATTTGTTTGCCAAGCTTTTGCAGTAAAACTCTCTGCTCGGATGCCGTCTCATTCTCTTGAAGATGTTTTGAAACCGGTACAGGTAGGTTTATGATGTTGTTGATTGAAGGAATTTCTGCAGGACCTGCGTCGACTTGGGCTTGAATTTTGTTCGTTTGCTGTCTTTGAGGATACACAGCAAAAGTTTCACTACTAATTATGCAATCGTCATTTATTGTTATGACGCCGGCCTTGTGTAGTAGCTGCGTAGAAACTTGATGCCCACAAATAATACGAATTTTGCATTGTTGACAGCAAAAATATAAGTAATTGTTGACATTGTTTAATTCCAACCACTTGTCTCTGCAGGTTTCATGTGTGGTTTCGCAGTTAAGAGATTCCTTGTTCTTCATGCAGAGGCTCTCGTCAGACTTCATGCGGTATATGGGTTTTTGTAGTGAACACAGTAGAGTTGTCGCGTCATTTTGCACGCATTGATGTATTTCGGATTCCATCATTGGGATGTACGAATCCTTTTGAATGTTTATTGCTAAGATTTCAGCAATAGGTATTAGGGTGACCATATCCAAGTCATGGTTTTTTGGTATTGGTATTGTTCGGTAGATCTCGAAGTTATCTCTGCTGATTAGGGGTACCTTTACCTCGATTATAAGGTATTGTTCAGTCATTTTCGCCTTTACTTGTAGAAGATGATACAGGCGAAATAACTCTGTTTGAATGTTGGTGATAGGTAGGACTAAATCCTTGGACAATTGACCCGAGATTATGTTCAATTCATGCCGAAGCTGTTCCGGTGCGATGAGATGTAAATTCATCTTGCCGTTGTAGATGTTTGTGACAGTATCTATTAGGGTCTCCTGGACGTTTCTTAGATGCTCAATCAGGCTATTTGCCGTAATAGCGGACATCACAAATTCGATGGACAGTTCTTGAGAATCCAGTTCCTTCTGGAGATTGTTCGTAAACTTCTCGAGGTTTAGCAGATGCTGGTTAAACATTTTGTACTGTTTTTCAACTGCGTCTTCCGACCTCTTCAGTAAGTTATATTCAGCTTCGATCACGGATGTTTGGTTTCTTAACAACAGTGCCAGGTGTTTTTCGTTTGCCTTGACCAGGTCAATGTCTGCTTGATATTGTTTTGCAAATTCGTCATCTAATACTCCGAACAGGGAGCGCGCGATGGAACCGACACCGTTAATAAGCCCACGTTTGTTTCTCGTATTCACTCGGCCTTGCGGATTCAGCAACATATGGTTGTAGTGTCCTATTTCTTCGGTCGAGTGTTGTAGTTGCGTTAAAATTACGTTGCATTGTGTTTTCTGTTTAATTTTCTCGCAGATGTTTTCCAGATGATTGGTGAACTTACTGGATACTTCTATACCTTGCCAGTAGGGCTTGACGTCGTAGTACACGATAATCTTCCACTCGCCGCGTATTAGTTGCATATTGGTCACTTTATCAAAGTATAGACCTTGTTGAAGCTCGGCAATGTTTGTTGTGTTAGCGGCCGCGACAGGATTTAGCAAATACAGCAGTGCCATGACCAGTCCAATGAAGTTTATTTTTCTGTTTGTTATTTTGCCTCGTCGTGAACTTTGCGACTCGCTGTTTGTTCGTAGGTATGACTCATTATCGTTTGGTTTTGAAGTAGTTTGCGGTTCGGCAGTTTCGTCATCTTTGACAGGTAAGACGGATAGTTTCGTAATAGGTCTTTTCATGTGCCCATTTTTTGTTTTTAGGCTAACGACCCGAACATATCCATCGTTCCCAGGGTGAAGCTCTGTTATTCTCCCCATGAGCCATTTTCCGGCTGGTATATGGTCATCATGAATAACTACCAGGTCGCCTATCTTCAGGTTTTTCCGTGGTTCCTGCCACTTTGATCTAGCTGATAGCTGGCACAAGTATTCGTTCTTCCATCTCTTCCAGATTTCTACGAAAATCTTTCTTGTTAGTTCCCATCTTGTTCTTGCATCTTCACTTGTTTCGATAACTGTCAGGCCCGGCCTACCCGATAAAAAGTGTGCTGGCGTCAGACAGTCTATATCGTCTATGTTTTCACTTAGTGGACACAGAGGTCTGGAATTCAAGCAGGCCTCCAGTTTTGTTAGGATTGTGGTAAACTCCTCAAATGTTAGTTTTTGTTCACCTACTACTCTCTTTAAGTGGTGTTTTAGGCTTCTGACTGCTCGTTCCCACAGTCCTCCCGCTGATGGCCAAGCGGGGGCATTAAAATGCCACTCAATCTTCATCTCCGCGATTTCCCTCTGTAGTTGGTCGCTTTTGTATGTATGTTCGATTTCCTCGTATTGTTCCATGAGTTGACGGTTTGCGCCGACGAAGTTTGTTCCATTATCACTGTATAAGTGACAAGGGGCGCCTCTTCTTGCTGCCATCCTGTTTAGGGCTGCCAAAAATGCTGAACTGGTGAGATCTGATACCAGTTCAATATGCACAGCTTTGGTCACCATACATATGAAGACTGCAATGTAGCCCTTTGTTGTTTTCGCTCCTCTGCCTTTGTTCATTTTGACGTCCACAAATCCAGTGTAATCCACCCCTGTATGGTAAAAGGGCGGCGCATGATTTGCGAATAAATGTCAGCTCCAAATAGTAAGTCCACTTGGCGGCTGTTATGGAAGTCTGGGTCTGCAAGATGGATGTTCTGTATGTGAGACCAAGATGGTTTTGCAAAGGTCTTATTTGGCAGGTTCTTGATCAGGTTGTTCATAATGAAGACAGACGTTTGGAACTTGAAATCGTTGTAGACAGAACTGCAAGTAATTGTTGTCATTCCTTTGCAGTGGTTTTCTTTCTGTCCAACTCCAAAGATGACTCCTTTGCATCTCTCGCGTTTGACACCGAGAAGTTGAGCGGCATGTTCCGTGATCAAAGATATCTGAGACCCTTGATCGATGAGGGCTCGCAGCTTAATTTTGGTCCCATCAGCAGCTTGTATGTTTATTACGGCGGTTGCTAGTAGTATCTCTGAAGTATCATCATCCTTTGATACATGAGAAGAATTTGTTTGTTTTTCTGTTTTGTTCTTAATACATGCATCATGTATCAATGTGTTATGTTGACCCGAGCACTTGCGACATCGGTGAGCTGACGTACATGTCTTTCCGTTATGGCTGAACAGGCAATTTACGCAGAGGTTCATTTTATTTACTGTGCTAAGTTTTAAGTGATTTGGCATTTCTAAAAACTTCGCACAATTATACATTCCATGTTCGTCATCGCAAAGAGGGCATCGAAATGTTGACGCATGGAATGATTTCGTAATTTTCTTGTTGCTAGTTGCTTGATTACTGCTGTATTGTTTTTTAGAATTTGGATGTTGACTCGATGATGTATTTGGTTTTTGATTGTTTTCTTGTTTGCGACGCGATGCTTCCAACGATGTAAACTTCGCTTCTAGGAAATCTAACAGGTCTTTCAGTATTGGCAGCTTTCGGCAATTTTTCAGCGAGTCATTGTACTCTGAATGTGTGTCTGCGTCTAATTTCTGCGATAATATATGTACAAGAATCGGGTCCCAAGTGCCGACATCCACTCCTAAATTCTTTATCGCATGTAAGCATTCTATGCTGACGTCATGAATTTTCTTTATTTGGGCCACTGACTGTTGTTGCATGCATGGCAGATTGAACAGCATGTTCATGTGCGACGTGAAGATAAGTTTTTCGTTATTGTATCGGTGATTGAGGATATCCCAGCACACGAGGTAGTTGTCTGAACTTATCTGTAGGTGTTGAATCAAGCGTTCTGCTTCGCCTTGTACCTTGCTCTTCAGAAACTGCATCTTCTGAGCAGATGAAAGGGAATTGTTGCTGTGTATTGCTTCTGTGAAAAGGTCTTTAAACGGGATCCACTGGTTGTAGTTACCGTTGAATACAGGTATCTCTAGTTTTGGTGTTGTTTTCTCACGTTGAGCGCCGGACCACAACTTGGTATTCAAAGCCTTTTTTAGTTCGTGAAATTGGTTTTCATACCTGTTGTAGCGTTCTTCGTACACTATAATCTTCTCTCCGTTGGTTTCGCACTCTATCTCCCAGTGAAGGTTGTCAATTGCTGACCAGCGCGTTTGGAGTGTTTGCAGAGCGTCTTGAAATTCCCATCTTTCAGATAAAAACTCCACATGTATGTTCGCGACTGCTCTCATGAAGGCTTTGAAGTTTGCCGTTTGTTTGCGTATCATGTCGTCCAGCTTGCTATTGGTTCCCGTATCCTTCTTCGCAGGTTTGTTTTGCTCTTGTTGAGTAGGAGGAGGTGAGGGTTCTCTGTTTTGATGTTCTTGATTGTCATCTCTAGCTTGTTCTGCCACCTCCTCCTTGTAGGTTTCTTGTCCCTGTCTTGCCTGATCTGAGGTACCTTCTCCTGTTTGTTGGTTGGCACCTCCCACTGTTTTTGTTTGTACCGGCTGCTCCCTTGGAGAACGAGCGACGGCCGTTAGTTGTTGGTGTTGTTGAAGAATTAGCTCCTTTACTGCGTTGTAGCACTGCAGCGTTTGGTTGTAGGAGTCATTCGTAAAGTAGGGATGACTTGCACTTTGTTCCGTAGACAAGCGGTCATGATTGAATTGATATTCTGACCACAAGTTTTCCAACATTGCCATACGGCGTTTGAAATAGTCGGGGTTTTTCCTGTCCCAACCATCTTTCTTGATATTTACTCCGATCTTCTTTATGTTGTCGGAGAGTTCGTTCTGATTCAGGTATAAATCAGCTGTTGACATGTTGTTTATGTTGTTGTTCGTGTTGACTTCAAGATGAACTCTTCTGTTGCGAGCGTCGACTGTTGTTCCACACTCCTGGTTCTTGGTACTGTGCAACCTTTCTCTTCTACGATATGCGCCTTCTCAATTGGTTACTGGGGCGACTCGCTTGTGAGAGACCAGTCCAACCGATTCGCGATCGTAAAAGATATAAGTCACACAACACTAAATTGCTCGAAGGACCAAATGTTGGGGCGTAACTCCCAACAGTGAAAATGTTATGTTGATGTTGTAAGTGGGATGTTATGTTGATTGAGTAGACAACCGATTGGTATAAAGGTTTAATTGCTACTGAAAATAACATGTAAAGTACACAGTAAAGTAAATACAATATGCAGCGTTTCACTATACATAATGTAGGTCAAGTTAGTGGCATGTACAGCGTAGCTCGTACAGTGTCAGTGCATCTACTAGCTTGTCTTGAGTATAGGGATGCTAGAAACTAGTATTTCTATCGATATTTTGGCTTGTAACAAGCACTACCGAATTGCTTCAATCCACCACTAACTACCAATAACGGCTGTCAAAGAACTACAAAATTTGTAGATCTTAACGTGCTTTCCGAAGCACGTAGGAAACTTGATATGTCATATAATGGGTCACTCATCTATACGGACCAACTTAGGCAAGCGTGGTTTAACCCTAAAGATCAACCGAAACTATAACTTTGTCATATAGCCACAAACTCCTCCTATCGTAATCGTGTGCATTGGATCCATAATATCGGAGTAGCGTCTCTTGTTGTATCGATACTGTAAAATATTGCATCACTAATTACAACCTTGTCTAGACATTGCCAGCCGTGAGCCAGGCGCCATTGCTCATAGCTCTTAACCTTAAAAGGACGGACAGACGTTCGAGAAAGTTCTCCATAGGTTTATAGTACTAGAAACTTGAAATGAACGAATTTGTTCCATATACGTTTTACGATGTGGACTTGACGACATGTTTGGTGAAATCGATGCGGAACGAATTGTTACAAGAGTACAAGTCAAAGATAGAACATGTTTAAAAGTGAACAAATACTTTGATAAATGAAAATAAAAGAATAAAAAAGACTGAAGGATATCTTTGGTATCCTCTTCTTTTTGCAGCACATTGAAAAGGGATCTGAAATATAAGAAAAATCCCAAGTAATACAATTACAGCTCAACATCATCATTAGCATTTTGCAAGGCATATCATATCAGCTTTAAACAGTGTATCTATGGTTTATTTGGCCTTCCTCTACGCTTAGTAATAAAATTACAGCTATTAAAGAGATAAGAAATAGAAAGTATAAAGGGCTTACCTACCGTTAACCGTTTAAAAAAGAGTGAGAGTGTTTAACAAAACATTCATTCACAGAATGCTTCAAAAATAAATTAAAAACACCATTTAGGTGCTGTTTATGTCAGTCATTATGCTAATGAGAACTAAACTATACAAATAAGTAGGTAAAACATTGACATTGAACTAGCCATTGACATAATAATATTTTATTATGAACTGAGAAATATTTTGAAATTTTGTATTCCATTTGTTACTAACATTAAAGTAGTTTATTAGTAGCGTGTATTACTAACATCATAATAATTATTATGGATCAGGGTCTGAAATATTATTATATATATTTTTTTTAATAACTTTATTTATTTTAATAACAGTATTTTTTAACGAAAATTTCGGTTTTTTTTTAATTGTGGTTAATCAGTACCTGATTAAAACAGGAAAAAAGTATATTAAAATTTTGATAAATGATGTGACTTACCTACGTAGTTAACCAGGAATTACCCAGTGCAATAAAAAAAGGAATAAATCAGAAACATGGCCAACGAGTCTTTTTTAAAACGGTTATGTATAGAGTAATTATGTATTTAATAATGTAGGTACCATACGCTACCTGAAACGTTAATTTCATAACAAATTTCATTAATATGTTCACACTTCTTCACAGTTTATGTCACCTGTAACGTTTTCACATGTTTTCATTCAAAATATCTGTCTACATCACGCCACGTGTGAATACAACCATCGTCCTTTTGGCTCATTAACAGCTGTTTCGTTAATTTAAAGTGTTCTACACCCTATTATAAAAGTGCTAAAAATCATAATTGCTTGAACATTTTCGACACATGGTTTTTTCGTACACACGATCACGCGACTATCACGCTATACATTCGTCTAAAAAAATATCTAATGGGGTCATCGTCACTCATTCATTTAGATAGCAAATCGTTACTAATGTAGTTAT
Source organism: Diarsia brunnea (assembly GCA_949774965.1). Classification (NCBI taxonomy): domain Eukaryota; kingdom Metazoa; phylum Arthropoda; class Insecta; order Lepidoptera; family Noctuidae; genus Diarsia; species Diarsia brunnea. The sequence goes on along the minus strand of OX459014.1, from coordinate 4,044,419 downwards.
AAGCACTTGTGGTATTTTTCTCATCGCAGCACAACATGAGGAGATTATGTTAAAATGCATTAAACATTAAGCGCACATTGCATATGTCGACCAACACATCAACAATCTAAAACACAACAATTGGATTTCTTGAAATTCGCTATCCGACGCTGGCCGCACATTAGACTACGTAAATAAGCGGTTAGAATAAACAGACGTGTAGCACGAGCAAGCGATACCAACGTTTGGAAAGGAAAGCGGCGTAAGCGCGTCGCGCGATAAAATGACGTTTGTGTGACGAGCCAAGCCGCTCGGAACCAATGCAGTGTCGGGCCCGCTAGACGTTTTGCCTCAGTCCGACGCGCACGCTTCGCCGGCCGGCCATTCTTACCCAAATATCGTACAAAAATCCGTGTCAATTTAACTCCAGCTACTTTAAAACTTATTTCTTCAATATCGTGTACAAAACAGGTGCATTTTTAAGTGTCGTCGTGATTGTTTTAAGGTTATAAACTGCACATTCCAACGTGGTGTTCTGTGAATTGGGTCATGGTGTACAATTTATAAGTTTCTCTGTAAGTATTACTTTAAAAAAAAATCAAAAATCGAATGTGAAATCAGAGTAGTGGTGGCGGTGTACCTTAATTTAGTACGGCTCGTTTAAATCGATTATTTTTAGTCGATACCGAGTTGAATATTTTGTGGCTATTTTTAAAATTCTTTCCTTTTACATCAAAGAGTATTTTTCATAAATAATAATATGTTTCTAGTTAATTGGATTATACATTCTACGTAACATCAGAAATGTAATGTCGTCAAATACGGTTCTTTTTTACCGTCATTCGTATTCTGATGAATGCTTTAATATTTTTCAAATAATTTAAAAGTGCCAAGTATATTTCGTAACACCATAATTTAAAAAAAAAAACATCTGTTGTCTGTGTGATCTTTTGTTCTTCATCATAACCAATAACTGTCACTCATTCGTGTGCCATAAATCGAACTGAATAGTATACTAATAAAAATATATAGATGGTTATTTATAACCATCTATATATTTTTATTAATGACAACACGAGTAGACCGAAAAAGTTTGTCTTCTACTTTAATAATTTAGTGTTGAAGAATCTCTTTTTCGCGTGATCAAACTTCATTGTCTTGGCGAACGTGTTTCTTCGTATTGTTAAAAATTACCTGACACGTCTTACAAAACAAACTCAGTAGGAGTTTAGTTGCATTATGAATGGCCATAACTATCTGCCTCAAACATGAGCAGAGATACCGTACGGTGCAGAAACTATCCAACTGACGAAAATAATGATTTCACTAAACCTGTTAAACCAAAAAAATGAAAACGAATGTGAAACCAGAATTGAAACAGACTTGAATATAAGGAGTTAAAACCGGTACGGTTAAAACAAAAATATCAAAATTAACCGAAAAAGACTGACAATTTCAGAAAAATCACTTTGTAGGAACATTGTTCTTGCAACAACATTGTAAAGGAATACCACTCCAAAGATCTCAACACGTTTAATTTTAAATAGGTACCAAGGTTCCTTTCTTGCAGTATATGGATCTGTGAAATGCACAAGAGTCTTAAATTAAAATTAATTAAATTAAAGATCAGAGTAACAAAGTACTGCACTTTGTTACTCTGATCTTTAAGGGCACATATTTTAAAATAGCGTTATACTCATCGCAACAAAGCTTTTATTCCGTTAGCAGCTGTTACGAAAATAACTCGTATGATTCACTGTTGCCAGGGATGACGATCCTACATACTGGCAATAATTATGTTGTACCAAGTTTCCTTATTTTAATTTCAGGCGACTGTTCTTCGTTTAGGAGAATAGCATCTTCTTCTGTTTTAGTCTAAATTATGTTGTATTTCGACGGAGGTCGATCTGTTCAATGATCTTGTTCGTCTGGATCACTACATAAATATTATTAAACAAAGCCCTCCGCCGCGACTGTCTGTTCGCGATAAACTCAAAAACTACTACACCGATTTTCGTTTTGTTTTCACCAATGGATAAGGTTGTTCTCGAAGAAGGTTTTAGTATATAATGTGACCGACATACACGCTGGCGAAGCCGCGGGAAACAGCTAGTAGAAGGTAATATAGAAACCTAGTCGATACAATCATTTATCAGTTTGTGTTCTGTTAATACCTATAATGGGTGCAATATACTAAATTGAAAAGCATCCACCTGAAGAACGTTCAACGTGGCTGATGTTACTTGTCATCACCCTAGCCTCTTCCTAATATGTTGCTGCTATGCTTGGGTCGGTATTAGTCCGTAATAATCGTGGAGCGACTGCCTGTCTGACCTCCAGAACCAGTCATCATCTTCCTGCCCTTGCCAATTTTATGGTCGGCGCAACATATTTTTTTCCATTATCCTCTGTCAATCGTCACGCTACCAATCGCATCCATCCACCTTCTTTATCCCAGATTGGTTGCCAAAGTTCCGGATTCTGACTAATATGTACTGTCAAAAATTTACAAATAACGTGAGAAATAGAAAATCGACCTTAAACAGCTTATCGATGTAGAATTTCAGTTTATTCGATTTGAAAATTATAAGCGTTAATAATATCACGATTAAAGTCTACAGACGAATACATACTTATTATTTTAATCAGTCAAACCGTGAACAATAAATATTAACCGAGTACATTTTCGGTTAGTTAAACTATTATTTGTTAAGTACACGATATTCGTTTTAACTATACCGTTTGATGAAGGTCTTATGTTAATCTAAAGATTTCGAGAAGTATCTAACAGTTAAATTAATCTGAATACATTAACACAGTTATAATTCTTGTTAAGGAACGTAGCTTTGTTTAAACTGACCCGATTATATCGTTCAAACTAGAAGTTGGAAAAAAGAGAATACATAATACTTGACATCAAAAGATTTTTTTTTTTGTTTTGCTAGCCTTAATTGTGTCCCACTGCTAAGCAAAGGCTTCCCCTTTCTTCTTCCATACCTTTCTATCCTGTGCAATCTCTGGCCATGTTAGCCCCGTAAACACAATCAGATCGTCACGCCACCTTCGCCGCGGTCGACCTCGACGGAGCTGTCCTGCCTCAGGCGTCCATAGTGTGACGATCTTTGCCGAATTAAACTCTTTTTATTTGTACATCCAACCTTATGCTTCTGATGTCTAAGTGCGAGTTTAGATCTTAGAAAAAATAAGTATTTATACATGAAGATGATAAGGTTTCAGAACCTGTGGAAAGAGTAGATACTCCTAAAGATACCGATGAAAACAAAACTATTAAGAGGTCGACATTTTACGATAATTAAAAAACCAAATGAATCAAAGAATTCTCTTGATAACTCCATTCAATACACGAAGCACTCAGTAGATAATTTAAACACACAATAAATATATAAATAAGATCATTTTCGCAATGTTAATCATACCAGTTGATGAATCACAATCATTTATTTGATTTCCGATAAGAAACAAATGTCAATGCAGTCAAAGAGGACGATTGAGTTTTATAAAGATCTATTTGCTCTGGAACTGTCTGAAATATATGTTTATCTTTGTTGAAAACTAGTCTTAGTTACTTTAAGATAAAGGACTATACTTCTTCTACATTCTTCCTCTATCTGCCCGATACCCAAGTTTCTGTTAAAATGTGTAACAAACTCTGTTACTGTACGCTCTCTCTCTGTTGTTGTTGATTCTTTATGAATGAAGTCAGTCTGGTGAAAAAAACTTAAATTAAAAGCTGATTTTGAACAGTTCAGGACACTTTCTCGGTCGGCACTATGTCAAGCTTAGTTTTTCTCTTCTATTCTACTCCGTCCCTATTATCAACTTCCTTTTCGGTTTTGTCATTCGTTTTGGCACCCATCAATTATATTTTTTTTTTTTTATTCTCTTTCAATTATGTGTATATTCTGCTCCGTCTTCTTCACCATGTTGATAAATCACTCGATCCTGCAAATCACTTGCTCTAAACATCACAACTTTATTTCAATACTTGTTTCAAACGCTCTCGTTACATTCATAAGGTGTCTGGAAGTTGTAAATAAAGCCAGAACAATCTAGAACAGTTCGGACGCAGTGTGTACGGGTAACGTTGCAGCAATATTTTTGTTTTGCTCGCAGTAACTGTTGGCTTGTTATTGTCCATTGTCAGCTGTGGATCTTTTGTGGCTGTGTTATACTTTGTAGTTTTGGGTACCTCTGCGTATTTAAACGGATGTGACGTTGTTATGGTAGGTTTGACAACGACCTTTAAGATATAACTTTATTTTGTTCAAAATTCATTTTCTATTTCTGTTCCGTATGGTGTCGGACGTAAAAAATAGCACCATCCCATATCTTCCCGTGGGTGTCGTAAGAGGCGACTAAGGGACTTACCAGAGAATGGGCAGCAGCGTTATCTGTGCCTTTGTGCAACCATACTGCGATCGCCAACCCGCCTGCCAAGCGTGGCGATTATGGCAAATACCCCCATTCTGGGGGAGGCCTATATCCAGCAGTCGACGTCTTATGGCTGAAATGATGAATGATGATTTCTGTTTCTGAGCATCTTCGCACCTAAGTGAATAGCAGAATCCACACTAACCTGCGCTTTGTTAGAAGTCTGTTATTATTAACATCGCTGCCAACAAATGAATACAAACATCACGAATAAGAAACCTCACGCACATCATTCAATATAACTTTGAAACTTATAAATAGAATTACAACATTGGAATAAAGAACAAAGTACATAAGTTAACTACAATCATTTTGTTCCGCCATATTGAGTAAGACTAAACCAATCGAGATCTATTCCGGACGTGATAATAATAACCGTCAAACATGTGGATACAACATTACACTCGAGTGATGAGAACTAGCAAAATTAACATTGATAATAAAAAAATGACAGCATTCATATTTATGATAATAGTTGCTAAGGATTTTTAAGATTAAGCCGTTTCACAATGCGAAGCCAATCCGGGCGTGATGTTGACCATATGGCCTTCCGAACCAAATCTTTCAACCCAGTTGAATGAATTGTTAGATAAAGTAGATTGAGCAGTCTATTTGGATTTGGAATTCATTGAAAGCTTTATGACGACTCCATTTTAATATAATAGAATTTTAAAAAAACATCGTTCCTTAACGCATTTTTCTTGCCATAATATTATGTAACTGACACAATGTGTACGTACTATTTATTATTGCAAAGCTAATAATACGAGTATTGCCGTTTATTTGAGTAATAAATATTCCTCTGATTTCATCATCGTCACCGTTTACTTCTTCTTTGTCAAGCGACTCATTTTTATTGATCTCTAAAATCTTAGTTCTGTTCCCACGTCGGATTAAGACAGTCCCTTTGTTCCCGGATTTAAGGCCCTTAAGAAATTTGATCGAACCTTACCTGCTCCGTTCATTCCACAAGGGATTATCTTGGGTCCCCTCAAGATTGTAAGCTGTGTTTAGTAAAAAGTGCCCTTTTAAATGGATATTTTATAAGATCATTATAATATGTCTCAGAAAGTTATGGTATGTTTATTAAACGCTTGCTTCTTTATTACTATGTTCACTGGAGTGTGAAAAAACCGTGGAATGTTTAGTGCGTGCAATAAGAACTATACAATTTAATTAATTAATAGACTTCCACTTACTGGAGTGGCTACGTTTTAAACTAATAACTATTATAAAATATATTGCTATGACGTTGGTAACTTCGTTTAATGGGTTTTGCTTATCAACAAACAATGGAACTTTTCAAGGGAATCTATGTGTGAACTGTGTCGTCTCTCGTGGCCCGTTAAAATATAAAGATGTTATTAAAAATGTTGCAACACTAATTAGAGGAGTAGTTGTGTGATATTTCGTATACATTGGTGCTGTTAAATAAACGTAACTACAGTATATTCTTTCAGTTCCTCATAACAACTTTAAATATTTAAAGTTTATTTTAAAATACAGTTTAAAAAAATGTAATATTTGTTTTTGTTAAATATTTTTATTCTGTGTTGCAAACAAAAAATTTACAAATATTATAATATGTAATATTATATGCAATAGCGACAGAATTAGAAATTGGAAATATAAAATATGCTTACATATTTAAATAGCAAATAATTTTACGAAAATATTTTATCACAATGTGTTGTAAATCGTGAACACTACGAAAATTTCTGATAAATAACTTATTTCATAACCTCTAGTGGCATTGACTGAACATTATCATTAAAATATTCTAATGTGAACGACCGGGTTTGTTTTTTGAAGAAACCACGCCTGAAGGCCGCATTATTTTTATTTCCTCTGTCTTACCTAATTTACTTAGATAGCTAGATAGAATGTTCTTTAGTATAAAGTACTCCAAACAAAAGTCAATATACGTACATATTCAATGATTTTTAGACGAATTTCAAGATGGTCTGTTATCTTTAGGACGTTCCACCAATCTTACATAACATCCCTTTTGTATCACTGCCGCCATAACATTCCACAAAAACTTTTGACCGATTGGTCAGCTATAAATTTTTGTTCGAAAACAGCAACAACAACAAGAACACAACAACAACTACAACAAGCAACAACAACAACATAGCAACATAGTCTCTATCTACCAATTAAATTATATTATCCCTAAGTTTCAGGAACAAATAAACAAGCTTGGTTTGTTTAGGGTAACGTGACTAATGTGGCAAGATATTTATAGAACTGAAAATGGAGATGACAACTAGTTGGTGAATGTCGCAGGATGCTAACAAATTGTAACAAGAATACCTAGACAAAATTTAATTCCGTTAACCTGTAAAACTTCCGATTACATGACGATACTGAAATGTCGATTTTAGGGTCATGGCCACGTGGTCCAACCGCATAGTCCGATCAAAAAGTTCACGTAGTCCGCTACGTGAACTTTTTCCAGCTGGTTCGATTAATAGAACCACGTGTTTTTTGAGATCCCTGACAGTCCGATCAATCGGACTACGTCAACTTTTTTCCAGTTGGTTCGATTAATCGAACATACAGCGTGGAATGAATCACCATAAGTTTCAAGTTCACGTTTTTTTTCCCATTGAGTAACACTATACCCTAAGTATACATTACAGACTTACTTGCCCGGACTAAGAGGTCCCAAAGAGTTACAGAACCTGATTTATCAATTAAAGTTTCTTTCTGTATGTAACTTTATCGGTAAAGTCTTACATACTACCAGGAGGCCAGAAACACGATTCTGGCCTCCTGGTCATCATCTGCCTAGCCTTTTCCCAACTATGTTGGGGTCGGCTTCCAGTCTAACCGGATGCAGCTGAGTACCAGTATTTCACATGGAGCGACTGCCTATCTGACCTCCACAACCCAGTTAATACTAGGTAATACGATACTCTTTGGTAAGACTGGATGTCAGAATTTCAGGTCACTGACTACCTGTAACGACTGCCAAAGATCTATATATGGCAGCCGGGACCAACAGCTTAACGTGCTTTCCGAGGCACGGAGGAAACTCGGTATGTCGGGCGGTCACCCATCCACAGACCGACCTAGGCAAGCACAGCTTTACCTAAAGATCGACCCGAGTGGCAGTTCTTATTAAGCCACGAGCTCCTCCTGGTAATAAGCTCCTCTGGCCTCCTGGTAATATTAATAATTATTTATTTATTTGTATAGAATGCAGGTGTTACAATAATGGTGTTAGATTCAGGTATATTCCCAGTACATTCTGCCTGTTGGCATACAAAAATACAGTGGTTTACTTAGAGATAACTTAGAAACTATGTAGGTACTTCAATTCGAAATGAGATTATGAATAAAACTAAGTCTAAAATTATTAACATAATAATTATATGAGATAAGTGAAACAAAATATTATTACAAATTATCATTTAAAAAATCTGTAACAGAGTAATAATGGTACTTTTAGAGACTTTACTGATAAAGAAGTTACATACATAACGAAGAACTTGGGATTCCTTTATATTTCGGTGAATCGAACCAGGTGAACTGGTAATCGTTCACCTGTTCGACTACAAAGTCGGACCCCGCGGTCCTAAGAATTTATAGTTCGTCTGGTAAGAATCGAACCAACTGGAAAAAAAAGTTCACGTAGTCCGATTGATCGGACTATGCGGTAGGACCACGTGGCCATTACCGATTTTAAATGCTGTGTTATTTGAATTGTAAGTAACAGCACTGTCGTGCTGTTGGACACTCATGTTAGCTATCGAAAAACTTTGGTCAATCCTAATAAATGACTTTTAAGAACTACAAAGCACTAAAAAAGTGATAGCCACAATGATGACGAAGATGATTTGAAATGTGAAAGAGCCTATACACCAGTTTGTTATTAGCATCAAAATGAATGAGCCATAACACTAGAGATTTGCCTTGTGTACAGGTACAATCTAATTATGAAGATATCTATATCTAATCACAAATAGCTAATAAGCCTTGTGATCTATTTTATAACCAAGTTTAATGTGTTAAGACTGGCATTACACGAGTCAACATTGATTAAATGATAATGGAAATTACGATTGATAAATGCAAAGTAGTGTAAGGTTGTGAGTAATAGAGAAGTAGGGAAGAAAAAGATAAAAAGATTGTGAGATGATGATTATAAGTGAAGAGTGAAAATAAAAAAAATACTCCAAACGGTTAAACATAGTTTAGAACGTATAAAGGGACGTGAAACAAAACTATAACGTGGAAGACACAGCAGATCTTAGGGGGGCTGCGGGTTGTTCGCAAGAGATACCGCGGCCTCGATATTAAAGGCTAAGAAGGAACATGGATGGTTTTCAGTCAGTAGAAGTCTGACACTCCCTTTGCTCTGCCCAAAAGCAGGAGGGGTTATTCGATGATTTTCCATCCGCCAAAAAAAAAAATAATAATAAACCGATAGACGTTGTGTTGGAAGGCCTCTCACTATGTCGACCGATGACTTGGTGAATGTTTCGGATATCCGCTGGATACGAGACGCACAGGGGCGGTCATTGTGGCGACACTTGGGGACGGCCTATGTCCAGCAGTAGACGTCTTTCGGCTGAGGACCTAGTTGTGTAGCACGATTGTGTGTTCCTACCAGTTCTACTACTTAGTCTTGCTTATCTAGTATCAATCTCGCTGGTTCCATAAAACCTTTCTTCGACTTACCTTAACCTTTCTTTAACATTCGTTATGTTATGTGAGAAGAAGTAACCTTCATTCGTTTCAGCCTTGGCAACAGCCAATTCCACCAAGTCAGGGTGAAGGTTAAATCAACCCGCGTAAGCCGTTAGTTTATCTTCGTTATAATGTTTTGTACGTCAATCGCATCAAAGTTAATGCACAAAATACATTAGATGAAAAACGCAGCACTCCACACAGATCGTTTGTTTATGAGCTTACATTCTTTATTGAGATTTCGTGCTACCGGTCTGTTAGTGTTAATGCTTCTATTGCATTATATTTTCTTATTGATAAGCTGAAGTGCCAGCGGGCTTGCCATGTTTGTTAGAGACCTGATGCTGAAATTATGGCTCGAGGACGCATGGCCTAGGGCCAAAAATAGATTTTCATTTATAAGGTAAAAGGCTAGGCAGGTGATGATGATGTCTGCCTGTTCGTGTTGCCGCTTGGCCATCATTTCTCTCGTTGGCTTGCGAAAGCGAGAAAAAATGGTAGTCACTACAAGGAGTAAGCAAAGTTATAAACGAAGAATTCCATTGGCTAGTTATAAATACATGTTTAACTTAATTCCGTTCAACGTAGATCAACAAACAAATAATAAATAAGATGAGATTTATGCTAACAGAAATCGGAACTTTATCCAGACGCAACTTAGGGCAGGCAAATAAAACATTAATAAGTCTTCAAGTTGATAACTGCGTAAATACAGACTTCACAAGAAATTCTTAATTATATGTTAGGGTATTTACATAGTTTATTTATATTTAATCGATTAACTTTGACTTAATCTGCACGTAATAACAGTAACATTTAAGTTTTTGCTTTTGCTCTTTTAATACACTACCAATCTGTCGCCATTACACTCAATTTTAGATGATTCTCAGGCACTTGCTACCAGCCACCCAAATATTCTAATTATGGTAGCTCCACTTAGCCTGAACCCTTGTTTTTCCAAATCTTATTCTTTATTTTTGAATCATATTTTAGAGTTTTTAAATGTGTTTGTTTATATTTTCGAGCAGCACTCGTGGGCAGCAGCTGAAAATCAGCGTCAGCTGGTGCAGTTTGTGTTGCCATTTGGTATTACGCTGAGCTGAGGCCCTTTTGGAATTATTAGTGTTAATTATTTTGAATTCGTTTTGTTCATTTTAAAGATATTTTTGCCATTATAAACACAATTTTCGTTCTTTCTTAATCATCATTTTTCTGCCGTTGTTCCATGTTATTTGTTTCTTCCATTCTCCTCTGTTAGCCTTCAGTTTCTTTACTTTTAGATGCTCATGATTTATTACACACTTTAAAAATGTTCACTTCAAAAGTATATTATTGTTCAAGTATCTAATCAGCTTGAAACGGCCCTCTGTTGGGGTAGATACCTCTTCTCTATAACAAAAAGTTGGCTATGGCTGTAATCCTCCATTTTCACCCATCATTAGTGTGTTAATATCATATTTCTCCGCATTGATAGTTATTTTTGAATGAATAGATTACAACGTCTGACACTTTCTCCTGCACTCGTATTATCAACATTTTATATAGGTAGTTGTATCATGCAAACAAGATAAACCAATAAGCTATTAATAAAGACGCAATGAATAAGATTTCGTCAGTGCAATATTATCAAGACAGTTTATCAAGAAATTCCATGTTACAGAAGTATAAATAAACGTAATTAGGTATTGATTTTATTCTTGTACTATGACGAAAGTTTAATCATTAATTACACTTCAAGAACAGAAAAACAATAGCTATAATGCCTAATTACCTTCATTTTACCTTCAAAGAGGAAAATCATTCTCAGATTTACCCTGAATATTTCTGTAATGTATTTTGAAGCTATTTACCGTGTCTGTGAAAAGGAGGAAAACGAGGATCCATGACAGTGGTTTAACATTAAATTAGAATTCTAACAGTCGCTTTTATTCAACACCAAACTACAATAAACTCAAAATATGCTGCCAGTTTGAGCATTGAACCGAAATTCAAGAATAACGCCTTCGAAGATTTTACGCAGTCAGGTTAAAGGTCTGAATCCTCTTGAACCTAAAATATAGTTTAAAGCCATTTAGAATATAATAAACTAGCGGACGTCACGGTTTTACACGCGTAGTTCCCGTTCCCGTGGGAATACAGGGATAAAAGCCTGTCACTCGGGGATAGTGTAGCATTTTTGAAATCGGTCCAGTAGTTTCGGAGCCTATTCGTTACAAACAAACAAACAAATTATCTTTCCTCTTTATAATATTAGTGTAGATGTAGTAACTGGAAAGCCTCGCAAGCACGACTTCTGTGCATGAGGTCCAGGGTGCCATTCGAGCAGTGTCATTGAGTTTTTTCGTCAAGAATTTCACAGTACATACAGCAGCCACGGAATCTAGATTTTTGTCCGGATGGTGGTAATAAGCTCGCCCCCTATTACATGGAACTTAAACATAAGTTGTGGCAAAATGTAGGGTGTAGTAATGGGTAGGTAACCTAACCCTTCGGGGATTACGGGCGATATGTTGTATTATGTGTCCTCTTAAACATAAAATATAGTTCAAAGACATTTAAAATGTTTGTATATATGTCGTAAGTGCCCTACATTTTATCCTTCTTAAAAACCCGTATCTATTCAGGGCTAAAGGTAAGTAATCGTTACTTTATTTTATTTCTCAATTAAGGACACACACAGTCACCTCATACAAACCCAGGTTTAAACCGAACAATCACTCATTCATTGAGACGATAATCTTGAGCTTGTGTCGGCAATTAACGGTAATTAATAAGATAAAGCTTAATTTATTACCTCAGTGAGATATAATTTATTAATGTAAACACATGGATACCCAGATACATATTTGTCCCGTTTTCTAAGGTTAACCAGAATACTTTAATCTGTCATTACTTAATTCTTCATTTATGTAGCCCTTCATGATTATTTCCCCTATTTATTACTTAACAAACTTTTCAATATTTATTAATAAAAACAATACAAAAACCATTTAAAAAACTTTTAAAAAATGTACAAATTGTAGCCCATCAGTATCGGGAACAAGGTCCAAGCTACCCGGCGGCGGCGGCGTGGCGGTCAAAGAATTGAGCAGTGTCCAAATGTACCGCTTTCTGTATTCAACCCTTGATCCAGCTGCCTAACAAGTGTCTCTTTAGGTATCGATTGATAGCCCATTCATCTTTATTATTGTGAGCTTCTTTTTCAACACCTGCTGTGTTGGCAGAGTCCCTAACTCTTCCTTTTAAGCCATGTGAGTACCGTCCACGTCTTTCTCGCAGTCCTTTTAAGTTTCTCCACACTTCTGGGTATCACTCTTCTAACATTTCTTCTACTGTCTCTCGGCACCCATTCAGTTACGAACTGTTACTTAAACATCATTATCATCACCTAACCATTACTAAATTTATCATCATCTTGAACCCTTTTCCATGTCGTATTGGGATAGGCTTCTATTTTTTTTTTCAGCCTGTATTGTCCCACTGCTGGGCAAAGGCCTCTCCCAATTCCTTCCACGTTCTCTTTTCCTGAGCCACCTCGAACCAGCCCTAGACGATCAGGGGCCCTATTTTTGAATCAATAGAATTCCAAATCGTGTACGAAATCGCAGAATTCGTATGAGAATCCCTAAAATCGCTATTTTTGAATATTCATACCCGTGAATTTTGCAACGAGTGGTCCGACCCACTCGTTTCCGATATTCTACCAGTAGAAATGACGGAAATGACGTGAGAATGACACTGACTGTTATAAAATTCGAGTTTTAGGGCAACACTCATTTCTATTACTTCAAAAATACGTAAAATTTGAAGCAATCGAAATTCATTTCGTATACGTTTTGCTTTCGTGCATGAATTTAAGATTCACTTCGAGTGATTCAAAAATACGGCCCCTGGACGCGCACCACAAGGGTTGGTTCGATAGGCTTCTAAACAAATTAAATGCAGCTGAATTTAGTATTGATCGTGGAGTGACTGCCTATTTAGGTGTTTTGTTTAGCAAGGACATCCGAGTGACTTGTTTCTGGTTTTTTTTCTCTTAGCCTATGTTGTCCGACTCCTCTTTCTGTGCGGTTTTCTCGTGTCAATCGCTACTAAGTCGTCACGGGAGCGATTTTGGGCCTCCCTCGGCGACGACGTCAGTCTTCTGGGAATCTATCTGGAAAAAAATGTCAAAAGTGCTATCAGACAACCCAAATTATCCCTAACTACATCACAGGTACTTAAAAGTTAGTCACGTGAAGTGACGTCATTAGTGAAGGCTCTCCTAATGCATCCCACTCCGTTATCTGTGGTTATCCATCCGTACAAATGCCGATAAGGGGATAACAATATTGGCTCTAATTGTCCATCAGCAGTCATGCATGTTGTGTACAAAATAATGTGGCTAGCAACTGGATGATTCAGACTTAATGATAAGATCCCATAAGTATCGCTATCTGCAATAATAATTGTAAGGCAATCAACTGGGTTGTCATTAGGGATGTTATGGAGGTGGTTTTACCAGAACCGAAGTCAGAATCGGAGTTTTTAAATTTAATTTGTCGGAGTCGAAATCGGAATCGAGTCGTAATCGGAGTCGGAGGCGGAGCCTGAGATGGTGACAAAAGAGAGATGAGTTAAGAAGGGCGGCCTCATAAAATAAAATGCATGCAAAAACCTGTTTGTACACGTTGACCGCATCCGCCACGCTTCGACCTCCGATTAAAACTTCCGATTTAAAAGTGTCGGAACCGGAGGTGGTCTATCAATCGGAAGTTCCAACTTAGCGGCATCGGAGTCGAAGCTCCGTAACATCCCTAGTTGTCATGGTTGGACAGGTGATCGCTCCATGCAAAATACTGGCATTCAGCTGAATACAGTAAGATTGGAGCCAACTCCAAAATAGTTTGGAAAAGACTAGGCTTAAACTATTCATACCTGGAAGAGACTTCCAGCTGGATGTTTTATAGGAGTGTTGTCCCGCTCATGTCAACGGAGACGTATATTATATGTTAATGGAATACCATTAACGTGGCTGACATCGTGTTCAAGCGTGTGTGCAAACACAGGTGTTCACTCTCGCCCACCACTCATCACGCACACATTAAACGGTTGCAGAGGTCAGATGGCAGTCGCTCCATGTAAAATACATACTCGGTAGTCAGCTGCATCCGGTGATATTGGAAGCCAACCCCAATATTTTTGGGAAAAGGATAGGCATATGGATCGGCCCGCAATCCGATACATCAGGAGAGAGACCGCAAGGGGTTTCGAATATAACTCATTCTTTTTATGTGTAACGTGGCTATTGGCTATGAAAGAAAAAGGTTTTTTAATTAAAAAGGGCATTAATGATAGCGTGACGGTTGAGAGAGGAGATTGAAAGAGAAAACGTGTTGCGCCAACCCCATGTAACATGGGACAAGGGCAGTAGCTGGAAGATAATGAGTACCATACCAAAACAAAACACAGTCATTTAACCTAACGCCCTTGCCAAGTTGTCAAACTTTTTTTTTTTACTAAATGACTGGCTCTTGACTTCGATCACGCCATCAACACGTGACCACTAATGTGATACTTCATACGCTCATATGACATGCCGACATACGTCACAATGTATTGTACTTGAACTTTTGTGTGTCTTCATTGTTTAAATACATACTCAGTTGCAACAGTCTGATATTGTACTCATTTGTGTCTTTTAACTTTATTGTTTGACACCGGTACAATCGAGTCAACTACTATATAGGGTGTAAAAGTACCCTTAACGCAAACGAAGGGCATTTGTTCTCCCCACCACTGCGATAATTTTTTTGTTCTAGACCATACCTGGGAACCTCCTAGTTACGGAGATATTGGGGGTCAAAGTTCCAAATTTTTCACAGCTGTTTTTGTAAATACTAGTATTTCAGGTTTTAACTTTACTTAAATTACCTCCATGACCCGTTTACTATTCAAAGCATCCACTAGCACAATGTTATAAGAGTGCTACTTTGAGTTTTAAGTACCGTAAAATGTGATTTTTGACCCCAAAAAAAAAAGTCATTTCCCAGCAAAATTTTTTGCGTAGGAATACTTAGTTTGATGTACAGAATGCTTGGTTGACGGATGCGCGAAGGGTTCGTTTACACCCTGTAGTATCTAGATGCATTAGCATGGTTCTGGTTTCGCGAGAATCGTTTATTAGATCTGCTCGGTCGTGCCCGTGTGGAGGTTTGCAAATTATCTCACTAGATCCAAATCTAACCCAGATGATGGTCTACCTATCTGCCAATACAAGTACCTGTAAGAGGAAACGGTACACTCTGAAATACGAGGATCAAGTTCCCAAAACAAATGATAATATATCAATATGGCGGATTTTTGTTCATGAAAATAACACTGTGGCGAGTTTACACATAGTTTTGTGCGTGGCGAATTTACTCTGTGGCAAATGTACAATAACCCATCCAGAGCTCGATTTCACCCACCGCTGGATATAGGCCCCTCTTTGCTTGTGTTAAGTTCCAGGCTCATTCAGGATATTCCCGCAATGTAAACAATATCGTTTACCCATCTCGCCGTAAATTGTAATACATGAGGTTATTTCTATTTAGCCTAAATAAACTAAAATGACAAACAGTAGCAGTGTGATTTATCGGATTACATAGATAACTTTATCTGTCGTATTTACATTTTTTTATTAATGCCTACAACTGTTACGCATTCTGTAACCAAATCTACACATTCATAGAATCATCAAACCAGACATGCCACCAATTCCACGCCTTAACTAAAATGTTTTTATCTTAAACAACACTATCACTATCGAGAACTTTCTATCTGCACTTATCGATATTTCGATAAACCTATTTTTATCTCCACGTACCTATGTCCAAGTTATTGAACTTGCATACAAAGCTATAAAATCGACTTATTAATGTACAAAGGACTCTTAGATTGACTTTATCGATATAATAAAATCGTCTTTATTGTATGACCCGCTCTAAGAGCATTCGTCTTGATTGCCGCGGCGTCTTTAATCGAATCGAGGATTGAATAAGCGGAATCGATAAACATATTATGGATGGAGCTCGTGGCTAAATAATAAAAGCTGCACAAACTGTTTGCCGAGGATGGTCCATGGATCAGACCATTCATTACATATCAAGGCTCCTCCGTAGGTCGGAAAACAAGTTAAGCAGTTGGTCTCGGCTGTAATTTTTTAGATATTTGGCAGTCGTTACAGGTAGTCAGTGGCCCAAAAGTCTAACAACCAGCCTTATCAGGTTTTATCGTATATTATCCAGTACAAACTGGGTTGTGGAGGTCAGTTAGGCAGTCGCTCCATGTAAAATACTGGTATTCAGCTGCAGCCGGCGAGACTCGGAGCGGACTCCTACATAGTTGGGAGAAAACTAGACAAAATATGATGATTCAAAATAAAATAGATCGTTATTTGAAAACCATTTTGTGTCCTACTGCAGGGCAAAAGCCTCCGTTCCCTCTTTCCACTTATCTCTACCCAGTGCTTTTATTCTCTAATCTCTACGAAAAGAGTCAAGTCCGTCCAGTCATCTCCTTTTGAGTCTGACGCGTTCCCGTCGGGGCTGCGAGTTGTTCGCAAGAGATACCGCGGTCTCGACATGAAGGGCTAAGAAGGAACATGGGCGGTTTTTAGTCAGTAGAAGTCTGACACTCCCTTTCGCTCTGCCCAAGAGCGGGAGGGTTTATTTGATGATTTTCCACTCACCAAAAAAAGAGAAGGCCTGACGCGTTGCCGTTTGCTGCTATTTGGAACCCATTGTTTGCTTACTTTAGCACATAGTAGCTCCTCCACATACGACCGATGTAAAGTCATAAAATGAGTAAATATTTACGATAATATTTAACTTGTGTCAGAATTATCTTATCAACCTGTCAAAGCTAATTATAATAAAAAATCAAATAAAAACTCTTTAGGGACTTTGTTTTTATCTACTATTTTGTTAGCTCAGTTACTGTCCCCGATGCCCTCTATGGGAGGTTTATTAGGGACAAAATTAGGTATTTTAAGTGCAGTAATGTGATAAAATTCATTGAGAACAGTGATCTATGAAACATTAACATAATTAGAAGGGAACCCGAAAAAGATCCATAAGTAAGTTTTTTCTTTCATTCTCTGTCAAAATAAATTTTCCGAAGTAACTTTGAATAGTCACTCTGTAATTTTTTTGTGGAAATCCATACAAAAAAAAAATTGTTATATTACATGGGACTTAAACAAAACTGGTGAAATGTAATGAGGTACACATCTGCTTAACCCTTCGGGGATTCAGGTGTGATTGTTGATTTGTATGTTACGTTTGTTGTCTTTTGGTCTGTCTATCTTTTGTTACCTTTTCTTGCCTTAACGACTTAAGGGTGTATTCACGCCAATGACCTTGTGCATACAAACTACCCCTCTCGGTCGTAGATACGGACTTTAAACGGACGCATTTTTCATTTATTATAATTAAAATAATACATGTTTTTAAAAAGTAACAAAACCAAATTATTTTCCTTTGTATTTCAAAGCAGTAGATATTTTTTTTATATTATTTTGTTAAAAAATGAAGGAGTAAAATGGTTCCATTCAACGATTTGGAGGTGATTTTGTGGATTTTTTTCTTATTATGTGATACCGATACAAAAATTATGGCTAAACCAAATTACGTGTCATATGTAGATTACTAACAATTTTTCTCAGATGTAATTTCTCTGTAAGTGCCGGTGAAAAACTGCTTCATCTGCACGCTGTTTTTAAGCTTTTTCGAGAGAGGAGCCTTAACAGATTTCGATAAATTGGCCCAGGCAAAGATAATGGATCATTCCCACTAGTTCTACTGCACAGTCCTACGATAGAACTAGTGGGAAATTTTTTCCCACTAGTTCTACGATTCAAGGTGGTACGAAATCGTAGTTCTACTATAAATAAATTGTTTAATAGGACCAGTAGAACTAGTGGGAATTTTTGTTCCCACTAGTTCTACTGGTCCTATTAAACAATTTATAGTAGAACTAATGGGACTTTTCGTTCCCACTAGTTCTACGATATAAGATATCAAAATCGTGAAACCAGCGGGACTCAAGTTTCTCATTCGTTTTAACACACAGTTTAGGGTACAACTACGGCACAAACTACCAGGAGAATAGAAGTAGGCAGGAGGTATTGAAAACCTTTTTTTTAACCTACGTTTGATCACAGGGACCTTCTTCGTTCCCTTAAGATAATTCCCGTCCTCCACACAGGTAAAGTAATTTATAAAACCTAGTGCCATTATAAAATACGTCTGTTTATAAAACAACATTAATATCTTAGAGGCCACATGCATTATTCAAAGAGCAATGTTTCATTCAACTGAACTAACACAATCTGTTGTCATAATCGCGGGAACTAGGATTCTCGAAAGTTCTCGAATCGTCCATTGATAAGACCACGTGTATCCAAACAATTGAGAACCTTGTGGTTTAATGACCACGTGCTAACTGAGTCATCATCAGCCTATAATGTCCCCACTGCTGGCATCCCCTCTAAGAGAGGGATGGGCTATAATACACCACGCGGACCCAGTGCGGGTTGGTAGATGTCACAAGTCCTCGAATTTGTTTGGTTCTATGACATGCCTGTTTCCTCACGATGTTTTCCTTCGTGTACGTACAATGAGGTACATCTCTGCCTCCGAAGATTACAGGCATGATGTTATCATTGTGAATGTAAAATTACGTTTGCATTATTGAAAAAATTGCTAAATTCCCGATCACAGTGTATAAATGAAGTAGATTCTGTTGTGTTTGTTCGTCATACAAGTTAGCCTTTATCAATTTTGGGTTAGGCAGATAATTCGACTTCTTAGCGGAACATCCTGTGTCTATTTTTATGTGCAATTCTCTATATCTATCGATATAAAATATATGTTCCGTGAGAACAAACCGCATCTTATGAATCCACTGCGAAGATTGAAACTATTAAATAGTCAATGAGAATTGAACAATAGGATCTAAATGGAATTAATGATTCGTTTACGAGTTGCCTGAGTGGTATTGATAAGTAGTTCGGTATTAAATGGCTTTGTCCATAACTACATGTACTTTAGCAATAAATATTACAATAAAATAATAACGAACTTGTTGGTGTACTTCTGAGCATGTGGCCCGGGTCCGATTCTCAGACCTGGGGCTCTAAAATGGCCACTTTAGCAGCATAATTATATGAATTGCGTTAAAAACCGTAAAATGCACCTTTCATGATAGTAACTACGTCTATGACAATTTTACGAATTTTAACGCAATTCACATTATTTTTCTATTATGATCTATTTTCATAAATGGTCACAGACGCAGTTACTATTATGAAAAGTCCATTTTATGCTTTTGATTGCAATTCATATTATGATCTGCTATAGTGGTCATTTTAGACGCCCTGCCCCCGTATTCACAAACGCTTCGAATTGATTTCAAGTTCGGTAAAACATACGTCTATCTCGCTGACTTTCGTTATGCCCAAAAAGATAGACATACGACTTATCGATTCGAAATCGAATCGGAGCAATTCTGAATACGGTGACAGGTCTATTATGATCGGGGCTGCGGGTTGTTTGCAAGAGATACCGTGGCCTCGACATGAAGGGCTAAGAAGGAACATGGGTGGGTTTTAGTTAGTAGAAGTCTGACACTCCCTTTCGCTCTGCCCAAGAGCGAGAGGGGTTTTTTGATGATTTTCCACCCGCAAAAAAAAAAAATCTATTATGATTTTATTCGTAACAGACGGTCTCGATTTATGTCTGGAGGGTAACAATAGACTTGCCCCTACTACATGGAACTTAAAAATAACTGGAGTAATAAATCCACATCTTTGCCTAGCTCTTGAGGGATATACAGACTTGATATTATGTTATCAACACATCACTACATTTTATAAAACAAAGTCCTCCGCCGCGTCTGCCTGTCTGTTCGCGATAAACTCAAAAACTACTGCACCGATTTTCATGCTGTTTTCACCAATGGATAGAGTGGTTTTAGAGGAAGGATTTAGTTTATAATTTGATCGACCAGCATCAGCTAGTGTCAAATATTTCTTACTTGTCATTGCACGTACTTTTACATAATTTTATTTAAACCATGTCTTGCAGAAGTGAATATTTTCATTTTCTGTCTGCTGTATGTTGTGTGAAACTATACTTTCATGCAAAAATACGTTAGGGATGGGAGTTTTACCCAAAACTGAAAAACAAAACGGTTTGCATAATATTATCAAGCGTAACTTGGGAAAAACCAAACCACCCCTTTTTCATAGTGGGAATTCCCTTTAGTTCCATCTCTTTCACACATTTGTTGACTCACTTTGTCTCTTCATATCAGTCATTCTTTTTCAGCACATTGTGCAACACCACGCGCGTGTTTTCTATAAAAAGTGGTGTTTTTGTGTTTTTACCTTAACCTTTACATGATTATAAAGATTATAAAATTACGAGAGTCACTTCATAAAATAGTAAAGGGCTTGAGATGAAAATGTGAAGTTTTCAGTGTAAGAAGTGAACCTTCGTGAACTGTACGATTTCTCAGGAATTGAACTGCTGACAAACTGTAAGTTAAAACTAGCAGGGCCACTTTTTATGATTTTATTATCTTCTATGTATATAATAATAATAATAAGTTTATTTATTTTCTCTCACAATGGTTTTGCAGCGCATAACAGTTTTGAACTAAATAAGATTCACATTGTGAGAGCTGGTGCCTGACGTAGGTTTCGAAAAAACCTGTAATACAGGTCACCAGACCCCACGTAGTGGCATCATTAACAAACAGGCAGGTAACATGTTTTCCTACCAAACAATTATAATCAAAAAATAAATTAATTAATGAACAGAAATAAATAAATAGGCATAACATATATGATGAATAGGAGGCGATTATATGGGACTGTTTGTCGATCTCTGAGAAGGCAGAGTAAAGTAATACTTAACTTAATTAAGAATGGCTTATGCTGTATTAAATATAGTAAATAAATAAGCAGCAACTCATCATCATCATCATCATCATCATCTGCCTAGCCTTTTCCCAACTATGTTGGGGTCGGCTTCCAGTCTAACCGGAAGCAGCTGAGTACCAGTATTTTACATGGAACGACTGCCTATCTGACCTCCACAACCCAGTTAATACTAGGTAATACGATACTCTTTGGTGAAACTGGATGTCAGAATTTCAGGTCACTGACTACCTGTAACGACTGCCAAAGATCAATATATGGCAGCCGGGACCAACAGCTTAACGTGCTTTCCGAGGCACGGAGGAAACTCGGTATGTCGGGCGGTCACCCATCCACAGACCGACCTAGGCAAGCACAGCTTTTCCTAAAGATCGACCCGAGTGGCAGTTCTTATTAAGCCACGAGCTCCTCAAATAAGCAACAACTCAATGGCACTGAATTAAATTTTTAAAACCCAACAGTGCGCTTTTATTTAAACATTTCATTGACATTTATTTGGCTACTATTCTGTCCCTCAGTGTTCGTGATAACAGGCTTAAGTTATTGCAGCTCTGCCAATGTTTTTAGGCAAAAAAATCGTGACACCAAAGTGAAACAAAACCATCTAAATGCCCCAAATGAATCGATCACGAATCATTCGAATGCTATCGTCACGCAGTTAGATAGTTTGCTTCAGGCCAAGGTTAATATCGTTAAATCTTTATTTTAAAATAATTCGTGATATGAAACCGTCTTGTTTAGTTTGATTTAAGTAATAAACAAATTTAGTTTACGTCCCAATTTGGGTGATTGCTAGATAAATGACAGTGCATTTCTTAATTTAATAATCGACTGCCTCGTTGGTCTGGTGGTCGCAAGCGCTAATGCAGTGCATGAGGTCCTGCGTTCCCAGTTCAGGTAAAGCATTATTGGGTTTGTGCCCGGTTTATGATATAGGACTTAAACAACTGGCGAAATATGGGTGTACTATGGGTGTACTAATGGGCACACCTCTGCCTAACCCTTCGGGGATTACAGTCGTGATGTTATGTTATGTAAAATGCTGAATTAAGATTGCATATTTATTCAGACATATAAGGAACAGCAGTGTCCTTAAAACTACGATAATTGATACTTCTTTAAGCCCCATTGTTAAAATATACATGTGTTATTTTAACCTGTGGCGACAGCGACATCTATCGCAACACATGCGAACTAATTTGGCAAATCCTACATCGCGCTATCAACTTTATCCGCGACTTTAGCCTATATAGAAAATCCCGACATACATATGTCGGGCAGTTGGCCCACCAGACACAACACCCGTCTGGTCGGAAGATCCTCCCTTTTCCATGGGGGATGTGGAACTTTACACCCTGTTCCTCATACCCCCCAATAACCCATGCGTTCTGCACTCTTAATCTCTACGCATGTGGATAGACTGAAACACAGAACTGGACCTCTTACGATCCTTAGAAACTCCTTTTGACTTTTACGTATTTACCTAAATAATCGCGTGACAATAAAACTCTTCCATCATTCCACAGATACCCTGTCTTCAATATCAGTGACATTATCTTACTTCTCTTGGTCAAGGACATAGTTAATCTGAATGACAATTGTTATCGGAATGGTCTAGACTTAAACTGATATAGGAGAAATGGATCGGATTACCAACTTACCTACATACATTCGACTTATACACGATAGATGTTTCCAATATAACCTGACCTCGCATTGAATGACAGTGACTAATCGTATAGGGTTTTCTTACAATGGAAATGCATCCATATTACATACTAGCTGTTGCCAGCGGCTTCGCCCGCTACAACTCGAAAATTATCCCACGGGGGATAAAATTGGGATAAAAACTATCCTATGTGTTAATCCAGGTTATAAACTATCTGTGTACCAAATTTTATCCAAATCCTTTTAGAAGTTATTGCGTGAAAGAGTAACAAACATCCATCCATACTTACAAACTTTCGCGTTTATAATATTAGTAGGATATTATTAATACAGGTCGAAGGTCTGACGTCGTGAGGAAGGTTTTGAATATGAATGTGGATGGGTATAAGAGTATAGAGGAAGATCAAAGAAACGATGGATGAACTGTGTTGAGAATGATATGGTAAGAAGGGAGGTGTCTCATGAGATGGCGAGAAACAGAAAAGTATGGAAGAAGAAGACATGCTGCGCCGATCCCAAATGAATTGGGATAAGGGCAAGAGAATGATGATGACAGGTCGAAGGCTACCTTAACAGTTAAAGAGATGTGGCATACGGGTTGACAATGACCTGGTTTATGACATATTTACAGTTACAGTTTAGTTCTGTTCAAACTTTATGGTGGCTCGAAAGTTAGCAGCGAGTGAGTCTTCGCATTATACAGTCAAGACGATGCGTCTTCTGCGCCCTGCTGTAACCTAAAATTATGTTCTGCGCAGCTTTACGTTAGGTGTTCCTAGCCGCCATAAAGTGTGAACCGGTTTACCTGCGCAAACCGTCGCTCACAGCTAACTTTCGAGCGCCCATAAAATTTAGAACAGAACTATAGGTCCCGTAGAATAACGTGGTAAGCTTAGAGGAAAAGCTAGTAGCTTGATTTGTTGTGTTATAAGAAACATGCGTTGATCTCGTGTTTTCCTGATAGATTAATAGAATAATGCACGTCGATGACACGGGTGTCACGAATACGGTTATTGCGTCAGAAAATGACATCTAGTCAGCAAAATTCAGTTTACAAGTTTGTTGAATTTGTCGAACGTGCTTATCGTAGGTATTGTATCTAAAAGAGGCCATGTATTGACTAGACATGAATGAATGCTATAAATAGATAACATGCAGTTCGGTAAAGTCTAGACTTCTAGACGATGTGAAATTCTAATAAATAATGATGATGGTATGGTCTAAAATGAACGATGAATGGCGTAAAACTTAATTATACACCAAAATAAAAATCTAGACTAATTGATAAGCTCCTCCTTTTGGAAGTCTGAGTCCAAACATTTTGAAAGCTTCTAAAGCGATAGTCTAGGAGCTAGTGAGCACAAACGTCGGTTCAATGTTCTGTAGTTCAGAGCCGTATGTGGTGTCGAGAAGTTCTTTTTGTTGTACAGTTTAGACTTAAGTATGTGATGTCCCTAGTAACATGCCACGGTCTCCTGAGCTTGAGGAATGCGCAACGGTGCAGTAGCAATAAATACCTTGTGGTGGCTGATGGTAATATCTTGTACATATTGCTTACTTATCAAACTTTCATTTCGTTCGACCCGTTCATCTTTCATCGTCATTCTCATCTCTATTTTCAGGACAAGATTAAAGTCAAAAATAGACTTATTTAATACGCACACGGTTTCACCCGCATAGTTCCCGTTCCGTGGTAATACAGAGATAAAAAGTAGCCTATGTCACTCGCGGATAGTGTAGCTTCCCAACGGTGAAAGAATTTTTGAAATCGGTCCAGTAGTTTCGGAGCCTATTCGTTACAAACAAACAAATCTTTCCTGTTTATAATATTAGTGGAGATTTATTATTACCAACAAGCCCCTGACCATTTTGGGAAAAAACGCAGTTTTAACTTAAAAACCCATTTAAAAATCATCTGTTCTTCTATCTATTTAGTTCACAATTCAGCCTCGCCACTAGACAAAACACCAAGCAATTGATAAACAAGTTCTCCTTTTGTCGCAGCGATGTATTTCCCAGCATTTTGTCGTCTGATACAACGATAAATTAGTAGATCTACTTTTAATCTCTCCATCGAGATTCGTTTAAATTCCACGAATGAATCCGTTTCGATTGTCCACTCGACTTTTACCGTTAACTTGGCTGCGAGCCAGGGATCCACTTACTGGTTAAGCCTTATTTTAATTAGCTTAAAAATGCGCTATAGGATAGCATTCAACGCTTTAGGACGTTTTAGTGGAATGAGGGTTTTTGAAAGTTTCAAAAACCCTCATTCCACTAAAACGTCCTAAAGCAATTTTAAATATTTTAAATATTAACTTTAATAATTTAAGTTATCAAAAATCATATTGGCAGTCAAATCTGATGTAGAACAGAAATCGATAATTCACTTCTGTTTAGAGCGATAAGGATGAAATTTTAGGTTTGTAGGATTTTGAAGTAAATAGACGTGTGTTCTTTACGAAGATTTATTTGTCACTAAAGTACCTGAGGTTAGTGGACTGTATGACGGTTGACTTACATAGCTATAGTTAGGTGCACAAGAACGCAAACATTCGTTCGTACGTTTAAACATTCCGCCCCCCAAAGAACGGAGTTCTTTAATATGAACTGTATAAAAGCAAAAAGCATTTACTTAAATACACATTTAAAACAATACTAACATAAAACAAAATTTTGTAAGTATACTGGATGCTTCTAATGACTCATTAATAGTAAAAGGTAAGTAACTCGGTTAAACAGGTAAGTAAGTGACACTTTTTTGTAACATGGAATACATTTTAACGGTAAGTACATTTTTTTTAGTAGTTAGTTCTGTAGGTACGATTTTAGTTTACAATAATGAAATGATTAATCCTAAGCATTACTTATAACTGTACTAATAATAACTAGGTACTAATTAGTTAATTAAGACACACTTTTTATTTTGTTAATACACAAATTTTGTTTATAGAGCGTTTAAAGACATTGTTCTTATTTCTAATTGATACTACTCTAGTAAGGTTATCGGGACCAACATGTTTCTGAATTATTTTTCCTAATATCCACTTGCTAGGTGGAATATTGTCATCCTTTATGATAACTATGTCATCGACTTCTGGCTCAAGCTTTTTTGTGTTCCATTTATACATTTTATTAAGATTTACCAGATATTCCTTGTACCACCTGTTCCAAAAGTCGTTGACCATTTTTTGTACTAACTTCCATCGTTCAAGATTAGTGATATGTTTACATGAAGATACATTTTCATCTGTTAGATTTAATAAAGGTTCGCCGACCAGGAAGTGGCCTGGCGTCAGGGGAAGTGGATCGTTGGGGTCATCACTTAGGACTGAAATAGGACGCGAATTTAAACAAGCTTCCACCTGTGTTAACACCGTAGTAAGCTCCTCATAAGTAAGAGTACTATCCCCAATCACCTTTTTAAGATGCGTTTTAGCACTGCGTACTCCAGCCTCCCACAAACCCCCAAAATTAGGAGCACGTGGAGGTATGAAATGCCATGTAGTACGCTCTAACGTTAACAACTCTGCTATCTCACTTGGAATAGAAGACTTGGCCTTATCAAACATGTCCCTAAGTAACTTGTCTGCTCCCACAAAGTTTGTGCCGTTGTCACTGAAAAGATCCTGACAGTATCCTCGTCTCGCTGTAAACCGTCTGAACGCTGCAATAAATCCTTTGGAAGTCAGATCTGTTACCGCTTCCAAGTGAATGGCTCGTGTTGCCATACAAATGAAGAGACAAATGTAGCCCTTGTAAGATTTGGCTCCCCTACCCGGAGAAAACCTTATATTAATGGGCCCTGCATAATCTACACCAGCTGATCTAAAAGGTCTGCTGGGTTTTACTCGTACTTCTGGTAATTGACCCATCAACTGTACTGCATTGTTCCTTGAATATCGGATACAAGTGACACACTCTCGATAATATTTTTTTGCTTGATCCTTAGCTCGTAGTATCCAGTACTTTGACCTCAAGTAATTAATCATTACTTGTGGTCCACCGTGTAATGTCCTTTGATGAGCATCTATAATTATAAGTCTACTAAGATGACTCTTAGCAGGTAAAATTATAGGATGCTGTGTATCGTACTCAACTTGCGACTGTTGAATACGTCCGCCAACTCTTAGAATCCCATTATCGTCGATAATGGGACAAAGATTTCGTATTTTGCTTGTTTTGAGAACACATCCACGAGCTTTTAACTGCCTTATTTCTTGGTTAAATTCTAAATCTTGAGTTTGTTTAATGCAATTATTTAAAGTCTCATTAATTTCTTGTATAGTTATAAATTTAGCATTACTTTTACCTATATTTTTATTACATTTAAATTTTAACCATCTTCTACAGTATGAAATAATTCGTAACATTTTCGATAAATTAGAGAACTTAGTCCAAATAAATTCTTCTTCAGTTTTTAATAAAGCAGTTAAAACTCTAGCCCTCTCTTCTTCTTGAGTATCATCGACATCTACTGAATTCATCGTTAGATCACGCGCAGACAACCAAGTTGGCCCATTCCACCACAATCGGTTGTTCACCAACTCCGGGGCCTGTAACCCTCTTGAGGCACAGTCAGCTGGATTAGTATCCGTTGTCACATGACCCCATTGCTGATAATCTAAAATGTTTAATATTTCAGACACGCGGTTGCTTACAAAAGTGTTCCATCGACTAGACCCACCCTTAAGCCAGGCTAGAACAATAGTTGAATCTGTCCATGCATGTAAATTTTCTTTAGTTATGTTCATTACTTGGGATGTCTCAAAAATTAGTTTGGCCGCTAGTGCCGCACCACACAGCTCCAATCTTGGTATAGATATTTGTTTCTCGATAGGAGCGACCTTTGTTTTTGCTGATATTAAATTTACATAAACTCTCTCTTCCTCAATTACTCGAAGGTACACGGCCGCCCCATATGCTGTCTGCGAAGCGTCCGCGAAGACATGCAACTCTCTTGTAGATGCTTGACGACAGTGTAACCACCTTGGTATACTGACATTTGTTATGTAGGTCAAATTCTCCCTGAAGTGTAACCATTCCGTTAGTAGCTCTTCACTTATGGTTTCGTCCCATCCTAGTCCTACTTTCCATAACTTTTGTATCAACATCTTTGCTATGACAACCACAGGAGCTATCCACCCAAGCGGGTCATACAATTTAGCCACATCAGAAAGAACTTGTCGTTTAGTAATAGGTTTCTTTGATTCTGATAATGTTACAGAATACACAAAGCTGTCTGTATCGCGATTCCAATTAACACCTAGTACTTTCATTAAACTATGAACTTTAAGAGGCAGTTCGTGATCGTCTCGTTTATTTTTACCCATGTATTTTGAAACAGTCTCATTATTACTACTCCATTTTTGTAGCTCGAAGCCACCCAAGTTCATTAGTTTATTCATCTCATTGTATATAGCAACAGCTTCATCTTCTGTTTCACAGCCTGATAATAAATCATCCATATAATAATCACTCTTTGTTATAGAAGCAGCAACAGCCAATTTAGATTTTTCGTCATCCGCTAATCTGTGTAATGATTTCACCGCAAGGTAAGGTGCACAAGCTGTACCAAAGGTCAGTCTCATTAGTTTGAAATGTTTGATTTCTTCACTCGAAGATGATCTCCATAATAACCTTTGATAGTTAGTGTCTTCCTCTGCCACACACACCATTCTGTACATTTTTATTATATCAGCTGTAATGCAAATTTTATGAGTCCTCCATCTCATTAGTATGTGACGTAAGTCTTGTTGAAGCTTAGGACCCACAAGTAAATTATCGTTCAATGAAATGTGATTAACACCTTTACACGAAGCGTCAAACACCACTCGAAGTTTTGTTGTCTCTTTGTCTTCTCTTACTACACCGTGATGAGGAAGATATACCGCTTTAGGATTGTTAATATCTGCTGGCTGAACTGGAACCATGTGTTTGAGTGTAATATACTCGTTCATAACCTTGCTGTATTCTTCATTTCGTTTTTCGCAAATTTCTTCTCTAAGAACTCAAATCTCCTTGAAGCTATTTCTCGTGATCCAATTGTTTGAGCTTCAGGGTTGTTATTTTTAAATGGTAACTTCACCACATATCTTCCTTCCTTGTCTCGTGTCGTTGTATCATTGTAATACTCTTCGCATCTTTCTTCTTCCTTTGAAAATCTCTTTTGTATCATATTGGATTCGTTCTCCAACTCCCAAAATAACCTTAACATATCGTCTTCTTTAAGTTGGACATGCAAGCTTGTGAAGTTCTTCTCTGCTGAAGTAGACTCTCGTGACATCCGTCCTGACAAAACCCAACCTAGAATAGTGTTTTGTGCTAACAAGTTACTCTCAGGATGCTTAATAACGCCGTCTATTAAGACGTCGCTGTACACCTCAGCGCCAAGGAGAATGTCTATTTTCCCTGGTGTTGCGAAACCCGGATCAGCCAACTCCAAAACTCTTAAATCTGACCAATCAGGAATACCTAAACTGGTAGTGGGTAGCAGTGTCGTTAATGAACGCAATACATAGGCCTCGACTTGAACTAACGCATTGGGATTGTGACATGATTTAACATTAAGTGTGACCCTGTATTTTATTTTTGTTTGCTTCTCCCCTACACCTGACACAAACCCACTTACTGATTTGCGTGTTAAGTTTAACAATTGTACTGTCGCCTCTGTAACAAAGGAGGCTTGCGATCCCTGGTCTAACAATGCTCTCATAACATATTTACGACCATCCCTACTGTCTACTAATACCTTAGCGGTAGCTAATAGGACACTGTTTGATTGAATATTATGTTTACTAGAAAAGTTAGTTACAATTTGCTCGTTATTTGATACAGAAATATTCGTACCTGGAGATAGCTCGTTCGCTATACCTGTAGCCGAAGCGTTCCCTTCGTTTGGTCCCTCGGTCTTCTGTTCCCTCTCGAAGTGCAGAAGCGAATGATGCCGCCGGCCGCATTTCTTACAACACGTGGACTGACGACACTTGATAACGGGGTGCGTTGGCGATAGGCAATTGAAGCACAATTTATTCGTTTGTACGAATTCTTGTCGTTCCTTGGCTGACTTATCTCCAAACTTCTTACAAGAAAATACGTAGTGATCACCACTACATAAGGCACATTTCTTTTCGAACCTTTTCTCGTTGCTACTGGTAACATTGGAATGGAATACTTTAGGTTTAGCCACAGATTTTGATTGCACTGTTTTTATTTTAGTACTTTCAATCATTTCTAAAGTTCTGAATCTTGCTTCTAAAAAGTCTCTTAATTCTGACCAAGTGGGTAGGTCATTGTTGCACGTACTTAAGTGTTGTTCCCATAACTTTATAGACTCAGGCTCTAATTTTGAGGTAACCAAGTAGGTAGTCATTAAATCCCAAGTATCAGTATTCACGCCAATGTTTTTCAACGCCTTTAAACATGTCGAAGTTGTATCTACTAGTTCCTTAATCAAACTTGCCGACTCAGCTTGCACAGGTTTTTGTGTAAATAAGATCTTCATTATTGCGTTGCAGTTATATCTCTTATTATTGTAACGTTTTACTAATTGATTCCACGCCTCGTCATAGTTAGCATCGGTCATGGGAAAGTTACGTAACAATATCTCCGGTTCTCCAGATAAATTACTTTTTAGGTAATGTAGCTTCTGTACGGGTGATAGGTGCTCATTTTCGTGAATAAGATTACAAAACAAGTCGAAAAACGGTTGCCACTCCTCGTATTTTCCGGTAAATGTAGGTACCTTGATTGTGGGTAACTTTATTCCTCTATTCTTAAAATCTTGTACCTCGGCAACAGGTGATGATGATGATTGAGAATACATCGCGGGTTGGCATTGTGATTGCACCAAAAAGGGTTGGAGAGCTTCCTTCAATGTTGTTTTGTAGCTAATGTATAGCTCTTCACAAGTTTCAAAAATATCTTCTTCAAAATAAGAATTCTCTGAATCCTTTTCCGTGGCACTTAAAATAATCGATTTATGACCCTCTTTCAACTCCTTCCATAATTCCTCCAACTGTTCCAATCTTGTTTCTAAATATGGCCGTTTTATTCTGTCTTTTGGTGATTTTTTATAATTCTTTTCTGCCTTCTTTAGGCTTTCCAGCAGCGCATTTTGATATGTGATATGATCTTCCATCGTAATATAGTCTCAATCTCAAGTAGTAGAAGTAATACACGTATGCAACACTGCTTTTACACACTGCGGGTAAGTTGACAACAAGTTCCGAAAGTTCTAGTCGTTTTGTCGTCAATAAATTCATAAAAACGACACGGAATTCACAAAAGTCTCACAAGTAAAGGTTTAAAGTTCACAACACGTTATAATGTCTATTTCGCTAATTATTGTCCACCTCACTGAGAATCCTTATCGCTCAGGAATGTCTTTGTTCTCGCGGCGCTCGCACTAGGTCAGTCGATGACCCGAATCCGGCTCGAAGGACCATATGTTTAGAGCGATAAGGATGAAATTTTAGGTTTGTAGGATTTTGAAGTAAATAGACGTGTGTTCTTTACGAAGATTTATTTGTCACTAAAGTACCTGAGGTTAGTGGACTGTATGACGGTTGACTTACATAGCTATAGTTAGGTGCACAAGAACGCAAACATTCGTTCGTACGTTTAAACAACTTCCTAAATAAAGTTTAATTTAACCACTGAGAACAAAGCTTAAAGAGTATGCATGTAAGGATCGTAGCAGGTGGCGTTCTGTGGTTTCTGCCTACCCCCATGGGAAAAGGGCATTATGTATGTATTTTAACCACTAATCACATTTAACTTCCACCAAGTACGAGTAGCTCCCACAAAATAAAACCATGATCAACTCCACCATACATCAACAACAACCAACAACCGGTTTGATGATAATTGCGCAACAGCGATTATGCAACGTTATGATTGCTACAAGTTGGGCAACTCGCAATTACCGTCAGGGTAATACGACAACCGTATGACAATAATTGCCAGTTGCATCATAAGTGCTGAAAGCGAAAAATGTGCCAAGGCACAAGTCGGGACGGTAGACTCGGCTCGGGGACAACCCGTACAATCAGGGTACAACCAAGCTAGTGACATATTTGGTCCCTTTTTTTGGAGGGTGGGAAGTCATCAAATGATTCCTACCGCTCTGGGCCGGAGGAAAGGGAGTGTCAGACTTCTACTGACTAAAAACCACCCATATTCCTTCTTAGCCCTTTGTGTCCGGGGTCGCTGAATCTCTTTCGAACTACCCGCAGACATATTTGGTCCCTGGCCCTGGTCTATGACAGTCAACAGGGACTGACAGTCACAGGCTGTTTTTCACGAGATAATTTTGGCCTCATAAACAACGGCCTGACATAATTTTGGCCTCATAAACAACGGCCTGACAATACTTTGGCCTCATAAACAACGGCCTGACATAATTTTGGCCTCATAAACAACGGCCTGACTTAATGCACTTTACTATCCGCCACGCGTTGTTTTGTTCCGTTCATAACAGACGAGCGATCGCAAATCCGATTAGGTAACTGTACAACTTAGGTCTATGATACAAAACCGTCGCGTGAAATGTCTTGGGTAGTTACAGTCAAACAACTCTTAGGCCATAGGATTTTAGCGCAACCTTGTAACCTAAGCAGACGGGGCGATCGACGATCGTGAAACGCGCGTCTACGCGTTCGCTACTGCCAACTACTTGCAACCCTTTATTTTTTTTTTTGGGTAGAGAGGAAGGGAGTGTTAGACTTCAACTGACTAAAAACTATCCATGTTCCTTCTTACCCCTTCATGTCAAGGCCGCGGTATCTTGTTGTCTTGGGAACAACCCGCAGACTACTTGCAACCCTTTGTACGCGTTTCAAACGAGCTTCAGACGCGCGTTTGTATCTATGAAAACGCAAAAATCGGTATCTGTGGCGCAGACGACGCGCGTTCCTGAAACGCGCGTTTAAAATACGCCGTGTGCTAGGGGCCTTAGGTTGCAAGCCTAAGGCCCCTAGCATAACATCATGCCTATAATCCCCGATGCTTTAGACAGAAGTGTACCTCTATGTTTTAAGCCCCATGTAATAAGGTGCAAGCTCATGCAAGTCTATAGCCAGGCACAAATTGAAACGGACGGATACCAAGAAATGCCTTGCATGAATTGCAACCATTAACTAGTTTAACAGTACAAATGGACCTGTCCATGACTTCCTGTGTTAGGTCTAATTACTAGGAGATGCTGGGAGAAGCTAGCATGCTTATTATATTAAGAGGATAGGCTGTAACGTCCTTCCTTGTTAGTAACGGTATATCCCGATCATAATCAGGAACATATTAGCTTAGAATGTGTAACTATCCAGAGGATAATGAAATTATTGTAAAACCAAACCAGTTTAAGAGTAACCATGGAGTTGCCGGTTCTTCTCTATAGGAAACGAGTGAATAATTGTGCCCATGTAGGTGTAAGCCTATGTGAAATAAAATATTTTGATTTTAATATCGATTTTTTCTAGTAACGGCTATGCGAACGGTCAGTAAGTAGTGGGTACAATTTGCACCGTAAGAAATTCTCAGCCGTGTCTGAATTATAGCTGTGAACCGTAGCTTACTTGGAGCCTTATGTTATATTGATGAAATGAAAAACCATGATGAAATTCGGAAAGAAATTGAAGTATATTTTACTTAAAAATCCTTTAGCAGAAAACTGGCCATATTTCCTCATCATCATTTGTTTAGCCTTTTTGTGACTTTGTTAGCTTCCAGTTTAACCCGATACACCGAATACGATCATTTAAGTCGTTCTGTTTTTTTCCGGGCTAATCTTCAAAACTGCTAGACCGATTTTGACGCGACTTTCACTGGCAGACAGCTGATGTTGTAGCTGATATTTTAGAAAAAGAATCAGGATTTTTGCAAAAGATAAAACTTTAACCTATGATAATATTTAATTTCATGCAAAAGAAGGTCTCGTACCACAGCTAGGCTTACAATTACAATACAACTCAAAACACACTCATACCAACGTACTACAGGGTATTTGACGATGCTGACACCCGACACCGACCTTCGCGGTAAGTCCGCAAGGTATCACGCATCAGTGCACAGCACATCATCGCGGATAATGCCTTTTTATGCTCACACACTGTTGCAGAACGAAGTATGAAATTGATTGTGTGGGCATCCTGTTTGCTGGGGCATTTTGTGGTGGGATGTGATTTTTGGGGTTTTTGTATGGTTTCTGTGTAATGGCTTCATTGGTTTTGGAGGAGACACTTGTTATTTAAAACTGGTTTATACACTTCTTGAATGTAAGGTGGTTTTAAGCTAATCACTGGTTGAGCAGCGGTGGCCCCGTTTTGGTGGCAGTTTATGTCATCATCACGGCTCTCAAAACGGTGTAGGAAAACATCGTGAGGAAACCGGAATGTCCTAGAACCAAAAAATCGAAGAAATGTTACATCTCCCAACCCGTACAGGGTCCGCGTGGTGGATTATAGTTCACTCCTCCAAAGACACCAATAATTATACATCCACAAAGCCATAAGGCCATAAGGCCTTCCCCAGGGAGGTATGCATAACCTACAGAACGGCTACTTTTACTTTCTTTCATATCTTCTTCTTCTATCTTCTATATATATATATATATATAAATATATATAACTCAAAGGTGACTGACTGACTGACTGACATAGTGATCTATCAACGCACAGCCCAAACCACTGAACAGATCGGGCTGAAATTTGGCATGAAGGTAGATGTTATGACGTAGGCATCCGCTAAGAAAGGATTTTGATCAATTCTACCCCCAAGGGGATAAAATAGGGGATGAAAGTTTGTATGAAACTTTGTCAATTTTAAACCGATCGGGCTGAGACTTTGCATGCATAAAACTACTATGACGTAGGCATCCCCTAAGAAAGGATTTTGATTAATTCTACCCCTAAGGGGATAAAATAGGAGATGAAAGTTTGTATAAATCTTCTTAGATTTTCGACTGATTGAACTGAAATTAAAGATTATAAAGTATATAAAAAATATATACTTTTGTTTCAACTGCCTCCTTGGTCGAGTGGTTTAGGCGTTTGCCTTGTGACCCGGTGGTTGTGGGTTCGGTTCCCGCGGGAAGCATACTTTGTAAAGTTGTTTCCAGTTTGGCTAGGACATTGCAGGCCTGAATCACCTGATTGTCTGATAAAAATATGGTTCCGTGCTTCAGAAGGCACGTATAAGCCGGTGGTCCCGGTCGCCAAATGGCGGTCGTCAAAATAGACCACGTCAGAGGCCCTTGAGGCGGTCTAGAAGCTCTGACACTAGGGTGTATGGGGTCGTTAGACCTTACTACCCACACGCTAAGAAGAAGAAGAGCGTGGTGCTGAAGTTTTAAAGAGTACAAAAATAATCGTGTGGGACGAAATAACGATGGCTCATAAAGGTGGTATTGAAGCCTTAAACAGATCACCAAGGGATATAAGGGGTAATACAAAATTAATGGGTGGCGTAACAGTTTTGCTGGCCGGAGACTTTCGGCAGACTCTACCAGTGGTGCCAAAAGGAACCAGAGCTGACGAAGTAAAGTCGTGCATTAAGAAATCTAATTTGTGGCCCCAGGTTAATATTCTTAAGCTCTCTAAAAATATTAGAGCACATTTGGGCGGGGATGACTCTACTGGTAGATTTTCAGATCTCCTTCTTAAAATCGGTAATGGTGATATTCCATCGTTTGATGGAATGAATTGCTGTCTAAAGTTTATCCAGACATTATTCATATACATGACAAGCCTATTGAATGGTTATGTGAGCGTGCCATACTTACTCCAAAGAACGATCAAGCAGCAGCTATCAACGACATCCTCCTCATGCCGTATGAGGGCGCAGAAAAGGTCTATAATTCGATTGATACTGTGGTAAATACATATTATTATGACGCTACTAATTACCCTGTAGAATTTTTAAATTAATTGAAACCACCAGGTTTGCCTTATCATAAGCTTATTCTGCGTGTGGGCACTCCAATTATGTTGTTGCGAAATTTAAAACCACCAAAACTTTGTAACGGTACGAGACTGCAAGTGAAAGCGTTACATCGCAATATATTGGAAGCCACTAAATTAACTGGGTGTGCGAAAGGGGAAACTGTATTTATACCACGAATCCCATTAATACCTAATGATATCCCGTTCGAACTTAAACGATTACAGTTTCCCCTAAAAGTCTGCTTTGCCATGACGATAACCAAGTCTCAGGGGCAAACTCTCTTTGCGGGTATTAACTTGAGAGAACATTGCTTCTCTTATGGACAGTTTTATGTTGCTTGCTCACGAGTAAGTTCACCCAATAACTTGATAGTTTTAGCGACTAATGACAGATTAGTTAAGAATATTGTGTACAAAGAAGTTTTGTAGGTATATAAGACTGATTATTGTGATTTATAATGTTTACTGTTGATTGTTGTAATTGTATATTACACTTTATCTTTTTTCAAAAAAATTCTGACTTTTACTTAAATAACACAGATAGTTTATAAACTGAATTAACACTTAAGATAGGTACTTTTTATTCCGGTAGAATTATACCGTGGGACAATTATCGACCTCGACCAAAAGCTAGTTATAGGACATAATTTTAGAGTCCAATTTTATAAGCTTTAAAAACCTGTATTAATATCCAAAATATTCAAGTACCAAAACAATACCAGTTGGCAATGCAAAATTACCAAACGAGGCCTTTCCAAAATTTACGCTCTGTCAAAAAATAACTGCACTGGATTAATCCGGTTAGCAAAACTTGATAACCGGTTAGGGCTGGTATTTGTCACTGTATTGCGAAATATTTCTCTATATCGTACCTTATGTGGTAGTTAGGACCATATGTGGACTATGATTCACATAGCATTACGATGTTTGTTTCTAAGATACAATGACGGTTAAGTATAAGAAAGAACAGATTATGTCGTTTTACTAATTTGGGTAAAGAATGAATACAATAAATAACGGTTTATTTTTACCCGAATGCAAGGAAAGGGTTATGTTTTTCGCGACTATCTTTGTTTGTAATATTCTTTATTTCATCATAATTATCTTCCAAACCACTCGATGGATTTTTATATTTATAGCCTAGTACTTCTTATATGGAGGAGGCTTGTAGTCCCAGCAGTGGGAACATTATAGGCGGATTAGGCTTATGCTTATTTTAACTGGCTTGTAACTTAATACTTTTATAAATGTTTAAATAAAAATTTCGAAGTTGTGTTTGACCCACTTCCCGTTTTCCGAATGAGATGAAATTTTGCATACATGTTTAGTTTGGATGACATTGCATGATAAGCGAAGTGACGTCATTCTAAATCTAATATCTCGGACTAGTTTTTTTATGCATTCACAAGATAATTATGTGTAATAATGTGTATCAATGAAAGGATTTGGTTAGAAAATACAAGAAATAAAATGATGTCACTCTAAACCATGTGCCACCAAATGAAAAACAATCACTTAGGCATACACGTAATCACGGAAAAATAAAAATACATAACCTCCTCCTTTTTAGAAGTCGGTTAAAAAACCCAGAGTTAATTCTAAAGCCCTCAGCATCTTATGTATGAGTCACCCAACCAATCCTAGTTAATAAAGTCACTCCCATTCATAAATTAAAAGGTCAATTAGAGCATCGAGCACCGGCTCAACAACACAATTACCCATTGGACGATTAATTAAACAATTAAGATAACTACGGATTAGCTCTATGAATACAGGGTGAGCCCACGTGTGGGGTGAATTATACAGGATGTCGGTGATTCAAACCTGCAATGTCCTAGGCAAAAAGAAAACAACTTTACAAAGCATGCTTCCCGTAGGAATCGAACCCACGACCACCGGGTCAATAGGCAAACGCCTAAACCACTCGACCACGGAGGCAGCCTATTCTCATGACTAATACAGTTACATGAAGGACTAATACAGGTACCAGGAATTAATTATATAGACAGTTTATTAAATGTACCGATTCCTGTAATTGTTTCAATGTAACAAATAAAACACATTATTTCATAGACTCATCCTGTACTTGACAATCTACCTGCTGACGTAAGAAATGTCCCTGTTATTCTAAAAATATAAGATGTAGGTCAGCTATACTAAGATTTCTTTCCAAATATTGACCTTTCACTGAACTAATCAAGTCAATTAACGGTATTAAGGTGCCAACCACCTGAATAACACGCGAAATTAAAATTTTCTTTAGTTTTTGCAATTTACAGCTCTGGTTTATAGGTTTGTTTGCACGATCTCCTAATGATTCTTCGAAAACCAAAGAAGGTTCAGTTAGATCTTATAACATTCAGCTGTCTGCCAGTGAAGTCCCGTCAAAATCGGTGCAGCCGTTTCGAAAGTTATCCGTAACAAACAGAAAGACAGCCATTAATTTAAAAAATGTGTTTTTGTATATGTTTTGTACTGTCGTTTTTATTTTAATATTTTTTTATATATCAAAAATCTGTCATTGTAATATCACAAACAGACAATAAGTACTAACTTATATATTTGTATAGATGTATTCCAATACTGTATTTAAATAATACTGGCAATTGAAATAGTAAGTTCATAATGACGTGTTTTTGAGCGATAACAAAAATCATTTACAACTTTGTACTCCCTATTGAGGAAAAACTCGAGTAAATGTTAATTATTAACACGTGTTATAATGGTATATCTACTAAGTATAGAACAATACAATTATATTAAAAACTTTATAGACAAAACAATGTTTGTTAATCGCCTGTCGTTCATCCTCTCCACATAACCAAAACAAACAAAAAAAAAGTCTGCTTAGATAAGCACACTTTTTTTAATTATGTTCACTACATCAGCTTCTGCCAATAATATAAACAAATATAACATAACAAATCATCATGCCTGTAATGCCTGAAGAATAAGGCAGTGGTATAGCTCATAACACATCCATATTTCGACAGTTATATTGAAGTCCTATAGGGGGCGAGCCAGACCATCAGCCAGGCACAACTCTCCATGGTTTCTAATGAAAATAACCCAATAACAATTAGCCCAACCTGGCAATACAACCCAGAACCTCATACTCAGCGACACCATTAGACCGACGCGACAGTCTTATATAAACAAAACTGTTATTAATATCGCGCAATAATAATTCAACCACAATAATAATGGATACAATAAGCGCCACGAGGCTTACTATTATGTCGAGTGTGTGAATCATTCGCAGATACATTAATATTCCTATGACGTGCCAGCGTGCGACCATGTGGGATTTGAATCAGGAAGGGTTTACCGCGACTCACGGGTATAACGAATTGTTGAGTACAAACCAGTGCGTTTGTTCATTTAGATTTCTTGTGTATTAGGAACAAAGAGGAAGGGACACTGACATTTTATCGGATAGCACGTAAAGTCCATTTCACGAAAGAAGTCCCACAGACGCAGCGCTGTATGTCGCGCGACATAATGTCGTTTCTCAACTTTTGGCATCGTAAATAAACCTTATAACGCACTAATCCAATAATAAACTCACAAAATATCTACCACAACAAACGCACCTTGATAATATCGACAAACGACAACATGGCCGATCTGTTAAATTTAGTTCCACAATTGTCCGCGGGACTTTTCGTGAAATGGACTTTATTTAGTACATCTATCAGAACCCACCGTACAGAATAGGGTAGTTGACACATAAAATCTAATTAGTCTGTCAGATAGATTTCCAAAAAATATTGGACACGTATTTTTTTTTTTTCACGTAAACAATAAATGAAGACGATACAGTGCTTCGAAAAGTCGCGCGACGTCATAGTTTTTTACATTTTTAGCAGAAAGTGACGTCACCAGCCCCCACTCACGATCTTTGATGCATTTTATTTTCGTCAATTTTTATTCATTTTATAAAACAAAATGCTTCTCCATAGGTTTTTCAATCCAATATAAAAGACGACGTTTCACTGAATCTACGTAAATTGAGTAGACAAACAAACAAATATCAAAAATAATTTAATTAAAAACAACGTAAGTAATGTAACAGAAATAAAACAAAACCGCAGGTAATAAAAATAAAAGTAAATAAAAATAATAAAAAAGACACTAGTGGTCACAATAATCAGAACAAAGCAACACAGTATGCACACAATACCTCATTTAAATTATCATGGCGTGTGGGTGACTAAAAATTTTGAATAATAATTTAATATGACCTAAATACTTCGCAAAATGAATATCATTAATATTATAATCATTAATGCAGTATGATGTGTGATCCAACATGAAACCGGTTTTTGGTATATGTAGATAAACAAACAAAAACGTAAAAAGAGTACTAAAGTACCTGCGTTGTTTAGGTTTAAAAAAAATATATATGTGAGAGAATCCACATATATATTTTTTTTATGTGAAATCTAGATACTAGTCATTTACATGGAGGGACTGTCTATCCATGTCCATCTGGTTAGACTGGAAGCCTACCCCAACATACATAGTTGAAAAAAGGCTAGACAAATGATGATGATGATTTAGGTATACAAAAGAATAAGGAAATTAGATCAGCAATGCTGTCATAATCATAATAGAATAGAAGGCAAAGATAAACAATCATAAATTAAGTAATTGATGCGTAGATTCAGTAGTGTTCAGACTTGATCTGATTCGTGTAGTCAAAAACTTCAAACAGTAACATCAAAAACAAAATTTAACAAGAAAAATCTTCTTTCATACCACCATCTTTAAACCTTTTCCCAGCTGTGTTTGGGAAAAGGCTTTGTGTTGGATCACCTGTCTTACCAGATGAATGGGTCATTGCCTATCTGACCTTTAAAATATAGTTACTCGGTAGCACCACACCTTCGTAATGCTGGTTGTCAAACTATTTTTCTGTACCACAGACGCGGAAACCGTCCTCCACCCCCCTCCCCCGTCCCCGACCTCCGTGCCTCGGAAAGCACGTTAAGCTGTTGGTCCCGGCTACCATATATAGATTTTTGGCAGTCGTTACAGGTAGTCAGTGACTTGAAATTCTGACATCCAGTCTTACCAAAGAGTGTCGTATTACCTAGTATTAACTGGGTTGTGAAGGTCAGATAGGCAGTCGTTCCATGTCAAATACTGGTATTCAGCTGCATCCGGTTAGACTGGAAGCCGACCCTAACATAGTTGGGAAAAGGCTAGGCAGATGATGATGATGACAGACGCGGAAAGAATACACGCCACTATTTTTATATTAAGAGAATAAATTCCCCTGCAAAGTAATCGGTTAACAAATTGAGAACCCGCGACATTTCAAATGAACCTTAAGCAATGCCAAAAACTGATGTTTGTGCCCTCATCAGCCTTTTATATGCTACTACCATCACAACTAATCTTTAATTCTTCTCCCCAGATAATCGTCAAGCCAAAAAGCAGAGCATCACACCATGGAGGAAATCAAGAAAGAGATCAACCTGGACTCAGTTCTCGAGAGTTTGGGTCCTTACGGCAGATACAACCTGCTGAACTTCGTCTTCCTTCTCTTCCCTATCTTGCTGAGCAGCTTCTTTGAATGTGGATTCATCTTTGAAGCTCAGGAACTGGCTTATAGGTAAGTTTTATTTTCGTATTCCTTTGAAGTTACGATTGTCTACGACGTGAATGATATCGGTGAAGGAAAACGTCGTGAGGAAACCTGGACTTACAAACAGTCCTTATTTAAGTCACAGTTATGTGATTTAATTGGCCTAAATATTTTACATCTGCAAATATAAGAAATGAATATGGGAAGCACTTGCCTATAATATTGCCTATGTTGTTAATCGATAAATAAATAACAGGGGTCCTAAAATCGATCCTTGATTAACACCTGATGTCACGGCTAAAATTGCCAATCTGTATTTTAGCAAGCAATGCAAATTGCCATCTCTATACGAGACTGCTCTGCTTTGGAACAGACTCACATTATTACTTTGAAGATATTTCCGCATCCTGACTTCACCCAACGCTGGACCCACTACTGGGTTCTTTTTCTTATACACTTACAAGCCCTTGAGTTTCTGTGCCAGCCGCATCCCGGTTCTACCCGCGATGCCAACAGTATCGTTCTCCGTCTGTTGGACGACCGACACTTCTCGCATTCAAAATACATAATATTATTCAAGTTCAAGATGATTTTAATTTAAAATTTTAATAATATTCTCATCTAAATAAACAATGTAGTGTCTGTTTTTGCGGTAACGACCGTTTTGTCCTTATTCTGACCCAAAGCATGAGCAGATGCCTATTTTAGATAACTCAATAGTTATTTTTCTGTTTATTTGATTTAATCTAATTTACGTGCATATACACCGTAGGTACGTACGACTAGTCGAGCTATGCAAAACCAAATTATGCTGATCTGTCATTGTACGGGCATATCATAAAAAAACCGGCCAAGTGCATGTCCGACCACGCACAACGTAGGGTTCCGTAGTTGCCCATCAAAATATGTGAACTCACTAAACTGATTTTTATTGTAAAAATAAAACAAACTTACATTTTGCAGTTTTAAGACCTGCGCTCCCATACATTATGTATAGGAAAATATTTTATACAAGTACATTTTAAACCTGTAAAACCTACTTAGCTGTGATAGTTTTCCTATGTTCGTTATTTTTTCACATGCCCAAACAATCAAAATTAAACAACCCGTATAGCTTAAATTTAGGTAGCCACACTTGAGTCTAACGAAAATTTGCACTTTGAAACTTAATTTTTTCACAAACGAATCCCAGACCTATCCAACGACATCAAACACAATGGACTTCGCGAAAAAAAAAACTCAGTTTATACTGAATAAGTACAGCTTGATGTGTCACCATTTGTACGTCTACGACATGTATTTTGAATTGTTCATCAGTCGTTTTAATTGTTTATTCTTGCGGTAACTTGATGCGCTTGGGACTATACAAACTTCGATCCACAAACAGCAAGTTTGTTCTTTGCTGAACTCGGAAATACTTTTTATTGCAAATGCTATTTACATTGATGATACCACGTAACACTATAAAATTAAACGTGTAAATTACACCTGATAGTATTATGATACTTTGTAATTACACGCTTGAATTGCTCATTTACATTGAAACTGTGTAACCTCAAGTCCCATGTAACAGGGGGGCGAGCCTATTGCCATCAGCCGGGCACAAGTCCAGACTTTGTGGCTGCTACTGGGAAATTCCTGATGGATAACACTTTGCCCGAAATGAGAATCGAACTCAGGACCTTATGCTCAACAGTAGCGCTTACGAACACTAGACCAACAAGCCAGTCACAATACACGTTACGAGATGTAATGTAACATTTATATCAAATCATGCAATGTTCATTTCCATATCTGCTTAAGATTGTAAATGGTAAAATCTGTTCTTCCCTTACTCGAAAGTTAGTTCAATTAGCGTAAAGCTTATTCTTTGTGGTTATATTATAGATAGGTGATTGAACTATACTTTTTTTAAATTTATTTAAGGATACCTGACGCACTGTTTCAATTTGCTCCGGTTGTTGCTCTCGTAGTACCAAAATAATCTCGAGAGTTCATTTTCCTTATAAGTTTTTGTTGCAACTCATCTATTTTAAGGTATTACAAAAAGAGAGGTTTTGTGCAAAAAATAATGGGAACTACCTGATGAACTTAATTAGGATTTTCCTATTGTTTTTTGTTGTTTATTAGTGTTTTAAACGCATTCCTTCCTTGCTGTAGTCGGCACGCGATCAAAGATTCAAATCACCTACAAAAAAGGTAAATAACCTAGATAAAAATATACAGGTAGACTAAACAGGTCCTAAGAAGTACCTATTTAGATGATGAGGTCTCATACGAAGATAAAGATATAGATGAAAATCAAAAGTCATGAAGATTAAATTCGGCTGATATTCAACATATTTTGAACATCA
The DNA here is from genome assembly GCA_949774965.1 of Diarsia brunnea. NCBI lineage: Eukaryota > Metazoa > Arthropoda > Insecta > Lepidoptera > Noctuidae > Diarsia > Diarsia brunnea. The sequence goes on along the minus strand of OX459014.1, from coordinate 4,000,772 downwards.
AAATTTCATAAGAACACGGCGGGTGTTTTGAGGGATCTTATGAAATTTTAATAGTCCACCAGTTTTTAATAGTGGTTGGATAAAAAGAGTGACGCAAAAATCTTTCTAGCAACCTGGAGCATTTGATTCCAAGATCAGTGCGTAGCTTATTCATTGATAAAACAACTACTATTTTACCAACAGATGTGAGGTCGACGGCTGCGAGCTACGCTTCAACGACACCTCCTGGATCAACTATGCCATCCCCACGAACGAAATCCACAACAAGCCGGAATCTTGCAAGATGTACATACCTCTTAACACCTCCGAGTTCCAGTGCTTACCACACAACTTCGACTTGAACAAAACCATGGATTGTGAGAAATTTGTGTATGAGGATGAATATTCCCTTGTTAAAGAGGTCAGTAGTATAGACGAGGTTCTAATTTAATTAGATTTAAGTTCTGTTTTAATGGATCGTAAAGTCGTAGAATTCTTTGTCTAAACTTTGAATATAATTTATACAGTACGTTAAAAAAGCCCTATCTGATCTGAAAGGCATATTATATAAAGGTACGTTGTCAAAAAAAAGGAACATAAAAATGACAAAAATTCATGATTTCTGTCTCAAATTACATGTGCGTGTGAACTGAGAGACCAAAAAGGAATACGCGAAATGAAAATCCTAAGATTTAGTAGAAGACTTAAAACAAATGTAGAACAAATCCGGGGAATTTGTAATCAAATATATTAAAAACTACGACCCATAAAGTGTGGTCCCTCAGTTCTCACAGACGGTTAGCCAGATCTCGGAAAGTATCTTAAAAAAGAAGGTTTTGTGAATACAGACATTTAGTAAAGAATTTGGAAAGATATTCACAAAATAACAGACCACAAAGCATTAAAGATAAAAAAAATATAACGACTGAACTGTGGTCCCTCAGTCCACACAACAAAGATAAATATTTTAGTGAATATTACTGAATTAAACTAATAAAACCGTTCTTTTTCTACATAAAGTTTTAGAAGAAGTCTTAAAACATATCGTAAAAAAAAATGAAGCCTAAATATCGAAGCATTTTGAAGATAGCGATGATTATTACTGGTCCCTCAATCCTCCACTCCACTGACATATGCGCATGTGCTAGCTGCTGGGCTATAGGAATATCAGAAAGTCTAGTGTACTTAACTTTTAGTAGAAAGTTTCTTCTAAATAATAGGTATCTAAAATTGTGCATTTCTTACCTCTTAGCTGAGATAATATTATTTCTTTAATTCTATGAAAGTAAACAGAGCAGTGTGACCACACAATAAAACAAAATGTAGACAGTCCTTTTATACTTTATTTAATATAATTTTCATTTTTTAGACAAAACGAAAACAAGGTTGTACGGTTCCCGTCGGGGTTGCGGGTTGTTCGAAAGAGATACCGCGGCCTCGACATGAAGGGCTAAGAAGGAACATGGGTGGTTTTTAGTCAGTAGAAGTCTGACACTGCCTACCCCTCGATGATGATTGTATAGGAAATGGGTGTCAAGAAAACAGCAGCAATTTGAATTTAAATACGATGAACATTGACTCGTTTATTATTCAAATATAAAATTACCCACAAGAAAGGTTATAGTAACTGCCTCCTAGCACAGTTTCGATAGAAGTGAGAGAGCGACTAAAGGCAACCGTCTTTTTTATAACAGACGTTTAGTGACAGTGTTGCCAGTATAAAGAAAACCAAAGATTAATTTTGATTGATGCTTTCCCAAGCCGCAAAAAAAAACTTACGTACTTACAATAATTTTGAAATAATGATCATCACAGCAGCAAAAGAAGCTCGTTCAGAAAACAGTGATATCGGTAGGCAGTTTAAAGAAAGATTATGAAGGCCTAGGTTTTTTTATAGCATTTCATTTTCCCACTCAGGCGTACCAGACATACCTCCCTGTTAGCAGTCCCTTCGGCCTCCACCGATTATTTGAAGATGTCACCCTTTTTGCGTCTACCCGCATTATACAGGGTGTAAACGAACCCTTCACGCATACGACAACCAAGCATTCTATATATCAAACCAAGTACCCCTACGCAAAACTTTTTGCTGGGAAATGACTTTTTTTTTTGGGGTCAAAAATCACATTTTACGGTAAAACTCAAAGTAGCACTCATAAAACATTGTGTTAGTTAATGCTTTGAATAGTAAACGGGTCATGGAGATAATTTAAGTAAAGTTAAAACCTGAAATACTAGTATTTACAAAAACAGCTGTGAAAAATTTAAAACTTTGACCCCCAATATCTCCGTAACTAGGAGGTTCCCAGGTATGGTCTAGAACAAAAAAATGATCGCAGTGGTGGGGAGAACAAATGCCCTTCGTTTGCGTTAAGGGTACTTTTACACCCTCCTAATGACAAATTCCCTTCACTCAACTCCTTCAATACCACACGGAACCGTCTTAAAAAAGAGATAATTACAATCCTGGAGCAAACGCGTGTTCTCCAACCCCCTGCTAGTGTCAGTTAGTCAGTTAGTCACAAATAGACATACACCATATCATCGCACACATTCACAGACACCCACACTGCACAAACAGAGAGAGAGAGAGAAATAGAGAGAGAGAGAGAGAATACGGAGAGTGTCAGACTTCTACTGACTAAAAACCACTCATGTTCCTTCTTAGCGCTTTGTGCCGAAGCCGCGGTATCTCTTTCGAACAACCCGCAGCCCCGACGGGAACCATACATCCTTTTTTTTTTTTTTTATGGTGGGTGGAAAATCATCAAATAACCCCTCCCGCTCTTGGGCAGAGCGGAAGGGAGTGTCAGACTTCTACTGACTAAAAACCACCCATGTTCCTTCTTAGCCCTTCATGTCGAGGCCGCGGTATCTCTTTCGAACAACCCGCAACCCCGACGGGAACCGTACAACCTTGTTTTCGTTTTGTCTAAAAAATTAAAATTATATTAAATAAAGTATAAAAGGACTGTCTACATTTTGTTTTATTGTGTGGTCACACTGCTCTGTTTACTTTCATAGAATTAAAGAAATAATATTATCTCAGCTAAGAGGTAAGAAATGCACAATTTTAGATACCTATTATTTAGAAGAAACTTTCTACTAAAAGTTAAGTACACTAGACTTTCTGATATTCCTATAGCCCAGCAGCTAGCACATGCACATATGTCAGTGGAGTGGAGGATTGAGGGACCAGTAATAATCATCGCTATCTTCAAAATGCTTCGATATTTAGGCTTCATTTTTTTTTACGATATGTTTTAAGACTTCTTCTAAAACTTTATGTAGAAAAAGAACGGTTTTATTAGTTTAATTCAGTAATATTCACTAAAATATTTATCTTTGTTGTGTGGACTGAGGGACCACAGTTCAGTCGTTATATTTTTTTATCTTTAATGCTTTGTGGTCTGTTATTTTGTGAATATCTTTCCAAATTCTTTACTAAATGTCTGTATTCACAAAACCTTCTTTTTTAAGATACTTTCCGAGATCTGGCTAACCGTCTGTGAGAACTGAGGGACCACACTTTATGGGTCGTAGTTTTTAATATATTTGATTACAAATTCCCCGGATTTGTTCTACATTTGTTTTAAGTCTTCTACTAAATCTTAGGATTTTCATTTCGCGTATTCCTTTTTGGTCCCTCAGTTCACACGCACATCAAATTACCACCACCACCTTGGACATAAGAGTATGTCCGATCGTCAATTGTTTTTTATGATGTCGCTAAACGAGAAGCAACCGTGTGTTGCTCATTTTTTCATATAATTTTCACCGGAGTATTATTATTACTTGATCTCCAAAAAGAGTTACATAGATATAATCTAATCTGGAAACCTAATAATACCCTCTCGGATCGGTCAGGTTTTTCCTAACATATTGTATAGGCTTATTCTAGAACGATACTCATAGGAATCAAGAGAATTAGCACTTCGTGCTTTGTCAAGAGATACATGAGCGAATCCTCAAAACGCCTACATTTCACCGCTGTTTACACAAGCAGTAATCACAACTCAAAATTGTAAGATTTGAGTACAGATTATTGCATAAGTTTCATTCTAGAATACAGTCTCAAGAGTACTGTCTAGCCTTTAAAGCATAGCAGTTGATATATCGAGCCTTCCAACAGAGAATATTTTCTTATTCGTAAAGTACTTACCTGAAGTAATACTAAAATATTTGCGAAAGAAACTCTTATTCTTATTTGCGTAACATGAAACTGTGTTTGCGTATTCCACTTTCTCATGTCAACTGCTCTGTGAAAATTGTTGATTTTGGCAAATAAGAGCCTTGAAATTTATATGTTCATTTTTGTCAGATATATTTTGTTACACATGTAGAACATCGCCCAAGACTTTTTTATGGGCAACTAGTCCGAGTCCATATGTAATTTGAAGATCCTTACAAATTACACGTAGACTCGTTATAAAGTTATAGGCTTTACATAATAATACTATATTTGTCCGCAGTAATCGAAGTTCAGGAGGTGGACGCCACTGCGCCAAATATGTAAACTCCACGCTCTAAACATGCTACTTAATTTTAAGACCCTTGAGCAGTTTCTAAGTCTTCTTCATCTTTCAGTTCAACCTTGGCTGTCAGGAATGGAAGAGGGCTTTGGTGGGAACTATTCACAACTGTGGGATGTTCGTCGCTATGTTGTTTACTGGAGCCATATCTGACCGGTTTGGAAGGAAAATGGCTGTAGGCTTTGCAGCTACCACAAGCTTCATATTTGGTTTCTCGAGAGCGTTTGCGCCAAATTATTTGACTTATGTAGCGATGCATTTCTTGGAGGCTGCTTTTGGCGGTGGATTGTATCCGTCGGCTTATGTTTTTAGTAAGTATTTTTAATATTTCCTGGATCATTCGCATTTCCCGTCATCTACCAATTCTCCATAAGTTTTTTTTTGCAATTTTACTTCAGGCACATCATATATATTCGGAGAAGTTGACTTACCTCTCTAGGGAAAGCATTCAGAATTAGGTAACGACTTCAGAACTCAGCAAGTTCGGTAGTTGGCAACTTAGACCAATATAATTTGAGTAATAAAAAGTTCTAGCAATAACCATTTTGCTAAGATGCTTTTATTATTAGGCCTATGGGTACAGTTTGTTTTAGAAAATAAAGAACTAAGATTATCGAAGTGTTTATCACCGTAAAATTTTGTAAGGATCTTATAACAATGAGTAATCTTAATATCATTTGTACACTAATTGATGTTTAAATGAGCCGCCTTATTGCCAATTTAATCTCTAAACCGAGACATTCTAGATATATGTAATAGTATCAGATCACTAAATAAAGATAATACGACACTTAAGAATAATAACATAATAATAAAGTCCTCAAAACACTAAATATTAATCCCGCTTCAGTTGCCTCTAAATCTATTAATAAAGACATCTGCACAATACGTACTATCATCAGCATCGTTTACCTTATACAGTGTTTCTCGCAACATGCCCATATTGATACTAATTTATTATTTACAGTTATCGAGCTGGTCGGCCTCAAACAGCGAGTCATAGTATCCGCCATGTGCAATATGACCTTCGTCATTGGCGTGGTCCTCATCGCCCTCCTTGCTTGGGTCATCGACAGCTGGCGCACCTACATTCTCATCCTCTACTGCCCAGCCCTAATAGTCGTCATCTACATCTGGTTCATGAACGAAAGCGCCCGCTGGCTCCTCAGTAAAGGCAAGAGAGACCAAGCTGTTACCGTCCTCAAAAAGGCAGCAAAAATCAACAATTTGGATCCTAGGAAACTTGAGCTGGACTTTTTAGGAGATCCTTTGTTGAAAGTTGAGATTCAGACTACTGATAAGAAGTCTCAGCTGTCGAAGGCGATACGGTCTAGTATAATATGGAAAAGACTGATGATTTGTTCCTTTTTGTGGATGACATGTTCTTTAGTGTACTACGGGTTGTCGATTAACTCTGTGTCGTTGAGCAGTAATAGGTACGTGAGCTTCATGTTGGTGACCCTGGTGGAGATCCCAGCGTACATCGTGGTGGTGATAGTGCTGGACAAGTATGGGAGGAAGCAGACCCTGGTGGCCACGTATCTGACCTGTTCGCTGATGAACTTGCTGTTCGCTTTCTTGCCTAAAAGTGAGTACTTATTGTTAAATTGACTGTTTTATTCAGACTTGTCCTTAGACACTACGGATTCCTATCTGCTACCATTTTTTAATACTCCTTTTATTTTTACCACTTTCATACATATGGTCATACACGCTCTAATTACCTTTTAAAATGAGCTTAACTAGTGGGTAAATAGCAAGCTTCCTAACCAGATTTAATTTTATTTACATGGTGTACATAATAAACAAAATTTTATCAAGCTATCTCTCTATGATAATTTAAATACGTGATAATGAAAACCACCTATTTAAAACCGATAAAGAAGACTAGGTCAATGTCACACATAATATTAGTATGTATAATGCGATGCAAGTATTGTATGACACACACACACCGTACATTATTAATGTTTTTCATTAAACATATATTTCAATCTATCGCCACTTGGTCACGCTACGCGCTATCGTAATGTAAAAATTACTCCGAGCATTGAACATAAATATTTCATTCTGTATTACTATTACTATTAATTTTTTCTTAACCTTTACTGTCTCAGTGATGGGAAAGGACATATCCCTTTTACAACTGAACATCTGCCAACAGCCTGTCATCAGAAGGCTAACGTAATCAATATTAAATAAAATTATGACCATGGATGTTAAATGAATCTATAAACAATGGAAAATATTTATTTGTTCAAGACCTTAACCTATTTACAATATTAGTACATTTTTTTTTTTGGGGGTTGGAAAATCATCAAAAAACCCCTCCCGCTCTGGGCAGAGCGAAAGGGAGTGTCAGACTTCTACTGACTAAAAACCACTCATGTTCCTTCTTAGCCCTTTATGTCGAGGCCGCGGTATCTCTTGCGAACAACCCGCAGCCCAATATTTGTAGCTTAAATTAGACTTTATTATTTAGTCGTAAAATACAAATCATGTGTAATGCAAAGCTCCAGGACTATGAACGCAGTTATAAAAGGCAGGAGGCTACTGCTACTTACGTCCACGCACATGTCCATCGTCCGGACATGGCGCTTGAGGGAATTTTCAACTAATATTCTTTTTAAATGACAACCAAGATTTCGAAAGATTATAATTATACATATACAACGTGGAATCGATCGTATGTTTTATTTAAATAAATACAAGGATTTGCAAACAATTAATAAATTTACGATTTTCTTTAGACAGAAATGAAGCCTGTGGAAAAAACCATAAATCGTCGCACGCAGAGAGCTTACCATAACATGAATTATAATTAAATAACAAACAATAAAAAAAATGAAGGACATGGAAAAATTACAAATTATCTAAATACAGGGTGTAAATCAACCCATCACACAGCCGCTAACCAAGCATTCTGTACATCAAACTAAGTACCCCTACCCAAATTTTTTTGCTGGGAAACGATTTTTTTTTTGGGGTCAAAAATCACATTTTACGGTAAAACTCAATGTAGCACTCTTAAAACATTGTGCTATTGGATGCTTTGAATAGTAAACGGGTCATGGAGGTAATTTAAGTAAAGTTATAACCTGAAAAACTAGTATTTACAAAAACAGCTGTGAAAAATTTGGAACTTTGACCCCTAATATCCAACACAATAACTAGGGGGTTCGCAGGTATGGTCTAGAACAAAAAAATATCGCAGTGCTAAAGGTAAATCATCCACTAGCACAATGTTTTAACAGTGCTACATTGAGTTTTACCGTAAAATGTGATTTTTGACGCAAAAAAAAAGGCGTTTCCCAGCAAAAATTTTTGCGTAGGGGTACTTAGTTTGATGTACAGAATGCTTGGTTGACGGATGCGTGAAGGGTTCGTTTACACCCTGTTTAGATTAAGTACTTACCTACTCACTACTACCTACTTCCTATTAATTCCGTCATCCAAAGTACGAACAATATTTAATTATAGAACATTGCTGCATATTTAAACAAGCTTATCGAACAAATAATATAAACAAACCCATGCAAAACATTAGAATATAATAATAATAAAAGCTGAATAGTAAACATATGATTATGCGTTTGTAAACAAGTTTTGTTTACTACGGAAACAAAATGCGGATATAATGAATTTAGTTTAAGTACTAGTGGATTTAAGGCTGGTTACACATTCGCGGTTTATATCGTGTAGAATTTCAACAAGGATCGCGACTATTTGTGAAATTATCTTAATCAACATAATAATATAATACAACTAACCCTTATGTTTATCATTACCATGGCATCGCAGCATGAGCATCCGATTGTGACAGTAACATTAAAACAACTAGAAACTAGATTTGAAGGTTCTAACTCTAATGGATTGAAAAAAGGCGGTTTAAAATAAAAAAAATAAAACAAAAAAGACGAAAACTATAAACGCGGATACATTGTGTAGGTACAGTGATTCAGATGGAAATCTGAAGATTTATTTATTTATTTTAATTTATTCATTTTTTGGGGTCGGCTTCTAGTCTAACCGGACGCAGCTGAATACCAGTATTTTGCATGGAGCGACTGCCAATCTGACCTCCACAACCCAGTTAGTACTGATTAATATGATACCCCTTGGTAAGACTGGTGGTCAGACTCGAGAAAAAAAAAACAAAATCAGGAAATCTTAAGATATTTATTTAATGAAAAAGTAAAACCACCTGTAATTAAATAGCAAACCATTACACATAAAAATGTCTAGTAGTACTTTCAATCGCCAATGAGAAAGTGTTCTTCGCTGACGCGTCAGTCCATCGACCTTGCAACTGTGGCAAAACATTCTACACGTGTGTCATGTGTGTACCGCGCTTAGCTTCATAATCATAACCGAACTGACACGATGTAATGTCCGAACGAAAACGAAAGTCGATTAAATAACAAACATAACATCACGCCTGTAATCCCAGAAGGGTTAAGAAGAGAAGAAAGAAAACATATTCATTTGGCGCAGGACACAAGAGCAAACAAAAAAAAAATAACGGAAAAACAAAGAGAGTGTATCTCACAAGTGTGTGTAAGAGATGTTCCCATTATGCATATCGCCAGTTATGTTTCAGACGATAAATATAACTATTTTTAAATCAACAATTAAAATTAAACACGTGAATCTCTATTATGATGAAAACGTTTTTTCTCGCTTGCCATTCATTCCTAAAAATAACGCTTACGTTGGATCGTTTCTCATTCTCGTCAGATCATCAAATAAAAAGAATGTCAATGCAAGAAGATTTGCTATCGTAAGAGGCTATAATAGACGAAACAATGCATCTAATGACTTAATTAGTGGCATATTTTCTTATTAATCTTAGAAAAACTTACTGAATAATGTCTAAATAGAATAATAAATACTTTAAAAACATAACATGACGTCACGCCTGTAATCCTCAAAGGATTAAACAGAGGTGTACCTATCTAATAGTAAATACCCAATTTTCTGTAGTTATGTTATATTATTAGTCACATGTAACAGAGGGCAAGGCGATTGCCAACAACCGGGCACAAATCCAGACTCCATGGCTGCAACTACGAAGTTCCTGATGGAAAAACCCAACAACAATTTGCCAGACCCGGGAATCGAACCACCTCATGTTGAGCTTTCGCAATTGCGACCACAAGACCATCTAGGCAGTCATTATGTTCAACTTCCAGAAACTAACTAACTAATATCTAAATAGGATAATAATTTAATATTAGCGCATAACATTGCCATTTACCAAAACCGAACAATAAGACAGAAGAACCCTCGGATTTGACCGTCTAATAACCTCCATTTCTCTTCCAGACGACTACTGGTCCATCCCGCTGTACCTGATCGGCAAATGGGCCGTGACCCTCGCCTACAGTTCCGTGTACATCTACGTGTCCGAGGTCTTCCCTACCAACATGAGGCAGACCCTCATCAGCATGTGCTCCATGGCCGGCAGGATCGGCTCGCTGGTTGCGCCAATGACGCCTTTATTGGTGAGTACAGAAGGTGTACTTGGAAGATGTTTATCATCATCTGCACATAGGATATGGAGAGCTTGATATGCGCCCCAAGATGATATCTGAAAAGCTTCTATGCTCATCGTAGCTCATTTATCAATGCTGACTGCGAATTTGAACAATCTGCACATCACATTTTATGTGAGTGTAGTCTTTGGCAGCATGAACGTAATATTATGTTAGATAGTGTACAGGTTACATCCGGAGTTGCTATACGGACCTTGTAGAAACTAGAACAAATATCCGTGCGTTCAAGCATTTTTGTCATACCTATTATTGGAATCAAATATAACAGCTCACAACTTAGGACCCAGTAATATTAATGACAATAATAACCGTGGTGCTAGGTAACTGGGCTTAGTGCCTATTGGCCTTGTTCTGTTCTGTCTCCTGCTGATATGGAGGAAAGTGGAAATTATGTTTTTCTTACTCCTCTGCTATTCTTTTCTGAATAATTTCGTTGCGGTATCGCTCGGCGCTTTTCTTGTGGTCGTCACTGTTGATTCCAGTTAACAGGAGTTACAGTGATTTGGGAATAGTGTGGCGGGCTTGTATCGGGCTTCATCGTAGGGTATCGTTGTCGTTTCTTTACGACAAGCCAGAGCAAAAAGCAGTTCACAGGCTGCTTGCTTAGTGCCAACGAATGACGCTGACAACACATGATCATCAGCTTAACTTCATATTAAGTGCGTGAAAGTGGAAGCCGAAATTATGATTTTCCTACTCCCCCGCTATTCTTCCCGATTCACTTCTTTGCGGGATCCATTGCACTTAAACTCTAGCCAGGAGAGTTTTGATTTCTTATCATAATAGAAAACTTTTGGATCTGCTAAATTCGGAGAATCTTCCCGAGGTATTGCAAAAACCACTGACTCAGTTTATGATTTCCATGTAACAAACCATCTGACTTTAAATGAATAAATTGAAAATCCTTCATATACAATCTTGCCAAAATTACAAATTAATTGTTGAAACCAAAATAATGTGGAAATTTTCCTTTACAGTCTTTATACCACAAATCCATGCCAACGGTCATCTTCGCGGCCATGTGCCTGATATCCAGCACCCTAGTCCTGATGCTTCCAGAGACCAGGAACATGAGGCTACCAGACACGATCGAGGAGGCAGAGGCACTCTCCAGAAACAAATCCAAGAATTGAGGCTGTTATCCTAAAAAAAACTTTAAATTAAGTAGGTATAAATGTTCAAAATTATAAAGAAATCAGGGACCTTTAAGACTTTTATATTGAAATGCAGCTGGTATTGATTAAAGGGTTCCTTGCTATTCCCTAATTTGTAAAAAGTTGATTTTTAAAGCTAGTTGTGAAGGTGTGTTTTTAATTCATCTGAGATTTATTCGCCCCATGTTTATAAATAATGTGTTAGCCACAAACTATATATACCCGACTGCAGAGTCCTAACCCAAACGACCGTTCGTTTGTTCAGAAACCCGTACACGTGATTGTACCGAGTGGTACATACATTCAGGTTTTCTGAACCAACGAGTACAAAGATAGTGTACACTCGCGCGAGCGTTCGCTTTGGCTAGGAAGCTTAATAAGAGTGGGGTAAATATTTTACGGAGAATTAAGAATACACCATAATGGTTCGCTGGTAGATCCAGTGAAACCTCCTTGTGTAAAAATGATTCAATGTGTCGTTATGTTATATTATGTGTAGTCCTTTTTTACAATTCACTTTTATATTATACTTATCCACTGATCTTACAAGACTAAGTACTTACACAAAATACTTAAAGATTAATTGATTTAATCATTTTTATTAAATTTATTTAATTAATTTAAAATTAAATTCTTAATCGAAAATATTCCATTTACCAACAGAATTGTCTTGTTCTAAAAAGTCTATGAAGTTGTTCAATTCAGCTTTTGTTCTCGTTTAAAACTTTGTAGACTATAATAGACACTTTGCCAAGCCATTATCATTATTTACAAACAATTTGCTTCAGAAAAACTTAAGTTTCCTTACGAAATCACTAGAATTCCTTTAAGTTCCTCTTTCAATATTTCATTCGTACTTTCCGGAAAGAAATAAAAAAAAAGCTTATCAAGGATCAAGAAATGTGTTCAACTGTGAAACTTACAAATTTTACGAAACCATTACAATAGGGCTTTAAAATAGTAACAATGGAAATACGCACTTTTGTTAATTTTCCAATTAAATAATTAAGTTTTCATTCTTAAGTACCCGAACACACAGTTCATTTCAGCAATGACAACCGGAAACAGAGTATTACCGAACTAAAACTTATTGAAAACGCAATGGGAGTCTCGAACTGTTATAGACTTTACCAACATGCTATAAATTACAAAATCGAATAGCAATTTTATATAGTTTTTTATATTATCCAATAGCAAAAGGAGTATGTAAGGATCGTAGCAAGTAGCGTTCTGTGGTTTCTGCCTACCCCCATGGGAAAAGGGCGTGAGTTTATGTATTAATAGCAATTTTATGACCATTTCCAACCAAAGAGGTGTACTTCAGCTTCCTTCCATATTCCTTTGATACAATGTGTTTTATTATCCGATATTTATTTTTGTGACGGTGTTTTAAAACGTCAGTCCATGGTAAAATCGATTGTGAAACGTGTTGTGGTAACGTGTTGCAATAACTTGCTGAGTTTGACTGTGTAATCGGGCACTAAAAAAATTCCAAAAAGATTTTTCACACTTGTTAATTCAAAACCATTTCTTACAATTATTTGGTTACTTAACTCGAATATAATACATAAATCACTTAATTTCTACTTAATGATATCTTATTTTTTTATATTAAAAAAAAAACATTCACAAAGTCCTGCTTTGCAGGGGTGGATACTCATTAAACAAAAATGAAAATGTAAAAAAAAAACAAAGATGTTGTCCAATGTTGGGCCGGGTTTTGTTGATTTTTTCAGCATAAAGGATTAAAATTAGACTTCGAAATGATAATTATCATCGACAAATTCACTTGATAATAATCGTGATGATTATCTTGATAATAACAAACACCATTGTCCACCCTTAAAGGTATGTAGTCACTTTTGTTTGTCACTCTGAATGACCTGAAAAATAAAGGCTTTTTTTTTAACTGAATTCGAATGTGTTAAAACAAGAAAAGTGGTTTTAGTCAAAAATGAAAGAGATCAAGTTGTAAAACCGCATGGACATTATCAAAGAAATAATTATCTTGATAATTTTGAACCCTTAAACTATCTAAGGAGTATGCACTGTTCGGGTCGCCTTGTTTCGCCACAGGCCAAGTGGCAAAATGTAATGTAAATTTTAATGCCTGACTGTGCCGAATCAGGTTGATGCGAACACGTGTGTGTAACACGTGCCTAAAACATTATCATTTAATTTGATTTTTTTTCAACTACAATTTCATGCATTTTTCATACCGACTGTACTTGCAATGTACAATTTACTTTACTAATGCGAAACAATTGCACTAATACTGCCACTTACGGGATATCTTTCGTTATTGGCATTTATTATGAGCTCCTGATATTTCGACACAGTATTAATGTAGTTATAAACCGTGAAAGCTTAAACCGTTCACACAGACCGGTTCGGAGAGGAGAGCAGATTTCTTATCACGTTTAAAACAGAGTTTTGAATCAATAATTATTCTTGAGAGCAATATGTTCTTTTGTTCTTGAGCGTAGTGACATGTAAAAATTAATCTTATTACAATGATTCAAAAATCTGTTTTAAACGTGATGAAAATCTGCTCTTCTCTCCGAGCCGGTCAGTGTAAACAGCAGTGTGCGAACAAATTATGCTGAAAAAATCAACTACCAACATCAATTAATTTATTTAATTATATTTACGTTAATATTTAACAGTATTTTTGTATTAAGTGTCCACATTTTATAATTAGTAGTTCTTAAGTTTAGTGTGGGACCAATATAAAAAAAAACATCGTCCATAAACTACGTTTGAATGTCGTTTCAAAACTATTGTAATGTTATACTTTAAAATATAATTGTGAATGCTGTATCAAACGTTTTTTACCATCTTTTAAATTCTAGTAGCTTACTTGCTCACAGAAGGTCTCTAAAAACATTGACCTTTGTTCCACCCCAGTATAAATAACAGTTGAAAGTTACATCGCTTTCAATTGTTATATAAAGCAACGTTTCATTATTATTAGCATGTTATTATTTATACAATATACTGATACTGTTAGCCCGTGTCATCCCACTATTAGGTAAAAGTCTCTCTCATGACTTCCATTTGTTTTTATCCAAGGCTATTGTGGACCACTGGTCGATGGTTTCATCAAACTTGTCCCGCCATCTTCTACGATTACTAGAATCATCACATTTTTCATTTTATTGTTCACTGAAATAAGTAACACACAAATTGCATTTATCGTTCTTTTGACGCATTCAAATAGTTATATATCAAACAACGTTAATCACAAGATTACGTAAACATTACTAATCCCCGATAAAGTATTAATTAATCCATAGTTTTCCAAACGCATGCACGTCTTAACATGCATTACAAATGGTTTGATTGAATGAGTGATGACTGTAATGATGAATTCGTTTCTAATGACTAAATCATCACGTAATTATGATGCCAACTTGATTGCTTCATTATTTTAATCGTAATTTCTATTGTTATTTCAATGTCGTTGCAATGACAGTTTACCATTAATCATTCACATAATAGTCTGGTTTGAAAAACTAAATCTATATTTAATGATTTCTTGAATTGGATCTTTTGTAATTACTCCGATGTGATAGATTGTTACAATATTGTTGCAGATTTGTAATTATAAATAATTATCAGCCGTCATGCCTCGTTGGTCTAGTGGTAGCAAGTGCGACTGCTGAGCCTGAGGTCCTGGGTTGAATTCCGGGTCGGGCAAAGTAATATTGGGATTTTCCGTCAGGAATTTTTCAGTAGCAGCCACAGTCTGGATTTGTGCCCGGTTGAGGCTCGCCTCCTATTACATGGGACTTAAATCTAACTGGCGAAATGTAGGTGTAGGTACTCCTCTGCCTAACCCTTCGGGTATTGGAGACGTGATGTTATATTATATTATATCAACTGTCATGCATATTTAATAGAATTTTACGGGGATTCACAGATTCCAAGCTATTGCTCCTAAGTTTTATTGGTTTATACTTTGTCGAAATGTTTTTCTCCTTATTCCAAAAGTTTGGCAACTAAACACTTTATAACTGCTTTAAAAGACATACATTCTAAGATTAATCCATAATTTAAAGAGCTTTTGGAAAAATATGTTTTTCTATTGACGTAGTTTATGGACATACCTTTTGTAGTGATACAACCGAATTACTACTGCACCCAGCATTTTTAGTTTATTAAAATACATTTTTAGTATTTTATTTAGTTTAAGTAATAATTGTAATACTATTATTATTTTGTAGTGCATCAGTGATTGTCATTATTGTGCTTTTATGATACCTATTATTATTTATTACTACATTTGTATTTGGTACAAATACAATTTTGTTGTATACACAATTTGTATAATAAACTTATGTAAAATATTTTTTTGGTTTTATTATGATGTTTGTAAAGCGTATCATCATCATTTCAGCCAAAAGACGTCCACTGCTGCACATAGACCTCCCCTAGGCGTCACCATATTGGCGTGTCCCATACGTCTCGCATCCAGCAACCTTCACCAGGTAATCGGTTCACCTATTGGAAGGCCTTCCAACGCAACGTCTTCCGGCTCGTGCCACTCGAGAACTTTTCGGCCCCATCGGCCATCCGGTCTACGAGCAATTTGCCCTGCCCACTGCCACTTAAGTGTGACAATTCTTCGGGCATCCTGAGGAAACCAGCATGCCTCAGAGATATTTCTCGTCAGCATGTAAAGCCAAGCCAGAGGCCATAAAAACTAATACCAGGTTAAAGGCACTAACCACACGAGAAAGAAGAAGTATTCTAATTTACGCTAAAAACATAAAAAATATATTCAAATCACATACATAATATTTAAAACATTCAACAAGAATTCTTGAATACGACCAAAGCTGCTTGCTTCCCTATTCAATTTCCCATTCTCAACCAAAACAACAGAACATCAACCTCTATTTAAGTATCATTACCATAGTAATAGTTGAAGCGTACCTGGCTCATTAAACTTCGCCGCAACGCTCCAACTTACTTTAAATATTTAACTAAGCTTAAGTAATTACTTAAGTATGCAAGGGGTGCGATGACGTTGACGTTACTCATGATTAATTGTTGCAAAGTATGGTCGCGGTTACAGGTTAATGGGGGTTGATGTGTCACTCGCGTTTGACGGGTTAGGTTCGACGCGAGTGGCGCGTAATCACGATTATTGCTGGAGAGTTAATATGATTTTGTTGTGCAATTTAGATGAAAGCATTGCTGGGAAATAATTGACTAAAAAATCAATTAAATTGACGTGAATTTAAAAATATTGGGGTCAAATGTTGGGGCAATATTGGGGACATGACAATGTTGTAAAAAAAAATGGGACTGCTGATGCTCTAGGCCCAAATATCGTCTCGAAGTCTGAGACTGTTACACGGGGGTAAGATGGCGGAACGTCTTGGATGGCTTCATCGTCAACTGGCGATAAAAAGCACGCCACCGTGAGAAGTAGAAGGAATTGGGGAAGGCCTTTGCCCAGGAGTGGGACAATACGGGTAAACTAAAAAAAATTGCGAATACCGAAATAATTTTGGACAGAAAGGCATTAAAATATACAAGGATTACTTACAACCAGCAAAATATTTCCATTGAAAAAGAAGTGCTCTTCTCTGGCAAAGTAATACTTTTATTTATTATCTCTAAAAGAAGAAAAGTCGAAATAGTTTCTTTAGAAACTTATTCGCAATTCCAACATCAAAAGTCATACAAAAATATCTTCTAAACCCCAGAATACACCGAGGAAAGGCAGACATTAAAAAGAAGGCTTGCTCACGCCACAAAGCATTTTAATTTCACAAAAATTGCCTTCTAGAAACAGAGGCGGTGCTATTTTTTCTCTTGTTTTTCATTTAAAACTAGACACACATGGCCACAAACCGTGTTTTTTGGGGTGTGAAAACGGCCTACTGCAAACTTTAGCGCTCTATGTAACAATGCAGCTTGAAGGAATGAATCGTGGATGTTGGAAAGATGGATACGGCAATTGGAATAAACTTTCGCAGTCTAGCATCTAGCATAACTGGCGAAATATGAGTGAGTGTACTATTAAGTACACCTCTGCTTAACCCTTCGGGGATTACAAGCGTAATGTTAGTTATATTTTTACTAATTTCAAAAAAATGAGAGCGAAAAAATGTGGTATTTACTTTGATCAGCAACCTGAACTGCCTCGTTGGTTGAGTGGTCACTAACACGACTGCTGCGCATGCGGTCCTTTGTTTAATTCCCGGTGGTCACATTTCCAGGGTGGGATGAGCCAGACACATGACACAGTAGGTGTCTGAGGACGCTCGTCGTCACCGGAAGACCCAAGAAACGCTGGTGTGACGATTTGGACTCGTTCCTGACTGACCAGAGAAGGCAAAATACTGGGAGAGTTGGACAGAAATAGGGGAGGCCCTTATCCAGCAGTGGGGCTGAAAAGGCTAAGTAAACAAAAGGCAAGTCAAATTTTTGGAATTACGAATAATCGTGAACCCATGATCTGTTCCCCTGAATACAAATATCTTAACAATCTGAACGCTGAATGATATTTGCTGAATAAACGAAAAACTAAAACATTCTTCTTGACCTTTTAGGCACATGCCTACCAAATAATAACAAAAGTACGTACCTCCAAATACCAAGGTTTAGACCAATTAGTCAAACCGTTGAAACAAAGGCCCTTGACGGGATGTCTGCTGTCTGTTCTTTGTTGTACGTTGTTAACGTAACAAATCCTTGCCTCAATGCCACAAGTCCACGTGTAAGTTGTAATTCAGGCTGATGATTGCTATACGTGATCTGAAAATATAAACTTTGTTTGAGCTAAGACTCAGTAAGGTAAAAAATATAGGAGAGAGGCTGGCTGGCTGTCCACAATCAAGAACGAAATTGTTTCCTGTGTGGTTGATATTTGTAGGATTAAGTGTAAAACCCTAAGGGTTAACTCGTATCATATAGGTAGGTATAATCAGTCTATAACAAATTAACAACCAGTTCACGCATAAAGTTCATCTTTGTACCTAAATATGAAAGAAAGTGACGAATTTAGCCCGTACTCGGGGCTGTTTTTCATCTGTTCTAGGTAATCAGCAATAATTAAATGATGAAACCATATATTATACGGGTTAATCCTGTATAATAGATATTATAAAATATTTAAATTTGTTCATCAGCTCACAGATGGAAATGTTTATTCGTTCACGACGCTTTGCGATATTAGACTAAAACACCATAATTTCTCGCAGCGGTTGCAAATACCACATCTTAAGAAATAAGAAATTCTTCAAGGTGCCTGGTTCAAGTCTGAGTCGAGGGATGGTATCTCGGTGCAACAATAGCGTGGTCCCGTCCCTTTTGTGTGTAACACCCGGGTCGCGGCGCCTCCCAAAATATTGCACTTCTCTAAATCGCCACCTAGTGATGTGCTGCTTATCGATAGTAAAAGTTATCGATGCCATAACGGCTCGTCGTTGGGTTCTTGGTCTATCTTTTTCTTTCTAGGTACTCTATTGTCGCGCCACCCTGAACCAAATGTAGGCACAATAAAATTCCAGGTGAGAAAACCGTTAGATCACAAACGACACGCGTGTTGTGACAACGACTACTTATAACAAATGAAAGAAATTGCTTACTTTACCGTGATGTGACTTGCGACGCGAGGGTGGGTACTCACGCGAAGAAAACAGAGGCCCTAGTACGTCGATTTTTAATTAAAAATACAAATTTTCCTGTTGCATTTTAGTGTTATTGTTTGCAACAAACACAATCAGCACCATCCATAGATATGAATCATCATCAGCCTATAATGTTCCCACTCCAGGGACTCAGGCCTCCTCTCTAGGAGAGAGATGGGCAATAAACCAACACGCGTGCCCAGTGCGGATTGGCAGATGTCACATGTCCTTGAATTTTTTGGTTCTAAGATATGCCGGTTTCCTTCACCGTTTTGAGAGCAGTGGTGATGAAATAAATTACACAAAGTAATGTGCCTGCCTGGGTTCGAACCCACGACTCACTGTTCGTAAGTCGGGGCCGCAACCACTGGGCCACCACTGCACCACGGCATAGATATGAATATATTCTTTAAATCATGTAAAAATTTATCTAAAACGTGTATAATATAATTTATCTATAACTTCAAAATCTACGATTTTCATTATGTTTACACTATAGGGACCTTGTTTATTGACGTAAGTCGCCGTTGCTCCTTAACATATCATGAGGTCATAAATGGGAACGAAATGAAAAAGTAGATTGAAGAGACACTGAATTATCCTTAGTGGTTCGCTATAGCGTACAATACAATAACATCGTAAAAAGTAAACGCGTAAATAAAATTCAAAATTCCATTATGATTTGCGCTTAGGTAAATATAATCAAGTATGAATTTACATTACTTTGATTAGATAAGGTTAAAAAAAAGAAACCAATCATTGTTTTAACATGATATACTATTATTGCAAGCTGTAATAAAAATATTTTACATCAACAAACGCATACCTCATTATTAAAAATGGCATGTAATTAATACGGCAACTAAGTAAAACGGATATGGGCTTTAAATAAAATTATATTAGGTTGGCAGCTAATAAGGAGTATTATAATAATTAAAAGATAGTACACAAATAAAATAGTTATTGGCTCCGTTTTTATTTAAAATAGCATCAAGTTTTTCTTTTGGCAATTGAATTTGTATCTAATCAGACACTTGCTGGATAGATAAAAAACTGAAAAAAGGCATTCATAAATATTACAAATCATACATACATAAACTCACGCCCTTTTCCCATGGGGGTAGGCAGAACCCACAGAACGCCACTTGCTACGATCCTTTTTTTTTTGGGTGGTGGGAAATCATCAAATAACCCCTCCCGCTCTTGGGCAGAGCAAAAGGGAGTGTCAGACTTCTACTGACTAAAAACCACTCATGTTCCTTCTTAGCCCTTCATGTCGAGGCCGCGGTATCTCTTGCGAACAACCCGCAGCCCCGACGGGACTTGCTACGATCCTTACATATTCTTTTGCCTCGTCTACATTCATAGATCTGGTCACACACGCAGGCTGGTTAAGAGTACTTCGCACCTGTCCTTTCTGAAGAACGGCACCAATAAGATCAGTGTATGTCTTTCTAGGGCGTCCCCTCCCGGCGTTGCCACTCACATCTGCCATCTGCTGCATCCACTTTCACTCATCCTCTCCATATGACCGAACCACCTTAGCATACTCTTTTCAATTTTTGTCACTACATCTTCTTTTAAACCGCAACGTTCTCGTATAACCTCATTCTTAAATTTATCATTCAGAGTTACACCACACATGCTTCTCAAAGAACAACTTTCCACAGCATTAGTCCTACTTTCATGCTTCGTTTGCCACACCCAACATTCACTGCCATACATAAGTGTAGGCACCAGCACACCATTGTGAACAGCCAGCCGAGCCTCTTTTGACATCGACTGGTTGATCACCCCCGCATGCATAGCACCATTTACTTTACTTCCCGCGTTTACTCTCCTTTCCACATGATCTGCGTCAATCTTTCCATCTCCTGTAAACATACGGCCCAAATATACAAACTCATTCAAAGAACGCGCCCACACCGGGGCCCCGTAAAGGTCCACGGAACGCACGATCCCCGTGTAGAGCCTCCGGATCTGTAGTAAGGGCTTAAACATGACCTGTCGAGGCTGCGGGTTGTTCGCAAGGGATACCGCGGCCTCGACATGAAGGGCTAAGAAGGAACATGGGTGGTTTTTAGTCAGTAGAAGTCTGACACTCCCTTTCGCTCTGCCCAAGAGCGGGAGGGATTATTTGATGATTTCCCACCCCAAAAAAAAAAAAAAAAGGGCTTAAACATGAATAATTGTACATTTTAAAAGTTTATGTTTCATTCCATTTCTTAGTATAGCAAGCAAAGTCAAATTTCTTATAAGAACAATTAACAAAACTCACTCGTCCTAAACTATAATATCAACGCATAAAATGTCACACCAATAAAATCATAGCACAAATTCTCCTTCAATGTACATTAAAACTAATCCATCGACATCGATAAACATCAAACGTTCCCATCCCTACAAGTTGACACCAGCATAAAGGCTCTTTGTGTGATTGAAGCGGAGACCGTAGCCTATCTGCTATCACCTCACTATGCTGATCAAGATTACAGGTGCTGCACATTTGGAATACTATTCTAGTATAAGCTTTTAGCTTAGAAGCTGTTTGAAAGCTTGGATGCATAGTGATAGATAGATGGATGATTTGGAATGTGGGTATTAACAGGTTTAAAATTGGCGCGGGCGTGTAATAATTAATTGTACTTGCTGTGGTAAAGATGAGTATAAAAATATAAATATGCAAGGTACTCACGACGCCGTCAAACAAGTATTCAAATCAAATCAAGTAACCCAATGCAAAAAAAAATATTGCTGGGAAAAGACCTGTTTTTTTTAGTGAAAAATCACGTTTTACAGTAAATTTCAAAACAACGTACTCAAAACATTGTGTCGATGAATGCATTGAATAGTAAACGAGTCATGGAGGTACAAGTAAAGTTAGCACATTCAAACAAGTATTATAAAAAAAACTTGTAAAAAGTTGGAACTTTGAACTTCAATATCTCCGTAACTAAAAGGTTACCAGGTATGGTCCAGAACAAAAAATGATAGCAGTGACGAAAAGTACAAGTGCCTTTCGGCTTCTTTAAATCTCATTCGAAGGTTCCACCTATCACAGAATTACAGTACACGTACAATACGTACATTTCATCATCTAATCAAAAGATACAACCACAACACCCCCAAACCTCCCCAGAACTAAATTCTCTATCATTTGCTAACAAACTCCAAAGCCAGTTAATAAGCAGTAGTTGTAGTTTGTACTTTGTTGTAGCTAACTGCAATATACGTAAGGGAACGTACCCGAGCGCATAAGTTAAGTTAAGGCGCTCGCGCCAAACTACTATTCAATGATATTAGAAACAGATTTGCTTGATACGACTTTTATGAGGACCGAGATTTTTGTTATTATATCAGAGGGTACAGTGTAAGCTTTGGAGTAATTAAAATGTGGTTTACATTTCAGTTTGTATAAGAATTTTGTTGTGGTTTAAAGTTTTTAGTAAATTTCAATTTGAGATGAGCTATGACTTTGGTAGACTAGTCTGTTGCAAAAAGGCCGACTAATCAAGCTGATCATTGATATCCCCGGGGTTTTATGTACAGCTGGAGTCACTTGTATTGAATACATCATACGACGGCTTTTTTTGAATGGTGGGAAATCATCAAATGACTCCTCCCGCTCTAAGCGGAGCGGAAGGGAGTGTCCAACTTCTACTGACTAAAAACCACTTCCTTCTTAGCCTTTTGTGTCTGGGGCCGCGGTATCTCTCTTTCGAACAACCCGCAGCATCATACCGCAATTATACCGTGATCAGTGGGTTAATTTTTGAGGGAAACGGATCCCGGTATTAGTGGATATTCGTTGTGATTCGTGACTCATTTAATCTGATATCGCGATCGGTGAAGATAAACCCAAAAAAAAACGCATACCTTCTTTCAGCATTTGTTTTGTGAATTGTTTTGAAAATTAAGATGGCGGTTGTTACATACTCGTCATCATCTGCCTAGCCTTTTCCCAACTTAGTTGGGGTCGGCTTCCAGTCTAACCGGATGCAGTTGAATACCAGTATTTTACATGGAGCGACTGCCTATCTGACTTCCACAACCAAGTTAATACTAGGTAATGGTTGTTATATACTGTATTTAGTTATTTAGCTATGTAAATAGTAAAGCAAATCCCATTAGCAAAGATGCCATATGCATGCACGTCTATGGGTAATATTAATGGGTAAGATGTCTTGGCATTCAATCACAAGATTAGCCTCAGGCGAAACAGCGAAAACGTTTAAGTGGGCTGACGTGAAACTGTCAATTTAATATGCAGCTCTAACCGCTGTATGCAGTATGTTAGTTTAAACGAGGGACATATTGAGACTGGCAATATGCTTAAAATAATAAATTAATAAATAAGCCTTTTATTATTTCTCAATGTCATGCAGTTTTACAATGATTTTCATGCAACAATTAATAAAAAAATTTATATAATTCAATTTATAGATAATATTTCATAATTATTAATTGAATTTTTATTTGATTATTATATTTAAATGTATTTTTTAATTATTTAATAATTTGCTCCGTAATTGTTATTTAAATTTTAATTATTTGACTGAGAACCCCCCTGCAGGGTAAAGGCCTCCTCCATTTTTATCCACTGTGTTCTATCTCTCGCCTTTGTTTGCCTGCAATATGCTTACATAATACTAATAAAAATATGAACAAAATAAAAGAAATAGGTTTAGACCTGTAATGTTAGTTGTAAGTTGAAAAACAAATAAATAATATGTGTCTCGTTTAACCTAACATACCTTATTACAGTACAAAATGTGGTTTTGTAAATTGGCTTACCAAATTAATATAGAAAGTCAGTTATTTCAGTATTGGGTAAAAATTAAGGCATGTTTAGTTTTTTTTAAACAATAACAGCCGCACGGGGGCGAAAGCAAAGGGCATCTCGTACTTGTAGTTTGGAAAATACTAGGCAGTGTTTTTTTTTAAAACGGGTCACGCCCTTTACACTATTCCCAAACCACTGTAACTCCTGAAAGCCAGAATCAACAGTGGCGACCACCAGAAAAGCGCCGAGACAATGAAGCTCGACAAAATCCCAGAGAATGTAATGTAGTTGTCTTGGATCCCGCAAAGAAATAAATCCGAAAAGAATAGCGGAGGTGTAGGAAAATAGTATATTATGCAACTAGTGAATAAAGGACGGATTTAAAGCGAGGGCCGTAGATGAGTCACGAGCAAGTGAAGGATTCTAATGATTGAATCACGAACGCAGCGAGTGATTCAACTGTTAGAATCCTGAACGACGCGAGTGATTCATGGCCCTCGATATAAATTCGTACTTTATTCAGGAGTTGCATACTATACTTTATATCATGACTACGAGAAAAGACATAATTTAAGCGAAAATAGAAATTTAATTAAGAAATAAGAATTGTTACATTAATTGAAATGGACATTAAAATTAGAGCAATGACTGAAATTAAGCGTAATTTTCTTATTATTATCATTAGGGTGGTCAATTTGTGAAACAATATTAATTATTAATCTAATGCCAAATTCCTTGTCGCAAATATCGACCAGTCAAATCTCGAGAATTTATTTGCACCAAAGAGTTTTGAATTTCGAATCTTAGCGCAAGGAGTTTGTGTAAGCATTGAAATAGAGACCGGATATATTTTTGTGTTCCAAATTCAAACACCAAAATAGTGAATAAAAACAAAACAGTGAATAAAAGGCCTTTTTATTCACTGTTTTGCGTGAATAAAATAAGCTTTTTAGAGTAGGTATGGTATAAACATAATTTATATTTCCAACCATATCAGCAAGAGACAGAACAAGGCCAATTGGGACAAGTGGACGTATACAACTGGGATAAGTCATTTGCCTTTTTTTTATGGTGGGTGGAAAATCATCAAATAACCCCACCCGCTCTTGGGTAGAGCGGAAGGGACTGTCAGACTTCTACCGACTAAAAACCACCCATGTTCCTTCTTAGCCCTTCATATCGAGGCCGCAGTATCTCTTGCGAACAACCCGCAGCCCCGACGGGTAAGTCAGTTGCCTAGCACCACGGATAAATATTATCATTAATATTAATGGGTCCTAAAGTTGTGAGCTCACAACTTTGGCTAGGCTGTGTGTGTACAATTTATGAGAATTCTAGACTACTCTCAGACTGCACCGTACCAATGGATGCAACATATTCTTAGACAGGTACAGTCACACACAGTTAGTACCTAAGTACAAAATTATCTAGTACATTACAAAACAAGAAAACCAGAAACCTAATTGTACTTCAGACGTGGCGTGGGTGTTTTGTTTACTATCCTTTAAGCATTTGTGTCGGTATTATTGTTTGCATAATTTCCTCATGCAAATATTATGGGCTCAACTTATAATTACTTACCTACGCATGATTATAATTTAAAACCGGTGTGCTTAGATGTACTTACCCAACTCTTCACAAGTACTTACTCGGCTACAGAACTCGGGTGAAATAGACACACATTATATAACATCACGACGATAATCCTCGAAGCGTTAGGCAGAGGTGTAGGTACCTAATAGTACACCCACATTTCGCCAGTTTTGTTTAGTTTAGAGCCTATTGCCAAATACATTATAATTATAATAATAAATATTAATAATACGTTTTTTTCTGATAATGCAATTCATAAAGTAAAGAGTAAGAAAGGAGAATAGTCAGCCCACAGATACAAAATTCAAACAAAATACAATAATTCAGTTAATAACATACAACAATCACAAAATTATACACCACACAATAGAAATAAAGATAGATAAAAAAAAAGTAAAGAACGAAAAAAAAAAAAATATTAGAGAAAATGATTTTTTCCAGATATTTTCTTCTTTATAGTGTGGACTAGTGTTAAACCTGGAGTAAGAGTTTTAAAGCCGCCCTTGGGCCTCTTTGTTGGCTTCACATGCCTTCAAGGAATACCTCTCAGACATGCTGGATTACTCACGATAGTCCTTTACCAAACCAAGTGATAAATGCACATGAAGTCGAAAAGTCAGAGGCGTGTCTTAGGTTCAAATTTAAGGCCTATTTACGAGCCTGTCGAGGCTGCGGGTTGTCCGCAAGGGATACCGAGGCCTCGACATGAAGGGCGAAGAAGGAACATGGGTGGTTTTTAGTCAGTAGAAGTCTGACACTCCCTTTCGCTCTGCCCAAGAGCGGGAGGGGTTATTTGATAATTTTCCACCCAACAAAAAAAAAAGATCTATTTATTTATTTACATTTAGTACAGCAAAAGCCATTAACACTAAATTAACTAACCCTTTTACTCGGTCTTCTCGCAGAACCACAAGCATTCTAACATTATTGTCTTCCATTCATCAGCAAACAAATCCAATCCAGGGTTGGTCTCCACGAGCGCGTTGAGCATCGTTGGCATGACTTATTATTACTATAGCCGGGCGTAAATTCAGACTTTGTGCTACTAACATGTTTTTTCCGACCTGAAAATCGAATTTAGGACATCATATTCACCAGTACCCTTCCGAAACTAAAGATATTAGTGTGTAAGTATTTGTACAAACAATGAAATCAGTCGATTAACTTTACACAGGTGTTGATTTACGGTAATCAATGATGACAAATCCATTATGTACCTACCCAAGTAACACATCAAAGCACAATAACGGCCGGCTTACGGCATTTCAGTATCGTTTTAGCATTTTGAGTTAGTTATATTTTAGCACTACAAACGTCCATACGGCTACTGTTATGCTTATTTGGACACAAATTATGTGGCTTTAGGCCATAATTAGGTTCACAAGTAGTCATTTTTTAGCATTACAGGCGCATTATGTTAGCATTTTTGTGACCAATTAAGATGCCAATCACATTAAAAAAGCATAATTACGGTCAATGAAGTTGCCAATCGCATTACAAAAGCATTGGACTAGCATTAGATTGTGCTAAAAGAATGATTGTGGCTTTTAAAGTGTTCACATGTAGAACTTAAATAAACCCTACACCATTGCAAAAACATCTCTAATACCATGGCACAAATGTTATAATACAATTAACGTTGTAGTATAAGTACTATGTCCAGCTATTGCTGGACAGGAGTATGGACGGAGATCGTCAAAATTTAATGAACGACAACATACTTTTTTTGCATCACTAAACAATGTATAATACTGGATGACTTTATGACTGTTTTGTTATTTCATGCCATCAAATATTAAACGCAATGTAGTTTACTGTAAATGTCTATATTAGTTTAATTGAAAATTTTCACGCGCCTTCGATATTTTGTGTTTTTGATATAAAGTTTGATAAAAAGAAATGTACGAAATAACCAAAACAATTGTGTATTCCTAGTTTAGAACGAATTTTGCATTATTAACATAATAGTATTGACTGGGCAGTATTTAATTAAGTTAAATCATTATAATAAAGGTCTATTGCTATTATAAATAGGTCCATTAGATTATATTTTTTGGTTATAAAATATTTACAAAATGGTGTCGGTCTACAGTAGCCCGGTGAACCTTTAGAAAGTCTAATTAATGCCACCAGCATTATAAATACTCACATGTGAACAATTATTAGGCTAGGGGCCAGAGAGAAGACTTTTGGTGAACCATCGTAGTGCCATTGTCTATAAAGTAGTTTTATATGGGTTCACTGGCATGCCAATAGGCTTGATGTAGACTGAAATAGTGCCATTACTTGAACGCAATTTTGGGAATCCTTGAGCAAAACAATAAAACCCATAAAAACTAAATAGCGGTACATGACGATAATAGTCAAAATCAATTTATTTTTTAATTTAGATTTGAAGGGTAATCAACAATTTCTTTGGCAGGTTATTAAATTTAAAAAATAATAACCTGCCAAAGAAATTGTTGATTACCCTTTAAATCTATGTAAATAAAAAGCTTAAGTAAGTACTTCACATAACATTTTTTATTGGTACGTATGTAATAGTGGTATGAAAAATAATTAATATTCATGATGATGCAAACATACTAATGTACATCTTGTTTTGTTGATTTTAATAAAATGTGTTTCTCCCCAATATGACCGACAAATGGCTTTACGAATACAGTAAAGTAACTGCCTCGTTGGTCTAGTGGTCGCATGCGCGACTGCTGTGCATGAGGTCCTGGGTTCGATTCCCGGGTCGGGCAAAGTGTTATTGGCTTTTTCCATCAGGAATTTATCAGTAACAGCCACGGAGTCTGGATTTGTGCCCGGTTGATGGCAATAGGCTCGCCCCCTATTACATAGGACTTAAACATAACTGGCGAAATGTGGGTGGTACTATTAGGTACACCTCTGCCTAACCCTTCGGGGATTACAGGCGTGATGTTATGTTATGTTAAAGTGAATGTATATATGGCTTTACGCATCACAATAGCTCACGTGTATTTGGTTAAAGAGCTGTTAACCGGACAACAGCACTCAGGTGACCTTTAAAAATGCAAGCATTATATTGATTCACGTTTATGCTATTCAAAAGTATTAGGCTTTTACTTAGCACTTGTAAGTCCTACAACACAACAAAGAGCATTCAAAATAGCTCAAAGCTGTTTGATAGATTTACGGTGCATTATAATGGTACAAGTATATGCTATTAAACCGCATTAGGCATTATCTTATGGCCCAAAATGCTATTGTAAACCCTAAGGCACCAA
The DNA here is from genome assembly GCA_949774965.1 of Diarsia brunnea. Classification (NCBI taxonomy): domain Eukaryota; kingdom Metazoa; phylum Arthropoda; class Insecta; order Lepidoptera; family Noctuidae; genus Diarsia; species Diarsia brunnea. The sequence goes on along the minus strand of OX459014.1, from coordinate 3,972,276 downwards.
AAACAGCTGAAAGCTGTGTACTGGATTAACATGGCATTTTAATGGTTCACGTTTATGCTATTAAACAACATTAAGCATTTATTTTACTACTTACAATGCTATTGTTGATCCAAATGCACTGAAAACAGCTAAAAGCTATACTGCTGCATTGTGGTTTGCTGCAGTTAAACTAAAGGCTTAATAAAAGCATTTTGACATGCCACTGTCCAACCGCTATACAATGTAAAGCATGACAATGGTTTTCAAATGCCAATATAAAGCCTTAAGATGTTCGGTGAACTATTATAAGAGTTTATACGGACCTTAAGCACTACATAAGTATACTAGTTGTTTTTTAAAATGCTTTCTGTGTTACTTGGGTAGTATTCTAACAGAAACATTATTGCGTGTGCCGAATTATTTTTAAACATATTCGACGATTGTCTGTTGCACGTGTATTCTGCAAATATTATTGGAATTTACGTGTTGCCGTGATTTTTGGGACGTCTGTTATTTATTGACAATTCATGATTTTAGGCTGTGGAACATTTGCTATTGAGAGTGGACACAGCATAAGTGCCGCGAACTGCTCCATTTAGCTCCATACTTTTAAATCTCACCAGATTTTTTCTTCAAAAATGTTACTTTATGTTTTTAGTTACGTCTCTGTACGTAGAACTCTATTTATGTAAAAAATGCGGCTAAAATCAAAACATCAACAATTCAGATTGAAATATTCTAACGAACGACGCGTGAATTCATCAGTTTACTTCCTGTCTAGCAACAGAGTTCATCGGACTCGTAGTCGCGCTTGCCGTTCACTTGGCGGTAAAAAACCTGACACCAGGTTAGGCACTAATCTCACGATGTAGAACTTTAATTCTGTAACCCTTGGGAATTAAAGTTCTTCTTCTTAATCGTGGATTAGTTCCACTATCTACCTTGCTTTCCCCAAAACAAGCAATGTAAAAACGACATTTCTGAAAACTTCGGCATGTAAGCTAGATAATTTTAAAAGCACCCCACGCTTCGTAACTGCTACCGCTCAGATCAAAGTCACAGCTTTACCACCGAGTCGGTAGGAATGTTCCATTACTGTCCACCATAACGCAATATCAACCTCCAACAAATATTTCAAGGGCAAACAAATAATGAAAGTTATATACAGATACCTACTTCAGCTAGGGGCCAATAGTACTCAATAATGTGATGAACCTATTATTAAAGTAAAGGGAAAGGGAAACGAATGTCGTGGTATGGACATGTTATGAGGAGGGACGAATCACATGTGGCTAAAAAGGTGATGGATATAAATGTTGAAGGATGAAGAGGGACAGGAAAGTCAAAGAAAAGATGGATAGATTGTGTGTGGAATGATATGAAACAGAAATGAGTAAATCCCACCGTGACGTGTTACAGGGAAGAAGGGAAAAAAAACGTGTTGCGCCGACCCCAAATAGAATGGGATAAGGGCAGGAAGATGATGATGATGATGGTGAATGTGATGTACCTACCTATACTAATATACATAACATGACGCCTGCAATCCTCGATTTTGGCAGAGGTGCACTCATTAGTACATCCACATTATTTTCGCCAGTTGTATTCAATCTGTTAACACATTCGACTCCACCCCCGTTTCACGGAGCTCGTGTGCCATCCCACCATACATTTATTGCAAGTGGGTCACTGGCATTACGTTTGGGAAAATGTGAGCCCACCTGGAGGGCTCCCGGCACACCATTGTGAGGATCGACCGGAGGACACGGTGGAGCACACCGTGGAGGTGTGTCCCGCTTGGGCGGAGCCCCGCCGTGTTCTCGTAGCGGCGATCGGCGGCGGCGACCTCTCGCGTCCGGCCTTGGTGTAAGCCATGGTCCGAGGCGAGGAGGAATGGGACGCCGTCGCCTCTTTCTACGAAACAGTGATACTAGCGAAGGAGGTGGCGGAACGTGAGAGGGAGAGAACCTCTCGTCCCAGCCGCCGCGGGAGGCGCTCCGGGTGTCGGGGGCCACGTGATGGCTTCCGGCCACCGTAGACGCGGGCCTGTGGACGGTGAGTGATGGGCTAGCTCGCCGTCCGTCCGTCTTATGACGACGACAGGCCGTGTCGACGGCGCGATCGTGTTCCACGCGCACCTCAAAGAGATGTCAGCAATATGGAAGGGGCCCGCAAGGGCCGACGCCCGTCGGGGCTGCGGGTTGTTCTCAAGAGATACCGCGGCCTCGACATGAAGGGCTAAGAAGGAACATGGGTGGTTTTTAGTCAGTAGAAGTCTGACTCTCCCTTTCGCTCGGACCAGGAGCGGGAGGGGTTATTCGATGATTTTCCAACCGCATTTCTGTATACAGATACATTTAGAGACTGATCAGTGTCTTAATGCGAAACACTACAAAACAAAATTGCAAAATAAAGATGTCTGTCTGTTTCTTTATTAGCTTGTTCCACTGTACAACTCCACCGAACCTTACAGAGGCATACACGTGTGATGTTATAATATCTACTTATTTGCAGTAAACAGGTTCAAATCAATCTAATTACGTAGACATTACACAAATAAAATCTGTGTGAACGTAAGCACGCTATTCATAAACAGCTCGACAAATATTGACATTTACTAAGCAGCTGCTAAAAATGTAACCATGACAGTTAGTAGTTCTGTATTTAATGAAAAACTTACATAAATCAAGACTTCATTTCGCAGACATGTATTTACCATATCCAAATAAAAGTCGAAGAGCGCTATACGTCACAAAAGTTAGTGGTACCTATACCTAAGTAGTTTTCTTCAGGGCTCTAATAGATTAATTTGGTGATTTCAGGACACTTTCTATATAACAAAACTCCTTCAAAATAGACAAATATAATGACGTATAATTGATCCAAATCAGTTCATCAGTTTAGGAGTAACGAGGTCACAATTAAATGGACTCACATACATACCATACCGTCCTTCTGGGTCAATCGAGTAAAAATGCATAACTCCCAAGTTTGATACGTGACACTTTTGTCGACATTAACCAGTTAGCTAGAAGGTATAAATTATACTGCTGTACGCATGTATATTAATGTCCTTGGGTGCCAATAACAATCCTCGACCTTTCTTAGGAGGATTATTGTGTTATTATACGACCTTTATGTGACTAAGCATAGGTATAATAGCTGCAACTTTGTTATACTTTTTTTTTTTATGGTGGGTGGAAAATCATCAAATAACCCTTCAGCTCTTGGGCAGAGCGGAAGAGAGTGTCAGACTTCTACTGACTAAAAACCACTAATGTTCCTTCTTAGCCCTTCATCTCGAGGCCGCGGTATCTCTTACGAACAACCCGCAGCCCCGACGGGAACTTTGTTATACTGACTTAAACTAAACCATTTATCATTCCATCAGTTACTTATTGTTGGTTGACGGTAATTAGTTAATTATAAACTATTATTGGTAAAAAAGTATCGTGTCGGTTGACGTCGTACCCGCGCCTGTCGGATTTATTCGATTTTATTGACGTCACTAAGGAAAATATGTAGCTATAAACTTAGCTGTAACGTCATTCTCTTGCCCTTATCCTAATTTATTTTGCATGTCTGCTTGTCCCATACTTCTCTATGGCTCGTCATCTCAGCAGTCACCTCCTATGTAGCCACATTATCTTTCACACAGTCCATCCACCGTTTGGTTTTCACGTACTAGCATAACCATATTCATACTCAAAACTCTCCTCTCTTTCCCTCGGAATCTAAAATTTAATCATAATTCTCATAAAGATTGTTGTTACTAAACTAACCTGAAAACAGGGCTACACAGGGCGCATGAATGACGTGAAATTGAAACGAAATATCAAAATGGCGGAATACCCCTATTTCGCCATTTTGGTATTTCGGACAAAAAAAAACTAATTAGTCCGTCAGATAGATTTCCAAAAAATATTGAACACTTATTTTTTCTTTTTTCACATAATAAAACAAAAAATGAAGACTATACAGTGCTTCGAAAACTCGTGAATTCCTCGAAAACGTCACATATCAGTACATTTTTTACCTAAGTACAAATGATTTCACAACCCCCCCCCCCCACTCATGATATTTGACGCGTTTTATCTTCGTTATTTTTTATTAATTTGATTAAACAAAAAACACGTATCCAATATTTTTCGAAATTCTAACTGACGTACTAATTAGAATCATATTTTCTTTGACTGACTCCGATCCTCTATTTAGTTGCGATTTTGCTTCAAATATACTTGTGCAATTATAAGATCGAATCAAAAGTAACAGACGCTCGGGTGTGTTAGGGTAAGCCGTGGTTGCGTAGGTCGGTCCGTGAATGGGTACCCCCCAGAGATTCTTTCGGGCCTCGGAAAGCACGTTTAGCTGTTAGGCCCGGCTTATATTTGTAGATCTTTGACAGTCGCTACAGGTAGTCAGTGGCCTGAAAGTTTGACAAGCAGTTTTAACCAAAGGGGTATTTATCATTTCAGCCATACAACGTCCATTACTTGACATAGGCCTCCCCCAGAAGGGTGGGATTTGCCATAATCGCCACGCTTGGCAGGCGGGTTGGCGATCGCAGTATGGTTGTTACGAAGGCACAGAGAACGCTGCTGCTCACTCTCTGGTAAGTCCCTTAGTCGCCTCTTACGACACCCACGGGAAGATATGGGATGGTGCTATTCTTTATGTATTTCCCAGTACTAACTGGGTTGTGGACGGCACATAGAAAGTCGCTCCATGGAAAATACTGGTACGCAGCTGCATTATAGTAGCCTGGAAGCCGACACCAACATAGTCAAGATAAGGCTTGGTTGATCGAAAGAGATTCCGCGGCCTCGTACACAAGGCTAAGAAGGAACATGGGTGGTTTTTATTCAGTAGAAGTCTGACACTCCCCACCGCTCCACCCAGAGGAGTCAGTTGATGATTTCCCACGATACAAAAAAAGGTCTGGGCGGATGAAAGTAGACTAAAAGGCATCATCTTTTTTGAAAAGGCCTGGCAGATGATGAACTATAAGTTGTACGTATTCGAGTAATTAAGGCGTGTAATATAATTACATAACACAGGTACTTATGATATTCCCGACACGACGACGCACTCACTTCCAGAGAATTATGCTCCTTAAGGGATTCAGATGTTTGCTGCTTAAATAATAACTCATTTGGAGGGAACGTCTAGAGATAATAATTGTTATAGTAGCACATTTTTGTATTAACACAAGTACACGCACAACGAAAAGTTATTATTATAGCATTTATTTCGGGCTAAATCCAGTGTTAGTAACAATGGTCTTAATTACTAGTGTAAGTAGACATTCATGTTTTATTCTGTGTGGAGTTTCATCCAATGTCGCAGCATTGGAGACTCCCAGCCCCATCTATCTGCGAATACAATTAAGATAGTGTTGGTACTGCCACGAAGATGAGCAAGCAGAGAAGCGCTTCTTTTATGTATTAAAGTAAAGATAGACTGTGCGATTAAGAGTCCATCAAATTATTATTAATCAAAAGATTAACATTACATGCATTAGCGAAAAATCAGCCAAATGTGTGTTTTGGTCCTTGCATGGTATAGGTTATCGAAAGAGTATAAGAAAACAAATAAAAGTAAATATCTTTTTTATGGTTAGTTTTCCCTTTAACTAACTCGAATACAAACAATATGTTCAACATGTGGAAGGAATCTAGTGGAGGTTATCAATATTACATTACAGACTGACCTAATAACAAAACACCTAATCACCCAATTCTTTGCGAAGACTTACAAAATCGAATAATTTCATCATACAAATAGCTATAAATCATTACACTTTCCTTCTCAGGCACCTCAAATAAGGCAAGTAATCTGTTAACCCTCAGAAAGTACTTATAATTTGAGGAAACTTCCACAACACTCTTGGGTCAGATTTTCAGTATTCATAATTCAGAACTTATTCAAGTAAATTACCATTCGTCCTTAGACCTCTGGGTGAGGTGTAGGGTTGCTAGGGATGAAATGGTAAAATGTAGCTTTTTGATGTGGTGCTGAAAGTGTACCGTAATTCTTTGGACTAAGTGAATAACATCACGACGGTATTTCTATGAAGAAAAGAAGCGGAGCTTTTTGTACACACACATTTCGCCAGAGCGTGGAATTAGAAGCTGATTGCTTTAAAATTAGACTATGTCATAGACTGCTCCTAGAACTGTACCTGTGAGTTAATTATATAAAGATTTAGTAACACAAATGGAACTCAAACCCGCAACCTATGGCCCATCACAAACCTCTAACGGCTAGAGAGCTCCATTTGTGTCCGTAGTAAGAAATCTTTATCTATTAACTCAGGAGGCCGATGTCCAGCAGTGGACGTCTTTTGGCTGAAATGATGATGATGATGATATTAACTCAAGGGCAGACTAAGGAACATGGGTGGTTTTTAGTCAGTAGAAGTCTGACACTCCCTTTCGCTCTGCCTAAGAGCGGGAGGGGTCATTTGATGATTTTCCACCCACCATAAAAAAAATAAAAAATAAAAAATGGTAGACTTTAAGAGCAGTCTCACCCTGTTCAATGGTTAGAGTCTAACCATTGAACTAGTGTCCCACTTATTTAATATTAATCTCCATTTTCCAAGATTATCCTTACAAGATTGTCATTTGATTTCACTTGACCCAGTTCTGGCAATAGAGAATGTCACCTTTTAGATCTACTTTTAAGGTCTGTTTGTAATAAATACTTAAACCTTGCACGTGTCAGAACAAACAATGGTTGGTTGTCAGCCCTACAAGCCACCTTCAAGTCACAAGTTCTCATTCCATAATTACAAAGTTGCTTTTTTCATTCCCAAATGCCATTTTGTTTTCAACAATAATAGCACTTAACCGTGATTAGTTAGGAAAGTAACATCAAAGGTTTTGGGAACTGAAATTCCCGTCAATATTTTTACTGTCGTGGAATCAGCGTATTTTTTAATCGTCAGTTTTACTGAGGGTATAAAATGATTAAAATGAATACTGAAAAGGCCAAGGTTTTGCAGTTAAAAGTGGCTAGCAGTACGATGACTTGTGTGATTATTCTTGCTCGTGGGATTCCCGTAGATTGTGCTAGATGACTGAGGATCAGGAAAAGCCAGGGATTCAACATCCAACCCAACACGACAACCAAAACCGATATCCGACCGATATTATTGTGTGTATTTTACTTATGGGCCTTAGTTGCCTGAAATAAAATGATTATTATTATTTATTATTAATGTTGAATGTACAAAAAAAACATTAAATAAAACCTTGAGAGACTTGACAACTTATGACCAAAGAAATGGATGGATTTTGTGAGGAATTAAATTAAGGAAAAACTAGTAAGTAACTGATAGCGTGACGATTGACATGAGAAAATGTAAGAAAAAACGTGTTACGCCGACTCTAATCTCACCTCATGGTAATCTAGTGGATGGAAGGGGCCCGCAGGGGCCCACGCCCGTCAGGGCTGCGGGTTGTTCGCAAGAGATACCGCGGCCTCGACATGAAGGGCTAAGAAGGAACATGGGTGGTTTTTAGTCAGTAGAAGTCTGACACTCCCTTTCGCTCTGCCCAAGAGCGGGAGGGGTTATTTGATGATTTCCCACCCCCACAAAAAAAAAATGGTAATCTAGTGGGGGCCTTCCAACGCAACGTCTTCCGGTTGGCGGTCCCCACTACTGAACTTTTCGGCCAAATCGGCTCCGTTATGATATCTGAATATAGTTTTTCTTTATTTACATCTTAATGTAGATAATTAGTCTTCCATTCAAACAGATTTAAAATTTTACGATGTCCTAATCTCACATAAATTAATATGGAAATCGACACGATTGTCACGTCTATAACAATGATTTACATTTCACGGGGAACATAAATTAATAGGTAGCTTTATAAATAACTAGGGATATTAATTACTAATGCAAGTAATTAAATGAACAATACCAATAATTTAGTCATTATGATGGCATTTTAAATGACTATTTATCATTTTCATTCAGAATTCTTAGTTTCATTCACAATTTTAAAACAGAAACATGGTTTTCTTACAAGGCTTCGTTTTTGCTCTTGGATCGACTACAACTACAATATATACACTCGCAACATCACGCCTGTAATCTTGAAAGGGTTAGGCAGAGGTGTACCCACTATCATCAGTTAATTTTTGGTCCCATATAAGAGGGCGAGCCCATTGACACCAACTGCTACTGAGTAATTATTGATGGAAAAACCCAATAACACTTTGTCCGACCTGGGAATTGAACCAAGAACCTCTCGCACAGCAGTCTACCAACGATGCAGTTCTACAAGATATAGCAATAGAAATAAATAATAAAATCATAGTAATATCAGTAAAAACGAATAAGGTAGAAAGTGGGAAGCGCAGCATACGTTTGAAGCTACTTGTCGGATAACAATCCCTCTGAGTCAAAAAGTTTCAATCCCACAAAGAGCTCAGCTTCAGAATAGACTTATAAAGGGATGGGACGTGGAGCTGGAAAGTATCGATAGTTTTAAAGGTAGATACTGGAATGGACTTATACCGCAAAGTCGGTCGCCTAATATTTGCAACGTTATATAATTTCGGCGTCAAAATATCGAGAGCTTTTAATAAAGGATAATCACAGAAGAAATCTCATAAGTGGCAGTATTAGTTTAATACATCTGCGTAGTCCTCATGTCAAAAGTATACCAAGATTATATCTGGACCTTAAAAAATACTATGACCTACGAGTATTTTTCGGTTTTTTTTAGTTTAAAAATTACGAGTAAAAGCGTTTGTAAAAACCTATTTCTGTTCAGTTTTTTTCTACTTAAAAACAAATATAAACTCCTAGTCTTACGTGAAACGTGAGCTGCAAAATCTCATGTTCAAGTAAATGGCAATTACGATTGCAATCACATTCGATACTTCAATCATAGCTACATTTCCCTTACACCGTTCAATAATTATGTTGATAACTCTAATCATTCCTACACAGATCGTTGAGTCATTTCGGAATCGCGCCGCGTTACCAGCCTTCGCTAATGGTACCTGTTACTAGCTGTACCTGTTACTAGATAAATGTTACGATCACTACATCACTACATTATTCATTTGTGTTTTTCCTCTTACATTTATATTAGTATGACACAAGTTAATGACTGCGTTGTTGATCTAGTGGTAGCAAACTGTTATTTTTACCAGGATTTTTTCAGTAGCAGCTACGGAGTTTAAGTTTCTACGGAGTTTCATTTAAACATAAATTAAGATGTTTTTGATTAATAAAGCCTATTATTATAATAATGATTATTTAAATGATAGATGTAATTAATTTCAAAACTCAAAATATGTATCTTTGACATTTGTTTATAATTATTGAAATTCTAATTAACCATGTTTTGTCTTTAATTTTAATTATAATGTATGTATATTCCAATTTTGCACTTTCCTTAGAGTAGGATATGGTCTAAAGCTCTCTTGGTTGTATTTTTTCATCTTTATGTGTACCCATATTTCAAGCAAATAAATGATTTGATTTGATTTTGATTGAGTCAGTGCACGAAGTCACCCGAAACTGTCAAATATTCTCAATCAACCTTGAAGCTAATGCGTTAGGGATAAAGTTTAGAATCTATTAAAGAAATTTGACAGTTTGTAGTAGCTTGATTTACTGATGTCTCTACATCGGTGAAACCTTTAAGTTATGTCGTACAGTCGTACTATGACATAAACGTCACAATCTCGATTACTAGCTGTTGCCAGCGGGTTCGCCCGCTACAACTCGAAAATTATACCACGGCAAGATAAAATCGGGATAAAAACTATCCTGTATGTGTTAATCCAGGTTATAAACCTGTGTACCAAATTTTATCCAAATCCGTTCTGTAGTGTTTGCGTGAAAGAGTAACAAACATACACACTTACACACAAACTTTCGCCTTTATAATATTAGTGTGAAGTGTGATAATGCAGTAGTCACCCTAGTAGGGATGTGCCAGCTTACTTGAAAGAAATGAGTAATCTATTGCTGTTTAATTATCAGTTGTCGTGACCGTTTCAATCATTTTTGGTTTTATTGGTTGTATTTTTAATGATTGGATAATGATTTTGTTTGTTTGTTGTTTTTTCTTTCGTCCCTCTTCTGGGCAAAAGAAATTGGAAACATCTATCCTGTAAAAATGTGTCCAGATCATCTTTTCCTGGCCGTTTCTAGCCTTTTCTGCGAGAATGTGGGCCATAAAAAACATTAATCAGCAATGTACTCGTATTCATTGAAAATATGCGAGGTTAACAGTTATATTTTAACTTAAGTTCAACTTAAAAAGAAGAAAGATATTTGTGAAAATTTGTTATTTAAAAAGCCACAGATTTTAAATAACTAGGTAAGCAGTGTCTAGCCACTGACCACTTTTTGTTTACGTAAAGCGATACCAAGAGGAAAATAAACATGCGATTAAAGAGTGTTGTCAACATCGCAATAATTGGACCTTAATACTTAGTAATCGTTCACTCAGCCTTTGTTTTTTATCAACTTAATCACTATAATTAAGCAATAGATAAGCGTTTACCGATGCCGCCTCTTGTCATATCACCTTGCGAATCAATAACTAAAGAAAGGTCGTTCCATTCATTTCCGGCTCCAAATTGGTTTTAAAATAACTGGGGTACGAGTGAAAATAAACTAGTTGCAAGGTTGAAATCCATAAAAGCAACAAAACCTTAAACAATAATTCTTTAAATATGAATAAAGTTGTTATGGAAATTCACTTAAAAAGTTTGACCTTTTTTGAAATATCGATAAAATGCGAGCACATCACTAAACCACAGAACGCGCAATATCGAATACTAGTTCACGTCAACGGTATAAAACACGGAAATCTCTTGCAATACAAGTCGTGTGCCCACCAATGTAAATTGTTGGTGCTTTTGCATTATATGCTTATCTGATTCTGGCAGAGAATCTGCTTTTATATATCAACCGATTTTCGAGGCTGTTGAAGTTCTGATCTCAACTCTAAAAGAAATATGAGAAGAAGTTTCTGGCTCGGTACTTTTCACGTCATTGAACTCAAGACATTTCGAAATTCAAATCTCTTTAGGGCCGTTGACACCTCGGGGTGACTAAAGATTAAGGCCCGCTGGCACTTCAAATCACTAAATTAAATACGTTTAGTTGTCGACACTTGTGAGGAATGATTTGAAAGAGAAATGAGTAAATGATGCCGTGACGACTGACCGTGGAGAATAGAAGAAGAAAACATATTGCACCAAAGCGGGAAGATGATTGTTATCGACACTAAACTAATTCAAGACATTATTATGTTTCTGTCAATAATATGAAATGACAAAACTGTTTTAACGTGATTAGTTTAAACGCATTTAGTAACTCGTGTTGCAAGAGGGCCTTAGTCAACACTAAGAGGTTAAATTAACCGCGTCTTCATTTCCCAATTTACTTTTAGTGGTATAAAATAGTAAAAATTAAAAGGATTTTATTACCATCTTAAATGCGATCATGGTCGTGCTGCAAAGAACAACACTCTTCATCTGCTGAATGTACTGAATACATAATACCCGCTCGGGTCGATCTTCAGGTTAAGCTGTGCTTGTCTAGGTTAGTCTTTTGATGGGTTACCACCCATTAAATGCTGAGTTACCTCCGTACCTCGTAAAGTACGTTGAGCCTTTGGCCCGTCTGTCATTTACAAATCTTTGACAATGGTTCCAGGTAGTCAGTGACCCGAAAGTCTGACAACCAGTCTTACCTAAGGGCATCGTATCACCCAGAGCCAACTAGATTGTGGAGGTCAGATATGCAGTCGCTCCATGTAAATATGTACTGGTATTCGGCTGCATACAGCTACTGGAAGCCAACCCCAACATAATTGAGAAAAGGCTAGACAGATGATCTACTGAATAGCGGACAGTTTGTATTCAAAACTTGGCAACACACTTGACTTCTTTAATTTAATGTTCAATTTTAATCATAGACGCTACACATTTACTTAGTAAGGGCGTAGTTCCTGACAGTAACTCTATGGTCGGAAGTTACAAATAGTCAGTTGGCAAGACACCAATCAGAGAGACGATAGATTGAGGAATGGTCAGTCTTAAATAAAAGACCATTATCCGGAAGTAGGAAACTTAATGGTGATAATATTGATAAAGCAATATCTAAGAATACTGTTGTAGATGGCCAGTTCTAAAAGTAAATAATACGACTACGGTACAGGTGCAAGCACATCAAGCCACTGCAATTTGTCACTTTAATAGATATTCAACAGTAAAGGATTAGGTTCAAGATTGACCGGGAAAATTTGACGGTTTCAGTTTGGGTAGTTTCGGATTTGGAATTTTGTCAATTGATTTTGCTTACAGTAGCAGTGTTCGCCTAGAGAAGATTGACCTTGGTATACAAATAAAGAGAGCGAAATCCTAGCAGAGCAAAGCGAGAAATTGAGCTGAAATAATGTTATAGTTACATTGAAACTCTTTATAGCGGCTCGAAGAAGCGAATAGAAGCGCAGAAAATACATGTGCATCTTAATCTGCAGAAGTCAGAACGTCACTCGCAGCTAACTTCCGACCCGTCATAAAGTTTGAACAGAACTCTAATGAGGAACATTATCACCACTTTTGTAATTGCATTTGCAGATCAACACCCAAGAAAAATATCCTTGAGACAATTTAATTAAAACTGCGATTGCATTCTATTCATACGGCCAAGAAATAAGAGACCGTTGATTGAACTGTGATTTTATTACGGAACGATAATACTGCAGGTATTAGGTACACCATTATTGCAGCCACAATTCAAGTAATTCAAAGTGCTTAGTTTAATTCGCGACAAACATCTTCAATAAAACACTGCGGTTTCGAGTTAACTAATAAAATTACAAATTATATTATCGTGGTTAACCCTAAAGTTAGTGTGGGTTCACACGAGTTTTTATTTACAAGTCTGCAGGTTGCTAGATGGGTGGAAGACTGAGTCTCCCTTTTTAGGCACATCAGTGGCCCATGAAAAGGCGGTGACTCTTCGCTGGCAAGAAATGCTTTTTGCTCCATCGTTCTTGGATGAGAGAGATGCAATACCTAATAAGAAGAAACCCTGCCTTAGAAGAATTCCCGTTATCATATGCCGAACCTTTTCCCAAAGAACTTGTACCCCTAAAAAAATCATTAATCTATTAAACAATCCAGTTGTCACCAATTTCGGTCCACAAGCAATTTTAACATTATTATCGATACGTTATTATAGCCTTGCAAAGACTCGGTGCTCTGCAATTTTCCACTCAATTAGACTTAGGAAACACTAGAAAGTGTGCCAAAAATTAAGGACATTCCGACGCAGGTAAATATTAAATACGCAAGCATACCTTCCTTGTTTGTTTGCTAAGTAAGTTAGCCATGTACAGAAGATGCGTATTTTGTGATGGCAAGGCTGTTACTCAATAAATGTGTTATGTTAGTCAGAAGAATTGTCAAAGTCAAGTCAACAAGTTTGGCCTTATTGTGGTGACTTGCACTTAACTATGGTAACCTGCAGAATTAAGCTGGTTGGACTATTTAACACCATAATTTCTTTTTCCTAAAAGCCCTTGACTTCCTATATCTATTTGTATCTGACCGTGGCACCACTTTGGGCCCTATGAGAATACCAGCGCTGACTTTTTTTAATGTTACAGCACCATGATAAGATTTGATCTATTTTAGCATTGTACAGGACCAATTTTGTATGATATTGTTTTTTTTAAGTTAACTGTTTTAGAAAAGTTTGTGTATTATTAATTTAATCATGTTTTGTTTTGTCCTGTGCGAAACTAATAGATACTCTTCATATTTTCTCCTCGCAAGTAGACTTTTTGATGAAAAACGATTGCATGTAGTGGAGATGGATGTGCGGAGTGACAAGAATGGATAAAGCAAGGAATGTGTATATTAGAGGAAGTTTGAAAGTGGCACCTGTTACAGAAAAATTGAAAGGAAGTCGTTTATCTTGGTATGGTCATGTAATGAGAAGGGTGGAACGCATGTGACTAAAAAAGTGATGGATATAAATATTGATGGATGGAGAGGGAGAGGAAGGCCAAAGAAAAGATGGATGGATTGTGTGAGGAATGATATGAATGAGAAGGGAGTAATTGCCTCCTTTAGGTCTAACAGGGAAGAATGGAAGAAGAAAACGTATTGTGCCGACCCCAAATAGAATGAGATAAGGGCAGGAAGATGATGATGAAGTAGGCATTTTCCTAGGTGGAAGATACCTTTAAGGGAAAATAAATAAATATTTTCAATTATTTTTCCCTAAGATACCTAAGGAAAAATAATAGAATATTTTCAATTATTTTTCCCTAGGTATCTTTCCCGCATTACACGAACCAGCATTTACTTGCTTTTCCCATACCTACTACTATTTTTTCCTCAAAACAAAAAAAAATCTGTTAGTCATCCACAGCGAAACGAACCGAAATTATAGAAAAAAAAAATTAAAAACATTGTCTGGTTGCAAAATAACAATTCCATGATTTTGCTTAAAATAATATGGCACCGGGTTGCCCCCTGGCAACATTCATGTATATCATCAGTATATTTAAAGAGGATCGCATAAAAAAATTGAGGTGGAATTGTTTCTGGTTCTCATGCGCCAATTCATCCTAGACTATGAACAGTTGTTCCGTGACACATGGGCACAAGATACAGCTGACAAACAGAGTATCTTTCACAATGGTGTTGTTAACTAAATACTTGCATTTAAAATAGAATATTTAAACTACCACAGTTTTCTTCAACAGCTATTAAAATATGTTGGATCGTACGACACGTCAAGTACTATGTAGAACTAAGTTTTAAAGTGTTGATTTTTTAAGCCCGAAACTGAACCGTTCCGTATTTTGTTTAGGACACCAAAAAGAAAGAAAAAAAAATATTTATTTGGGACAAGCACAAGAACTACAAAAATAATCTAAAACTAAATAATAAAAAGAAGTCCTGTGCGAGGCCAAAAAGGCTCCTATCTCAGCATGGTGCTGCGATAGATGAGAAACAAATACCGCAGCGCTGGTATTCTGATAGACACTACATAACATTACGCATGTAATCCCCTAGGGGTTAGGCAGAACCTAATAGTACACCCACATTTCGCTAGTTATGTATAGGTCTCCTCTAATAGGGGGGCGAGCCTATTGCCATCAACCGGGCACAAACAGGCTCTGTGACTGCTACTGAGAAATTCCTGATAGAAAAACCCAGTAAAATTTTGCCCAACCCGGAAATCGAACCCAGATTCTCGTGCTCAGCAGTCACCAGTACACCTGTGCCTTTTTTTTTTGAATAATCCCTCCCGCTCTTGGGCAGAGCGAAAGGGAGTGTCAGACTTCTACTGATTAAAAACCACCCATGTTCCTTCTTAGCCCTTTATGTCGAGGCCGCGGTATCTCGTGCAAACAACCCGCAGCCCCGACGGGCGTACACCTGTGCTTTACAAATTCGCGAATTACAGACGTGATCTTTAGTTATAGTTTTCCCAAGTTACAGTTTACAATCACAAGAAAAACTTGGTTTATACCCATAGATCTTAGCAACGGATAACTCGTGGCCAAACAAAGGTTTCCGTTGCCACGTGAGTGTTTACAAAACATGACTACCATTACATAACACCAACAGCAACAGGTGTAAATAGAGGGAAACGATTAACTCAATCTTGTTGTAGGAATTGTGGTGATAGAACATTTGTAATGATAAGTATCAAGTTGTTATGTAAATGGATATGGAGTAAGCAGTAGTCTAAATCATCATGATTATCATCAGACTATAATGTTCCCACTGCTGGAACTCAGGCCTCCTCTCTAGGAGAGTGATGGGTTATAATCCACCACGCGGGCCCAGTGTGGGTTGGTAGATGTCACATGTCTTCGAATTTTTTGGTTCTGAGACATGCCTGTTTCCTCGCGATGTTTTCCTTCACCGTTTTGAGAGCAGCGGTGATAAAGTAAATAACACAAAGTAGGAGGGCCCTGGGTTCGAACCCACGACTTACTGTTTGTGAGTCGGGGCCGCCACCACTGGACCAGCGCTGCTCTCCGCTGTATTCCGAATAATCATCATTAATCCATACTTCTATACAATATAATATTATAAAAAGGAAAGATTTATACGTTTGTATGTTATAAATAAACTTAAAAACTACTGGACCGATTTGAAAAATTCTTTCACCGTTGGAAAGCCACACTATCCCCGGGTGACATAGGCTACTTTTTATTCCTGTATTTTCACTGGAACGGGAATTAAACGGGTGAAACCGCTCGTTCTCGATGGACTCGTGGCTTAATAATAACTGCCGCTCGGGTGGATCTTTAGGTAAAGCCGTACTTGGCTAGGTTGATCCGTGGATGGATGGCTACCTATTAGATACCGAGTTTCCCCTGTGCCTCAAAGAGCACGTTAAATCTTTGGACCCGGCTACCTTGTATACGAGTAGCTCTTCGGCAGTCGTTCGGCGTTCGTTTTCAGTTGCCTGAAAATCTGAGACCTAGTACTAACTGGGTTGTGGTGGTCACTTAGGCAGACGCTCTGTGTAAAATACTGGTTTTCTGTTGCATCCGGTAAGACTGGAAGCCGACCCCAACCTAGTTGGGCAAAGGCTTGGCAGATGATGATGAATTTTATCGATGAACTGTCTCATAGAAAGAATCCAATTAAACTAAATAAGTATACTATGTTTATTTTGTTAATAAGCTTTTTTAAATAATTTTGCACTTCATAATTAATCATCATCATCATCATTCAGATATATGACGTCCACTGCTGGACATAGGACTCCTCCAGAAGCGGGAGATTTGCCACAATCGCCACGCTTGCCAGGCGGGTTGGCGATCGCAGTATGGTTGTTACGAAGGCACAGAGAACGCTGCTAACCATTCTCTGGTAAGTCCCTTAGTCGCCTCTTACGACACCCACGGGAAGACATGGGATGGTGCTATTCTTTACGTCCAACACCATTCAATTCATAATTAATATCTTTTTAAAACTAGACGAGGCCGGTGTTTTGTACCCGACTACTCTGAGAAGAAATACAAATAAATATTGGGTAAAAGCTATGTAGATTTCATAATCTACATAGCTTTTACGCTTTTTTAATTTGGAAAAGGGACAATGATAAGAGACATCTAGTGATCATTCACTAGATATCTGTTATCATTGTCCCTTTTCCAAATTCCTGTAACCAATGAACGTGAAAATCATCTGCGGTTACCTCAAAAGACATAATACCATGTCGTACCACCATAACTTTCTATTTCTGAAAGGAAAGTCTTTGCGTAATTTGTTGCTAAGTTTACGAGACCATTGTCTTATCGTTAACAGTAGGGACAAACTTACATCAATTAGGCTAATAGGTTGTGCCTATTGATTCAATTTTCTGCTAACCATCATCAGCATCTACCTACCCTTTTCTCAACTTTGGTGTGGACTGCTTCCAGTCTAACCGGATGCAGCTGATCAATACATGGAGCGACTGCCTTTCTGACCTCCACCATCCAGTAAGTAATACGATACCCCTTAGTCAACAGGCTGGTTGTTAGACTTTAGGGCTTCTGACTCCCTGTTAGGGCGTGTCAAAGAGTTTCGCGTTCTACGAACTACTACTACTACTTACTTACTTTTTACTACCTACAGTTTTTTCTCTAATACTTGTGGTCCATAGCAAAAGATAAGCTGGGATAGGCAACAACTATCTTCTAGTCTGTTTATTGAAGAAATGCGTAGGAAAAGAGTTATGTAAATGAAAAAGCTAGGCAGATGATGATGAATAGTGGCGAAAATCTAACATTTTTTTTTAAATTCATACCAACAGAAATTTATCCGCTTTTCATGAATTTAGCCGCGTATCGTGACTCGTTCATACCATAAATTAACGTTTAACAAACGGTTTAACATCTCAAGTAAATAAGTGTACTTCTCATAGTAAAGTAGTCGTAAATAGATTAAAGTTTCATAGTCAATGTTATCGTAAGTAAACTCCGCTTCGATAGGCAATGATTTTAACATGAACAATAAAAAGCATAGATCGAGTTCGCGCCGCGCACTATCGGTCCGACGTTCAACGTCGCACGCGCGCGTTCCATATTCAAACAAAATTTTCAATTAATTACGTACCAAAGTGTTGTATTTATTGTATTTTTTTTTTAATTGTAATAGTGCTGTGCTACAATCATGGATCCGGAGAAAAAACCGAATTCGGAAGTGTCTGTGGACGATATATTGACAGTTCTGGGACCATTTGGGAAGTTCAATGTTTACAATTACATTTTGATATTGTTTCCTGTGTTTCTGGCGGGAATGTATTCTTCAGTTTATAACTTTGAAGTTATGGATCTCAAATATAGGTGAGGTTTTTATTGTTACGCATTTTAATATACCTATTTATATGTACTTACTGGAATCGCGCTAAATTGTCTTAACAATAGACTTCAAAAAATCTGAAAAATATTTTAAATGGAACTAATGTGTCTACAATAACCGCGAAAAACGCTACTATCAATGCATTGATTATAAATATTTTCCTGTTTCTTACTATAGTAGATATTTTATTGCTGTCGAGATTTACATATTTATATTGTGATCATGTATGTTTTTCATGAAAAAAAATGGTAAAAATGAAAAAATAACGCTTTTATTAAGGTAAGCCTTTCCACACTTATTCGAGAAAGTGTATAAATCTTCTTTGACAGTAGTAACTGTTGGTATGAACACTCCGAAGGAGTCTTCCTCAAAGTATCAGTTCATGTCTTCCTAAAAAGGACCAAAGATACATTGATTTGATATCTCCCCCCTTATTCTATCTATCTCTTCTCTGGTCAGGTTGATTGGTAGAGAATGCCTTATGGCATTAAGTCCGCCTTGTAGCACTCTTGTGCATGAAGTTTAAATAAATAAATATCTTTACAATAAGTCAAATAGTTTTTCTTTATCGACGCAATTTTACATCATGATTTCAAGACGTCAATTTAGAAACCCCCGACCAAAAACAAACAGCTGTACCATAAACTTCGGCCGTGTATTATACTTTGTATAAAACTGCAGAATTTTTTATTTTATCCGACGGAGTATTTTTTTTAAATCAATACTATTGAGTCACGTTATTCTAGAGCATTCCCACTAGTTTTACTGCACAGTCCTACGATAAAACTGGTGGAATTTCTATTTCCCACTAGTTCTACGATTTCGTACCACCTTGAATCGTAGAACTAGTGGGAAAAACCCACTACTTCCATAGTATGAGTCCGTCATGAGTGTGAATACTTACTGCCGCACTCAGAGAGCTTTAATGATCACTTAGGCCATCACTTAGTAAAGGTTTTGACAGTTTTGTCATACAAAAGTATGTCAAATCTTTACTTAGTGACGGCTTAAGTAATCATTAAATATCTCTGAGTACCGCAGTGACTTTTATAAGAACTTATATGCATGTGGATAGGTCAGGTATAAAAGTAATGGTGGTGTTAGTAAACACAGTGTTGCAAGGAAAGAAATACGACTCACGTTATTGTTTCTAAGTAAAAATCATCACTTTCTTGAGGTAGGTATCACAAGTTTGATGTCTGATTATTAAATTGTTCTTTGGCATTATAGGGGTATAAATAAAATAAAACAGGAAATTCTAATAAATCTAAAAAAAATTGCATGAGGTTTTCTGAACTTACCAAACATACATAGATGGTTTAGGTAGGTATCCTTCTTTACAGACTGTTTTTTCTTAAGTTCAATCAAATAAACTATGACATTGATTGTGTAACTGTAAATAAATAAACAGAAAATTATTATTTAATTTAAATGGCGATGTAACTTTTTTTTCAATATCTAAAGTATGTGAACGGACGGGAAAGACAGGTGCGTAGTACTCGTAACCGGCGTGCGTGTATGACCAGATGTATGAATGTGGACGAGACAAAAGGAGTATGTAAGGATCGTAGCAAGTGGCGTTCTGTGGTTTCTGCCTACCCCCATGGGACAAGTGCGCGAGTTTATGTATAGGTATGTGTAAAATAAGTATGTATTTACACATAATATTATTTAGTTTTTTTTTTTGGTTTTTGTTTTAAAAAAACGTTGCCCCACACTAGGAATTTCTCCTGCATCGTGGGTGCGTTTACAAACATTCAAAGTCACATACACAAACACACCCAGACCCGAAACAACTATTTGTAGGCCATACAAATATTTGTTCCGTGCGGGGATCGAACCCGCGACACGCAGCGCAGCAGTCCAATCTCTCAGCCACTGCGCCAACCGTGCCGTCATAGTTAGTGTATCAAAGGCATCTTAAGACCAAAACTAGTATCAATTTATTACTTACACAAGGAACTCCTCTCACTTATTCGAGATGAAATAACAAGGACAAGTAGATACCTACCTGCACTAGTAAAGGCATAGTGTTTATAAATGTCAATATGAAAAGGGCATTAGTCTTACAAAAGTAAAAAAGTTTTTATTAACCCAGAACAAGATTAAGGCCCGGTTTCCATGCTGCGGGTTGTTCGCAAGAGATACCGCGGCCTCGACATGAAGGACTAAGAAGGAACATGGGTGGTTTTTAGTCAGTAGAAGTCTGACACTCTCTTTCGCTCTGCCCAAGAGCGGGAGGGGTTATTTGATGATTTCCCACCCCCCAAAAATAAAAATAAAAAAGGCCCGGTTTCTACCAATGCGGACCGGAGCCGAGAGAAGATGTGCAGAAATCGGCCAATCACATTAGTTAAAATTTACATCTGGTCTGGTCTGGTCAGCAGGGAGCGAGCTTATTGCTATCAACTTGGTACAAACCCAGACTTCGTGCTTCCTACTATGAAATTCTTGATGTAAAAACCTAATAATACTTTTCCCGACCCAGGAATCGAATCAAGAACTTCATGACCACCTGTCGTGCTTTGACCACTCGACCAATCAGCCAGTCTTGGACACCTACTATGTCCAGTATGTCGCAAATACAAAAAAAAAACAATAATTTATAATTAAAATGTTTTTCCTACTCCTCCGCTATTATTTTCTGATTAATTTCGTTGCGGGATCCAAGACAGTTAAATCGTTTCCCTGGGACTTCGTCGGGCTTCATTGTCTCGGCGCTTTTCTTGTGGTCGCCACTGTTGATTCTGGTTTACAGGAGTTACAGTGGTTTGGGAATAGTGTGGCGGGCTTGTACCAATAAAAAAAAAAAATAATAATTAATAAAAAAAATTACAAAACTACCTATTCACTTCGTACACACATAAAGCTACTCGAAACTGACAAATTTTATCAATCAATTTTGAACCTAAAGACTTGAACATAGTCACTAAAGAGGTAAAAGTCTATTTATTTAGGATCTTCAACAAAGAATAATATACACAGATCATGCGAAATATATAGTGGACGACAAAAATAATTATCACTTATGTGTACTCCATCACAATCTAAGCTAACAGAGATACAGTACCAATTAAAAATAATAAGATTCAAAAATTTAATACAAAATATTAAAATCAAAACAAAGTAAACAATTAAAATAAAATAAATTAAGTCAAAAATCAATGTCAAAAAATTGAAATTAATGTCAAAAAATTTCAATGTCAGTGACAAAAAAGAGTTAAAAATCTATCAAAGTTTGTCAGACTGTGGTAGCTTGGCGTGTGCGTAACGTCTGTACAAACTATCGACCCCATATAGTTCTTGAACATAACATGATGTGACGTGCAATAGTACATTATGGTTTATGTGTGTAACGTTGGTGATTACCGCTGAGGCACCATTGCGACCCAAGCCGTTAGGTGAGGGTCTTAAGAGAGCCGAGGACGGTAATCATCAATACACACGTGTATCATACGACGTTTTTCAACACACTTGTGAAGAAAATAACACAAAAAATCATTTTCAACAGTTAAAACGAGTTGTGAAAAAAATTTCGCCATGGCGGGAAAAATTTATCAGTTTTCCTGCGCGCGCATCTAACAATGGCGATCGGCCAGAGAGTAAAAAAAGGATGAGGTTTCTTTTTTTTGCTTTTTGCGGATAGCGTTTTAGCCACGTAGGTAGGTACCTACAAAATGAGGAATTCAAAGTTTTTTTTATTACAGAGAAAACAAAAGTTTTATATATTTACAATTTGAAATTATCTATTTAAATTAATCAGTTTTCCTGCTCGCGCATCTAACAATGGCGATCGGCTATAGACATATAAAAGATTAAGTTTTTTTTTTTGGCTTTTCGCGGATAGTGTTGCAGCCAAAAGTTTTTTTTTATTACAGAGAAAACAAAAGTTTTATTTATTATATTTGTACACAGTCCATCCATCGTTTCTTTGACATGCATCGCTTCAATGTGCGACAAATTAAATGATGTCAGTGTCGGAATTTGATTCACGAATTTAATGTCAATATGCATCACTTTGCATGTAATTTGATTTCTTGAATGAATGTTTGTTTAGTTTGAATGGATTATAGGTGCACTCGTTTGTAACTGTTATTGCATACTAAACATTTTAGTGTATTTTTGTCAGTTGCCAGCACTATGTGACTGTATGAGAAAATTAAAAGTGAAACTGATTATTATCTATCGCACGCTATCCCCG
This sequence comes from Diarsia brunnea, assembly GCA_949774965.1. Taxonomy (NCBI): domain Eukaryota; kingdom Metazoa; phylum Arthropoda; class Insecta; order Lepidoptera; family Noctuidae; genus Diarsia; species Diarsia brunnea. The sequence continues at coordinate 3,949,724 of OX459014.1, read as the reverse complement.
AATGCAGAGGTGTACCTTTTTTCCCTTTTTTTCTTTTTTTTGGAGGGTTTGAAATCGTCAAATGACTCCTCCCGCTCTGGCCGGAGCGGTAGGGAGTGTCAGACTTCTACTGACTAAAAACCACTCATGTTCCTTCTTAGCCCTTTGTGTCGAGGCTGCGGTATCTCTTTTGAACAACCTGCAGCCCCGACGGGAGGTAGAGGTGTACCAGATACACCTAAATTTCGCCAGCTATGTAATAGGGGACAAGCCTATTACCATTAACTGGGCACAAAACCAGACTCCGTGGCTGCTACTGAGAAAAACCTGATGGAAAACCCAATAACGATTGGTCCGACCTGGGAATCAAACCCTGGACAAGCAGTCGCGCTTGCACAACTAGACCAATGCAGCGGTCATTACACGCACACATAATAATTATTTCTAATAATAGAGCTAAAACATCCTTCACAAATTCACCTTGTGCACATTGCTAAAATTAAATCATACCATAATATATTATTATATTTGAACAACACATTCGCACAAACACGGGGTCAGAACTACTTCATACATGGTTACTGAGAATTTTGACCAAACTTATTAGTCTGTAATAATATCCTTACCGCCTTGACATACATTAACATGCAGATAGTAATGAAATTGATCTGTGTGCTGAACAGCGATTGAACCGAGAAATATTGATCTTACCAATATACATAGTTGGAGATCACTTGGAATAACATGTTATATCTCGTGACGAGAAACGCTGGCGTGACGTTTTGGACTCTTTCTGCCTGATTGGCCTGAGAAGGCAAAACACCAGGAGAGTTTGAAAGGAATGGGGGAGGCCTTTGCCATGCATTGAGACAGAATTGGCAAAAAAATCCTGTCGGCGCCGCGGTGCCACCGAGGCTAGCCCAAAAAGGCTGGTTCGAGGAGGCACGAGATAAGAGCACATGGTAAGAATTGGGGGGCTTTTGCTAGCAGTGGGGCAATACAGTATACTAAAAAAAAACAACGGGTTGGACTCCGGGAGTGCCGGCAGAAGGGCCGAAAACTTAAACATTAACGTTGTGCATTTTTGAATATTTTGGAATGGTTAGGGAATAATTTCGCACAAATTGCTTTATTTATCAGTACAATATTCATTTATTGCGCTATCGTACATACACAAACATGACAATTTATATTACATCAAAATTGAACACTTCAGAACTGTTACAATTATTTTAAATTAAAAACTTTATCTCTCAAAAAAATCAACTTGACATTTTTTTTTTTTGCGCAAGCGCCCTGCGCCGCGCCGTCTTACGCGCACGTGTCCTCCTGACGCGAGTTTAACAGTTTTTACCCATCTCAAATAAAGTGCACAACGCCGCTAAAGAAGTTTTCACTTCAAAACCTCGTATCACTGGCACGACATCCTTCTTGGCCATTTCTACGGTATCGTCTATGGCAGCGCAAAGATACCTGTAATAATGCTTGTTTTGGGGCACAATGGGCAGGGTTAGGACAAACAAGAGAGTATGATGGTCTCATAGACCTCAACGAGAGAGTGAGTAATTTTACGGAAAGTGAGGTCTTAAGGGTCCTCTCTCGAAAAAGCTTAAAAACAGCGTGCAGATGAAGCAGTTTTTCACCGGCACTTACAGAGATATTACATCTGAGAAAAATTGTTAGTAATCTACATGATATGACACGTAATTTGGTTTAGCCATAATTTTTGTATCGGTATCACATAATAAGAAAAAAAATCCACAAAATCACCTCCAAATCGTTGAATGGAACCATTTTACTCCTTCATTTTTTAACAAAATAATATAAAAAAAATATCTACTGCTTTGAAATACAAAGGAAAATAATTTGGTTTTGTTACTTTTTAAAAACATGTATTATTTTAATTATAATAAATGAAAAATGCGTCCGTTTCAAGTCCGTATCTTCGACCGAGAGGGGTAGTTTGTATGCACAAGGTCATTGGCGTGAATACAAGCCTTAATATTGATGTCAACAGCCATGTTTCTTCTTTATATCTTAGCCAGGTTCGGCTAAATAATAGTAGCTTATCAGTTTGTTTCTTTAAACTATAGTAATTGGAGGGTTATTTAGCTACGCTTATAGCGGTATACACCACCCTGTATACCGCTATAAGCGTAGCTAATATAATATAATTTGATAGTTTAATAATGTTCCTATGAAGTAGAACTACCAGTGGTTTCATTTATTGTCGTATGGTCGGCACCACCCTGTATGTCGAAGGTTATTAGAAAAACCGATTAAAATAGAAATGCAAGAAAGGCTTATTTTTATTTCAATTATTTAGTTACAGTCGGAGTCTGGATTAGTGCCCGGTTGATGACAATAGGCTCGCCCCTTATTACGTGGGACTTAAATATAACTGGCGAAATGTGGGTGTACTTAATAGCTTCCTAACCTAACCCCTCGGGGGTTTCAAGGCGTGATGTTATAGTATGCTCAGGACGCGTAGATTCAACCAGGAGTTCGAGACCGACAAAAGGGTAGTTGACTAAAAAAATCTAATTAGTCCGTCAGATAGATTTCCAAAAAATATTGGACACATTTTCTTTTGATACGTAAACAAAAAATGAAGGCGATACAGTGCTTTGAAAAGTCGTGTACTTTGGTACGTACCAGAAAGTGACGCCACAACCCCTCACTCATGACATGTTTTATTTTCGTCAATTTTTATTAATTTGATAAAACAAAAAACACGTATCTAATATTTTTCGATAATCTAACTGACTGACTAAATAGAATCATATTTTTTTAGTCAGTCAACTACCCTATTAGTACTAACGGTCATAGGTAAACTATTCCACAGAACGAAAATAATAACATGACACACTTCCTTTCTCCAATTAACACACGCGTGGGATATGTCAATAAACCAATAATTATGTCATTAGAAGTAAATATGCAGTGTTCGCAATTTAGTTTCTAAATAAACATGTAAACAAGTACAAATAGTTTTAGAAAAGTCACTTAAAGTCACACTCATACCTCGTCGGGGCTGCGGGTTGTTCGAAAGAGATACCGCGGCCTCGCCACAAGGGCTAAGAAGGAACATGGGTGGTTTTTAGCAGTAGAAGTCTGACACTCCCTACCGCTCTGCCCAGAGCGGGAGGAGTCATTTGATGATTTCCCACCACCAAAAAAAAAAGTCTAACTCATACAGGGTGTAAATCAACCCATCACACAGCCGTCAACCAAACATTCTGTACATCAAACTAAGTACCCCTACGCAAAAATTTCCCAGGTATGGTCTAGAACAAAAATATGATCGCAGTGGCGGGGCGAACAAGTACCCTTCGTTTACGTTAAGGGTACTTTTACACCCTATAAATGTAGTTAAATTTGCTCTAAAACTTCAAACATTGACAAGTGACTTCTTCCATACCACTGGTAAAAAATCAACTCAACTTATATAACCACAAAGTCGATTTTCATTTATGTGGAAATAACATGGATACAAGAATAACGACCTTTCTTTGTGAACTCATTGATAACCTCGAAGGACAATGGACGTCCACATTGGAACAGTCGACAGCTTGTCACGGTGTTAATCTTCACGCTAACGATTGTGTGGTGTGAAGGCAATGGCCTAGTAACGTTGATATTGCAGTTTGAACTGCCGATTTGCATTTATTATGGCCGGCAACCTGGACGGAAAAAGCAGCATTTTCATTCATCATCATCATCATCTCAGCCAAAAGACGTCTACTGCTGGATACAGCCCTCCCCCAGAAGTGGGGGATTTGCCATAATCGCCACGCTTGGCAGGCGGTTTGGCGATCGCAGTATCGTTGTTACAAAGGCACAGAGAACGCTGCTGCCCCCTCTCTGGTAAGTCCCTTAGTCGCCTCTTACGACACCCACGGGCAGATATGGGATGGTGCTATTCTTTACGTCCGAAACCATACGGATACCATTTTCAATATGACTCTCTAAACATCACATATTCCACTGAAAATTAGTTTGGTTTTACTGAAAAATCTTTGATATAAATATGTCTTGTAGGGATGATTAACAAGTCCCTTACGTCAGTTACCATAGTTATTTCTATTATGAATTCTGTCATGAGTTCATGACTCATGGCATACCAATACCTACTAGATAACATACGTTTAGCAATTTAAATCAGTTGGTCCATTATTAAATTATTATAACATGCTGTCGAAATCTTATTGTTTCATCAAAATATATAGAAACACGTATTGTTTCAATTAAGTAAACTGATACTTAAGGTAACCTACGCAATTTCAACAGGTATAATCTATTCGACATTATCATAATAGAGATATGACACATTCTTGATCTGAGAAACCGAAACGTTCTTGTTATCAGCGAGAAATAGTTGAAACGCGGAGGGAGATAAATTCTCATTACATAATCAGCTAGAGGTGCTTCTTTTTTTTGGAAAATCATCAAATAACCTCTCCCGCTCTTGGGCAGAGCGAAAAGGAGTGTCAGACTTACTGACTAAAAACCACCCATGTTCCTTCTTAGCCCTTCATGTCGAGGCCTGCGAACAACCCGCAGCCCCGACGGGACCCGCAGCCCCGACGGGAGCCTAGAGGTGCTCGTGGCTCAATAATAACAGTCGCTCTTCCCTAGGTTGATCGGTGAATGGGTAACCATCCATTACATACCGAGATTCCTCCGTTCCTCGGGAAGCACGTTAAGCCGTTGATCCCGATTGGTATTTGTAGATGTTTGACAGTCATTACAAGTACGAAACAGTGGAACGAAAGTATGATTGATACCGGCCGTGCCGGCCGAGGGCCGGACGCGACAGGTCGCCGCCGCCGATCGCCACTACGAGAACACGGAGAGGTTCCCAACATTCCATATGGAATATAATATTAGCACGTGGGTTTATAATACTAATTAGGCTGACAGTGACATACTGACGCAAGTACCGAGGTCATGTCCTGAAGGGTTACCGTCAAGGAGAATTAGACACCTGCATGCCTCGTTAGTAATAAGAATGGAAGCAATCAAGCGTTGAAAATTTCAGTATTCCCCGAAATTACTTGTCTCACCGTGCAAAACACAAACAAAATACAAATGGTATTGAACCTTACTATTCCAAAAACAACGATCAGATACGCGAATCATCGTCATTATCACATCCGGCCTGGAATCGCCAACTTTTAAGTATAAGCCTCGCCTTTTCTGCAACTCCTCTCGGTTTTGTGCGTCCCTCATCCATCCGTTTCCCGGGACCCTAACGATATCGTCAACCCAACGTGCTTTTAGACGACCCTGATTTCTGACCTTGGCCATTATTTAGTTAGAACCTTACTCCATAGGCCAGCTCCGCGTCTAGCCAGATGCATCATTTGAACCCAGAATAAAATTTCAGAATGATTATTGTCTTCTCTCAGTTTTATCCCAATTTCGGACGCAGTGTCAAATATCTCTGAGAACGGTAGTTAGTCATCACATATCTCCATTAGGAATAACTACATCACCACCTTTTCCAGTCATAATCATCTTCTTCATCTCCTATCCTTCGCTTTTACCCTAAAAACATGCAGTTCAAGTGAGGTCATTGAGTTGAGCTGGTCGCTGGTCGCTGGTCCCTTGGTAGCTTAAGCTGGTCTTGAGCGTCTTCGATGATATCAGAGGCCTGCGATACCACCGACGACGCGGTGGAATTAGCAAAATTCTGTACTAACAAAATATAAAACTGTCGTTCCTCACAAAACATCCATCGTTTCTTAGACCTTCCGGGATTCCAACCATCCTTACTGATGTTTTACTTCTTGTAACACATGTTTTCTCTTCACCAGATGTTCAGTACCAGAATGCGAAGACAACCCCCAACATATAAACTTCACCATCCCCCATGACAATGATGGGTTACCATCGAAGTGCTTGCGTTACGCCCCCTTTCCCAATGCATCACATTTGGCCAACCTGAGCCAATGTTCGCCACACTATTATGATACTTCAACGGAGATTGGCTGTGAATCTTATGTGTATTTGGAAGAGCACTCTATTGTTAAAGAGGTAAGAATGTTTTTTTGTTATTATTTGTGTGTATTTTTTAGAAATTTTAGTTATACATTTTTACATTGTCTTACTAACTCTGATGTCAGGTCATTTTAAAGGCATTTGGTTCTCAAGGTTTTGGTAATATCCCAATATTCTGTGCGATGTCGAACATCGCTCACACGGGCTACGTCTAATTTTCCGAATTATAGCCATTTCATAACGCGGTGAGAACTGTTAAAGTTGATAGAAACTTCCTTGAATTTATATTACACTAGCGACCCGGTACGGCTTGGCACGGGTGCAATGTAGATACTTATGTGGGGTTTGTAAACTATATATAAATCTATGATATAAACTTCTTGAATCACTCTATCTATTGCTGGAAACTACATTTAAATCCGTTGCGTAGAATTAAAGCTAATAAGTATACAGCCTGCTAACTTGCATGTACTTTTAAGATTCCAGAAAACATTTGACATCAGTCTCAGTATAAGACAAAATTGCAATCAATGTTTTCAGTGTACTAGAATAATAAAGATTTGCCTGTTTTATATTTAGCTTGTTCGACTGTACATACAGAGGGGTGACTTTGTTTATACCATGTAATGTAAAGATTGCTTCTTAAGTTTAACCACTCCCATGATCCCTTTCCGCAATCAAGGAACGCATCCTCTTTGTGCTCTTTGTTCTCTTTTCATAGCCGTCTGTCTCAATGTCAACTTCATTTAAAGACATAATTATGCTCATCATCATGTACCTAGCCTTTAACCAACTACGTTCGGGTCGGCTTCCAGTCTAACTAGGAACAGCTGAATACCGATAGTTTACATAAGACTGCCAATATTACCTCCACAACCGTGTTAGTAGACTGGGTGTCAGACTTTCGGGCTACCGAGTACACGTCTAGGCTTTCAAAGATAATAAACAGCATAGCATGCAGCATAATCAGCCTATAACGTTCCCACTGCTGGGACACAGGCCTCCTCTCTATGAGTGGGAATGGGCTATAAGACATTTGGACCCTGTGCATTTTGGTAGATGTCACATGCTGCGATTTTTTGGTTCTAGGAGCAACCGTTCTGCTCACGAAGTTTTCCTTCACCGTTCCAAAGGACCAACAAGCTTGTGCTCAATTGCATAGACAGTGCATAACATATATTATGGCAAAAGGTCATTCCTGTTGTTGTTATGTTGGCACACAGTGTAATTGTAATCTATGCAAACAAACACAAATAAACACGCGTTCACTTCTTGTTGAGTGCCATTGCTCATTAGGCTAAGTCCACTCGTCTGTGTAAATATTTATGTGATGGTAACAATTTATTATTTATTTACCCTTACGTAAGACTAGCTTTTGCCTGTGGATTCGCTCGAGTTTTGGGTCAGAAATTGTCCTGCGGGACGTTATAAATACTTCTTAAGACACTCAGGTATAATTTAAAAAAAACTTCCCTTGTGCAGATATTTTTTTTTCTTTTTTGGGGTCTGTCCGTGCCTCAGTCATCAAACCACTTTTTTATAAAAAACAAAACCGACTTCAACAAAAAATAAAACACAAAATAGTGAAAAATAAACTTCAGAAGAAAAATCTGTGACTAATCTATGACTTTTTGTTTGTTTGATTTTGTGTTTTTGCCACCGCCTTCAGAATCAGATTTTTCTTCCAAAGTTTGTTTCACTTTTTTGTGTTTTATTTTTTGTTAAAAAGTTTTTATGTTTCCCTTTTTAGTGGTTCACATGTGCTTACCCCTTCACAGCGTACGTAGCGTGATGTTATGTTATGAACTAGTGTAAACAATAGACATACATGAGATTTCAGCAATCCCAGTCCATTTGCTATCATTTATTGAGGAGTTCCGTTGCCTTTCTCCGAAGTTCTTCATCAGATCTTCACCAAATTGAAATGCGACCACTCTGAGAAAGTACTATTCCAAAAACAACCAACAACGCTTCAAGTGAGCCTATAAAATTTGAAGAGTTCTCTCTATTTCTCCAGGATCCCATCATCAGATCCTGATTTGATGATCATAGGACCACATGGGAAGTATAGGTACCCCTTTCAAACAAAAAAAAATCCAAATCGGTTCAGCCATCTTCGAGTAATCGGGGAAAATACATAAAAAAAAGATCCGACGAATTGAGAACCTCCTCCTTTTTGAAATCGGTTAAAAGCGTAACCCTTCGAAAATCACTTTGTTGACCGACTGTCTTTGCATCTTTCAAGACCCTGTTTCTCAGGAACGCGAAGCCACGACACAGACGAAATCCACAAGTCTGCTCTGTGCCCCTTGGAGCAGTGAAAATCAAAATTATAAGTCAATGCGACCAAACGAATAACCGCTTCTGTCGCCTATTGTAAAATTTCACAAGGAAATCCGAACCTATGGGTCCTTTCCTTTAACCTACAATAATGAAATCTGCGAAAGAAAAAATCTTATTTAATCTAATGATTATTCGATTATAACTTTACAACCATTATCAACAAGTTATGAATTTATGATTTAATACAGCAATTATCTTGTCATTGAAGTTATAGTGACCATTAATATTTAACATCAGCTCGTAATAAATTAGTACCATTGGTACAATTACATACCAACAATTACATTTTATAGGGACGACCTTCTGAATCATTTTACAGGTGTTACAAAATTGAAAACTTTTACTGTTTAAGCGAAAGTTCATGCCATCCATTCAGTCCATTCGGAGAAAGTAATATTTTTATTTTATTTTTTCTTCAGTTGACTGCTTTGTTGTCAAGTGGTCGCAAGTGGGGCTGCTTAGCATGAAGTTCTGGGTTCGATTACCGGGTCAGAATTTTTTTTATTGTGTTTTTCTATCACGAATTTCTCAGTCCACGGAGTCTGTATTTGTTCCTGCTTAATGGCAATAGGCTCGCCCCTATTACATGGGGCTTAAAACATGACTGACAAAATTTGGGTGTACTTTTTAGAAACGCCAACCCTTCTGAAATTACGTTATATTTTTCTGTAGTGAAAACTTTACATTGTTTCTGACTCAAAATTATCTAAGCACAAAAATAATGTCTTTTGGCTTCAATTTTGTTCGCTCATCTAATTGGCTTGGCGTATTTCGTAGGTTTTGAGCTATACCTTTAGTTTTGGAGATAATTCCTTTCACTAAGGAAAAATCACGAGTAGAGGACGACCAAATTATATTCTGTCAAACCAATTCTATCCTAAAAATCAAGTCATGAAAACCGCCATCTTGGATTTCAAGTTCATCAACGAATAATCTGTCAAATGCACACAACAACGACTTCATTATAACTATAATATGTTTTTTTCCTATATTAAAACATCCCGTAACGCTTCTGTGAGCAACCTAACTAGAATTATAATGATTATATATTTTCCTGTGATAAATAGGTTTGGCGTAAATTGCTTTGCCAGTAATGCATTGTTCGTTTAAATGCTCAAATTGTTGCCAATTGCTCTTCAGTTGGTTGAAGTTTACCGCGCTATGTTTAACTCGTTAACCTGGGGGATTTTTATATTATGTTACCAACCGGTGATAGTATATGTAGTAACAATGAGTAATAGATTATAACAAAGAATTATAGAAAACCGTGTAAGCTGCTAGTAAAGGTTACCAATAATACTGATCGCCACTTTGACTTGTTATAGATTTCCCAAACAATGAAAGATCGCATAAGTTAGTTTTTTGAAGCTTGATTGATCTTTCCTTTAGCGTAGTTATGCGCTAATGCGTTTACAGCGCAAATTGTGTAAATGAGTTGTTGCCCAAAAAGTACGGGCTGAAAGTGCTAAAGTCGTCGCCACGGCCCGACTCAATTTGAATTGTCATCGACACCATTGACTTATATATTACTGCGTAAGGACTGGGCGGACCGCATGTTAAAATGACGCCTCGAACTTGGTCCTAAAACGGTATTTCCTAAGCCGAAGTGAACTAGTCCACGATCGGCTCTTTTCGGGTGCGGTCGTAAATTTTATTAAAAGCTTTATTAATGTTCTTTATACCTCGAAAATACCACGCCGCTTATACAAGGTTACGTTAACGATCAGCCTTCACCGATTCTCTGTATGGCAAACGCGTCGAGCAAATGTTCAGACGACCGTATCTTTAGTTTTTATATCAATGATCGACACGCATAATATCTCCCGCGCGGATGGCTAATCTCCGCTAAGATTGAAAACGGTCAGGACAATTATTATCCACTAATTGGCAAATGATTACCCAAGTGGTATAACACCACAATATAATAACGTAAAAACGTTCTTTAGAGCTAATATTCAAGAATATCACACGACTTAATTTATGATTTCCTTTAACAAATTGATGTTTACGTAAAACCCAAGCCTTAATGTTGCCTCTGTCGGTCATATTGCAATACCTCATTGTCTTATAATAATAATGATCGGGTAATAACGATTATATGTTTTGAATGATTGTCTATACTAAGAAATCTTGTCATAATAAATATGTAATATATAACATCACAACTTTAATCTCTTAAGGATTACACAGAGCGCAATTGTGACCGCTATTGTACACCAGGGCTGCGGGTTGTTGAAAGAGATACCGCGGCCCCGGACACAAAGGGCTAAGAAGGAACATGGGTGGTTTATAGTCAGTAAAAGCTGACAGTCTGACATTCGCTTCCACTCCGCCCAGAGCGGGAGGAGTCATTTGATTGGTGGTTGCGTTTACAAACATTTGAACAAGCCCCAACCCTTTTGTGCCATGCTTCTCTGATCTATACGAGTCTAATCCAAGAGTATTCTTCGCGATCTTCTATAGGTGGATGTCCAATAGTTGTGGGTCTACCAATAATACTTTAAAAAAATACACTGGCTGTCAGATTTTCGGGTCACTGACTACCTGTAACGACTGTCGAAGATCTACAAGTGACAGCCGGGACCAACTTCACATGCTTTCCGAAGCACGGAGGATACTCGGTACGTAATGGGTGAGCACCCATTCACTGTCCTACCTAAGCAAGAGCGGTTTGACCTGAAGATTGATCTGAGCGTCTGTTATTATCTACCAATACTGTCAATAATCATCATCATCACTTCACCCGGAAGACGTCCACTGCCACATTGACCGATCCCGTGCATTTCGCAAGCGGATCCCCGCAACCTTCACCAGATCATAGGTCTTTCAACGTAACGTCTACCGGTTCACGTCGTCACTCCAGATATTTTCGGCCCCATCGGCCATTCGTTCTGCGAGCAATGTGCTGCCAATTAATACTACTTAAAAATAATTTAAACTAAAAACATTAAATTCATCAAACACAACAATAAAGAGTTTAGAATCTTAATCAAGAAGCCTAAAATGTATCGAATCGTATTGCACGTGTAATAATTTGCTGCAGACCAGATGTAAACGCACGTAATGAAACCGATGCAAGCGTGGAAGGATCCGCTACGGTTCAACGATAAGGAATTTTAATATCGATACCTACTGAATAGGCAAAAAAGAAATGAACGTTGCTGCTTTTTTTTTTTTTTTTTTTAATTGGAATGGGCTTGCTCTTGACCTCAATCTTACCCTAAGGGCAAAGATGAGGTCGACGATGGAACGAGCTTACCCAGAAGAAGCCTATTTACTCGCGACTTAAATAGATTGGGGTTATATGAACTCGGGAAAACCGACGCAGGCAGGGAGTTCCACTCCTTGGCTGTGCGCATAATAAAGGACTTAGCAAAGCGCTTCGTTCGAATGTTTGGAACATCGACTAGGTATGGGTGATAAAATCAACCAGATTCTCGTCACCCCACTTGGAGACAAGACTTAAGGCTGAATTCGTGCGCTCTACCAACGCGCGTCTGCTTACCGCATTTTTTGCGAGTGAATTTCAGGAGTGATTCAGAAGGTGAAGTTGCTTTTTGATTATGTTCTATCCGTTTGTTTTTTAAGAAGCTGATAGCTTATTCGGTTTATAAAAAAAATTTTTCAACAAGAACATACATTATCATCATCTGCCTAGCCTTTCCCAACTTTGTTGGAGTTGGCTTCTAGTCTAAACGGATGCACCTCCACACCCGGGTTAGTAGTGGGTAATAAGATACTCCGGTTAAGACTGGTTGGCAGACTTTCGAGCCACTGACAACCTGTAACCACTGTCAATGATCCACTAATGACAGTCGTGACTTTCCGAGGCACAGAGAAAACACAAATGAATCCTTTAATCATTGATATAAAAACTAAAGATACGGTCGTACGAACATTTGCTTGACGCGTTCGCCATACAGAGAATCGGTGTAGTCTGCTCGTTAACGTAACTTTGTATAAGCGGCGTGGTATTTTCGAGGTATAAAGAACATAAATAAAGCTTTTAATAAAATTTACGACCGCACCCGAAGAGAGACGATCGTGGACTAGTTCACTTCGGCTTAAGAAAGACCGTTTTAGGACCACGTTCGAGGCGTCACTTTTACATGCGGTCCGCCCAGTCCTTCCGCAGTAATATATAAGTCAATGCCTTTAATAAAAGTTCTACGTTGGACATGTTACTGAAAACGGCATTTCTCTTCTATAGACAAGAACCCGTTATTGTTGCGTTTATGCATGTAATGGTGTTAATCAAGATTATATTTTTTATTGATATTATTTTATTTTTTTTGGCTTATAAAACAATGACTTCCCAATGTTCCAAGATTCCTTGGTCATCCGTTTCAGAGTTTTTTTCGGTAACAGGCAGACAGGTCCATGACCAGTTACTTGTCGCAGAAGGAAGCTGTGGAAGGGGAAAGGGAGATTTAAACTTAAAGTTCCCGCCCATCCCGCAGCAGTCGCACCCGCCGTCAGCAGAAGGTGCACAACGCCCTCCTAGACAGGTCCGGGGGTGACGGGTTGGGAGACATCGTCGTCCCCACCACCCTGGACATTTGAAATCGCAGTTATTGTTGACCACTTGATTAGTTTGTTAGCACATCATAATTCTACGCTTTCTATAAACTGCAAGTGTTGAAGGCTGTTTAATAAAAGCTGAAACAGCACAAAAAAGATCGAGTTGACACAAAAGACGAAATCACAATGGCATTTCACTGATTTGTTGACCGTGAATAAAGAGCCCGTGTTGATTTCCGTACTATCGAAAAGTATTGATAATTGAATTTCACAGTGTGCGACCTGTCATAATGTGCCGTGACTTATTCACATGTTTCAATTGGACGTTGCGGTTGCTTGAATACTCGCAATGTATGTTGTGTTTTGTCCTTCGGTTATTATATCGAAACTATCTCCTATACATTATTTTAGCATCATCAGCATCAGCTTATAATTTTCTCACTCCTCAGACTCAGACAGACAGGACTCAGACCTCCTCTCTAGGAGAGGGATGGGCTATATTCACCACGCGGGCCCATTGACTTTTATTGCCCTAATAATAAATGTTGTTTCTATTATTTCCAGTTCGACCTCGCCTGTCAAGACTGGAAGCGATCCCTAGTGGGTACGGTCCACAACGCTGGATTCTTCATAGCCATCCCCTTAACCGGACTCATATCCGACAAATATGGCCGACGGCCCGCGCTCGTGTTCGCTTCGGTGGCCAATGGCGTCTTCGGAGTTATTCGGGCATTGTCGGTTAATTACGACATGTTCGTTGTATTTGAATTTTTGGAACCAGCGTTCGGTGGGGGAGTTTATACAGCGTGTTTTGTACTTGGTAAGCGAGCTTTTTAGTTAATTTAAAAAAAAGCTTTTCTTTATAATAAAACTGTTCCTGTAAAAAATTTTCTTTGGGATGAGGTTTGCTGCTCCGTCGCTACCAACTATTTTCTGGGTAATGGTAAAACTATAATTATTATAACTATTATATACACTACACTCACATATTGTGTTCAGTTATGCTTAAGTTCCATCTAAAAAGAGGCGAGCCTGTTGTCATCAAACGGGCACATAACACACTCCAGCCGCCTACTGCGAAATTGCAGACAGAAAAACTCAATAATAACTTATAGGAGTTCAGCAGGGCTATTCCGTATCTTTTTAAATGTCAGTGGCTATCATAGTGTCCATCGATTAACTGTCAAATGGTTCCATTTTGTACCAAACTGACAGTTAATCGATGGACACTATGATAGCCACTGACATTTAAAAAGATACGCAATAGACCTTTTTTTTTTTTTTTGGGGGGTGGGAAATCATCAAATAATCCCTCCCGCTCTTGGGCAGAGCGAAAGGGAGTGTCAGACTTCTACTGACTAAAAAACGCCCGTGTTCCTTCTTAGCCCTTCATGTCGAGGCCGCGGTATCTGCGAACAACCCGCAGCCCCGACAGGCTACGCAATAGCCCAGCAGGAGTAAAGTTCAGTAGTTCGTTCGTTCGTTCGTATTCGTTGCTCTATCTAGAGGTCGCCGGACCACTAATATAGATCAACAAGCAGAGCTAGTACTGAGATTCCTACATCCAAGTCAAGAATGTTACCTTAGTATATGGTATCAAAATACATAAACAACTAATACAACCACGTCTCAATAACTAAGGTCATTGTACGCGGAACACTGACAGCAGAAGTACCACCTTTTTCCTTGAAATTGGAACGGCGAAGGCAAAGTGACAGTTCTAACGGAAATACCTAGCCATAGACATTGATTACGTTGTTTTAAGCATGATACTTTACTGCCAGTTATTTCGTAAGAGGAAAATTCCAAACCAGACTGTTAGTCTCGTTATTAAAAAGAATGTGAAAAATGTTTTTCATCACGTGTTTGCAACGTTGGTGTTAGAGTGCATTATTGAGTAAAATTAGTTACACCTGAATGTGCATTTAATATTAAGTGAGTATGATTTTCTAATGTCGAATGCAAATTGGTTATGATGTAGTTATTTTGTTTTAAATTGACTTCTTTATCGTGTAGTTATGCCTAACCTGGTGTAGGTAAGAGTTTAAAGAATTGTTATATAAACTCCAGAATGCATGCACGTCTAGTCTCATATGGAAGGAAACTATTTTTTTTTTGTTCAAATTAAAAACTTTTAAAAGAAGGAAAATCTGTAGAAAACCAAGAACAAAGTTGAATCACTGTAGCAAATGTTAGTAACTAGTCTATGGGGATTCAAATATGCAAGCTTTTTGTATTGATATCTGAGATAAAACAAACGTATTACTGGCTGTGTTTCCTTGCAATATGTTCGTCTACCTAATAGTCATTGGTAATTGATACAAAGGAACAGAATCGATTAACGGCCACAAAGATTTATTTAACTTCATTATTACCTTCCTTTTTAAGGATCAAATATGGTTGCGTGTGAACAAAGACCAATACGTAACACGATTTATACAAGTACACATTTAGTCTTACTTATCCTGATATTTTGTATTAGCATATTCTGTCCCACTGCTAGCCAAATGGTCATGGTCATGGCCTTCCAATTTTCTTTATCTTTTGCCTAATTCTCCGATCATGCTTTAATGAGAAATGAATGAGTCCATATCGCCACGCCAGCGATTCTGGGCCTGTGGCAGTTAGGAAGGCCGTCATCACTGCTATGATCAGCCATCTGTCAGGCTTCATCCTAGAATCGTGACCAGCCCGTTCCCACTTAAATAACCTTAAAGACTTATTGCCAACATCGGTAATACCTGGCTTTGACCGTATTAAGGTGTTGCGCATTCTAATATTGAGAATGCTACGTTACATGGCTCTGTGGTGCACGTTGAGTTTAGACTTCTGAGCTTGAGTCAAAAACCAATTCTGAGCGCCATAGATTATGATAGTAGAATACACAGGAGCTTGCGCTTTACAAAACTTCAGAATCCTAAAAGTCAGTCTTAAAGGATAATCAATTTGTGGTTCCTAAATTTCCTTCAGTCAAAGGGAGAAATTCAAGCTCTACTATAATTTAGATCTATTTTCGTATCACCAAGCTTTACAAAATATCTCTCTTTACCCAACCAAATTAACACACAACTCAATTAAAAAAGTAAAGCACCAGTATTTACCCCAATCCTGTCACCAAATTATTGTCACGGTAAATACCGAAATTAGTGAGAGTCCTAAACAAACTGGCTAGGACCCAGTTTTGGGACCTTCCACAACAAATAGGCTTCAGGCTTAAGTTAGAACCTTGGAATAATATTTGAGGGCTCCGAAATTATCGCGACCTCGAACCTGAAATTGTGGTCCTTTGGGTCTTTCTAAGTTAGTAATGCTAAAATCTGTGTAGAAAATACGTCCGTGTGGAAAGATTTGATCATTTACTGTGACCAAATTGGAGAACCGTTCATAATTAAAAACTGTTTTAAACTTTCATGGTTTATAGCTAAACTGGCGAGCTCAGAGTAATGAAAAATCACCGAGGATATAAGTAGTAAGTGACGACCTATCGAAGTCTAATTAATTTTACCACTTATTCTGCGCTTAAAACTGTGAAAGAAGACATCGTAAGGAATACGCCATTTTGTCCCAGAGTAGCTTCTTTCAGAAGGATATGCTTGCGATTTAGTTCAAAGGCTATTTATGTATATTGTAGGTACACTCATTGATATTACAAAATAATCTCACTCCTGCCTTCTCCAAACGTAGAATGATAAAATGTATTTTAAGCTTAACCTTTGCCTGAAACGGTGAAAGATTAAAAACATGGACGTTGATGACCAAAAGACCATTGAACCGATTTAAACAAATTAAGCAATTTACCGCTTCATTGACTGCAAGTACCGTTTTAGCCATGTTTTAGTAATCTTAAACTGTCTCCATTCATTCAGAATATTTTTATCAACCACTTTACTTTTTTCTATTGCTTTTTTTATTATTTACACTGAATAATTTAAAGCAGTTTCTTTTGCTCATAACAAGATTAACATTCACATTGCTTGTTTTTTTTATTATTTAAGTAAAAACATGGATTGTTTAAAGGCAATTACTATCTTAACATGCCTGCGGATTCACACGAGTAGGGGTCGAAAATTATTCCACGAGATCGTAGAACGAACCGAAAGACGTTGCGTTGGAAGGCCTCCTACTAGGTGGTCCAATGACCTGGTGAAGGTTGCGGGTATCGGCTAGATGCGCGACGCATAGGATCGGTCAATGTGGCCACACTTAGGGGAGGCGTATGCCCAGCAGTGGACGTCTTTCGGCTGAAATGATGCAGAGATCGTAGAACAAGGACAACCAAGTATTCTACGTAGAAGTAAGGACACAGGTCCTGATCTACCTGCCTGCCATCGAAACAAAAACAGATAGATAGTTACTTTCATGTGCACGACATGAGTTTGGATCCATTTTGATTAGGAGACAGTTAAAAGGACCTAAAATAGTTGTCCCGTGGGTCCAGTGGTCGCAAGTGCGACTTCTGGGCATGATGTTTTGATACCCAGGTCGGAGAAAGTGTTATTGGGTTTTTACATCACGAATTTCTCAGTAGCAGCCACGGAGTCTGGATTTGTGCCCGGTAGATGACAATGAGCTCGCACCCTATTACATGAACCTACCTACCTACCTACATACCTGGCGAAATGTGGGTGTACTATTAACTTCACCTCTGCTTACGTTTCGAGGATTACAGGCACACTGTTATGTTAAATTGGAATATCCAATCATCAATGCAAATGGAACATGACATGCAATTGCAAATAACAAAACTGGCAATGAATCATCAATACACAATGGACAATTTTTTGGCTAGGTCTTACATGGAATTTTTAAATTATACGAGTAGCAAGTCAAAATTGAACTTTTTTCATTCGTTAAATAGTGATCGTTCGAAACGAATCTCGGAAATTTCTGAGAATCATCTAAGTCGCTTTTTCCTTATCAACCGTCTAGTAAACAAACGTTTCGTGATTCTCGGAATTGTCACCAATATTACTAATCTAAGTTTAGCCATCAGCACCCATTATAGCCTTCGCGATTGATTGCCTTATAATTCAGTTGAAACTAATTTACGGCTTTTTGTAAGTCATCTTCCGGTCTTTGTTTTAGATCCTTTCTTGCAGTGTTCATGGGAAACCGGTAGTTAGGCTTTATTGCTTCATGGAGACCAAAAAATTTGCTATTCACACCTTTTTTCCTTTTTTGCGTAAACTCAATGAAGCGTTTGAAGTTCGGAATGACGAGGCATTGGTTGTTTATTTTTCGAAAGATGTTTTGTAAGGTCATCGACACTTGAAAATTCTTTATTGGAAACTAAAAAAAAATTATCTATTCTATATACGTGTTTCAAATAATTATTAAGAAAGAACAAAAGTCCAAATTCAAGGTTTTCCTTCGTGCTACGGAGTGCAGTACCTTAGGTGTAAAATAAACAGATTGTGTTCGAAACACTACACAGCGCTCCAACACGCAATTCGTGATGACACTCAAAAGGCTACCTAACTTAAATGGAACTGGGCAGGATACGTCTGTCACATATTGAAAGAGCTGGGGGCCCGTGAAGCTCAGCAGGGCTATTGCGTATCATTTTCAATGTTAGTGGCTATCATAGTGTCCATCGATTAACTGTCAAACGGTTCCATATGATAGATAATCGATGGACACTATGATAGCCACTGACATTTAAAAAGATACGCTATAGCCCTGCAGGATTGGTGACCAGACACAATGGTCGCAGCATCTCGTCGCGGCAAACCGCGAAGGTGATAGCAGGACGAACTGGAGGTTTTCCTTGAGTATTGGAAAGAAGTTGCACAGAATCGTGACCGTTGAAAGAAATGAGGGAGCTTTTTACTCAGCAGTGCGCAGTGGGACAATATGGCCTAGTTATAATCAATCATTAAGAAAGAAAACCATTTTACTTCGCCGTTTTACTACATTTTACTAAATTGTAGTTGAAAGCTCAATTTATCTTGACTAATTTGCCTTTTTTTCTTGTTTCAGCTTTGGAACTGGTCGGTCCTAAAGGCAGAGTCTTCGTGAGTCTCCTGTTCAACACCATGTTCATCCTCGGAGGAGTCACAGTCACCTTGCTCTCCTGGTGGCTTCTCAACTGGCGCTACCTGCTCTTCATCATCTACACTCCCGCTGTCTTCGTCTTCGTATACATCTGGACCCTTACTGAGAGCTTCAGATGGCTATTCAGTAAAGGAAAATACGAAGAAGGTCTAAACGTTCTCAGCAAATCAGAGAAGATGAATAAAGCTAATGTTCCTAAAGAGCATTACGAGCAGGTTGAGAAGCATGCAACGAAACAGAGAGATGAGAGGAAATGCGAGAATGTAGAAAGAAACCAGTCAACTTTCAACCAGCTTTTAACATCACCAATGATTTGGAAGAGGCTCTTCACATGCTCATTCCTATGGATTTCATCGACTTTGGTCTACTACGGGCTTTCAATAAACGCCATAGAGTTATCCGGGAACAGTTATGTGAACTATATCGTGATATTGGTGATAGAAGCGCCGGCTAATATCTGCAAGCTGATATTCTTGGACAGATTCGGCAGAAAGAGAGTGATTGCTACTGCCTATTTCATGACAGGATTGATTTTGATCAACTATGGATTTGTTCCAGGTAAAGTGTATTTTTTTTGTTTTATAGAATAATATAAGGTTTTATTATTTTCCATAGAGCAAGAGAAAGAAATAATTTTCTTATATAAAGTTAAAATTAAGTAAATAAAAGATAGCTACAAATGAGGATTAAAAGACTGACTGCTAGATTTGAGCCAAGGCATTTAAAAGCCTTTTTACGGTAATTCCACTTGCGTATATAGTTTAAAAAAATAATTAAGGTCAGAACGAATAAAAGGGATACTTTAAATAGATACTTAGGTATACCGTATTATCCAGTACCTGTGTTGTGGCAGTCGTTCCATGTAAAACACTGTACTGCAGCATAGATGGAGAAAGGTTAGGCAGATAAGGACAAAAACAGAAACTCATAAACATACATACATAAACCCTGAAAACATTACACTCCCGTTTTAGGCGGCCGTGTAATAGACTTGTTTTGGTTTAAAAGTAGTAGAAGTAAACTTAAGGTTATTAAATATGCATTACTTAATATATTCAAAACAACCTACTGATTATGAACTAACCTTTCATAAACCGTAATAACGTTTTGTTATTATACGCTAATACATACGTAATCGTATGTATTTAAATGGTAATTCTATACAGTAAACTGTTTAATGTGTTTGCACAAATCGTTATTTTATTAGATAAACAAGATAATTACATCCTCATACCGATTGTGATGTTGATTTTCATTTGTTTTGTTCTATGTATCGGTGACGTCATGTCGGTGGACCTGTAACGTCAAAGCTATGACAATTCTATATCCTTTGATATATATTTTTTTTCTTGTTAGATTTGTTATATCAGATAGCTAGACACAAACTTCGCCCTCAAGTTGCTACATAGACTGATCCGGTAGTAATATTACATCACCCCTGTTGTATCCTCGAATGGTTTAGTAGAGTACTCAATAGTGTACTATTGGGAACACTTTCGTAACTATTGGGTTCACTTTCGTAACTATTGAATTGACTTTCATAACTATTGGGTACACTTTCATAATTATTGGGTACACTTTCGTAACTATTGGGTGCACTTTCGTAACTATTGGGAACACTTTCGTAACTATTGGGTTCACTTTCGTAACTATTGAATTGACTTTCATAACTATTGGGTACACTTTCATAATTATTGGGTACACTTTCGTAACTATTGGGTGCACTTTCGTAACTATTGGGTTCACTTTCGTAACTATTGAATTGACTTTCATAACTATTGGGTACACTTTCATAATTATTGGGTACACTTTCGTAACTATTGGGTGCACTTTCGTAACTATTGGGTACACTTTCGTAACTATTGGGTACACTTTCATAACTATTGGGTACACTTTCGTAACTATTGGGTACACTTTCGTAACTGGCGAACTAAAAAGCCAAATGGGTAAAAGCCCATGTACCCTAATAGCAGGCGAGCATATCTCCATCAACCGGGCACAGATTCAGACTCCGTGACTGCTACTGAGAAATTTCTGATAGAAAAACCCAATAACACTTTGCCCTACCCAGGGCTCCAACCCAGGACCTCTTGCTACGCAGTCGCACTTGCGACCTCTAGACGTAGGTA
This sequence comes from Diarsia brunnea, assembly GCA_949774965.1. Lineage (NCBI taxonomy): Eukaryota > Metazoa > Arthropoda > Insecta > Lepidoptera > Noctuidae > Diarsia > Diarsia brunnea. The sequence continues at coordinate 3,928,695 of OX459014.1, read as the reverse complement.
CAAAGGTCTTCGTTACGCGTAAAGCCTTTAGTGTGGAACCTATTGTATAGCTATGCCATCTTAATCAAATACTATTTTGATCAAATACTAATAGTTTATTCGTCTTCTATTACAGCCGGTAACTGGTCAATTCTCCTATATCTCGGAGGCAAGTTCTTCATAACATTAGCATACAACTCCCTCTACGTGTTTGCTGCTGAAGTATTTCCCACGAACTACAGGACTTCTTTATTAGCCGCGTGTTCTACTATTGGAAGGATAGGATCTACTGTTGCCCCTCAAACGCCTTTACTTGTAAGTACCTCATAATTTTAATCTAGATAAAAATCCCTACAGAAGGTGGTTCATGGAGCTTCGGGTTGTTCGAAAGAGATTCCGCGGCCCAGGAACGCAAAGGGCTAAGAAGGAACATGGGTGTTTTTTTTTAGTCAGTAGAAGTCTGTTACTCCTTTCCGCTCCACCCAGAGCTCGAGTAGTCATTTGATGATTTAGTATCCACAAAAAAAAGTGGTTCATGGAGAGCTCATGCGTGTATGCGTCATGTCTCCACAGACTATGGCCCACTTTCCATTTTAAATTGGCTCGATAGTTACTGAGAACATAATTATTATAGCATACATAAATAAATATGGGTCCCTAACAGAAACTCCTTTCTTTGAAACCAGTAAAAGAATGTACTTATTTTTGTTCAAAAAGATTGACAAGGTTATATGGTTTCCGACATTTGTCTGCCTAACACAACATCAGTAACAAACAAGATAATCAACAAATGAAATAAATAATTAGTCATACATACAGTATTTTGTTTCCGACAGTAATTAATAATTGTATGAATATGTTGTATGATTAAATATGTATTTAATTTTCCTTCCGCAGACGAGGTATTACGAATACCTTCCTACAATGATATTCGGAGGAATGGCGGCTTTGTCAGGATTCCTCGTTCTCACGTTACCAGAGACAAACAACCTGAAGCTACCAGACTCTTTGAAAGAAGCAGAAGATCAAGACAGAAGAAAGGTCGTTGAGGGACCAGTAGAAAAAATCACAGATACTAAAACTAGATTATAATAGCTAATTGAGAGCCAAAGAAGAATGGTTGTAACAAAATAGTGAACTAAACCAAACATTTTGAGGTTTTTAGCGATATTTGTTTAGTCTGTGAAGCGATGTGGCCGAATGGCGGAATGTCTATGGTCAATAAAAAACATTTGTAAATTAAGACTCTATTTCACTATTTACTCTATTACTTATTTTTACTAGTATTTTTTTGCGAGAGTTTGTTGTGATCGATGAACAATCAATTGTATGAGTAGAACAATGCAGACACTCTCACTCTCAAGCTGGTTTTGAATTAGTACCCGTTCGGTTTTTAAGGGCAAGCTTGGATTAGATTTGCCCTAATCTTCGAAACTTTGAAAGCTATTTTTAACTGACTTCCAAAAAGGAGGAAGTTCTCAATTCGTCTGTATGTTTTTTTTTGTATTTTTGTTATCGGATATTTACGTTAATAAAATGTTATTCACCGTTTTTAAAACATCTTGAGGAAACATGTCTTAGAACCAAAAAAATCGAAGACATGTGACATCTTCATCTACCAACCCGCACTGGGAACCCGTGGTAGATTATAGCCCATCCCTCTCCTAGAGAGAAGGCCTGAGTCCCTATCTGTTTATTGCAGGCATCTAAGGCCCATAGGTAAAATACACAAATAATATAAAACAATAATAACAAACTAATACATATTAAAAACCTTATAAACTATAACTACACACGTAACTTTGTCGGCGTCGTGTTTCGCTGCGAGGTGTCACGTAATCGTCCCCGGAAACGTCGACATAAGACACCTTTCGGCCAAAAGTCCTCTTTAATGCAGGTCTGTAATGTTATTATGGACTGGACTAAGGAGCTTATGGCTAAATTATAATGACAGCCGTTCGGATCGCTTTTGTTTCAATGCTTTTAGCAAAACGAAGTGACATGTAAAAGAAAAAACTATAAGGCTTGTGATTATTAATTTAAATTTTTTCTAATTAGACATGTCAAATTTAAATAATAGTAGACTTCTTTATGATTATTTAATGTAAATGCATAGTGTAAGAATTAATGATAAGAGCCGTACCACGACTAATTCTTTTTGTAATATTTTTATTGATTTTTGTGTATAAATTGTGTCACTTTTAAAAAAAGCTATAAAAATGGTACAACAATTGTATTTTTATATTAATATTAAATTTATTTCGAATGTCATTTTAAATGTACAAATAATAAAAAGTGTATAGACAAGTAGACACAGAATATTTCTAGTTATCAAATTAAGTAAATCTTTCGTCACACCGATGAAATCGGGAGTGTTGGGTGTTGATAAATACGGGGTTAATTTAATAATAGACAAAAAAGGCGAATTTCTTTAGAAAATCGGTAACATTTTTATAATCAAAAATTTCCCTGTTATGAAACCACATAATTGTTTCGACATCGCTCCCAATTTTTAGGGTTTTTAAAGGACGAAAAATTTTTTTTTTTAGTGCAATAGGTACATTATATCCATTGTAATTCTGACATCCAGTCTTACCAAAGAGTATCGTATTACCTAGTATTAACTGGGTTGTGGAGGTCAGATAGGCAGTCGCTCCATGTAAAATACTGGTACTCAGCTGCATCCGGTTAGACTGGAAGCCGACCCCAACATAGTTGGGAAAAGGCTAGGCAGATGATGATGATCCATTGTAATTCTTTGTTTAATATAATTGTAGATAGTAGGTACCGTGATAATGATAATAGAATAAATTAAGTTTTTTATAATCTGTATGTTTTATTTCCTACACGATATTGTTTTGTACATTATCTGCACTTGTTCTTTAACCATAAACAAGTGCAATATTACCTGCCCAGTTATTTAGATGAAACCGAAGTAAAATATCAAACCTTTTACATCAGACATTCAGAATTGTAGAAAAAATCTGGTAACGATAGCAGAAAATTCTACGAAAAAGTCCCTCAGTACCTAGTATACCATTTTTGTGGTATAAAAATAAATAAAACTGGAAAACGATAAAACCCAAACGGTTCACGTCCGAGTTTTAATTTGAAAACGGATTAAAAACTGACGTATTACCCCTGCTCGCGTTTTGGAACCAACATTGGATCAACATTGGTTTTGGTATTAAGGGATGTTCAAATATCTGAAAATTAAATATTTGCTTGAAACTTGCCTTGAAATATATTCAAATTATATTCACCGTAAATAACTTCTAATATCGACAGCCTCGTTGGTCTAGTGGTCGCAAGCGCGACTGCTTTGCATGAGGTCCTGGATTCGATTTCCAGGTCGGGCAAAATGCTATTGGGTTTTCTATCGGGAATTTGCACGTAGTCTAGATTTGTACCTGGTAGACGGCAATAGTCCCGCCCCCTTTTACATGGGACTTAAACATAACCGGTGAAATGAGGGTGTACTAATCGGTACCTCTTTACAATACGTAATTATAGGTGTGATTTGATGTTATGTAACTTCAGATAAAATTAAACAGTAAAGGTTAATAATAGACAATTAAAGTAAAATATAATAGAACAAGGTTGGACCAAAGATAAATTACGGTTAGTCCCGCTATGGTATGGTCCGGTATGGCACCCTCTTAAAATACCTATCAAAAAGTCCCGCTATGGTACCCATCTTTTAGATCTACGTTAGACAATAGAAGGTACAACTGAAAAGAAAAGTGTATCTATAAATAAATACTTTTAGGAGTGTATCAATAAAACGTCTGTTTGCGATATTAAATCAGTCTTTTATTAATTCAAAATATTTATAAAAAAATATCAAACAGTAAAACGAAATATTAATTGCAATGTAATTTTTAAAATAATCAACAATATTAATTACCAATAATCAACAATAAAAAAAATATAAAAAATCCACATCTCAGAAAAGTATTACTGTAAATATTATAAACTACAAATAAAAACAACATCCAGACATAAATATTAGTTACAAATAATCAACATTGAGAAAAGGCAGTAATTGTAAATTTATATAAACTACAAAAATAATCAACAACCAACTAGACAAATATATTAATTACAAATAATCAACATGGAGAAAAAGGCGCAAATTGTAAACATAAACTACAAAAAATAATCAACATCGAGAAAAAGTATTAAACATTTTAATAGGCTAAAAACAAAATTAAAATAAACTATTTTTTTAAATGTTCTGATCGAAATGTTGACTTTGATATGTTAATCAGAAAATCACCAATGGAGATAGCTTTATTTTCGTAACTTTTTGTTAGCTTTTGAATCTGGCGGTCGATTTCTATACTTGTTCTTTTTCTTGAATTTATAGGTGATCTTTTTAGTCGAAAGCTATAACAAAAATCATCAGTTATTTAAGTTAAGCTATATTTTTTTCAGTAACCGTCTGTAATAGAAGGCGACAACCAATAATATCTACCAAAATAAATAAAATCAAATCCATTTTCAAATTCTTCTATGTACTCGTATTATGTAAAAAAATATATATCTGCTTTTAAAAATATTATATCTGCTTAAAAATATTGTCTAAAAAATACAACTTACTTGGCTTGTTTTATATCAAAGTGACATGTGTCGTTGCCAATTGTTTGCAGAAACAATAATAAACTGGGATTTTTTCCAATAATTTTGTTGAATCTGCCATTCCATGATTCCGCCAAGTTAGTTGTTCTATGGCGTTCATTATGGCAACACCAAATGAGGTCTGGATATTCAAGCCACTGAGTGACAAAATAGTCATTGAATTTGGTCATAGCTTCATCGTCGAAACTGAAAAAAATACTTATTAAACGTTCGTACTTGTAAAGCAATGAAATTAACAGGTCCTTACTGATATTGTTGTTCTTTACTTTTTTGCCATATAATTAGAGTTAAGTACTCAAACATCATTTTGGAAAGTAACCAAGATATTATACCTATTTTCCATTATATGCAGCCAGCCGTCTTCAATATCTTGTTTTGGCAAAAACGCCAAGCCTATGCATTGCTTAACATGGTTCGAGGACTCTTCGTGTTCCATGAGATTTAAAGATTTCGCTTTTTTGATAACGTTCTTTTGAAAATGTACGTTACATCCATTTATTTTGATATCAGGAAAAATCTTCGCTGCTGCATTTATTACTCCTATTTCATAATCGAAGGTAAATTTCGATGGACGCCATTCAGGCAAAGTTTGTTTAATCAATTCGAAAACTTTTTCATAAGTTTTCCCTTCTTTGTTTTTTAACAGAATATAAAAAAATAAAAAAAAATAAAAAAAAAAATAAAAAAAAATAATAATGGTGCTACATTCGTGGATAACTCAGTGCTTCCCATGTCTCCATGAATGACATAAACTTGTTCGAATGGGTTTGGGCAGCCGTCGAAAGTGCCATCACCAAAGTAATGCGTTACACATTTTATATATTCCTTTACTTCTGTCGAGGAAAATATAATTATTCGATTACAGTCTTCATTACAATAATCAGCCAATACATACTTATTAAATCCTTCTGGTATTATAATTTCTTCCACATTCTTAAATTGTGTTTTTGGTACGTTCAACGACTTATTTCGGTGTCTGTATAATACTGTTTTTAATTTTTTATAGTCAGGAACATTTCCTGTAAGGTGTAACTCTTTGTCTTTTAAGTTACCCATGTGTTTTTCGAAAATTTTCTGTACTGATCCGTAATTTGAATTTACTTCTTTTTTGCACTCACTTATAGCCATTTGAACTTCATTGTCTTCAAAATGTGGCACGCACTGATCACTGTGTTTATAATCTTTAATTATTGTATTATTGGTATTCTCAATAGTTATATATCCACTACATTTAATACTATTTCTCCTATTTACACAATGCCAAGTACTTGAATTTTTATTTTCTCTGCGTTTAATATATTTATGTCCGGCACGTAATAAAGTTTTTCCACCGCGTCGACTGTCAATAATTATTAAATTTACACCACGTGAACTACTTGACCCAGACATTGCAATAGATAAACTAACAAGCTATCCTAATTACTCATATCGCAAAAGTACAGCTGCAAATAGCAAACTAAACCCGGAATAATACTGTCTCTCTCTATTTTCATAAAAACAAAAGGGAAGAGCTAGATACGAATTCGAGGAAGGGCTCGTCGTCTCTATTGTTTTACGAAAAAACCGGTTGGTCAGGTAACTACCTGAAGTGAAACGACAATTACCGAGCGTGATTTGTTTAAAAAATAGTATTAATAAATATTATCTTGCTTAACTATAATAGTTAAGAAAAGATATTTTTTATTTATACTATTTTTTTCTTAACGCATTGTATAACTTTTCTTTACAACAGTACCAAAAACTGAAGGGTACCATAGCGGGACTTTTTGATAGGTATTTTAAGAGGGTGCCATACCGGGACCATACCATAGCGGGACTAACCCATAAATTACACAACCTTAGATAATAAACTTTACTGCAGGCTACATAGTACCATATTTTCGTCTCAGTGGAATATGCCGTAACTATCGATTAAGTAAGCTACATATTAAATTACAAAGTAGTAGATAAGTTATTTTTATAATTATAACCTCTTTTAATTCATCCTTGCATTTGCTTATCAATGCCATTCAGTGGTGAAGTAAGAACTTTATTTGTAAGGAATTAAATAGGTATATGCCCTCGATTAATTCCTTCAAAAGTCTACCCACCCTATCATTAAGAACATAGTTAATATAAATAAGAACAAGTTTATCTGTGGCAACATGCTGGAAAATTTTAACACCGTTATGATTCTTTTTACATGCATAATGCAGCAGTCTGTCTAATTCGAAAAAGGAACAAGATGTAACCGCACTGGCCCGCGTGGTGGATTATAGGCCATCCTGCTCCTAGAGAGGAGACCTGAGTCCCTGCAGTGGAAATATTATAGGCTGATAATAAAGAACAAGATTTTACAAAACTGGAATCAGTTTTGTAAAAAAAAATGACTTCAGAATGATGTCCGGAATACATGTTCATCATTTTTGTGTCGGGGTTCGGGGTCCTTTTTATCCTGTATAGGTACTGAAGAAGCCTGTTTTAAAAAAAATATACGTGAGAAAGATCTACTGATTTACCACGTTGCACTTGTGTGGGGAATACGTGGTTCGGTTATTATATTACCGTAGCTACTTACCTTCCTTTACTTACTTATAAAAATTTTAATGATGTTCAGGACCAACAAAAACTTATTTTATTTTATTTTTGCTATTACAACATTAAAAAAATCAAATTCCTTACGTCAAAAACATTTGGCGCCAACATTCGCGCCAATAGTCGGACCAGTATATTTTTTTAAACGTTCTATTCCACGGTCCTTTGCATCTAACGGGGAGCGTTCATTGTAATTATGCGTTTACTACGTGATCCCATTTCGTTGTACGTGACTGCGTGGACTTAGCAATATTATAAATATAAAAAAAGCCTATTAATTTTACTGATAGCCTTACAGATAAGCTGATAACGGATGTGATTTTTTATGTCGCGTTCTTCATGTGGTTTTATATGGGATTTGTTGTGTAATAGTAAGTACATAAGAAGAAAATTCCAATTCTATAACTCACCATAAATAATAGATGCATCCCTATCTTTTCGCACTTTAAGCTCTTTATTTCTTCGTTTTACGACATCGTAGAAAGGTGTCCAGTTTAGATATTTATGCATGCAGACTTGCAGAGAGATATAGAAATAGTTCCAAAAAATCATCGTTGAGTCGTTGAGAAGAGAGAGTTGATTTTTCTCAAACACCAATTAGAAAGTAAATACCCGCACAAAAGGTTTGACAGTTTTCAAAGGTAGGTATTTATTATGTGGTGAAAAGAGAACTTTTGTCAATAGGTACGCATTATTAAAAAGTTCCTGCTTTCTATCTAGGGTGAGTGGCCCTTCAATTCAATCAATATAATTGAATGCAAGTATTTATTATATGATCTATAGCCAATCTATGTATAAAACTATGTACCTACTTACGTATGTGAGCCATGCTCAAATTGCAATGAAAAAATCGTTTGTGTAAATATTCACGGCTAGTGGTTTCATTTCAATTTTCTGAAGCCGTTTTGAGTTGTGATTGGTAGAAACTTTTTTGTTTATTTATTTTTATCTCCCCAATACTATCGTGATTATTTGTACTTGGTCAGCGGCAAAACATAGTGATTCCTTTACATATGTATTTTATTTATAACACTTATTTTCACACCCACCTGTTATTAATCGACCAGTAAAAAAGTCACTTTGACATTGAACAATAAAAAAAATTTAAACAACCGAAATAATTCATTCAACAGCTATCTGGAAATGAAAACTCTGAACTCGGACTATATTTAACAAAAAAAATATCTTTAAACAAATCTAATATCCCTCTATTTAGATTTAGTGTTGGGTAAAAAACTGGCAACACTCGGTCGGAGGGCAAACGTTATTCGGGCAAAAACAATTTGTAAGTTTTTGTTAGAGAACCCTTGGGCCCTTTTGGCTGAATACATGAATACGTTAGGCTGAAAATGCTCTTTATGATAGCTATGGTTTTTCACAAAGCGTGTTGGGTTAAACTCTATAATGTATGAGAGATTGTATTAGGGATCTTGAGTACCTAAGGAAATGCGGGTTTTGACTTGACTACTGGGTAAACAGGTTAAGTTAATGCAGAATGTAAGTAGGTTTATATTATCCTATCTTCCTATAAAATGACGCTGTCTTGAGCAGAGAAGTAACAGAGAAGAATGGAAGAAGAAGACATGCTGCGAGGACCCTTCAAATAAATTGAAATAAGGGCAGAGGAATGATGAGTTACCCACTTACCGGATAAGAAAACCGTCTTCTGTGTTTAGTTTAGTGTTTAAAAAGATGAGATGTATAAGATGTCAAAAGATTGTCAACGAGTCTCTAATTGTCAGTCAATGTAATAGGAGGTACCTACCTACTGTAGTGCATTTTTCACTTATGTACCTAGCAGCCGAAACAGTCTTCTACTCTGTTTCTAATAGAATTTAATAGAAAATAACATCACTGGCATGTAGTGTGTGATGAGTAGGTACCTACCTATTGGCAGACAATTTTTTTTTACTTCCTTTATTTTTTAAGTACCTAGCTATACCTACCTACCTACTAACAAAATTATGAATCACTGTTATCTGAATTAAATAAATGATTGTTCTTACTATACTTACCTATGTCCTTAACTGTAACTGTTACCGAAGAAAATTACCTATTTCCACTTTTTCCTGTTAAAATTTACGCATGAAAAACATTTCCCCATAAAACTCAGAATTAATAATAAACTACTACAACTGTTACTGTCCTTTCTACCTAGTTTACGATTGATTGCGGCATGGGCCAGCCACGCAGTGACGCAGCTAAATTATAGCCACTGCATCGAAGGCCATATAAAAAAAATTGTACAATATGTCCCTGTCATGTGAATGCGACATTTTATTGTCACGTTGGTACCTATGTAAGTGTGACGTTTTAGTTGTACGTGACGTGGTTTGAATATGGAGTGTGGTTTTTTTTTTTAAAGTGAATGTATTTTATCTATGGCTTTATTAGTTCATGTTGTACGGGTCTGAGAACGACATTTATAGCAATCAGGCACTACAGTACTCGGTTCATGATTACATATCCAGAGAAGTGTACTGTGTATTTCTCTGCCTAGTCTCTCGGGGAGGACGTGATATTAAGCTGTGTTAGCTTCCTGTTTAATTAACTCATCTGACCGAGATAGTTTCCAAGGCTCTACGATTCATCTTATTAACCGGAACATCTCAAAGTGATGGACAGTCGGGTATCATCTTGTCTGTGCGGTCACCAAGACGCTTTATCATTGTGGTTCTAATAGGAATTAGAACCCTCATTATTTCAAAACCTATATCTATAGGTGGTAGACTTAATCTCCTCGTTTGCACTCCTTGGGCACAGGGCAGTAACTAAACGTCCTACAATAACAGGTGTAACTATATAATACAATAAATAACGATTACACGTAAACCTCATGATTTATTCACTTCAATCCCCACTAACAGGCCGTCAGCAATTAATTCCAGCAATATCTCAGGAGATTGCAACTGATATACGACCTCCTTGCTGCATTCGCGCCATCACTCAACCAAACCAATATGGCCGCCGTAAATCGCTTCAAGTCATCTGTTAAGTGCTGTGTTGGTATGTAATTAAGCATTCCCGCGTTGAATCAACGCTGTACACAAATTAATGGTGGGTCACCGCGTAGCCGACGACATTCGGTATTGCGAATTCCACATGCAACGGCCCCACCTGTGTGTGAATGTCTGTATTACAGGCGTGTACAGACGAGTTGTATTAGCTCCCACTGCATTGTTATAGAATTTATGGTTGGGACAGCAATTTCTGTGACGTATAATTGAGGATGTTGTATGTAGAATTTCAAATTATTTAGCGCCGGTAACTAAATTCTCATGCAGCCATGGCTTCCTAACATTAATCATCGTTTAATGCCGAGATTTTTATCACAGTTGCAACTTCTTGGTCCTTTTGTCAAACCTCTAAACCGGTTTCTTTCACAGATATAAACGGCTCAGCAAAATACTTTTCTCTTTTCTTAGCAGTCTAAAAAAATCATGAAGATGACTCTTTCAAAGCCAGAAACTAGAAACATTTAACACGACAGAAGAAACAGAAATGCTTCACAAAATCACAACGTTGCCAAACAAGATTCTTATTTCAAAGAAAGCGGAGGAGAAAAACTGATTGCCAGTGACACCAACTTTTTTTACTTTTTTTTCCATCTACCGCCACAGTTAAATAATAGTGTCCATTATGGCGGCTGACGTTTTTCCGCAAGTTGGGCCCACAAAGGGTGTCGGGACGTAAATGCAAATAACTGTCACAGGCCAGATGATTTTATGAGGATTTTCCTTCTTTGATTTGTTAAGAGTTTCCTTTGATGATGGCGACATTTTGTGGGATACAGCCTGCTGTATCCAAATACGGTAGGCGATTTACATAATTATCTGTGGTCATTGCAAAATTCTTTTTATGTTGAAAATCCCGGTATTTTCGGGATTGCTATAAACAGGACCATTTTGCATTCTACAATCAGTTGCGCTTTCACTATGACCTTGCCTAGATTATATTATTAGCATTTATATTTAAATCGGGGTTTAAGCCTGTTTGAAAATGGAGGAGTTCGTGGATATGTTTAGGTACCTATATATACCTCCAACGAGTGTAGAACCTGAGCGAGCGTTTTCAGCTGCTGCTTAATATTATGTTGGAAATAAATTGCGAAGCAGGTTAGGAAGTCAAACTTTGGATGCTTGGATATTTCTGCGATAATATTTTCAAAATTGTAAATAGTACTTTTGTTTTGAATTTTTTATTTAGCAACAGGTAATAATATTTAAAACATTTATTTGAGAAATTATGCTAAAGTTTTTTTAATTAGAGCCCAATTTTCACATAAGTCTGATCCCGGGATTATCCTTAAAAAATCCCGTAATCCCGGGATTGAAAAAAATACTCGAGAATACAATCCGTATTCTCTACTTACACGTAAGTAATATAATATTTTAATGCATTCTTTTTTCATTTTTACTTCGCCGTAGGTAGTCGGTCAAAAAAACTTTGATTCGTGTTCCCTCGTTCCTAAAGCCATACGTTTCCCCACTAACCCGGATTCCTAACACCCAATCTGTAGCCACACAATAGCTTACAATAAATCGACCAAATCTAAGCAGCAATCCAGGTGTTACACTGGTATTTGCAAAATGTCCGCCAGCGTGCTATGTCGTGCATTCAGGCTCTATCCGCAATGTAGCTCGGCTACAGAGTAGGTAGTAACAGAAGGTCCGCTTCATACAATGAGCGAGACCAGCACAGAGCATTCTTAAGTATGCGGCTATCTCATTCAATGACTGCAGTGATTCCTTCCTCTGACCTCAAGTAGTAGGTACTTAGGTAGGTATATTGCATGAAACTCAAATCACACTAATTTATAAGCACTACTCTAGATGATCTCGAATCAAGGCAATATCGTTACGGTGTTTTTAAGTATTTCATTGCATTTCATAGACCGACTGCTTGAAGTTTTGATGTCCCCATGCAGTGCTTATAGATGTGCCGATGTGCCGATGTGCCCATAGGTACTGCTCTGAAGATCGGATGGATTATATGATAAGATCATATTCCTGAAGTGTTAAGCAGGTGTGTACCTAATAGTACATCCACATTTCCAGTTATGTTTATCAAGTCCCACATAATCGGGGCGAGCATAATATTACCATTAACAAAGCGCAAATTTCGACTCCGTAGCTCTGCTACTGAGAGATTTCTGGTGGAAACAACCAATAACGCTTTGCCCGACCCGGGAATCCAACGCAGGACCTCATTCTCAGTCTCGCTTGCGACTACTCGACCAACGAGGCAGTCGGCATCGCATCATGTGTGTAGAAATCTTTTACCGGAAAGTCAATCGCGATTGCACTAGTATATCCGTGTAACCATGTCTATGCCTATGTGTATGCTGTAGCTACGTACAATCAGTGCCCAGCAATAACTAACCCCTCTTCTAGCGCCAATTTCCTTGTTCTTCTTAATAGGAGGGGTCAGGTAATGCTGGGCCCTGACTGTACGTGCGTATTCACTTGCCGTACAAAATCGGCCTTCTGTACTTTACTATTCTATGGCTCACCTCTACGATAAATCGCGTCGGACCTGAGAAATGCTTCATTACAAGTCGCCACAGCACTCGACTGCAATACGGCTGTGGACCTGATAAGAGAACGGAAGGCTATGCTTGCTGCCCGGAGCTATTTATGATTGTCGATGTAATATCGGCACGGGCTATCAGATTTTATTGTAACATTCTTATATTCGTGCAGGAATTTCAGGTATTCCAGGCGATTTTCTGGGGTGTCGATAAGAGTTATTTTTATGTGTCAATTTCGGTTTTTATTCGTTGCGGTAAAGTCGGGTTAAAGCTTATCCAGGGAAATGTCCCTAATTAAGCGAAACGGCGTAACGAACTGGTACTTTGTCGAGTAGAGGTCGCAAGTGCTAAGTAGTTCTGGCAAGTAGTCCGCGACCCGGCGCGTGGCTTTGTCACTTGCATCTGCCTTGTAAATACCTTTCGTTAATCAACTTTCACTCATCATCTCCACATGAGCAAACCACCTTAGCCCCTTAGCTCTTGGGTTCGTTTTTGAATAAAATGTTATAAAGTTTTCTCATCAGGAATTGATCAACACCGGCATTTAAAGTGTAGTCCTCTTCTTCATCGTGTGGTTACTGTCTATCTTAGTGTCAGAGTATTTATGGGCCATGGGCCTCTGACTTGGATTTACATTACTGTTACTGCTAGCCTGTGTCATCCCACTGCTGGACAAAACCCTCCCCCCAGGACTTCCAAATTTTTCGATCCAGAGCCAATGCGGACCACTTGTTAAAATATCTCTCAGACGTGCTGTTTTACTCACGATATTTTCCTTCACCGAAGCCATAGTAATAATAGGGTAGTTAACAAAAAAAAACTAATTAGTTTTAGGTACTTTATGTAATTTATTTCATCACCACTGCTCTCAAAACTGTGAAGGAAAACATCGTGAGGAAACCGGCATGTCTTAGAACCAAAAGATTCGAAGACATGTGACATCTGCCAATCCGCACTGGGCCCGCGTGGTGGACTATAGCCTATCCCTCTCCTTGAGAGGAGGCCTGAGTCCCTGCCTGGGAACATTATAGACTGATGATGATGATATCTAAAAAAGTGTGTTGATAAATGGAGAGGGGGCCAAAGAACAAGGACCTAGGGTAGGAAGATGATGATTCTACGTCGGTATTTGTTCCAAGTTCCAAAGATAACAAAAAACACATCAAATCACGCAATCTCTGAACCAGTGTAGCGGACGGTCACCTATCCACGACTCGACCCCAACAAGCGTTACCTAATGTCGAAGACCACTAATTGAAGTCTTTTACCCATACGACGATTATCATTTAACCACAAGCCCCCCATATAACATCATCAGCCAAAAGACGTCCACTGCTGGACATAGGCCTCCCCCAGAAGGGGCGGGTTGGCGATCGCAGTATGGTTGTTACAAAGGCACAGAGAACGCTGCTGCCCATTCTCTGGTAAGTCCCTTAGTCGCCTCTTACGACACCCACGGGAAGATATGAGATGGTGCTATTCTTTACGTCCGACACACTACGGATCAGATATCGTAGTATATAAAATATATCGATTTAATCTTCCCAACGCAAATTCCTAACACGAACCAAGTAATGTTCATGTAGGCACGACTGTAGGTAAATTCTTGGTCGTATGTTGGTTTTGTTGGGCCTCGCTCAAGCCGCAAATGGGTCAAAGCATATATACTCCATGCTCTTGCGGTTGGCGTAATTTGGACGAGCGTATTAGCAGCTTGTGATGTAGATGAGATACATCTAGTATCGAGGAGTATGTTGATAAGGTTCTTGTAAAAGACTGGAAGGAAAGGACCTGTGATCTATGAAATATATAAATCTACTGGTGAGTGTGGCGTTAAGCGGTTCTTCCATCGAGAGGAGCTCGTGGCATAGTAATAAAATAATAGCCGCTCGGATCAATCTTTTGGTTAAGTCGTGCCTGTCTAAGTTTTGCAATATTTACTGTGCAAGCAATTTTATAATAAACTAGCTTTTGCCCGCGGCTTCGCCCGCGTGGAGGTCGATAATTGTCCCACGGTATAATTCTACCGGAATAAAAAGTACCTATCTTAAGTGTTAATCCAGTTTATAAACTATCTGTGTTATTTAAGTAACAGTCAGAATTTTTTTGAAAAAAGATAAAGTGTAATATACAATTACAACAATCAACAGTAAACATTATAAATCACAATAATCAGTCTTATATACCTACAAAACTTCTTTGTACACAATATTCTTAACTAATCTGTCATTAGTCGCTAAAACTATCAAGTTATTGGGTGAACTTACTCGTGAGCAAGCAACATAAAACTGTTTATAAGAGAAGCAATGTTCTCTCAAGTTAATACCCGCAAATTTGAGAGTTTGCCCCTGAGACTTGGTTATTGTCATGGCAAAGCAGACTTTTAGGCGAAACTGTAATCGTTTAAATTCGAACGGGATATCATTAGGTATTAATGGGATTCGTGGTATAAATACAGTTTCCCCTTTCGCACACCCAGTTAATTTAGTGGCTTCCAATATATTGCGATGTAACGCTTTCACTTGCAGTCTCGTACCGTTACAAAGTTTCGGTGGTTTTAAATTTCGCAACAACATAATTGGAGTGCCCACACGCAGAATAAGCTTATGATAAATATTTTTCTTTCTTTCTTTTCTTTTCTTTTCTTTTATAAGGCAAACCTGGTGGTTTCAATGAATTTAAAAATTCTACAGGGTAATTAGTAGCGTCATCTGTATTTACCACAGTATCAATCGAAGTATAGACCTTTTCTGCGCCCTCAAACGGCATGAGGAGGATGTCGTTGATAGCTGCTGCTTGATCGTTCTTTGGAGTAAGTATGGCACGCTCACATAACCATTCAATAGGCTTGTCATGTATATGAATAATGTCTGGATAAACTTTAGACAGCAATTCATTCCATCAAACGATGGAATATCACCATTACCGATTTTAAGAAGGAGATCTGAAAATCTACCAGTAGAGTCATCCCCGCCCAAATGTGCTCTAATATTTTTAGAGAGCTTAAGAATATTAACCTGGGGCCACAAATTAGATTTCTTAATGCACGACTTTACTTCGTCAGCTCTGGTTCCTTTTGGCACCACTGGTAGAGTCTGCCGAAAGTCTCCGGCCAGCAAAACTGTTACGCCACCCATTAATTTTGTATTACCCCTTATATCCCTTGGTGATCTGTTTAAGGCTTCAATACCACCTTTATGAGCCATCGTTATTTCGTCCCACACGATTATTTTTGTACTCTTTAAAACTTCAGCACCACGCTCTTCTTCTTCTTAGCGTGTGGGTAGTAAGGTCTAACGACCCCATACACCCTAGTGTCAGAGCTTCTAGACCGCCTCAAGGGCCTCTGACGTGGTCTATTTTGACGACCGCCATTTGGCGACCGGGACCACCGGCTTATACGTGCCTTCCGAAGCACGGAACCATATTTTTATCAGACAATCAGGTGATTCAGGCCTGCAATGTCCTAGCCAAACTGGAAACAACTTTACAAAGTATGCTTCCCGCGGGAACCGAACCCACAACCACCGGGTCACAAGGCAAACGCCTAAACCACTCGACCAAGGAGGCAGTTGAAACAAAAGTATATATTTTTTATATACTTTATAATCTTTAATTTCAGTTCAATCAGTCGAAAATCTAAGAAGATTTATACAAACTTTCATCTCCTATTTTATCCCCTTAGGGGTAGAATTAATCAAAATCCTTTCTTAGGGGATGCCTACGTCATAGTAGTTTTATGCATGCAAAGTCTCAGCCCGATCGGTTTAAAATTGACAAAGTTTCATACAAACTTTCATCACCTATTTTATCCCCTTGGGGGTAGAATTGATCAAAATCCTTTCTTAGCGGATGCCTACATCATAACATCTACCTTCATGCCAAATTTCAGCCCGATCTGTTCAGTGGTTTGGGCTGTGCGTTGATAGATCACTATGTCAGTCAGTCAGTCAGTCACCTTTGAGTTATATATATTTAAAGATTGTGCAATAATTAAATAGATTAATACATTTTTTGTTTTATAATTAAAAAACAACAACACTTGGTGGGGCTGGTACTTATTTTTACAAAATTCCCACTAAATATGTTGAGTTTATTTAACTAGCGGGGGTTTCGGAAAAAAAAACAGTCCCCACTGGTGGGGATTTAGCGGTGGGAATTTTGGGTATAAACCGGTCCCGTGGATGGCTGGCCACCCACCCACTACATACTGAATTTACAAAGTGCCTCGGAAAGTACTTTAAGCCGTTGGTCCCGGGCTATCATTTGGTAGTCAGTGGTCTGACAGCCTGCCACACTATTCCAAAACCAATGCAACTCCTGAAGGCCTGAATGTCTCACGACCAGTCTTACTAAGGGGTCTTCTCTTCAAGGGGTCAGATAGGCAGTCGCTCGATGCATACTGGTATTCAGCTGCATACGGTTAGACTGCCAATCGACTCGAACATAGTTGGGAAAAGGCTAAGCAGATGATGAACATAGGATATCGAACGCATTTTGTGCAAACTAAAAATTTTGTTTCATAAAGTCAAGATGTTATTCCTGTTATGTTAAGCAAGACGAAAGGGACATGGTATTTCTTGTTATTTAAATTGGGTGTAAATCTCACACTATGAGCAAAACATAGATTATTTAGTAGTTATCAAAAGCAAAAAAAAAAATATTTCATGTTTATTTCATAATAACATGTTGTACATTATACAGTTGGTGGTGTCTCCTGATGACTATGCCAGGAGGCGCCGCTCTTTTATATCTTAACAATAGTAACACTTGTTACAAAAAAAAAAAAAAACAAGTTTTCTTAATATGTATCATTAGTCTGTTGGTGCGTGTATGTATGTGTGTGAGTGCGTGTGTATGTGCGTGTGTGTGCATGAGTGTCTGTGTGTTGATGCGTGTATTGTGTGTAGTTGTTTTATACTGAAACGGATTTACCTTATATTTAATAAAAGATTCTCTACTTTATCGTAGCTTAACTTGTTGATCCACGTAAGCAAAAACGATTTGCATTCTTTAATTATGGTTTAGTATGTATGTTTTATTAGTATTACCTATTTCATTTGTGCACTTTCTAATACGGCAGACAAAATTTTAATCATCTCAAACTATTTTATATTAGCAGATAGTCAATAATAGGTGTAGTGTTTCAAAAGAAAAGTAAAATTTGGTGTTAAAATATATAATTTATTCCTAAATTATCAACTTTCATCAAAAACAATCTTTTTACCTTCAAATGGTAAAAGACCAGATTTCTTCTTCTTAGCTTCCCAAGATGGATGCAATTTCTCTGGCTGGTCATCATGATTCTTATCATTTCTATTATTAAAACCTCTTTTATCATTAAAATCATTATTGAACGACTTCCTATCATTAAAGTTTCTTCTGTCATTTTGAGGTCTATCATTGAATTTACCTATAGAGTTATTTCCTCTGTCGTAACCATTTTGTCTATTAAATTTATCTTCTTTATGGTAATTGTTGTTTTGTCTAAGCTTGCTTTTAGGGACGAGGCCAAACTGCACTGCTCTTCTTAATTTTCTATTCCCTCCTATATGTTCGTCTTTAATTTCATCCGGTGCTCTAGGCTCTACCACAGACATATAGTTATCTCCTGTTGACGTCATAAAGAATGGATCTACAATTTTATTCTCAACCAAAGGAGCATCTAAATCTTTCTTTAATTTCTTTTGAATTATCTTCTCATTGAAGTGTTTAGTTTTATCTAATTCTTTTTGTTTCTTTTCTGGGTTCTTCTTGATGATTTCTTTTTGTGGATTTTTGTTTTTAATCTCTTTAACTTGAATTGGTTTTACGTTAACTACTTCTGTCTCTTCTTTTTTTGATATATTTACAGATAGTTTGGCTTTAGTAGCTGATTTAGCATTAGCAACAGTTGGTTTGAGTTTTAGAGAGGCATTAAGGATTTTACTTTCTTCCTGTTCTTCGTCACGAGTACTTTCTAAAGTCTCATCGCTATCTTCAGGTCCAGAATCTTCATCATCTTCCTCTGACTGTTCACTCTCATCACCCATTAGAATCGGTTTAACGTTAACTTCCTCTGTATCTGCTACTTTTGATGTATTTACAGATAGTTTGACTTTAGGAGCTGATTTAGCAACAGTAACAGTTGGTTTGACTTTTAGAGAGACACTAACAATTTTACTTTGTTCCTGTTCTTCGTCACCAGGTCCAGAATCTTCATCATCTTCCTCGGACTGTTCACTCTCATCACCCAACATTTTATTTTCATCACCCAATACTTCATTTTCACTACCTTCATCACCAGAAATCTCATCAACGTCTCCACTAACACTAACTTTGCTTTCATCCATAGCAATATCTTCAACATTCCAATCACCTTCAGAATTGACAACTTTTTCATTCTTTGCCTTTTTCTTATTCTTCTGTTTTTCTTTAGCTTCTTTCTTTATTTTTTGTCTTTCTAGACGGGACATGAATAAGTCTTGTATTTGTACATTAGAGAATCTACCTCTAATGAATTTGTACTTGTCCTGTAATGCTTTGTGTAGAACTAATCTGGCACATGCTTTGTCTTCATCTACTTGGGGTTTATTCAAGAAGGTATTTAACTCACCCTTGTGTGTTACTATAAATTTTGCTAGGTCCTTTGGTTTGATTTTCTGTAAGAGATAAAAGAAGTGTTTAGTACAGGCAACATTAATATCACATTTTTTTGGCAGAATATACCAGACAGAGCTGAAGTTTTAAGCATCTTAAGTAAAAGAATCATTTCAAAAATAGTCAACATACAAAATATAATAAATGGACTGTGTGGAGGATGACTGTCTGGATAGTCAGGGATGACTAATGGAATGTTAAGTAATAGAGGTATGTTAAGGTAGTTGGAGTAAGAGTAGAAGAATGACAATCATGAAAATTATTCAAATTGTAAAACTTAGTTCAGGTAAAATGAAAATCTAATTTTTGAATTCTAAAATACAAGTTTAGTGATTTACCTTTATAATCAAAACTTCCTTTACAGCAGACTCGGCTTTCCTTTTCAACTTTTCTTGTAGTTTTTCCGGAGCTTTCTTCTCTGTCAGTTGTTTTGCCTTCCTTGTCAATTTATGTATTATCTGTATTTTAGCCTGGTTCAGTTTCTTTTTGAGTAATATAACCTGAAATCAGTTTGAGAAATATGCATTGATTAATTATTTTTGTCTTTTTTTGTATTGTAGAATAGCAGCGGCTCAGTCTTCATGTGCAGGACATCATCATTTGCGGCTTATACCAATTATGTTGGGGTTCGCATTCTGTTTAAACAGATACAGGTAGGTATATACTAGTATTTTACATGGATTGACGACCTATCTGTCCTCCACAACCCAGTTAGTACACCCCTACCAGGGGTAATATACCCCTTAGTAAGACTGGTTATCGGAGTTTCAGACCATTGACTTCCTGTAACAGCTGTCAAAGAACAACAAATTACAGCTGGGACCATTGGCTTTACGTGCTTTCCGAGGCACGGAGGAAACTTGGTATATAAGGAATAGTAACTCATCCAAATTGTATATTACTAAGACTAATATAAATAAAGAGAACACTATTGCTAGCCTTCAACCTAATCTAGGTATCATGGGACAGTAACAGATACACTAATTAAACATTTGCTTTGCGTTATATTTAATCCAGTCCTCCAGTCAATGAAATAAAATTGGAAACTGTTTTGACATGACTAGACATGATTGTTGGGTTGTAGTAGTGAATTAATGGAAAAATCAGTTAGCAACAGCGAAGTAATTAAAAATAAAGTTAAAAACTGTCTGTACCTCAGTGTTGAAGTCCTGTTTTACTGCTCCAACTTCCATTTTTTCAAATAATATGACTTATATTCTTAAGAATAGGTTATGTTCCTAAATGTTAAATTTATAACAATCAGGACGTTAAATCATAATATTTAAAGACAATATAGTGAAATACAAGCATAGTTTTACTATTTGATGTTTTACTTTGCCGATAAATGCAATGTTTCACATAAAATTCTCGTATTATAATTTATCAACACGAACCCATGAACACACCGATTTAAAAATCGTGACAGTGACAGTTAACGTCACGTTGTTTTTTTTTTTTTTTTTTTTTTATCTTCTTTTCCCTTTTGGGAAGGCAAAGGGATCTAGCCCATGCAGCCTGTTCTTTTGTTTTATTATTTTACATAGTTATTAATTATATAAGGCAAGATAGCCTAGTCTTAGGTTTAAATTCTTCATGTTTTTCTTTTTAAATTCCTATATCCTTGTATACATTATATCCGTTTTTTTGTTTTATCCTTGTTTTTCTTGTCCGATGGATTCCTTGTTTTTCATGTTCAATTTATTATTCTTTGTCGAATCCTTGTGTATTTCTTAAGTCCAGTTCTTAGTCGATTCCTTAATTTATATGTTCAATTCTTTGTCAAGTACTTGTTTTAAATTTCCTTAACTGTATTGCGAATGAAGTTATAAATGGGTAAAAATGTTTGTGCATTTCCCATGAGTTGCTGAACTGAGCGCGGGATTTGTTCAGCAACCTTATAGATTTGTAATAGATCATCCATAAGCACAAGGCGGTCAATGCCAAAGGATGGGCATCCAAATATGATATGATCTAATGTTTGTTCTTCTCCTTGGCAGTAATTACATTCCGATGTATTAATCATTTTCATCCGATATAGATGCGAGTTAACTCTGCAGTGACCCAGGCGTAAGCGGTTTATTGTAGTGTAAAATCTTCGATTCAAAAAAGTTGATGATTTCGTGAACCATGGTTTCTTGTTTGCTGTCGTACCTTCTATACCTGCATACCATTGTCCTTTTTGTTCCACTGTTGTTATATGGGTCCAATGTCGATTCAGATCTTCGCAATACTTATTTCTTAGCTCGATAATAATATCTGTGTGCGGTAGGGCAACACTAGTATAAGTGACAGCTGTATTCGTAACGGAATTTATTGACCTCGCCAAGAAATCTGCATTCTCGTTTCCTTGCACTCCTTTATGACTTGGAACCCAGAAGAAAATAACAATGATGCCAGAGTCTTGAAGCAACTTCCATGCTCTTTTAATTTCATAAATCAAATAGTTAGACTTTGTATTCAGGCAGTGATTTTCTAGCGCAGTAAGTACACTTAAACTATCACTTAGAATAACCCATTTTATTGCGGATTTTGTATGTTTATTAATGTGTTCAAGTGCTGATAGAATGGCTGTAGCTTCGGCTGTGAATATGCTAGAATATTTGTTGATTTTGGATCCTCCACCTATTTTCAAAGTAGAATCGTATAAGGCTATGGATGTACTGCCAGATATTTTAGATCCATCTGTGTAGACATGTCTATAATCTGCCCAGTGAGATAGTTTGTCGTAAACTTCATGTTTTTCAGACAATTCTTTATCAATTTTATCCATCTGTGGGTATTTACTTTTATATGTTCCCTGGTAACAAGGCCATTCATTTGAGGAGAAGATGTTCATTGACTCTATATATTGTGTTATTTCAGAAAAATCTTGAAGAATAAAGCAACAATCGGGAAAGTTTTTAAGAAGGTTGAGTTTAATAAGAAGAGGATGTGATTTAATGGCAGCTAGTTTGAGGAGAAATTTTGATTTTAGGAATCTAAAGCGGTGTAATAAAGGAGGAATATTGCATTCTAGCTGCATAGAAACAATGGGAGTTGTTTTAAAAGCACCGGTTATAAGGCGTAAGTTACTATTCTGGATTTTCTCTAATTTGTCTATTAGCTTGCCATTGGAAGCAAAACAAAGAAAACCATACTCAAAATGACTCCTTACCAAAGATTTATAGAGCATTAACATGACTTTAGGGTCTGCACCCCAATAAGTTCTACATAGGACTTTTAAAATGTTAGAAGCCCTACGAGCTTTGCATACTATATAATCAACATATTTATTCCAGGATAAATTATTTGTAAAAATGATACCTAAAAACTTCGCTTCTGTAACTACTGGAATTGTGATTTTGTCATAACAAATTCTAATATTATAAGATTTATTCTTGCCAAATATCATGACTTTGCTTTTAATTGCATTTATGTCTAAATTTAAATAAGAAAAATAATGCTGAAGTTTTTGCAATGCATTATTTAAAGTTAATTCAACATGTTTTATATTGTTTCCACTACAGTAGATAGTCAAATCATCAGCATATTGCAAGTTTACAACATTATCTAAAACAAAATTTAATCTGTGAATGTAAAGCAAAAATATCAAAGGACTCAAAATACTGCCCTGACAGGTTCCTTTATAGGAATATCTTGGCCCAATAAGCTTCTGGTTATGTTTAACATAAACTTCCCTGCCATGTAAGAAGCTAAATATCCAATTAATCATTTTTCCAGGTATACCAAGAAGATTAAGTTGCTCTGTGAGAATGTTATGATCAACATTATTAAAAGCACCAACTATATCAAAAAATACACAAACAGCTGTCTCATTGTTATGAATACTTTTTTGAAGATCAAGATGTAAAGTGCTTATACTTTCACGGGCTGAATAACCTCTGCGAAAGCCATATTGATTGGATGGTAATAAATGATGCTTTTCAATGTAAAATTCAAGTCTTTGTTTTAAGAGCTGCTCAAAGACTTTGCCAATACAAGAAGTGAGAGCAATGGGACGGTAAGAATCAGGATTAAATTCCTCTTTATCTTGCTTAAGTATTGGGATAAGGCAGTCTGTTTTCCATTGAGAAGGTATTTCGTTATTTAGCCAAAGAAGATTAAAAATGTGAAGCAAAATATTAAGAGATTTGGAGTTAAGTTTTTTAAGAAAAGTATAAGGTACACCGTCCAATCCATAAGCTGTATCTTTTCTTGAGGATATTGCTGATTTGAGTTCTTGATAAGAAAAGGGTTCTATTAGAAAACTGGTTGTGGAATTAGAGTTGCTGTCTCCATTAAAGTGTTCAGTCATATAATTATCAACATAGTCTGGTGTATATTTATTTAAGAATTCATGTATCCAATTACTATTGTTGTTACTCATAAATTTGCTATAAGTGAAGGTTTTATTAAATTTTTTCATATTATTCCAGATTATGGATAATGGAGTGGTTCGATTAAATGACTCACACAGGTGGGCCCAACTAGCATCTCTTTCCTTCTTCAAGGTAATTTTTTTTAAGGCCTGTAACCTTTTAAAATTAAGAAAATTAACTTCAGTAGGATCTCGTTTAAATTGTAAATATGCTTGCCTAGACACTTCAACAGCTGATCTACATTTTTGATTCCACCATGGGAGGTGAACTCGAGACTTCTTTCTATTGCATGTTGAAAATGATCTGTTACGTTTTTGATGTATTGGTAAGGACTTTTCAATTGCAGAATGTAGTATATAGCAGAATTCATTGTAGCTAGCTTGAGGATCCAGAGGATTTATTGTGTAACTATTAAGTGCACTGTCAACTTCATTAGAATATTTATCCCAGTTGACTAATTTATAACTAGGAAATAAATGTAAGTCATTACCAACACTGTTATTATTGTTGTTACTATTACAATTAAAAATAATTTTTGTGATTACAGGTAAATGATAGCTACCAAGCGGATCATCATGAACAGACCACTCACAAGAAAGAGCTAATGTTGGAGATACAATAGTGAGATCTAAAGCATTTGGACGCCAGGTCATGGAGCCCACAGTAGTAACCTGACCATTATTAAGTAATACCAAACCATTTTCATCAATGACGTCTAAAATGTCTCTACCACGCGCATCAGTAGAGTTACATCCCCAGGAGATGTGATGTGCGTTAAAATCACCAGCTAGTATTAAAGGATGAGGAATACTTTTAATGAATGAATCCAATTTATTTTTATTAAATCTAGGAACTGTATGACTTGGGCAATACATACTAACAATGCTGATGACATGACCAGCAACATGCAATTGAACACAAATATTTTGTAAAGAGTCATCAAAGAAAGTATTAAGTTTAGAATATTTAATATTATTGTGAATGAGAATGGCTACTCCATTATGTTTATTACCAGTATCATTACGCTCTATTTGGTATCCTCTAAGTTTAAATGGTTGTTCTGGCCTAAGCCAGGTTTCAGATAAAATAGCTATATGTATGTTGTTATCTAGTAGAAAATTATGTAAAAGGAGTTTATTACATAGTATACTTTGTGCATTCCATTGTATCACGTTAATGTCCATAATTAAATGTTGTTTGAATTTTTATTAAATGTTTCATTTATTATTTTTTTGATGCTACTAGAGCTAACATTTTCTTTATTTTTGTGTAAAGTAATGATCTGTATGACAGATTGAACAAGCATGTTCATGAATTTATCTGAATTTAGAATGTTTTGAAAGTTGTCTGGTGAAGAAAGAGATGGAAAAGATTTTTCGTTTACAATATCTGAGTATTTATATGACATGGCCTTTTTTTTCAATTCCGTGATTTTTTGTTTTTTAACTGGGCAGACAGAAGATATAGCAATATGATTGCCTCCACAGTTGTAGCATTTTGCATTGGCTGAGTCAATGGTACACATTTTAAAATTGTGATTTTCTGTGCAGATGGAGCATTTTTCTGTATTTTTACAATATTTAGCAATGTGTCCATACCTAAGGCACTTCAAACATTGTTTTACCGGTGGGACGTATGTATTGACCTCGTGGCGCCAGTGATCCAGGTAAACATGGTCGGGCAGCTGAGTGGCTGAGAACGTTACGGCCACAGTCTGCGTCGGCTCCAACTTCACTGCACCTCCGGTTCTTACCCGTCGCATAAATCTTCGAACTTGTATGATGTTCCTGGTGCTGGCCAGAAGAGAATAAATTTTCTTGTTAGACAATTGTATGGGGACCCTAGTTAGGACCCCAGTGGTCTCCGTGGCAGAGGCAGGTATAGAGGTTTTTAATTTATGTTCTACAGTTAATTTACTCCCCTGGAGGAACATGTTGGCATTGTTGGCATTATCGAAGACAATGCCGACTTTAAATTTATTTATGGTGCGTAAGTGTTGGACGCCGCTTATACAATCCCTCCGGATTGCGCGCGAGATGCCCATTCGGGTGCCTTCGGTGATTGGTTGGTTAGCTTCAACATGTGAAAGGAATACAATGTATTCTACATTACCAATACTGCTATCAGGATACTTCCTTATATAGTTCGGTGCATTATATGGAACGTAGTCCAGTTTTTCATCAATTGACGACGACGAGTCTGACTCTGTAGACGAGTCGTCGACGATGGAACTTTCCTCCTCTTCTTTTTTTTTCCTTTTGCGCCCGCTTTTCCCCATATTTACAATAATTACAATGACACTGATATAAATAAGCTATTTACAACTATTATTTATGAAGTTCTAAGGATTAGTTAATTAATTAATAGAATTAGCTTAGAAATTGCCGCCTATTTGTTCGAACGATTCCCGCCTTTTTTTTTTCTTTCTTTTTTTTTTTTTTTTCGCCTGTAAAAAAGGCAGGCATCTATCTATAGACCATTCAGCCTACGTCACGTTGATTCGATGGCAAGTGACAGTCACCAAATAACAACAAGAAAATCATCAAATAACCCCTCCCGCTCTTGGGCAGAGAGAAAGGGAGTGTCAGACTTCTACTGACTAAAAACCAGCTATGTTCCTTCTAAGCCCTTCATGTCAAGGCCGCGGTATCTCTTGCGAACAACCTGCAGCCCCGACGGGCAAGGCACATGCCTTAGAGCTGGTTTTAACTTTAAACCACATCTATCAGCACAAAATTACATTTTTCTATCCGCTTCTGTCGCTCAGAACCTAAATAATAGTAACTATTTACTAATAAAAATTATGCTACTGTATAATTGCAACTGTTTACAACAATGTGGAGCCAGCATAATATAATAAAAAGAAAAATACATATAATTATTGTTTTCATCGAATGCAATCAATCTTTGTTTAGTTCTAGTCACAGACTACATAGCTTGTTCTAGTTTTCCCAACTTGAATACAAATCGACTAAATGTCTATGATCGTTCATCTTATCCATCAAACTTCTGTCTACAAATTAAAAAGAGTACAAATTCTTTCTGGTCGGATCTGTCAATCCGAAATGTACGTAAAATTTTTGTAAAAAATAATTTCCATGAAAATCAATGTAATCTAATTAATTTAGCATATTGTAATAGTGAATTAAGTTACTTATTTTTAAGAAGAAAGTGCTGGTGTCCTTATTTCGTCCATAAAGTTTCTGTGTTTGTTATTTCAGCATGGCTCCTCGGTTTGAGTTAGCAGTCGGTCTCCGAAAGGGACACAAAACGACAAAAATATCCGCCGGCAGGAAGGGTATTACTGACAAAGCCATCAAAATCAGACCCGCCAGGCTAAAGGGTGTAAGTATATCATTCAAAATATCTTGAAAACTAGATAGTGTAGAGGTTATGTTTTGAATGTTGTAAACGTTGTGGATTATAATATTCTTAGGTAAATACTGCGTTCTATTACCTAAATTGCTATCTCTGGTCAGAGGATCGTCTTAGGGGCGGAATAAGACTTCTCTTGCACATGATACAGAGGCAGTGAGACTTAAATATTGTGTTCACGAGATACCTCATTGTTTCACCAGTTTTTGCAAAATGAACTGGAATCCAGCGAGTAAATTAATGTTACTCGTTTTATCATAATTACTTAAATTAAAACTAAGTTTGAAAACAACTGTCAATATTCCAAAACAATACACTCATTTATTAGGAATACAGTTTTCAAAATGTTACAGCTGTTGAATGCTAAAATATTTAAAATATTCTGCACGCTATTTATTAATTTAAATTAAAGAAAGAAAGAAAAAGTATTTATTGGTTTCACACAGAACAAAACAAATGGCAAATGGGGTTTCGATTTCATCTCAAACAAACTGCCAGTGTGGAGCCCCTCTGCAGAAAGTGCACCACCTATCACTGCTACCATCTTCCTCCTATTACTTGCACTGTAACAAGATTAACTCGAAGCAAATGTTAGAGCTGTGCAGGTCGCTACATACTGGTCAAATACAATTTGAGTTATTCAACAGAATATATTGATAAAAAACCTCATTTTTGTTAATATTTTAGTAATTACATACCCGGATGGCAGTGCCATATTAAACTAACAACATTTATCCAATTGTTTACAGCTTCAAACTAAGCACTCCAAGTTCGTTCGTGACCTGGTCCGTGAGGTTGTAGGACACGCTCAGTATGAGAAGAGGGCAATGGAGTTGCTCAAGGTGAGTTTAAATTTCATATAAATTTAGAATTATGATAAGCATACCAATCTCTTGTTATCATGGAAGAACCAAAGCATAATCTGCAATTTGTTGCCAAACATTTTAATAGAAGCAAACAAATACATTCATATTTATTACTTTATTTTTTTCTGATCTGTTAAATTAAATTAGGTAACTGCGGCACTCAGAGATATTTAATGATTACTTAACCCGTCACTTAGTAAAGATTTGACATACTTTTGTATGACAAGACTGTCAAAACCTTTACTTAGTGATGGCCTAAGTAATCATTAAAGCTCTCTGAGTGCGGCACTATAAGTCTTGGCAAATATTGGTGATAGATGAAAGGTTCTGCTCTAATCACAAAAAATAATATTCTCCAGTTAGGACTCAATTCTTCTTTTGACTTGACTTCTCCATGGTTTTACATTTTTAAGATCAGCCAGCTAGGCCACTTAACTCTTATTTCCTTCCTCTACCTTGAGACTTAAGTACAAAGCTAAAAACTGCTTTCAACATTTCTTATTCTCATAAAAGTCTCGTTTTTCTAGGTCTCAAAAGACAAGCGCGCCCTGAAGTTCTTGAAGCGTCGTCTGGGCACACACATCCGTGCCAAGAGGAAGCGTGAAGAGCTCAGCAACGTCCTGACACAGATGAGGAAGGCCGCCGCACAAGCGCATCACGCCCCACACCCTGCTAAGTGAACAATAAACTAAGTAATACTTATGTGGTGTTTTATTGAAGTTTTTATTAGACCTGTTGAGAGGCATCCTGGCATTGCAACATGTTCACATAATTAACCTTTACCCTTTCCATGGCTTCAACACCCAATAACAGGTTCGATGAAAGGGAGTAAAACATGGTCCACCATGCAGGTAAAATTTTAACTGGTGCCCATATACATGTGAAACTCACAAGCAAATTACAGATAAAATGCTACCTTAAAGTAAGTGAAGGAGGACCATTCATACAATTGTCCTGTTATTGGTTGGGTGGGCCTGGACTCACTATTATGAAGTTCAGGACAACATACAATATAAAATAATAACCAACACAACACACTACCTCACACTTATTTTAAAAGTGCAACATGCAATTGTTATAGAATTCACTCTAAGCTTAATAGAAGCACTCGGTTCCAGGGTTGTGGGTTGTTCGAAAGAGATACCGCGGCACCGGAACAAAGGGCTAAGAACGAACAATGGCGGTTTCTAGTCGGTAGAAGTCGGACACTCCCTTCCGCTCCGCCAAGCGCGGGAGAAGTCATTAAATGACTTCTCACTCACCAAAAAAAAAACACTCGGTCTATAAGTACACATTACAAATGCTGCCTCTAATAATTATAAAGGTACTAGCTGTCACCCGCCGTTCGGCTCCTAAATGGTCGTAGCGTGATGTTAAATAGCCTCAAGAACAGGTTAATCAATTGCAAAATTATTTATTAGAATCAGAGTGGTACCTAGTTCCAGAGATTGGCGTGTTATCTTTATTATTATATTACTTGCTGCCTTAGTCCGTGTGAAATTATTATAAAAATACTTCTAGCTAGTGTTTCTATTAGAAAATAATTCAATCATGATTCGAAAGACACGTAGCGCCATCTATATCGTAAGAACGATATTATTGTTTTCTTTGAGAATTCCTTTTTTTCGGGATTATAGGTAAAACCGTATGTCCGTTTCCTGTACACATATTTTGCCAGGTCCTCCTAGTTCCTGAGCGCATTACTGAAATCCGCAGCTTGAAAATACTGAAAGACGTGTCGCTGATTCTACTACAAACAAGTATGCTTAAAATTCGCCGTGTGACACCCAGCGCTGCAAGGTACGACGAGAATTCATGAAATGCCAAGACAATGATAATTTATAATAGCTGCCAAGTTATAAAGTAGTAGTAGTAGTAGTAAGTGGTAGTAGTAGTGGTAGTTGGTAAGTGGGGTATCGTCACAGAATATCTCTATGATTGGTGATTTACATCTCTCATGAGAACATCTTGTTTCCAACCAAATTTTATGAATTGCAAACTTAGGATGCTGGGGCTACTCAATATGCAGGTACCTTCATAATTATCGGAGCTGCTTTTTTGATGTTTCCTCCTCATCTGTATTCTGTAGGTACCCTGTGAAGGGTCTCTTATTCTCTCATTTACACTAGGGTCTAAGTCTTCAGCCTCGATCACTAAAGAGCAAAAGAAAGCCATTCTTCAATTTATTGAGAAGAATTCTAGATTAGGACAACGACATGTTTTCAACATCGTATCCATCGTTAATTCGTTATTACGAACCTACTACGTAACTCACCGACCCACATCCATACAATATCATGCGTCATGAGAATAGCATTACTTAGGTAAACAAACAACCATAGGTCACACAAATATTTGTTCCGAAGCGCGGAATCGATTTCGTGACCCTGAAGACTGAAAGCGGTTACTTTACTTGCAGTGGCATTGCGTCAATTAGACCATTGTACCTTACTATTCTATAATATTTGTAGGTACTGTCGGTCCTCCTCAGGCTCGGTGGAGCGATAATGTTTTCAGGGTGACTCGTAGTACCTACCTACCAAACTAGATGAGGGTTGCTGAGAATCGATTCGCGATTTTTATGCGATTAAGGAGACCAATGTCCAGCAATGGACTGCTGAGCTCGTGATGATAACTTCAACAGAAGTTGAACAACAACCATCACATCATCATCATCATGTTTGTTGATAACAATCATCATGTCGACCCCAAAAAAGGTTAGGCAGATGATGATAGGTAATGTAGAATGTAACAAAGGCCCGCAGACCAACAAACGGCCCTCTATTTTCAGTAAACGCAGGTGGCCTGACATCTCAACGTATTTTCTTTATTTTAGACTTTCTCCTGTATCGTGTGTGCGTTTACAAACATTTAAACTCAGATACACAAACCAAACACCCCGACCCGAAACACTATCTGTAGGCCATACAAATATTTGTTCCTTGCGGGGATCGAACCCCCGACACGCAGCACAGGAGCAGCTGTCCAATCGCTCAGCCACTGCGCCAACCGTACCGTCAAGTTAGCGTGAAGGTTAGCAACTCTAAATATTTTTTTGGCTAAACAAACTTCGAACTCTGTAAAACTCGTAGGTAGCTATTAGGAATGTACAATTTTAGTGACTATCGAGCACAAAAAATTGTTAATTCAAGTTCTATTTGATTAGTCGATAACATAGAGATTTGTGTCGGTAAAGTATGTTTTGGCTTGCTTCCGCGACAAAGCCGGTTCAGATATTTTTATCAATAATAGTAGGTAGGTACTTACATTGTTAAGGTTTATTTTTGTATTTTTTTTTCGCCTCTATTAATAATATCTGCCACTCAGGTCGATCTTTAGGTTAAGCTGCGCTTGCCTAGGTTAGTCTGTGGATGGGTGACCGCCCATTACATACCGAGTTTTCTCCGTGCCTCGGAAAGCACGTTAAGCTGTTGGTCCCGGCTGCCATAGGTATAGGTACTTATAGATCTTTGATCTGGGTTTTGGAGGTCAGATAGACAGTCGCTCTACGTAAAATACCGATATTCAGCTGCATCCGGTTAGACTGGAAGCCGACCCCAACATAGTTGGGAAAAGGCTAGGCAGATGATGAAGACGACCCACTGACCCTAATATGCTAATGCAAGCACGTATATGGTTTAAGTAGGTAGGTAATACTTATGCAGCTACCTCCTTAGTGAGTTTTTTAGTTCTATAACCAAGTAGGTTACCTTCCTTACCTTCCTTTGGAATACAATGTTTGAGTAGCTATGCATGCAGTTGATAACTTGATACCATGGACCTAGAAAAATGCGTACGATTGGTCATAGTTTGTAGCAATTTCCATAAAACATAAGGTAGGTAAGTAGGTAGGTACCTACTTCTCATAGCCAGCCCAAGCTCAAGCTCTCAAGCTTAGCCCTGATTAGCCTGAACATGTTTTGAAGAAAAATAGCGAAACGCCCCGGAGCAGATAAAGAAGTATCTTTAAAGGAATAGAGTTAGCTATAGTTGATGATATCCTGAAATACTTGAATTTCCCGCTAAAACTAGAGAAAAAAGATGGCGGATGACGGATCTAAAATTAAGTCAATGACACCCAGTTTTTTAGTCCATTCTGCCTAACGACACTTTTGATAACTTTTTATCATTTGCGATAAAATATTTCGTAGTTTTATTTGTACTTTCGCGTCTGCGATCAAAGCAATAATACAATGAATCAGCTGTTTCTGATCACAGCTTGTACCCAATAAAAACTAAGCTTATTGGTGTTTGGAAATGGGTTCAGGAAAAAGTATGTTTTATAATAATACTTTTTGATCCAGTTATTCCTGAGTCCTAGCAGTAGGAATATTATATAGGCTGATGATGATGATGATCCAGTTATTTTACTATATTTAATTCTTATAATGTGCAAGTATTTTTTTTCAATATTACCTACATCATGACCGGTTAGGTATATTTGGGCGACATTTCGCGATGACCACCACCGCTGACACGAATAAAAAAATCTGACTGACCACCACTGGTGGATATCGGGTATCATCGGAATTTAGAGAAGATTTGTGACTAATGTATGGGTACCCCTACCTATTCTATTTATAGATCTTACATAACCGAGAAATCCCACTTTTCTTTCAGTCCGAGTATCAAACCTTGACAGCCGCGTTTGCAAGTAGACCAATGACCGATAAGGTATATAGAATTGGAACGAGGCTTGATTATTTAAACTTTCCACTAGGTGGCATAGCAACACCACACTGCAAGTGAGCCGTGTGAGGCTGTGTCAGTTCGTAAGTAGGGACAGCAACGAAAATAGGTACCTTCAATGACATTCTGTATATTATAGTGAGCCAAAAGAATCGGACACCCCAGCATTTTATGTTGGTACCTAAGTAGGCAGACTATAGTTTTTTTTTTTAATTAATAAACAACTTTTGTTTATTTTTAATTTAAATAAATCATCGATTGTTATTGCAGACGGTACCACATGACAGTCATGTTGTTAAAATAAAACATTTTCATAAAACATGATTCTGAGAATTTGAGGTCGAGTTCTTTATTATAGATCGTTTAGGTAGGTAGATATGTAGGTATAGGTAGGTACCCAACTACCCACCGAAACGAAAATCTGGAAAATAACATGTTGATTATTGTGTGTAAGTAATAAACATTTTTGCAAAAACATATTTATTATTGACACTTTATCTTTGCACTGTGATTATGACGCTTGTTATAACTAGAGGGGGTCTCAGAAAGGTCAGGCTATCGGGTTGCGTCAAGAAACTCGAGTAGATACGGCGCTACGTGGCACATCTCTCATTACTTTTGCATAGCAGTTACTGGTAATGTTACGTAGACTTGTTATCTACGTGTGAATAAACAACGAAAGTTCGTAACTAAACATTCAAGACTATATTTAGATTATCGTCATTACATCAGCCCATACCTACTGCTTCTGACTGAACATAAGGCATCTTGCTGTAATGCTGATTAATTTCTTTAGCATATTGAAGGATAGGAAATGGTTCACTCGTGAAAAGCGATGGTGAAATAGATCAGAGTGATGTCTGTGGCAGGTCACGGGAACAATGTGGGACTCCCCTACCGCATTCCCCTGAAACGTAAGGTGAAGATTTTTATAAAACCATGGTTAGACCTGCTGTCTTGTTGGGCCACTAAAGGGATGAATGAAAGGCAAATGCATGTGACTGAGATGTGTGGTGTAACGCGAATGGATAAAATACGGAATGAATGGGCAGGGCACATTGCCCACAGAACGGATGGCCGATGGGGCCGGCCACTAGGTGGACCGAGGACCGATGACCTGGTGAAGGTTGCGGGGCCCCGCTGGATGCGAGACGCACGGGACCGGTCAATGTGGCGACACCTGGGGGAGGCCTATGTCCAGCAGTGAACGTCTTTCGGCTGAAATTAAAAAAATGGTGAATGAAAAGAGAAAGTCTGAAAGACGAAAGTGACGCCACCACTGCGCCGGTGACTGAAAAGTTGTGCGGTAATCGGTTATCGTAGTACATGTGATGCGCAGGAATGAGGAAAATGTTGAGTACCTATATGAATGTAGATGGCTATAAGAGTAGAGGAAGACTAAACGACGATAAATGGACTGTGTGAAGGATGATTTGGCTAGAATGGAGACGTATGGTGAGATCATGAGATGACGAGCAATAGAGAAGTACCTACCTATGGAAGAACAAGGCACGCTGCGCCGTGCCTAAATCAATTTTAAGGCATAGAGCACACTAACCAGGGCCCCGAATCTGCTATTCAATAGCGTCAGAATGGTCTATCATTGATCTCATAATTGTCGATTTTGACAACACCAAACTTGGCAAAATCAACAAGAATGGTAGACCATTCTGACACTATTGAATAGCAGACTCGGGGCCCTGTCATTGTGCTCCATGGTATCATGGTATAAGGGCACGAGAATGATGATTGAAATAAAGGTAAAACATCGTGAAAAACTGGCATACACTCGAACCAGCAAAAAATTTAAGAAATGCGATAATCTCAAACCCGCGTTATGGATTAGGCACGCGTACGGTTTACAACTTGACACCACAAACGAGCCCTCTATTCCAGCAGTATGTATGAACGTTCTTGAAGAGTTCCATATTTGCTTTCGGCACTAAAAATATCCTGTTTGTTATCGACCGCTGTCATTACATTCGGCAATTGGCGTGCAAAATTGGAAGTCATGCATGACGCCGCTGAAGAAAAAGTGGATGACAAACCCCCTACCTAGGTAGGTACCTACCTACATCAGTGAATCTTGTACTGGTACGTCTGGTACACATGGGGACGACACACCGAGCTATAGATAGGTATCCAGTATAACCGAACGTCGCGTTGTATAAGGTTCCCGTACAACGAGAGATCAGTTTATACAAGTAATTGGATACTCTACCTGAAGAATCGCATTCGAGGAAGCACAACTGCCTCCATACATTTTTCTGTTGTGTTTGTTTTAAGGTCCAGAGGCGTCGATTCCCTGTAGGGAGTCGAATGTTATGCTATCTACATTAAAATAAAAGCGGTGGCAGTGTCCAAAAATCCAGCTACTGCACTTACATGAATTTGAACACATGGTACAGTCAGCATCAGAAGTAGATTAACACTACTCAAAGTTTCAAAGCAGGTTATTTATAAAAACTTGTTAAATATTACTCGTTAGTAGGTAACAAGTTATTAAAGAGCAAGGCGTATTTTAATGAATAACTTTCTGAAATATTAAGAATAATACCTGAAGTCTTGTACATCAACTAATTGAAATTCCGAAATGTTAAGCTACTTCTGTTGCTGACCGTACCTACAAACGTACTCCAATCCAAGGGCGGATCCAGGGGGGGGCACGGGGGCACGTGCCTCCCCCCAGACGGTTACGGAGTTTCCATCACAGTACATAGTTATTAGCGAAATCGAATTGTCAGAGCAATTCAGCAAAATTGGATTTTTCCTGGGGGCGGTGGGGGGGCACATGTAGTCTAGTCAACAATTAAGTGCTTTTGGGAAAAAAAAAATCTCCGCATCCGAAACATGTGGATAATAAAAAAAATACCAAAAACCTCTTGCTGACTAGACTTTATGTGCCCCCCCCTAAAAGAAATCCTGGATCCGCCCCTGCTCCAATCCCCTCAGTTCCACACTTACACGCTTCTCATAGGTACCACATTTAAGTACCTACTTTTTTATACCTTATCGTGTTACAGTTGCTATGCTGGCTAGCAGTTTTGATGGTGTTGAACTAGTCTAGAACAACGAGGCACTATAACCCGTTGGTCTAGTGACCGCAAGCGCGGCTGCTGAGCAATGCAATGAAGTCCTGGGTTCGATTCCTAGGTAGGGCAGTGTTATTGAGTTTTCCATCAAGAATTTCTCAGAAGCAGTCACGAAGTCGGGATTTGTGTCCGGTTGATGGCAAAAGTCTCGCCCCCAATAACATGGCGAAAAGTGGGTGTAAAAATGTGGGTCCTATGTGGGATACTATCCCACATAGGTAGCACATAGATAAGTTAGATAACACTATAACAGGCGGCGTGATGTTATGTTATGTTGTGAGCTAGGTATAGAATACGAAGAAAATATCAAAGAAAACACAACAGAAACAAGAAATCCGTCTACACTGGAACTAAGTACCTAATTACTGAAAGTCGCGGAACGGCGAAACTTGAGACTGAGAATTTCCTGGTACCTACTATTATAAAACGATGATTTGATTGAATACTTATTTACATTAAATGCCTTTTTTTTGGAGGGTGGGAAATCATCAAATGACTCCTCCCACTCTGGGCAGAGCGGTAGGGAGTGTCAGACTTCTTCTGACTAAAAACCACCCATGTTCCTTAGCCCTTTGTGCCGAGGGCGCGGTATCTCTTTCGAACAACCCGCAGCCCCGACGGGAGGTACGGAACCCTAAAAACATATTAATTGAAAACTTCCTCCTTTTTTGAGGTCGGTTGAAAATAGATCTTCTAGATTTAACTTGTCCAACGGACTAAGCGACATTCAAACTTCGAATGTTAAAGAAATTATGAGGTCAACTAAGCAAGCCTCGTTGATAACATGCATCATGTTTCATGTCAGTGAAGGTATTGATTGAAGCAGACTGTTAGAATGGGACAGTGATGTCTCAAATTCGTGTTACGTGACACAACCTTGACCGTGACTTAATGGTGATTAGTGTACCTACTTAACTTCCTTTACACACTGAACTCAGCAGACAAAGTGATGAGTATAAACCTATAAGCGCGTTACAACTCAGAGGTCTCTATATTTTTAGATAGTTCAAGCAAGGGTGTTGGTTGTACTTGTATTAATTACCGTATCAACTGTTTATCTCCCTAGTTAAAGAAGTTATCTAAGGTCAGAGGAATACTACAATTCAGGCGATATCTTCTTAAAATTAACACTATTATTTAGCTCATTTTCTGACCCGGCGTCAACTAGATTATAAAGCACCGACACAGAATAGTGCAAAAAACCATATTCTAACCAAAGTCTAACTTGCAGTTTTTTTTTTTGGAACGAAGTTCCTTATCGCGCGTTGTGAAAGGGGGCTAGACGGAAAAAGTTGTTACGAAAAGTTGTCACGACACTTTTTGCTATAGTAAGCTATTGTAAGCTGTGCGGCGTCGCATGTTTCTCTGTCTGTCTCTCTCTCTCTCTTATAGAAAGCAAGCCAGATATTTTCATTTCTACGTTTCTTTTTTTATTTTTATATATATGTGTCGCAGCGGGAGTCGTAGATTTAAGAAACTTGCAACATTTGTTACAAGATGGCGGTAGTGATGTCATTGTTGGCAAGTAAAAGTGGGGTGGGCGACAACGGTGCGGACAGTCTGCCTGAGAACGTGCGCGTGAGCGGACGACCTTACAACCTCCATCCATTTTCTATCGTGATTATTGATTATTGTGATGTGATTCTATAAAGTTTGTGAAATGATTAAAGAAGGTCTACGCTATTTGTTCGTGGTATTATTTCTTGTTTTCTGAAGTTGTATAAGGAGGAAGGTTTGCCCAAAAATAACATTCTTGTTACCTCTCCGTTATCAGAAGTGGGATGTGATCCACGTTCTGTACTACAGCCCACGTTGAACAATAGTGAATGGAAAATGATATTAGAGCAATAAAATCAAAAATGCAGCAGGAATTGAAGGCACTATCCTACTTAAAAAGAACGGTGCTGAATAGTGACTACAACAGTGACAACCCTGGTCCAAAGCAACGCAAGCTGATGTCGACCCCGGTTAAATGTGCGCATTGTGGGAGAGTGGGCCGCCATATTTCTGTGTGTGCCTCACGGAGAAGCAAATAAACTTGCAACCACTTCGAAACTTACAACAACAGAGATCATAATTACGTTACAACTGTCGGAACGTCATCGGACACAAAGCATCAAGATGCCCTCGGGGTGCCAGTACAGAAGCAACGACGACCGCTGCTAGTCCAACTAGCAAGCCGGTAGAACGGCGGCGTGTTGAAATCTGCGCAGTCAGTACACCAATGGGACGTCTAGAACACCTCGGTGAGTTCTTTTCATTTTGTTATGATTCTGGAGCGTAGTGTTCATTAATGAGAGATTATATTTTGTGTAATTTAATAGTGAGCGTAATTATAGTGTCGTTACTACGACGGGTATAGGTCAAACTTCCGTGAATAGTAACCTGAACATTTTAGTTAATGTTGTCAAAAAATCAAAGTCAAAGTCAAAGCATTTATTTCAATTCAACCATTACCAGGTACTTTTGAATGTCAGGAGAACAATTCATAAAACTAAACTACGAGTGCAATACGTCATCCCGAAAGCCACCACGCCGAATCACACTTGATATTGGTAACATTAGTTTGGATATTGTTTTTCATGTTTTACCTGACAACATGACATAGTGATTGGACGTGAAATTTTGATTTATGACTCGGTAATTAACATGACGTCTTCTAGACGAGTGTAGAGTCGAGTGTAGAGTCGAGTGTAGAGTCGAGTGTAGAGTCGAGTGTAGAGTCGAGTGTAGAGTCGAGTGTAGAGTCGAGTGTAGAGTCGAGTGTAGAGTCGAGTGTAGAGTCGAGTGTAGAGTCGAGTGTAGAGTCGAGTGTAGAGTCGAGTGTAGAGTCGAGTGTAGAGTCGAGTGTAGAGTCGAGTGTAGAGTCGAGTGTAGAGTTGAGCCGAGTGTAGAGTCGAATGTAGAGTTGAGCCGAGTGTAGAGTCGAATGTAGAGTCGAGTGTCGAATTACGTACCATTTTAAATGTAGAGTCAGGTGCAGTTAAAAATGTCATTGATACCGACGTTTCTCCGGATATCAAAGCAAGACTAACTTTAATTTTAAGTCAATTCTCAAACAACTTTATTATTGGAACAACACCTAGCTCTCCTGCAAATACTGACCCTATGGAAATATGACTCAAAGATCCCAATAAAACGGTTTATCGTTGTCCTTATCCGTTGAGTCCCCAGGAAAGACAGGTAGTACGCAATAAAATTGAAGACCAGCTCTCCTTTAATGTGATCCACCCGAGCTCGTCACCTTTTGCCAGCCCTAATCTTCTGGTGAAGACGAAGGAAGGCAGCGACCGCATGTGCGTTGATTGTTGCGAATTGAACGATAATACCTGAGAGATTTCCATTGCCATTGATTCCGATCCAATTAATAGAGCTAGTTCTATTTGTGCTTTAAAAAAAAATGTTTGATCTTGTTTGGCGCGCCGACGTGAGTAATTGTAGATCAGGCACGTTGTTTTGCAAGTACTGACTTCTGCAAGTTGGTTCCTCTCAAAATATTAGTTTGCAAGGATTATGAGCACTCTAAAGATATGCTCACGATCGCCTTAGAAAAATGCCTGATTCTAATGTTCCAATGGAAATTAATGATGATGAGACTAATGAATGAACCTGTTTAATCTTTGGAGTCGTAAATCTTTTACTTTTACCATTACGCTATCTCTGGCTAGGCGAGTTATGTTGACTATCGCTGGTTAAGCGTTAGTAGTGTAATCACTGGTTAAGCGGATTAGGATGTGCTTTCGCTGGTTAAGAGCTTTCGCTGGTTAAGCGTTAGTAGTGTAATCGCTGGTTAAGCGGATTACGTTGAGCTTTCGCTGTTTAAGCGTTAGTGATTGAATCGCTTATTAAGCGTGTTATGATGTACTTTCACTGGTTAAGCGTTGGTAAGTGTAATCGCTGGTTAAGCGGATTACGTTAAGCTTTCGCTGGTTAAGCGTTAGTGCTTAAATCGCTGGTTAAGCGTGGTATGTGCTTTCGCTGGTTAAGCGTTAATGGATTAATATCGCTGGTTAAGCGTGTTATGATGTAAATTTCGCTAGGTAAGTGTTAGTGGGTTAATATCGCTGGTTAAGCGTTATTATTATCACTGGTTAAGTGATGCCGCTGGTTAAGCGATGCCGCGGGTTAAGTGATGCCGCTGGTTAAGCGATGCGACTGGTTAAGTGATGCCGCTGGTTAAGCGATGCCACTGGTTAAGTGATGCCGCTGGTTAAGTGATGCCGCTGGTTAAGTGATGCCGCTGGTTAAGCGATGCCGCTGGTTAAGTGATGCCGCTGGTTAAGCGATGCCACTGGTTAAGTGATGCCGCTGGTTAAGTGATGCCGCTGGTTAAGTGATGCCGCTGGTTAAGCGATGCCGCTGGTAAAGCGATGTCATGGTTAAGCTGACCAATCCTGGTCAGGCATGGCCGAAACAAAGTAATGTACACAGAACTTTCTATTTCAGATGAGCCACACGGGGACGTGTGAGGCGCAGGACGGCCGTGTCGCAGCGGGAGTCGTAGATTTAAGAAACTTGCAACATTTGTTACAAGATGGCGGTAGTGATGTCATTGTTGGCAAGTAAAAGTGGGGTGGGCGACAACGGTGCGGACAGTCTGCCTGAGAACGTGCGCGTGAGCGGACGACCTTACAACCTCCATCCATTTTCTATCGTGATTATTGATTATTGTGATGTGATTCTATAAAGTTTGTGAAATGATTAAAGAAGGTCTACGCTATTTGTTCGTGGTATTATTTCTTGTTTTCTGAAGTTGTATAAGGAGGAAGGTTTGCCCAAAAATAACATTCTTGTTACCTCTCCGTTATATGTATTTTTTTTTTTACATAATAAAAAATAATAACAATAACTTCGTTCCATCCGGGTGTTCCTTGACACCTCTCAAGTTTTTTTTTGCATAATTGTTTTGCTCTTGACCTCGATCACGCCTGATGGAAAGCGATGAATGAGGTCTATGATAGAACGAGCGTGGCCAGAAGATCGCTGTTAATGTAGGAGGGAATACAGAATAACAGATACCGCCAGAGTTCCACACTTTGGCTGGCTAGACCAGGTAATAAATTAGTGGCTTTGACGGCACGTTTGGCGCAGTGGCTGAGCGATTGGACTGCTGCGCTGCGTGTCGCGGGTTCGATCCCCGCACGGAACAAATATTTGTATGGCC
Organism: Diarsia brunnea; assembly: GCA_949774965.1. Classification (NCBI taxonomy): domain Eukaryota; kingdom Metazoa; phylum Arthropoda; class Insecta; order Lepidoptera; family Noctuidae; genus Diarsia; species Diarsia brunnea. Next base: position 3,887,788 of record OX459014.1, on the reverse strand, counting down.
TACAGATAGTTGTTCGGGGTCTGGGTATTTGTGTATGTGAGTTTAAATGTTTGTGAACGCACCCACGATTGGCCACACCACAATACAGAGAAATTCCTAGTGTGGGGCTACGTATTTAAAAAATATAATAAATAGGTATGCAGCAGAATGAAACTGTTTTTTGTTGTTGACTGTACGGTCTGCATTTAAATTAAATGAGTTCGTTATTCGAGCATTAACGAAAAGCAATGAAATTGCATGTCACCATAATATAGTTTTCAACTAACAAGACCTTGAATTCCATTTATTTGAGTGCAGCAAATTATCGCTGAAGGTAAGATAGGTACCTTCGGGAAGTACCAAGGGAAGACTGGTACCATAGGAGGTACCGCCTGCCCCATTCTTTTACGTGTCATTCTCTAATGACAATAAAAATCGATTTTCAAGTACCTAGATATAAAAGAAAACCTACCTACCTACTTAGTTGAGATTTTAAGAAATCAAAAATAATTAGAAGAAAGTCCGATGACTAAAAATAGTTTACTAACTGCCGCACTCAGACGTTTAATGATTACCTACTATAGTTATGCCGTCACTTATTAAAGGTTTTGTACTTATTTCAAATCTTGTCGCAGTTGTCTTTTTTTTCTTAGTCAAGATGCAAAATAGACACTTTGCATCATGTTTGTTTGGTTTAATTGGCTTCCTATGGTATTAACCATAGGAAGCCAATTAAACCCCATTGATGAATTCAATATTTACGTCCACTTGCACGTTCATGTCATGAATAAAAACAGCTGGTAAGTACGGTCAGCAGCAGAAGTAGCTTAATATTTCGGAATTTTAATTATTGGATAAACAGGACTCCAGCTATCGTTTTTAATATTTCAAAAGATTATTCTTCAAAATGATCCTAATTCTTCAATAACTTGTCAGTAACGAGTATTTAAGTAACAAGATTTTATTAAAAAACCTGCTTTGAAACGTTGAGTAGTGTTAATCTACTTCTGATGCTGACTGTACCTCCGCCAACTTGGTTTTCCAAATATTAAAATAAACAACTTTTTAACTTGGGCATAGATACAATTTTATCACCATTTTATTTTAATATTATCGGCCAGTATTGTGCAATAAACGATAACTCCTAATCTAGATCGTTGAGTTAGTGTGTATTTTTGTGACGGATAGACGCGCCCACTGACAAACAATTTACATCATTGGCCCGTGACCTTAGGGTCAGTTTTCATATCGATACTGTTAAGACTTGTACTGTGATGTAACAAGGTCATTTGAGATGTGTACGATGTTTGATACAATGAGAGCAAGCAAAGATCTCTGTAACGAGATGGCTGATGAAAATAAAGTGGGTACTGTCGACAACGAAAGTCCAATGACTCCACTGTTACCATGGTGATGGTGCACAGTCAACCAGCAGCGCCAGCACCTTTAATTCGGAGTAAAGCGCGACTTTTTTTTTAGAAACTTCTTATGGTTATACAAGTCCAGAGATGTAGATGTTAAACTGAGTGGTTGGGGTAACGATTGGTACCTAATACTGCGAGTACCTACCTACCTATATTAAGGTAGGTAGGTATACAATCCTGTATGGAACTGAATTAATGTCGACGATGTTCTACAGCGACTTCTCATTTAAGCCTTTTGGGGCTAGAAACTAAGAAATACGAGTGCTAATACGATCCCTCCTCTGACATAGGTACCTACTTAGATAGGTTAGGTAGGGATAGAAACTTTGCTATTTCTGTGAAATTTACCTAAGCACTGACTTGGTGGCAACTCACTCCGATAGTGTTATGTTATGTTAAGTGAATCAAATCGTATTCAATAAAATAAATAATCAGTGTTTTGCCAAAGCAGCCACCTCGAAGGTAGAAATCGATATCAATGAAACCTTTAGTTTGACCGAGTTTCGTGACAGTTTCACAAACATTGTTTGGTGAACTTCTCAAGGATAATAACTGGACAACAATGACGTTATGTAACTTGCAAGTTGTACACACGGCTACGCTGATCTCGCACTGTACAGAAATCCTATACAATGCGAGACCAGCTTATACTAGAAATGTATAGCTTGATGTGTAGCCGTGTGTACTTAGTTTTTTTTTAAACAGGGATATTTTCAAGTAGGTACCTATTTCAGGAATATTTGCGGCAAGCAAATGCGACTATAATAGCATTGAAAAAGGACATAATTCGGTACCAACAGGGACATATTGTATCCATCCATTGACCCAGGTAACGGCCAGGTAGGCAATCCAATCTTTGGGACGTCTTTGAAATTCCGGTAAGCATAAAAAACGGGTCGTCCCGAATTTCTCTCGTAAAGAAAGGGTGTGTTACTGCCCGGTGCGGACTTTGAATAATATCAAGTATACCCAAGGTCTGCCTTCACTAAAAATAGCCTTTTCTTTGACATTCCCCGCTTTGTGCTACTGTTACCCTTCGCGACCAACCAAGGTATTATGACTATTATAACCTTCGTTTCTTTGAGCTCCTTGTTTAGAAAAATAAGTACCTAGGTCAGAGAGTCTAGCTCAAACTACAAGGACTTTGGATCAAGATTTGCTTTTGACGTGATCAATGGCGGATATAGCCAATTTATGTTTATATGTTTAAAAGGACACCTCACACCTGTCCTTTTAAGCTTTTATGAACCAAAATCTTACTTAGTAAGCACTGATTACGTACCAACTAAGTAAGATCTTGGCTCTTATTAGATTAAACATATTGATGGGTGGACAACGACCTTTAGGTTTTCCGCCACGCTACGCCACTAATTACAAGGCTACAACGTAATAGACGATGTTTGCGTGTGAATGAAAACCGAATTTGGAACAGACAGACCTGTGCTGTGACATCACCATAAACAACAACTATTAATTTATTCATAGACGGAATTATGTTTTTCAAATGCTGGTTGTAAAATGTAAGTTAAACACTAAATAGGTAGTAGAAAACGTCATAATTTTCAGTAAAGCGCCGCAGGTTGTTAAACTTTTTTCGACATTTTATCATCAAATAGATCTTTTAGCCAATAAAATAATCGTTTAGTTAAATCCTTTTTATTTATTATCTTAATAGTAGTTATCAGAACCAAATATACATAATTCTTTTATATAAAATTTAGAAAAAAATATACAGTACGAGGCAATTTTGTTTTTTCTATAGATACCTAGTTAGGTAGGTACATCAATTTGCTACTATGTAATTTATTTACTATAATAAAATTTTGCCAATTATAACAATAGCCTTGAATAATGCGGCGCATTTATAACGATTAGCCAATCTAAGAACAATTATTACAGTAATTTAGAATTTTTTTTATGAAAAGAAAAGGTAAAACTTAATACATTTTATCCTAGGTAGTTGTAACACAAACAACTTAAACTAGACTGAAAAAAAAAATACATTAAAATACACAGTAGGATGCTTGCAGCTTCACTATTCTTGCTTACATTTTTTTTTACAACAATCCAAAACTTTCCATGCATTTCATAGGTTTCTAACTATAAATTCTTTTTAAGCACATTATTTATATGTACTTAATTGCATGTAAAAAATAACCTTTTGTTGCACAATGGATTTGAAAAATCTATGTTTTTTTAAGTTCATCAAAAATGTGTTTATTTATTTATCAAAAGTATTTGAATATACAACGAAATCCAAATCAAAGATAAAATATTCCATTATTCTTCTGATAAAAATATACCTACCATAAATATGGCTGATTACATTCTTTATTGTCTTAGCCATAGCAAGGTCAGATTATTTAGTCCAAAAAAATATTGTTTAAAATATGTCTAGTTTGCACAAAAAATGTTAGTCCAAAACTTAGGTACATATTGGATCAAATACACTATGAATTGATTAATACACAAAGATTTTAGTTTAAAAACATAGTTTTCCTCTATTTGACATCACTGTTACAAATAATTAACGACCATGTGTGTATAAATGCTACATTGTTTTAAGTATGAAATTAGAATAGATACACCCTTAACATCCTAGCTGCTCTTAGAGATACATAGTTTTACAACTAAAAATGTCTTTTATTTTAAACTATCAATTGATTTTGTCTATAAAACAGTTTCGGTGAGGTTCTCAGGAGAATATATGGAAGTAAACAGCTAAAAATACAAATGCAGACCTAATTTCCAAAAATGATAATGGTGTAAATGGAATGAAGTGTTATCTGGCAGAACAAAGTATTTTATGTTTAAAATTTCATTTAAAATGATAACATGCTAAATTAATTTATAACATTACCAAAATGGCATTTGCATAAAAGAGGGTAGAAATATTTGCTTTTTAAAATTGTAAAGCTGTTTCGCAAAATGCAACTCATTTTTGTATAAAATTGGCAATTTCTTTTCAGAATACCATGTTTTTCTCTAAATAATACATTTTATCTTCTTAACAAATTAATCACTTACTTGCTTATCGCCATGTCTGATTCCTAACTGGATCGGAGTCAGACAACTGAGCTCCGACAAAAATCTTCCTTCACTTTCATTGCTCAATATAAACTAACATTTTTTTTTCATAACAAGTATATGTAACACTAAGATTTACTCAAGCCATTATAACAGTAATGATACGAGTTACATGCCATTTTATTTTATGATAAAAATCATAACGTTCACCTAAATTTAAGTAAAATATCATGTAAAATAAAGAAAATTATACTAATATGGAACATTAGAAAATAGGTAGGAGACAGATTCACCATTGTGTGTACGTCTCACGGCCTCCGCAAGCATCATGGACACATCAATACACTGGATTTTGGGACACTCCTGCATGTGCCTCTCCTGAGGGATTGTGTTTGTGACGACAACTGCTTCTAAACACGCATTGTTGATCCTTGAGATAGCAGGTCCAGAAAAAATACCATGCGTAAGTATGGCATACACTTTGATTGCTCCAGCTTCTATCAGTTTCTCTGCAGCGTGACAGATAGTTCCACAAGTATCTGCCATATCGTCCACTAAGATAGCTGTCCGGTCCTTCACATCACCAACAAGTACCATTGAAGCTACCTCGTTAGCCTTTTTCCTCTCCTTGTGAATCAGAGCAAACTCAACATTCAATCTGTCAGCAATGGATGTGACTCTCTTGGCTCCTCCTGCATCAGGAGACACTACAATACTGGTCTTCCAGTCAGGAATATTCTCTTTGATCCATTTCAGGACAGCAGGTTCAGCAAAGAGGTTATCCACAGGAATGTCGAAAAATCCTTGAATCTGAGACGCATGGAGGTCCATTGTGATGATGTGGTCGGCGCCCGACACCGATAGGATATTGGCGACCAGTTTAGCGGTGATCGGCGCTCTGCTCTTGTCCTTCTTGTCTTGCCGCGCGTACGGGAAGCACGGAATCACGGCTGTCACCCGAGACGCAGATGCAATCTTACACGCATTAATCATGATCAGCAACTCCATCAGGTTGTCATTTATCTCGCCGCTGCCGCTCTGCACAATGTAAACATCCTCGCCACGTACGGATTCACCTATTTCCACGCATGTTTCCATGTTGCTAAACTTCTTGGTTACAACTTTTCCTAGATCAATGCCCAAACGATCGACGATTTTCTGAGCCAGGTCAGGGTGGGAGCTCCCGCTGAACACTTTGATGTTAGGCATTCTGGTGGTTATAGGTAAGGATACGTGATCTAATTTATTTACTACTTCTTGTATAGTTACGGTTGATTTCATCAGCACAGCACCGATACGACCCTTCGACCGTCACTCGCGGTATATGTGACGGGAATAACAAGATGAACTATTTATGTGTGTCTAATTACCGATAAGAGACATCAGCGGCAACGTGGGGACCGCCGCGCCGTGCTGTAAATACGCACCGCACTTGACCACACTTCACGCGTTCGTCTTGTCTCGCACGTTTTTTATTTTACTAAAATTGATTTGACCTGTCAAGAATGTCAAGAACAATGAACTGTTTATGTTACGAACCCTGTGCCAAAATATTTCAAAAATTATAACATATGTTTTCCCTGTTGTGACTGAAAGTGTAACATTATTTGTTGGCCTGTAAGAGTTGGTGAATTTAACAAAGATTATTAATATCCGTGGCAAAATCGATTTATACATTTGTTTTCGTTTAAAAAATACTTTGAATGTGTTTGAAAACATTGTAATAAGTTGAATCTTAAAATGAACGTACCCGTGACCGGTTTAAGTGAAAAAAAAACGTGAATAAAAACTAGCAGAACAAGTTTATATTATTTAAAATTTTGTGTTCCGTTGACGAAATCAACTGTTGAAAAGGTGCTTCCGGTGTGATAGTCCAGAAAATATCAATTATAAGAAATGCTTTGTATCCCACAAATAAGTAACTTGCTGATCCAAGCATCATCATCATCATTCTCTTGCCCTTATCCCAATTCATTTGGGGTCGGCGCAGCATGTCTTCCTCTTCCATACTTCTCTGTTTCTCGTCATCTCATGAGACACCTCCTTTTTTAACATATCATTTTCACAGTCCATCCATCGTTTCTTTGGTCTTCCTCTACTCGTATATCTGTCCACATTCATTTAAAACCTTCCTCACAACATTTTCCTCGTTCCTCCGCATCACATGCCCATACCACGACAACCGAATTCCACACAACTTTTCAGTCACCGGCGCCACTTTCAGACTTCCTCATAAGTACTCATTCCTTATTTTATCCATTCGCGTAACACCGCACATCCCCATAAGCATTCTCATCTCAGCCACATGCAAATGCCTTTCATTCATCCCTTTTGTGGCCCAACATTCTGATTCATACAAGACAGCAGGTCTAACCATTGTTTTATAAATCTTCCCCTCTAATTTAAGGGGAAAGCGGAAGTCGCAGATTGTTCCCTTGTGGATCTAAGCAATATTCAAATAAAAATCAAATGATTTCGATTCCTGCTGACCCAATGTAAGGACCAATGTGGTAGTTCTAAATCGTCGTTAAAATCGACTAAATACCATCAAAAGTTGTGCAGCACTATAAACCAAAAGAAAAAAAAACAAACAATGTCGTTGTTTTTTGTCAATGTCAAATTGAAAACAAACTGTAATCAAAATCAAATGATCGCGAATGAAGTTCCAGTTTTTATAATAATTACTTCTTGTAGATTTTGACAAAAATGTGATACAAAGTCTTTTGTTTAAGATATAGTAACTAACAAGAACATTAACAAAAATAATGGGTGAAGAATCAAGGAATATCAAAGATGACAAAAAGAAGATAGTTCGTTGTATGGAATGGTTGCAAAAACAAAATGATGAAGACACAGAAAAGTTATCATTAGAAAATAAAAATGACATACAATTTATTATACAAAATCATGCAGCAAGAAAGAACTTTTTACTGGCTGTTGCTGAAGACGATGCAACAGTACCTGCAGGCGTCAATGAGCGTACACTTGAACCTATAGCTGTGGTATGTGAAACAAACGTAATTTTTTTTATAATACAGTCAGTACATAAACAACATAATTTGCGGTTATTACACGACTGCCCCAAAAAAAAGAGTGTTATGTTTTTTTTTATTAATGTTCTACCATCATTACATTCATAATGTAGTCTTATTACATACATTGTTCAAAATTAACCCAATCAAACACCACAATTTTAATGCATGTTTTTTGTTGTTGAACACTCCAGTCAGTCACAGCCCACTGCTGGATATGGGCCTCCCCGTAACTTCGCCGTAAAACCCCATCTATATTATACAGACAGTGTTATGAAAAGTAGGCAAAGAAAGTTGTACAATAGGGATTTGACCAAACAGCATGTGTGATTTTTAGATTGTGGTAGATAGTCAATATCTTGTGCCCTTGTACTTTATTTACACCTGGTATTATTCACACATGTACCTATGTATTATCACAACATGAGTGATTAACAATGTTTTGTTTTAACACTATTAATGATAAAGGGAACACTTTCGCTACCACAATTTTCGGCTCAAAAATGTAATTGTTACTGGTAGGTATGCTATTGTTGGTCAAGGTTGTTTAAAGACTTAACAATCACTCAGTAAATATTCAAAGATAAAAAAAAGAAATATTTTGTACTAAATTGGCATGAGGCACAGGTTCCATTAGTTTAGCTGCGTTATTAACCTGTGAAAGTCTCTGTAGAGATCTCTGTCTTGAAATGGTCAACTACAGTAGGTACTTTCACAAGTTATTATACCTTCTGACTGGGACTGTAGCTTCATATTTTGTTTTCAACATTTTTTTTTGATTTAATATGAACATGATTGTTTTAGTGATTAAATATTTATCTCCAATATAGTGTTATTGGATCTCTAGTAGAAACTACAAAATTATGTGCTAGTCTATAAAAATTGGAACAAATACAATTTTTTTTATTTTTTTATAATAACGTTGCCCCACACTAGGAATTTCTCCTGTATCGTGGATGCGTTTACAAACATTGAAACTCACATACACAGAACACCCAGACCCGAAACAACTATCTGTAGGCCATACAAATATTTGTTTCGTGCGGGGATCGTACCCGCGACATGCAGCGCAGCAGTCCAATCGCTCAGTCACTGCGCCAACCGTGCCGTCTAATTAACCCAGTAACAGGATTGTGGAGGTCAGATAGGTTACACCATGTAATATATTGGTATTCAGCTGCATCCTGTTCGACTGAAAGCCGACCATAACATAGTTTGGGAAATGACGTACATGATGTGTGTGTGTACATTCGTTGACGATTCATAATTTACATTACATAGCATGTTTATTTAATCCTTACAGTCTCGGCGTAAGCTGCGAGTCGCCAACCTGCAAATGGAATGTGAATGGCAGTCATGTCGCGGCACCTTCGTTGATTATGAGCTGTACCAGAAACATGTCCTTAAGCACTCTTCAGACATGCATGTCATTGAGAAAGAATCTGGAGGTATGTTATAAAATGCTTGATTTATTTATTTACACAAAGCTAGCATTTGTCTACTTTTGGTTGAACATACTTGGATCAACATACTGGGATCAAAGTATTGTATGTCGGTCCCAACACTGGTCATGTACAGATGCTATCACATCAAGCTACCCCGAACTGATAAATTTTCCGAATCAACCTTGAACCTAATGCTTTAGCAATAAAGTAGAAAATCTGTTAAAGAAATTTGGCATATTGTAGTAGTCTGATGTGGTGGTATCTGTGCCTGTGTTTAAAATTTCATCCAAATCGGCTTGTCAGATAAAGTGTGAAAAAATTGCAGACAACTAAGTTACACTCTCATTTATTATATTAGCATTGACAAGTACTTAGTAGCTAGCTGCGTGAGGTCCTGCGTTCGATTCCCGAGTCAGGCAAAGTGTTATTGGGTTTTTCTGAGGGAGATATCACAACCACAGCACCTTGTTTGCTGTAGCCGAAATTCGAATATTCTAACCTCTATTATGGATTAATATGCCAACAAGATTCAAAACATATTATGCATACAATAAAACCATATTAAAACCCAGAAGTTGGCTCATATAGACCAAAGTATTTCGGTAACCTATGAACTCTCCGCGAGATCAGCGTTCAGCAACACCAAGGGGATGCTTGCCTTTCTCAGGGAGTTGTGGTGAATCGGCTAGTATTCCTAATTGTACGCAAAATAAGCTCTTTGGACTCGGTGTTGCGGACACCAGCCCATTATACACTACAACCATAATAAAATTAGATAGGTAAGTGCTGTTATGCATGCTAATTATAGGAATACACATACGCTACTGTTTTCTATGATGTATTTACTTATTATTTGCATAAACATACCGACAGTGATGTAATCACCACTTGATGAAATAAAATTGATTGAATTAGTTGTTGTTGATATTGTAACTTGTTGTTATTGTAAATTATTAAGTGATGGAAATATAGATTATTGTTATGAATAAAACTATTCCCAGCTTTGGAGGAAAATATTGTTTGTTGTCATCTTTGTGGCATATTTTGTGTGCGTCTCGTTAAGGTGAATGCTCCAACTAGCCCGCGAAATTCAATTTTTTTTACGTTTTTTGCAATTTGCAGGTCAGTGTTAGTTTGTATGTTGATTAGAACATTAATTGCGGCTGTAAGACGTATGTAGTTACAGAAATATAATTATCAAAATCATCAATACAAGCCTCCAAGTTCATAAAGGTGCAGGAACTTGAAAAAGTCATTTTTGCACCTTTATGAACTTGGAGGCTTGTATTGATGATTTTGATGATTATAATTCTGTAAGTACATACGTCTTACAGCCGCAATTAATATTCTAATCAACATACAAACTAACACTGACCTGCAAATTGCAAAAAACTTAAGAAAATTTGAATTTCGCGGGGTGGTTGGAGCATTCACCTTAAGTTATTCTAAACTTTCGTCATAACTTGTCTTCCGTATAGAAAATGTAGGTCATATCTTGGTCCTACTCCTAGGCCCCATCCTCGGGCGATGCGACTAAACGTCAAGCGAAACGAGTGCGCGTAACATTTCTTTTGGGTTGGCCCATGCTCTGAAGGTAAACGTACACTTATCTGATCCGAAGGAGCCGAAAGATATGAATTTTAGAACTACTTGTATGAAATCTTATGAAACCTCTCACACATATCCACGCGGGATGAATAGATTACGTTATACGTATAATAGAAAGTATTGCTCGGCGGCACGGTGCATTCTTACGCCGCAGATAAGTGTGCGTTTGCCTCTAACTACTTCTTTAACTTATTTATCAGCAGTCGCTGTTAAAAGACGCGAGGGCCTAACAATCTGTTTTCTTTTACCAGCTGAATACGTCTGCCTCTGGGACGTATGCGGCCACAAAACATCAGACTTCAACGAGATGGTGCGTCACTTGAACTACCACGCTTACCATGGCAAGTTGATGGCTATCGGCTTCAACGGCAGAGCAACACTGAAGCTAGACCAGTGTAAAAAGGACTCCAGCAAACGAAACCAGATACCTTTACAAGTTAACGATTATACTTGCATGTGGGTTGGGTGTGATGACACACAGAAGTATAACGCAATACAGGTGAGTTGTCATGTGGTAAGTACAGGGTGTAAACGAACCCTTCACGCATCCGACAACCAAGCATTCTGTACATCAAACCAAGTACCCCTATGCAAAATTTTTTGCTGGGAAATTACTTTTTTTTTTGGGTCAAAAATCACATTTTACGGTAAAACTCAAAGTAGCACTCTTAAAACATTGTGCTAGTGGATGCTTTGAATAGTAAACGGGTCATGGAGGTAATTTAAGTAAAGTTAAAACCTGAAATACTAGGATTTACAAAAACAGCTGTGAAAAATTTGGAACTTTGACCCGCAATATCTCCGCAACTAGGAGGTTCCCAGGTATGGTCTAGAACAAAAAATGACCACAGTGGTGGGGAGAACAAATGCCCTTCGTTTGCGTTAAGGGTACTTTTCAAATTCAAATTCAAATTCATTTATTTGCAAAAACACGTGTAGATAATTTACATGTTATTAATATGCTCATTATAGGTGTTAAGATAATGTCTTTGGCTCAACATGTTTGACCATGACTGGTGTACAAATTAGGTCGAAAGACCACAACATTTCATTATAATTAAAATACAAAGAATAAAATACAAATAAATCAACAATTAAAATCAAAATAAAAAATAAATAAAATTGGTAAATAGTCAAGCGATTCAAAATTAATGGAATAAAATTAATTTGCGTTCTCAGAGCGATTTGTCATTTAAAAATTCATTAATATTATAATATGTTTTTTCCGTCAGTATTTTTTTTAATGTTTTCTTAAACTGGTCTGTGTTTAGAAGTTTTAAGCATTTAGGGATATTATTATAAATTATCGGCGCTCTGCATACAACACTTTTATAAAGTAGCGCTGTCTTAGATGGCTGAACACGAAGTTTACTGTTATCCCGGCGATTCCGTATTACAGTGTCTGACATTCGAGGAAACAAATGGGGGTTTTTTCTAACAAATAAGGCGATCTCTAAAATATAAAGTGACGGCAGAGTGAGGATTTTATGCTTAGTAAAAAATGGTTTACAGCTCTCCGTACTTTGGATACCGAACATGGCACGTATGCATCGTTTTACACCCTTTATCTATCAACTATTAATACTGGTATTCCTCTGCATCCGGTTAGACTGGAACCTGATCCCAACATCGTTGGCAGATGATGATGATCCGTCAACCATTCGATATAATTCCTCAAATTTATAAGTGGGGCTATATGGTGAAATCTGAATCCATACGAGATACCTAAAAAGTTTTTTTTATTTTTATTTAAAACGATTACATTATGTTATGTATCCAAGCATTGCAGCAATGTCAACAGATTTGCTGTGTTTATTGAAGAGTTTCATGGTATATCTCCGAAGATCAGCATCAGATCTTCACCAAACTTAAACCGCTATAGAATAATATTCTTCAAAAAAAAAAAACATCAAAATCTATTCACAATTGGCGAAGATGTCGGTGAATATACACAAAAATTAATACAGACGAATTAAAAACCTCCTCCCTTTTAGAAGTCGGTTAAAAACAATACCAAAAACAAATAAAATCATCACTGGAAAAACAATATTGACTAAAATTTCTACTTCTTTCAGCAATTTCTAGATCACGTACAGGCCCATACCAACTACTCGGACAACATCCTTTGCTCCTGGGCTGGTTGCGGTGCCATGTTCCCTCGCAGGGAGATGTTGCGAGTGCATGTAAGGACTCACACAGGGGAACGACTGATCGCCTGCTATCATTGTGGACAGCACTTTGCGAATAATAGGAAACTGTGCGATCATCTGAGAAGGCAGGTATGTTTTAGTGATCGTGTTTTTTGTGTGGAAATGCTTGAAGTGCCTTATAAGGCTCTGATTGTCATGTTATTTATTTACTCAGCTGTTGCCCGCGGCCTTAGTCTAGTCCCGGGCGTACCGAAAACGGTGCGGTGGGTGCAGGCTGACTTAAGCCTTATTATTACAACATAAGGTTTAGGCTAGCTTGTGCCCGCTGTGCCAAATAAAATTGTTATTGAATTGAATATTGTGTATGTAATGTGATTGTGTGAATTTATTATTATTTCTATTATGAGTCAGTGATACTTGAATTAAATGATTTTAGTATTTTTTTTTTTTTTATTAGTCGCGTGAAATTATTATGAAAATATTACTTCCCTGTTTGAATCGGATTTTGTCAACAATATTTTTTCACGGAATCCTGATCTTTTTTTTTAAATAAACTTAGGTACCTATACCCAAGTCGCTCCGTCCCCTCAAAACCAGTCTAGCCGTTTCGGAGATTTTTTCTTGTCTGTTTGTTTCGGCTAATCTCCAAAAAGGCTGGACCGATTTTTTTCAGTACCCCCCGCCCGCCATTTTAAATCACTTTGATGAGGAGAATTTCAAGGGGAAAATTAGGGTTCCTTTCGCTGTAAAAGAAATTCTTGTGCAAAATGTGTTATGCTTCTTGGACTCAGTGATTTAGGCCGAGTGTTGCTATCAGTGCATATTTTTACTATATAGATATGAGGTTACCTAGCTTCTTCTGGTAATGGTTTAATTGAAATAAATGCTTTGACTTTGACTTTCTTAGTCCAGTCCTAGTGTGTCTGTGAACCCTTTATCTAATAAAAATACCCTATGTCTACTTCCAGAATGTGTACCCAAACTCTCCCTACGTGTGCGAGCTATGCGGCACCCGCTGCGCCACAGAGTACCTGCTAGCTGAGCACACACGCCAGCACGTATCCACGTACGCCTGCAGTCTGTGCGACATGTCGGCCACGTCGCCCGCCGTGCTAGCCAACCACGTGCGCTATCGACATCTGTCGAGGAAGGATACGAAGACGCATGCGTGTCCGCATTGTGAATACAAGTTAGTTAGACAATATAAAATCAAGGTTAAGTAGAGGTTTACACTCATTAGTACAACCATACTTCGCCAGTTATGTCCCAAGTCCCATGTAATAAGGGGCGAGCCTATTGCCATCAACCAGCACCAATCTAGACTCCGATGCTGCTACTGAGAAATTCCTAATGCAACAACACGTTGCCTACCTGGGAACTAATCCCTGGACCTCGCACAGCAGCCGCGTTTGTGACCACTAGAAACAAAGCAAATAGTATTTATTTGGACTCGCATAGGGATATCACACTAATGATGATGTAGACCTGCCAAAGCATATAGCAGTGTGGCTGTCACTGCCAAATAAATATTGACCTTGCGTTGGTTAAAATACTTAAAACTTTCGAAAACCTGAGAGTACATTAAAACGGTCAGAGGTACTCTGTCCTCTGAGACGCCCGTCTCAGGCCTCATTTACGGACACGCGGGGCGTCGCGCGGCGCGTTGGGCGTTTTTAATTCAAACACATGGCGATGTATGAAAACGTTAACGATTTCAAACGTTGATTTTACGAGAAGCGATTTTTCGCTCGTTAGTTTAAAATGCAGCGTTCGTTGCGGTGGACGCGCCTCTCAGTAAATGAATAAAAAAGCTCAAGACGAGCCTTCTGCACGCCGCGCGACGCCCCGCGTCTCCGTAAACGAGCCTTCAGGTGATTTATTTTCGACTCGGTTTTAAAGAACGTAATGTTTTTGTATATTAGTTTGGCAGTGACAACCTCACTTACTTCGAAAATAACTCCGTCCGCGTAGTTCAACTGCAAGCTTATTAACACCAACTTTATTTCCAGTATCGTAAAGTTGCCACTCGGTGTAACTGTTCTCATCCCGTTTTCCCATAAAGGTATCAATCCTAAATCCTACAATAAAAAAAGTACATGGAATGATTAAACACGAGTTACCCACGAAAATATGCATCTCGTAAAAAAATAAAAATGCATTTTGTAATAAACTACTTTTCTATTTTCCTTAGAGCCATAACAAAATCAGACCTCCGCCAACACATACTTACACATAATAAGAAAAAGAAGAAATGTAAATCCATTAAAAAAGAGATAGAACGATCTGACGAAGAAAATTCAGAGTCTGATTGTTATGAAGTTAAAAAGGAGAAGTCAGTGAGGAAATATGCCTGTCACTTGTGTTCTGAGAAGAAGATGAAGATATTCTCCAGGGGGAACAGACTGACGACACATTTGGTGAAGGAGCATGGTGCTCAGTGGTCGTTTGGACATAGCAGGTTTAGGTAAGTTGTCATACCTCTTATTTCTTTTTTGGATTTTGGGAAATCATCAAAAGACTTTTCCCGCTCTGGGCAGAGCGGAAGGGAGTGTCAGACTTCTACTGACTAAAAAGCACCCATGTGCCTTCTTTCTTAGCCCGTTGTGTACGGGGTCGCGGTCGCCTTGTGGGTTGTTCGTAAGAGCTATCTTACGAACAACCCACAGCCCCGACGGCGGCGACCACCTCATTTATACTTGTCGAGCAAATGCCTATTTCATGAAAAAATCATTCAATGGGATTAAATTAACTTCGAGGGTTGTATGTTTTTGTTTGAACCGAAAGACGTTGCGTTGGACTTATAATAATAATAATAATATAATAATAATAAATTTATTTCAGATTCATCATAAGATTACATCCATATTTGTTAGTAGAATTGCAAGCTTACAAACTAGTGTTAGTAATAATTAATTAATTAATAATAACAGATCGTTTTACATAAAATATCAATAATAATAATAAATAAATACATCCTAAATGACAGGTCCGGGTGGACTACCCGATGATGGTGGCGAATCACTATACGACTGCGTGCAGCCGTATCCAACGAGCCAGCATCGGAGAGTCCCACCCAGTCCCACTGGTCCGCCAGCGCGCGTAGAATGGTGTTGGGACTGTCACGCGTGCGGCGCATGATAGATGCGCACCGTTTGCGCATGATGGCCGTGAAGCCGTCTGTGTCAGCCGCCGCAAACATCGCGGAGGCGCTGCAGTAGCGCGGCAGTCCCATCAGCACCCGAAACGCGTTATTGTATTGAACGCGCAGATCGCTGTATGCCCGCTGTGTATAGTTAACCCACAGGCTGCAGGCGTAAAAGGACTGACAGTACGCTTTAAAAAGCGCAACCTTGACAGTCCTCGTGCACCGTGCAAACCTGCGGGCCAACATGTTGCATCGGACAGACAGCGCTCTGCGCTCCCTTTCGATATCCACACAGTCCTTAAGGTCCTCGACTAGGACTTAGAAGCTCTTCCACTTGGTAGACCGATGACCTGGTGAAGGTTGCGGAGATCCGCTGGATGCGAGACGCACGGGACCTTCCAATGTCGAAAACCCCGTTGGGGCTGGTGGTTCGAAAGAGATACCGCGGCCTCGACGCAAAGGGCTAAGAAGGAACATGAGTGGTTTTTAGTCAGTAAAAGTCTGACACCTACCGCTCTACCCAGAGCGGGAGGAGTCATTTGATGATTTCCCACTCTCCAAAAAAGGGTTGTATTGATGATTTTAATGATTATAACTTGGTAATTATTTTTCGGTCGCTAACCATATTGTAATCAATATACAACCTGACCTAAAAATTGCAAAAAACGTAAGAAAAGTTTGACTATGCGGGCTACCTTACGGGTTTTTGAGGCAAGGAGTTTTCATGATAATGAATGGTCACCCATCTATGAATCGACCTTTTCTCTTCCCCATTATGATTTTAGACGATTCCAAAATCTCCTTTAACATTTCAGGTACCAAATATCCGAAGACGGCATGTACAGGCTAACAACCACCCGCTACGAATCCTTAGAAGTATCTGAAAAAATTATGGACGGCTACAGTAGCCCAAAAGTGCCAGTAACAAGTCTAGGTTTTAGACTAAAACAGGTTGCAACCCCTACCGCGTTCTCGCCTAGATGTTTCGAGATCTCTCTGAAGAACGGTGATGATGATGAGATGGAGGTGGACAGGAAACCGGTGATTGAAGACAATGGTGTAGAGATTATGATGTGTGATGTGGACGAAGAAGGGAATATTATTAGTTCTGAAGTTATTGATAATAAGTCTGATTTGATACCGAAGTTAGAGAGGTAGGTTTTTTTTAAGTGAGCTCGTAGAGTTATTGGGTGGAGAATTGTTTAATCATGAGATAAATAGTATTTTTTTGTGTTATAGCATTTGAAGGGTACAGGGGAAAACGGATCATTGTCAAAACTTCATGAGATCTTCACCAAATTGAAACGGGACCATTCCAAGAAAGTAGTCTCCCAAAAATTACTCAAGTTTTCCAAGTGGCGCGTCAAAATTGTGTTCGAAGCATTTTATTTATTATTTTAAAATAAATAGCTTGTGAGCATTGAAACAACCCGTATAATTTCATTGCTTCCCTAGATCTTTATACACTTTGAAATTATTAAAATAGGTATAACACGAAAATGTAATTTAAGTATAAAACGTTATCGATATCATTAATTGTCGATAATTTGTAGCACATCCCTATCACACTAGCGCATCTACCGGGTAATAGCTGAATTAATTGTTTATATTTGAGTTTTTTCTATTCATGGCTAAATGGCGCTACAGACGCACTAGATGAAAATATTTGTATGACAAATGTCCCAATGCCCGCTCTATACCTATGTCTTAAATCTCTTTGCTTGTAACAAAGATCATAGTCAATTGACATTGTTTTTTTTCCAATTTTAGTATTTATTTATTTTAATTGTAACACAAAACATACATACACATAACATCACGCCTGTAATCCCCAAAAGGTTAGGCAGAGGTGTACCTAAATAGCCCCCCCCTTATTTTAATTGCAGTACAATTTAATTAAAACATTCTAGTTATTTGTAATCAAAATCAATTTAATTGCAGAAACTCCAAATAAATACCGCGAAAACCAGATGTATGAAAATGAAATGTCCATAGACAATGATCTTTCTTTCTGCAACTAGCGTGACATTGATCTTTCTATGATGCAGCCATACAATCTTTTATTGAGTCCCTTGTGCACTATGATCGTTTTAAGCGTTTTTCGTAAATATATACAAGAAGCTTTCTGCATTTTGCACTAGATGTTTGTTAATTTTTTTACTGAAAAGTTGAAAATAATTATTTTTTCCCTGTATCCTTAATTTGTGTATATGTTAATAGTATTTGTGTATATATGTTGCCAGTCTAGACATGTCTTTTGAAGCGATTACACTTGGTTGTTAGCCCGAATTCGATCGTAAACGACCGAATTTCTGGTATAAGAGTAGAGGATGACCAAATAAGCTATGAACATTGATATAAAAACTAAAGATACGGTCGTCCGAACATTTGCTCGACGCGTTCGCCATACAGAGAATCGGTGTAGTCTGCTCGTTAACGTAACCTTGTATTAGCGGCGTGGTATTTTCGAGGTATAAAGAACATAAATAAAGCTTTTAATAAAATTTACGACCGCACCCGAAGAGAGCCGATCGTGGACTAGTTCACTTCGGCTTAAGAAATACCGTTTTAGGACCACGTTCGAGGCGTCACTTTTACATGCCGTCCGCCCAGTCCTTACGCAGTAATAATATAAGTCAATGGCTATGGATGGATTGTGTAAAGGATGGTATGGCAAGAAAGGAGGTCTCTGATGAGATAACGAGTAATAGAGAAGTATGGAAGAAGACATGCCGCGATCGTAAATGACTTGACAATTTTTTTTTTACTAGTGATCTGGAAACAGTAAATAAAAGATAGGCAAAATTTAAAAAAAACTAGTGTAATATCTTAAAAAATGGCTTAGTTTTAACCGATTTAAAATTATTTGCTAGACAAAGACAATGCTATGAAGATGTGACGTCATATAATCATAACTCACCATAATTGCGTAGTAGAAATGGCCGTTTTGCGGGACAAGGATAGAAAATGTCCCCACTAACAACTTCAAAGTGTGTAGCTATTCTATTATGATCGATTTTATTACTTATACATCGTATTATTTCTGTTAGTTCTTCGAAATAACATAACATTTTCGTAAATTTTTAACAATAGTCAAGTACCAAATGATGACCAAGTTTACATGAACTGGGTCGAGTACGCGTCTTCGTGCAATCTTGTTCTGTTTGATGGTTCGACTCCACTCGCTCGACTCGTAGTGTAATCAATGCATCGGGTGCCTGAATTTGAGTACAGCCTTTCGAGCACCCGAATACGGGCTAACGATCAAGTGTTCTATCTAAACAATCTTCTAAACACATGAACGAAGGAAATAATTTGTGTTAGGGTTTTAATTGAGCCATTAGTAAGATATTATGAAAAGAATACGATAAACAAGTGAAAATGTAAGTTCACCTAGTCAGGCACTGCTGTTGGGATTTTCATCATCATCAGCCAAACCTTTTCCCAACCAAGTTTGGGTCAGCTTCCAGTCTTACTGGATGCAGCTGAATAACAGTATTTTACATGGAGCGATTGCTTATTTAACCAAAAAATTTGAAGACATTTGTGACATCTACCAACCCGCACGCGTTGTTGATTATAGCCCATCCCTCTCCTGGAGAGAAAGCCCGAGTCCCTGCAGTGGGAACATTCTAGACTGGTGATGATGATGATGATTGCCTATCTGACCTCTACAACCCAGTTAGTACTGGCTAATACGATACCTCCTGCACGCTTAGTATGACTACCGTAGAAACGGGTTTTGTCGACGGAAGAATCGACAAAATGACAGATTGTAGCAAAATTTCATGTCAAATTGTATGGAAAAAGCTTTGTCTATTCTTGGTAGAATAGAGATAGAATCGCCATACTACGCGAGCAGGTAAGATTGGCTGTCAGACTTTCGGGCCACTCAAATGACAGCCGAGTTGTTAGTATTTTCTATTGAGAAATTCTAGTACTAGATCAGCGTCTCGATCTGTGCCTGATTAATATGGCAAGACTCTTTATGTATAGTATTCTTATGAATATAGTAGGATGGAACTTTCGTTAAAATGCCTTTTATGTTGGTTATTATAATACCATTATTTAGATTTCTAGGTTATATTTTAATCTTTGTGATGATTTTAACACAAAAAAAATATAAGGATAATACTTTCAAGTGCTGTGCATAATATGAAAAACATCACATTGACAAGTTTTTGTACTCTCTGATAATATACATTCATATTTATACATACATAAATACACGCCTTTTTTCCCAGGGGATAGGCAGAAACCACAGAACGCCATGATATAGTAATTATAATATTTCCGGAACAAGTTGTTTTCGTCTCTGAAGTATCTGTCTATCCCTTTAGGAAAAACAGGTGTGATGATGTTTTTAATAAAACCATTTTATTTATTAATTAAAATATTTCCTATTTGCAACCTGAGTTTTGTGATGAAAGCCCGACTATAAACTTAATATTTTTTTACGGATAAGATGATTTTTGAAATGTGATAGATTAAATAAAAATAATGTTTAGTAAAAATGTGTTTAATTTATTGTAACAAAAGCATACAAAACAAATTGACAACTGTCTGCAAGCTGCGTCTACAACCATTCTCTCAACTAAGTCACCATCCCGTTTTAGTCAATTATATTTTTGACTCTAGTTCCGGGATATAAATTACGAAAAACTCAGAGGGGATGGTCAAATTGTTGGCGTGTTGGTAACAAATTAAAGCGACGCAGCTTTATAAAACTTTACAAAAAATGTTCGGAAGATTATTTTGCAGATTTAAATAGTAGGTACCTAGATGACTAAAATCAATTTGCACAGACGCCAGTACATCAAAATATCCGAAAATTTCAAATTTTCCTAATCAATCTTAAACCAAATATTTTAGCGATAAAGTTCACGATTGTGAACTTTATAATTATAATTTTTATTAAACAAAATTTACAGTAGCTTGATGTTCTAGTGTCTGTACATACATAAAAATGTTTTTATAACCTGCAAAATTTATCCCCAAAACGTTATCCAACCAAAAAGCAATTATTTGAATCCAAACTCCTTGAAGCTTGCGATCAACCGATCAGCCTCTCTAAACCCTGACTCCACGGCTCCGTGGCCGTCATGGTGTCTATGGTGCGAGGTAGCTTCTCCCGCGAAACAGACGACGGGGAACTTGTTAGGGTTGTAAAGAGGTTCTGACAGCTCTATGGCACCGCCGTCCCCGTTTTCTTCTAGGGCCACTGTTCGGTATGCGTAGGCTCCTCGCGCTAGGGGGTTTGAGGCCCATTGGGATCTGAAAGGGTTAAAAATGTTCAAATTAATGGATAATTTTTTTAAGGTTCTTATAAAATAATTCCGTTTCCGTCAAAGTATTTTGTAGGATATAGGAAGAAGGCAAGTGTTTTTGTATATTTCTTTCAGTAATTTCTCAGTAGCAGCTACCGAGACTGGATTTGTGCCCGGTTGATGACAATAGGCTCGCTCCCTATTACATGGGACTTAAACATAACTGGCGAAATGTGGGTGTACTATTAGGTATAATATAACCTCATAACCTCACCTCAAAATATTCTTGATAGGTGAAACATCAAACTCCTTCTTGATGACAACATCAATAAACTTCTGGACTCCCTTCTGCACTTCTTCCACGCTAAGTTTCTCCATGGCCACAGCTCCCTTCCCTTGGATCCAGGCTAGGAGGACATTAGGCTGGTAGTCCACGGACCAAAGACCATATATCTCAGTTATCCATTCTTCCTTTCCTGCAAATAAGGCCTTGTCTTCTTCTCTCCATAGCATAGTGAACTTGGCTGGGGTTTTGGGCCACCAGGGGGTCTCGAATTCGATGTAGATTTTGTCCAGGACACACATGTCTAGGTTCTGGATTGAGGCTACTTTGTCGGCGGGCAGTTGTGGGGAGAAAAGGTGGTCGTGTCTGTGGAAAATATGGAAGTAAATAAATAATTGCAATCTATCTAAATTCTATGAATTTGAGTACCTAAGTACTAAGGTAATACTTAGGAATAAGATACTACTATGTACCAAAATACTACTAATACTTAGGTAAGTACCAAAGATTTCCACTCCAAAGTCCAATTCGACTTCCAAAGTCGGTTTCATTTTTGGCAAAAATTGCTTTTCCGTTTTCAAGTTACAGTTAGGTATTTCCTTCTACTAAAGTGAAGGTGCAAGTTTGTATTATCAGCTAAGCTCCATACCCAGACTTAATAGACAGTTTTATCTATTTATAGATAGATGAAGTGCAACCAAAATATACCCCGAAACCATTAAATTGTTATGACGCTACACATTACCATGGTTTACTGTGTTTACTCGAAGTGTTAACAGAATTAGTGCTAAATGCTTAATGTGTTATGAATCATAAGAGTGGGTGCATTGGTTTATTTACTCTTTCGATTACACTTAAGTTATTTGAAATCTATATATATAAAAATGAAACCCGTTTTCCGTTGTCACGACATAGCATGAAAACGGCTTGACCGATTTCGCTGATTTTTTTTTAAATGTTCGTTGAAGTTCAAGGATGGTTTTTACGGCGAGAAAAATTCGAATAATGGCCGAAAAAGCCCTAAAAACAGCCCTTTTCTTTTTCCCATACAAACGTTTTCTAACTAAAACGTAAAATCAATTTGAGCTTTAATACCGTACTATAAAGTTCAAGTGTTAGTGGAGAGGTTCCGGGAAGGCAAAACAATTGAGTGACGTTCAGTTGTTCAGTCAACGAATGACAACTTCAAACAGACCATACGACATTATCACAATAATCACAAATAATTACTGTTTCTTTCCCAATAGAAAAACGATTTTTCAAATGGTGTTTGCGTATAATATAAAAATTAATTGCTGTTCGTTAGTCTCGCTAAAACTCGAGAACGGCTGGACCGATTTGGCTAATTATAGTGTTGAATTATTCGTGGAAGTCCAGGGAAGGTTTAAAAGGTGAGAAAGTGGTAGGTAGGTAGGCAGGGTAGTAGGTAGAGTAGTAGGTAGAGTAGTAGGTAGGGTAGTAAGTAGGATAGTAGAGTAGGTACGGTAGTCGGTAGAGTAGTAGGTAGGGTAGTAAGTAGGTAGGGAAGTAGGTAGGTCGGGTAGTAGATAGGTAGGGTAGTAGGTAGGTAGGTAGGGTAGTAGGTAGGTAGGTAGGTTGGGTAGTAGGTAGGTAGAGTAGTCGGTAGGTAGGGTAGTAGGTAGGTAGGGTAGTAGGTAGGTAGGGTAGTAGGTAGGTAGGGTAGTAGGTAGGTAGGGTAGGAGGTAGTAGGTAGGTAGGTAGTTGGTACACAGGCAGGTAGTAGGTAGGAAAAAGGGCATTGCAACGCATGCCGGGAACAGCTAGTGATAAATATGTTCTTAAATAGGACTTGCTTTTGGTCCTAGTCATCTTGTAGCTGTTGAAGATCTTTGGTTCGGATAACGTGTTAAATGGGTTAGCAGGCGATAGTCAATAGAATCACCTACTAATTTATATTGGGTTTAAACTTACTTTACTGACCTAATTTAAGTAGGTATTTCTTTCTATGGGTCTTTGTTCTTTGTCTACTTTTACGAGTACATCGGTAATATGGGTCATTTTTGCTAGGTTCTGCAAGATAACTTTTTAATGATTGCCATAGAAATTTCTTACCTTTCCTTCAAAACTCCAATAGAAACGGTCACAATGACGCTCTTGGCTGCATACAGGCTCCCGTCCTTGCACTTGACTTGGACCATTGGGTTGGAAGCCCCTACATCGAGTTGGGTGACGCCCCATCGAATGTTCTCCACCTCTTTGTTGAGCAGGATCTGTAGGGGGATCTCCTTGGACGGGTCGGGGTATTTGTTCTGTAATGCAAGGAGGTTGAATCAATAAGGGTAATTACGTCGTACCCTGTGAAAATAATGGCTATAGAAGTAGAAGATCACTAAAGAAACGATGGATGGACTGTGAAGGATGATACGGCTAGAAATGAAGAGACGTATGAGATGAGAGTAATAGAGAAGTATAAAAGAAGTAGACATGCTGCACCGATCTCAAGTAAATTGGGATAAGTCGCGCTAGACTACTACCTACTGAACGAGTTTGAGATGTATGAGTGAAGAATGGTCAGCCAGTGATCTTCGTGTCTCACTCGTTCATTCCATGTGGGTTTTAGACAAAACAAGAATCAAAATTGAAATTCTACTCTATCGAGTCGATCATAATTTTCTATGCAACCGCATGGTAGCTTCGTTGAAAAAGGGTTACTGTTTTAATATCTGCAAGAGTCCGTAATATATCACCGTGCTTCTCCTGGCTAACTTCCAAGATAACTGATGGGGAAGCCCACAAAAAAAACTATAACTAACTTACCGTCAACACATCAAGAATAGTCTTGTACCCTCTTCCGTTCCAGTTTAAGAAGGCATCACCTTCACTCTCCCAGAATTCTGCCATCGTTCTCAAAGACTTGCCTCTCTTCGGGTCTTCGGGACTGCCCAGGTGACTGTTCCTTTCAAACCATTCGACAAATGATCTGGATAGCTCTTGGTCTTTCTTTAAGGTGTCATTTGTGTTGACTCTGAAAGTGGAGTTAGGATAAATTGTAGATTAAGCGAAAAAATGTTTTATGGCTAAAGACGAGCGATCAAGCAAGATCTAGGTTGACCAATGTTGTGGAGGCCTTACAGTTTTGCACTGGCTCAGAGACTAGCTGGCTGTTCCTAAATTTCAAAGCCGTACGAAAATTTTAAGTTCCTTAAGAATTATACTTTCAGGACACGCATTGGTTGATGAATAAATTTTATGATCCGTAAGTAAGTAACCTGGACCGATCAATCCAGGAGGGTGTGAGACAACGTCTCCGTCGTTAAACAAAATTGAAATTTATCACGATGGAATAAATTAAAGAAGTGTTAGGATAGCGTTGTTAAATACTACTTACGCGCCCCGCACAAACTCCGCAATTGATGTCTTGGTATTCTTATCAACAGCTCCCAGTTCAGTATCCAAAGCCTGCAGGATGGCAGCAGCTTTGTCTTCTGGCACCAGCTCTCCATTGGACCGCACGTACCAGTTGGTATCAGGAGGTGATCTGCCTAGTAGACCTAATGGGTTGACCAGTTCGAAGATCACGTTGTCTTTCTCTCCATGGCACCTGGAAATTAGAGAGAATACTACATTCTTGACCATTCTACGAGGCAAGTTGTTTTAACCTAACAGACAGATATGTTGCTGGGGAGTTTGTTCTGCTACCTCTTTTTCTTAAGTGGCGTCAAGCAAACGTGTGGGAGGCCTTTTTTTTTGGCGTGTGGAAAGTCATCAAATAACCCCTCCCGCTCTTAGGCAGTGCGAAAGGGATTGTCAGACTTCTACTGATTAAAAACCACCCATGTTCCTTCTTAGCCCATTATGTCGAGGCCGCGGTATCTCTTGCGAACAACCCGCAGCTCCGACGGAGGCCTGCCAACGCAACGTCTTCCGGTTCGCGGTCGCCACTCCAGAACTGCCCGGCCCCATCGGCCATACGTTCTGCGAGCATCGTGCCGTGCCCACTGCCACTTAAGTTTAAGGAAGTTTAAGTTTATGGATAAGTTTGTAAAGTTTACGTATACGATCCTACTATCGTCGGTCTTCAGTTTCGTGACGTTCTGTCTTAAATAGGTAGGTAATTTTGATGTCCCAAAAGTGCTGATTGGAATAAATAACTTTTGATTTGATTATAGACAATGTAAAATTTGTTTAATTATATCCAACGACAAGAGCGATGCAAATCGAAAGTCTTCAAAAAAAAAATACCTGTCGGTAAACCCCGTGTTTTCAAAGTTCCAAGAGAAATGCAGCATAGTTTGCGATATAACTCCACGTTCTGCTTTCGTCCAAGTAAGCAAACAAATATATTTAAGAATTATCTTACCACGCAGCGCCAATATCGATAGTCCTCCCAGCGAACTCCGTAGTCAAGATTCTGCCTCCGATCCTGTTGCCGGCTTCAAGGCCCAGGACTTGAAGACCAGCGTCGTGGAGATTCCGCATTGCTGCGATGCCCGCAGCGCCGCACCCGATCACAATTACGTCCATTATTCGCCTGGAATAAATTGAACAGTGCTATAAATATCGGCTGCCCGATTTTGTCTGTGACACGAGACTTGAGCTATGGACCCATGGAGAAAATCTTTATACTGATATCTACGGGTATATCGTCAGGTTAAGCGATTGGTTGCGATTTGCTTCGTCTGGTTCAGAGGCTTACTGATCTGCTTTGTGACTTTGTGAGTCACCAGTTCGTTATCCATTTCGTTTGTTATTAAGGCCCACAGATAGTTAAGCTTAAGATGTATTCCGATCTTGAGCAACAACCCATTCTGACTAGACGATCCGGGAAAAATGACAAAAATCTGACCCAATTTTTCACGTTTTTTACTGATACCTAATTTAAATAGTTTAAATAACCTAAATCATTTAATGTCAATGCCTCCGAGACACACGAGGTATTGTCTGAAAACTGCATAAATTACTTACTTAGTATTCAAATGAAGAATCAATGTTTGATGTTATTCGTGTGATTCACAGACTGATTATTAAAATTGCACCATGAGATAAGTTTTTATGGACGAACTAACCTAACCTTCATCCCAAAGTGCCGACGCGTTTACCGCACCGGCATCGACTTGATAAAGATGAATTACATTAGCTATTGTAATATTTGTAAGTTGTTTGCCACTTAATTGAAATTAATGTCAATGTTGACCGCCCATACGGTAATCTTAGTAAGTTTTTGTCATAATATTATGTATATAGGGTGTAAAAGTACCCTTAACGCAAACGAAGGGCATTTGTTCTCCCCACCACTGCGATCATTTTTTTGTTCTAGACCATACCTGGGAACCTCCTAGTTACGGAGATATTGGGGGTCAAAGTTCCAAATTTTTCACAGCTGTTTTTGTAAATACTAGTATTTCAGGTTTTAACTTTACTTAAATTACCCCCATGACCCGTTTACTATCCAAAGCATCCACTAGCACAATGTTTTAAGAGTGCTACTTTTAGTTTTACTGTAAAATGTGATTTTTGACCCCAAAAAAAAAAGTCATTTCCCAGCAAAAATTTTTGCGTAGGGGTACTTAGTTTGATG
Organism: Diarsia brunnea; assembly: GCA_949774965.1. NCBI lineage: Eukaryota > Metazoa > Arthropoda > Insecta > Lepidoptera > Noctuidae > Diarsia > Diarsia brunnea. The sequence continues at coordinate 3,860,889 of OX459014.1, read as the reverse complement.
TACAGAATGCTTGGTTGACGGATGCGTGAAGGGTTCGTTTACACCCTGTATATTGACAAGGGGGTGGCAAGAAAGGAGGTGTCTAATGACATGCTGCGCCGACCCCAAATGAATTGGGATAAGGGCAAGAAAATGATTATGTCATACGTATAGGGTCACTTCTTGAGATGACAGGTATAGCAGAAGTAGGTAGGTAGGAATAAGAACTGAATTGGAACCTCAAATCAATTGTGATATAGGAATTATGAAGCCGTATAGTGTACCTAGTGCTACCTACACCGACTTTTGTAGGAAAGTTTTAAGGATGACATGAGGCTCAAGTGTGGCGACGGATGAACTGTGAGAAGGATAAAATGACGACCAAAAGATATGCATCGAAGAAGACGACATCTTGTGACGTCTCTAAAGAAATCGATATTTGGGAGAAGGATGATGATGCAACCTAAAAATATATATTTAAAGAGGTAAAGTTTGGTACATTGGGGGTTATCTCCGAAGCTGCTCAACCAATTCCAAAAAATCTTTCACTGAATAGAAAGAAGGCTACTTTATTGCCGAATATATGCATCTATTGTGTGATGAATGATATGAAAGAGAAAAGACCAAATGTGGGAGAATGAAAGAAGAAAACGTGTTGCGCCGACCCCAAATAGAATGGGATAAGGGCAGAAAGATGATGATGTTATTGCAGAGTATCATAGCAAGCTTAATGAGGACAAAATAGAGGGCAAAAGATAGTTAATAATATTTTGATACTCACGCCATGCGCCACTTTTGCAAATTATAACAGGTCCGTTGACACAATAACTTCGCCGCTACACAGCGGAATATAAACTAAAGATTCGTCTGTTTATTCATTCAATATCTCATGTTATTACTTGTTACGTAATATTTGTGATCGATAGATCACGACGTTGTTCAATGTTATCAATTTTTGCCGCTGTTTTATGTTGATTTAACTTGGGGACAAATGCTTATCTGCATATTGGAGTAATAATGAAAGTGTTAATAAGATGGAGAGTATCTGTTTTTTTTAAAGAATTTCTTTATGCTCTAAAGTAGACTGGTTTGAATGGCTGAAAGAGGTATCGGTATACAGGGTGTAAATCAACCCATCACACAGCCGTCAACCAAGCATTCCGTACATCAAACTAAGTACCCCTGCGCAAAAATTTTTGCTGGGCAACTTTTTTTTGGGGTCAAAAATACGGTAAAACGTAGCAAGTAGCACTCTTAAAACATTGTGCTAGTGCTTTGAATAATAAACGGGTCAAGGAGGTAATTTAAGTAAACTTATAACCTGAAAAACTAGTATTTACAAAAACAGCTGTGAAAAATTTGCAACTTTAACCCCCAATATCTCCGCAACTAGGAGGTTCCCAGGTATGGTGTAGAACAAAAAAAAGATCGCAGTGGTGGGGAGAACAAGTTCCCTTCGTTTGCGTTAAGGGTACTTTTACACCCTATATAGGGTGTAAAAAATAAATACTAGTTTTTCAGGTTATAACTTTTCTTAAATTACCTCCATGACCCGTTTACTATTCAAAGCATCCACTAGCACAATGTTTTAAGAGTGCTACATTGAGTTTTAACGTAAAATGTGGTTTTTGACCTCGAAAAAAAAATTGATTGGTTTTTTTTTAAACGGATCGTTTTGTGTTTTTTTTTATTTTTACCACGTTCTACATACGACATACGATCATGAGTTTTCAGCTATTTTCCGGATAATTGTCACACAACAAAAATATCGATTCACAAAAACATTCAATAGGTGCCTGCCAATTCAAAAGGTTTTTTTGGTCTTTAAACCAAGGTTATAAGGTGCAGATTTTCAAGTGATTGTTTACTATATGGACTCCGTGAAGTGTTTAGAAGAGTGAAAAAAATAACCAAACAAAGAATTGGGTTAGCAGTCGCAATCGCTAGGTACTGCTGAAACTGAGTCCCGAGATCGAAGCCCAGCCCAGGAATTTCTCTGGATGTTTTGTTTTAAAAAACTCCATAACCATGATAGGTACAAAACCGCCAAACGTGGAGAGATTTAAAAGATATCTACTCTCAGCAAAAGTTGGCCAAAGGATGAAGCAGCAGTGACAGTATAAAATTATATTGCCTTGCAATTTATTCATCACCCACATTCTCCAGTCATCCCGCGATCATGGCGATTGCAGAAGCGTCAAAATATCGGGAGCTCATAATAATGAATAATCACGGCAGATATCCCGTACGTGACAGTAAAAGTTTAGTTAAAAACCGTAAAAGCATAAAACCACCGACATTTTAAAAATGACAGCTCTTGGTTCCCACCAAAATACAACTACTAGTTAACTTGGAGTTCTACCTACCCCTTATGGTATTGTACCTACATAAGCCCCATTCGTTTAGTAAAGGCACTTATTACATAGAGCTTGATAGAGCCACTGCTAACAGGATCAGCGGCATTCTTAGACCCATCCTTGTGACACGCGACCGACTGGTAGAGTCACCATGCGATGTCCGTAGAGATGGGACAGGATGATTTGTCTACAGTCCTACAGAGGGCGCAAGCGCAGCGGGTGATAAAACTGATAAATGAAATAAGTTGTAAAAATAATTACCTGAAACACTAAGCTTTTATTTGATTTTTGAATGCTGTTTGGTTATTGAAACAAATCTCAGTTTAGTGAAAGATGTAATTTATAGACAAATAGGCAAAGTACATAAGTAGTTAAACTAACATTTATTTTTATTTGAGTCTAAACTAATATTATAAAGAGGAAAGATTTGTTTGTTTGTTTGTACCGATTTAACTCAAAAAGTTCTGGACCGATTTTGAAAATTCTTTCAGCGTTATGTGTCTGTTTCTCCGTTGAAAACTATATTATTAAAACTGACAAGGTCTCCTATAGCCCAAACTCATGGCGTCCCTACATAAGCTGCAAGTTTTTGCTTGTCTTGCGGACAACGTCCTCTGTACTTATGTAACATGTTACGAGTACAACACATAACACCAGTAGCTTTCCTGGAATATTGCTAAGCAGTAAGTACTAGTAGTACTGCTCCCTGTATAATGCCGCAGGAGTTACTCTAGACAAGGTACTGCTTGTTAGTAGCTTAAGCCAGTACGTTTACGCGTTTTTGCCGATAGAACGTCAAATTCAAATATGTTTATTCGGGACACAAAGGTCAAAAGTAAGTAAAATATGTTTTCAATAAAGTAATTAACGTCTCACTGTGTGCTGCTTTGTAAGGCGTGATTGTTGATTTGTCTACTCAAAACGGTTTTGTATCGAGTTGTCAAAATAGTATTTTCTAGGTACATAAGTACCAACGAACCAAAGTTTTTGAGGACAAAAAATTAAGAATCTGCAGTCCATTCTAAACTTGTCCTAAAAACTTTGGTTTGTAAACTAATAATAAAATGTAGCTTTGTACTGATTAGAAGAACAGACTGTATTTAATTTAACAGTAGTTGAAAAGATCTACATTTACTAGTACACCACCATCAGTACAGTAAGCCGCACATCAGTTGTACCAAAACCAGGCAAAGATACTGAGGGTCAACTGTACTGTTCGCGTCAAATAACTGTGCCCCTCTGAAGTTGAAAAATTACGAACAAAACTGCAACTGCGCATGCGCGAGTCATGGGGGCGGGCATTATGGCATTATAAAACTGTTTTCTTTTTAAAAAAATTATTTATTTTGTTCAAATAATTTTCTACGTGACTGCACTTGCGCGATCTTTGCAAGTGGCTAACTTCAGAGGGGCAAAGTTATTTGACGTGAACTATACTTACATGAGTAAAATGAAAAGCGTGCTTAGGAGAGTTACAGAGTTGGAATAGTCAGACAAAATAATATTGAATAACACTCACAAGCCGTTTTATGAACCCAAACTCTAGCGAAGACAGTTGTTAATCGTAGACTGGACAACCAAACAACTGCCTGCCTGTTGATATCTGTACTATCAAGATAAAAATAGATCTAACCTTGTACTGCCTTTTATATTGTGAGCTGTCAAACCAACTTCAGTTCAGAATTTTGTTAAGTAAGATTAGGATTATATCCTTAGAGTGAAGTTCGTGCGGTCTCAGTCAAGGACAGACCGATTTTTTTGTTGTATTTGATTCGCCGGTAGTGACTAGTTTAGAGGATTTGGCATTCTAATATAACTTAGCCTGAGATGCAAATTCAAACATTCTTGGAGAATTCTGCTTGTGGGTTTCATTTCGAACTTTTGAATTGAACAGCAATGTGTCGATTTGCACCATTATCATCTTTCTGCCCTTGTCCCATTTGTCATTTGAGGTCGGCGCCAACGTTTTTTTATTCCATTCTCCCTTGTCAATCTTCACACTATCTTTTACTCCAATTTCCTACAACATGAATGACTTCCTAAACGATAATTTTGACAAACTGAAAACCTCACAGTGACATCAAGTAAAATCAATTATTATATAAATTATGCATGTTTAAATAACTAATCCGTTAATGTAATAATTATAGGAATGACATTGAAATGACTTAAATATTATTATTATTTAATAACTAACTAATTCTCTATTATAACTCTAATCTTATTATAATCATATCTTGCTTAATTCATCTATTTTAATTCAACTAATTTTATTTATTTCAGTGTCCATTTTGTTAATTGATGATTAACCATGACTGTATAAATTTTGCATGCCTTACGGCAGAATCACTTGAAACATGTAAATTTTATAACACCATTGTAACAGTGTAGTGTATGGAGGAGCTCGTGGCTTAATAAGAACTGCCACTGGTCGATCTTTAGGTTAAGCTGTGCTTGCCTAGGTCGGTCTGTGGATGGGTGACCGCCCGACATACCGAGTTTCCTCCGTGCCTCGGAAAGCACGTTAAGCTGTTGGTCCCGGCTGCCATATATAGATCTTTGGCAGTCGTTACAGGTAGTCAGTGACCTGAAATTCTGACATCCAGTCTTACCAAAGAGTATCGTATTACCTAGTATTAACTGGGTTGTGGAGGTCAGATAGGCAGTCGCTCCATGTAGAATACTGGTACTCAGCTGCATCCGGTTAGACTGGAAGCCGACCCCAACATAGTTGGGAAAAGGCTAGGCAGATGATGTAACAGTGTATTCAGCAAAAATAAATGATTTGATTCCTTTCTATCCATCTTTTCTTTGGTCTTCCTCTCCCTCTCCATCCATCAACATGTATATTCATCAATCTTTTAGTCACATGCGATTCATCCCTCCTCATCATACGCACATACCATCAACCTTGTTAAAAGTATGTCGCCAGAAACTCGTGCCTCCTTTGACCTACATCTGCAACCGCTGCATTCAGACAGGTACTTTTCCTAACGCGCTAAAAAAGGCCATCATCCTTCCAATACACAAGTCTGGGAACAGAAGCTGTGTCAATAACTACCGGCCAATCTCAATCCTACCATCGATTTCAAAAATAATTGAGAAGATCCTCAATAAGCAACTCAAAGGCTTCTTGATCAAACATCGCATCATTGCGGACAACCAGTATGGTTTTAAAGCGGGGGTATCGACCGAGGATGCTGTTTTGGACCTTACACAATTTGTGGCAAAAGAACTCGATGGTGGGTCTAAATGCTTAGGCATATTTCTAGACCTATCGAAGGCCTTCGATACAGTTTCTGTTCCCATACTCTTGGCGAGGATGGAGCGTGTGGGTGTGCGTGGTATAGCACTAGAAATGTTTAAAGATTACCTTAAAAATCGCTCTCAGGTTGTCAAGATAGGTGATTACCTCAGTGATGAGGAAACTGTGACGTACGGCGTACCCCAGGGAAGCATTTTAGGGCCCACTATGTTCCTAATTTACATAAATGACCTCTGTAGAATGATGCTCCCTAACTGCAAGATCTACACGTATGCCGATGACACAGCAATCGTCATCTATGGACCTACGTGGGATATGGTTAAGGCAATGGCAGAAAACGCCCTAAGACATATTATGAGCTGGTTTCATCATAGCCTACTAACTCTCAACTTGGCCAAATCATGTTACATTCCCTTTGCAATCCGAAAAATTACTATGCCCCCTAAACATTTTTCAATAAATGCTCACTCATGTCGGAATTCAACATCCATATGTACATACCCGACACTTGACAGATGCGATAGCGTCAAATATCTAGGTTTGCAAATTGATGAATGCCTGTGACCATTAAGTATAAAGTATGCATGTGGAAATTAGGTTGAGAAGCCAAACCAAACTTGTATTGTTTACACTTTTAATTACATGACCATTAAGTATAAAGTATGTATGTAACGATCCCTTTATTACTATGGCGAGCCGGTGTGGAACGTACAAGCTAAAGATGGCAACTGGTTTTGGAGCGAATACGATTGCAACGCGTTTAGACGCGACGCGCTAGTGATGTGCGTATATCGCATCGACTAAATCTAAGTGTTGGGATTCCAACATGCTCCGGCCAACGAGAGGAACAAGAGGATCAATATAAGTAGATATAACATTATAGTTACATTAAGTTTTTAACATAAAATTTAATTAAAATTATCATGTATAGGTAATATACAAATTTTTGTGACAGATCGCACATGGGTATTCCCCTTTGAATTTGTGACCTCTGCTGCTCTTACATGACCATCATGACCAGGAAATATTTTGGTAACTCTGGCCATAGGCCACGACATTATGGGTACATTATCTTCTTTTAAAATCACAATTGTGCCTATCTTTATGTTAGGCAAGATATCTAACCATTTAGGCCTATTTTGTAATGTATTAAGATACTGTTTATACCACATCTTCCAGAATGATTGTTTAATTTGGATACATAATTGCCAGAACTTAAGTCTATTTTGAGGAACAGTAGTTACATCATTTTCAGGGTACATTGTTAATGAGTTTCCTATTAGAAAATGACCTGGCGTTAGGTAATTAAAATCATTTACATCAGATGACATAGGAATGAGAGGTCTTGAGTTCAATATACATTCTATTTCTACTAATACAGTGTTTATTTGTTCATAGGTTAACAATTGCTTCTGTAATACCCTTTTTAGAAAATATTTAGTCATTTTCACAGCAGACTCCCACAGCCCACCAAAGGTGGGGGAGTATGCTGGTATAAAATGAAAGTTAATGCCTCTTTGGGCTGCAAATTCACATACATGCTTTTGGTGATTCTGTGAAAGGTGTAGTTGATATAACTCAGCTAGTTGGTTCCTTGCGCCTTTGAAAGTACTAGCGTTATCAGAGTAGATTTCTTTGGGTAATCCTCTTCTTGAAATAAATCTCCTAAGGCAAGCGAGGTAGGCATCAGTAGTAAGATCTGATGTGATTTCGAGGTGAACTGCCTTTGTAGCGAAACATACAAATACACAAATGTAACCTTTTCCTACTAAGGATCGTCTCACACGCGAGAGCTTAATATCAATAGGCCCAGCGAAATCTACACCGACTTTTTCAAAAGGGCGACTCATAGCAGTCACTCTATCTGCCGGCAAGGAACCCATCAGCTGTTTAGAGGCTGTTGCCTTCTGTCTGAAACATATTACGCATTTATGAATTAACTTTTTGACATACATTAACCCATTAGTTATCCAGTATTTTTGATTTAAATTACACAGTAATAATTTTGGACCTGCATGTAAAAGCTTTTCATGCTCACATCTTATAATGCAATTAGTTACATGTGATTCTTTGGGTAAAATAATCTGATGTTTATGAGCATATGGAATATTAGAGTGATGTAGCCTGCCACCCACTCTCAGGATACCTAAATTATCTATAAAAGGACATAAGCTTTGTAAGGAACCTTTTACATTTTTGTTATTTTTTAAACATACAATTTCGTCTTTAAAATACATTTCTTGTTCATTCTTAATAAGCAACATTAAAGCATTATTCAATTCAGAACTTAAGAGATATTTGTGAGCTATTTTTCCACCCTTTAGGTTATTAATAAACCGCATTACATAAGCCAATGTACGTACCATTTTGTGAATGCTAGAATATTTGTGTATTTGATCAAAAACATTGCTAGTAACTGAAGACACTTGACTCGCGGAGAGTGCTGACCCGGTTTTTGATTCAGGTAAGTTCGCAGGTAAATCTATTTTTAAATTAAATTTATATTCACTATCATGCAAAAATTCAGGGCCATCCCACCACAGGCTGCAGGCATGAAGCTCACTTGGCGTAACACCCCTACTGATATAGTCTGCAGGGTTATTCTCCGTGTTTACATATAGCCACTGACAGTTAGGCATATTTTTAGCGATTGCTTTTACCCTATTCGCAACATAAGCGTTAAGTTTCATGGGTTCTGTGTGCAACCATGCGAGAACAATTTGTGAATCAGCAAATAAATAGACATTGCGTATATTATATTTTAATTTTAGCGTGCAATAAACCTTTGCCATAACAATGGAGAGAAGCAGTGCAGCGTTGAGTTCTAAGCGTGGTACAGTTTTGTTTTTATTTTTAAGCGGGTTTATGCGTGATTTTGAACACAGCAAATACATTTTAACTTTACCATCATGATTTGTAACTCGCAGGTACACGCAGCATCCATATGCCGTGGTACTGGACGCATCTGAGAATCCTATTAGTTCAATTTTACCTAATTTAGTTACATTTATGTTTCTATTAATAAAAATTGGTTTCATTGAAGCTAGACTGGACGAGAATTCATGCCACGCTTTTTTAATATCATCGTCAGGCATAGAATCCCAATCAGTCTTGGAAGACCATAGCCTTTGCATTATAGCTTTAGCTTGTACAATAATGGGACTAACAAAGCCCATGGGATCAAACATTTTCCCAATATAGGAGAGGATATCTCTCTTTGTAAAATTATCATTATTGAATATCTCTGGACAAGACATTTTAAATTTATCGTCTTTAACTATCAATTGTAAGCCCAGAGTCTTTAAACTATAATCATCACTTTGTAGCTCTAAATCATCAAAGTGTTGTTCAGCTGAAGGTATGTCAGACAGTATTCTATTGTCATTGGCTGACCACTTATGTGTATGAAAATTCCCTAACCTCAAGAGCTGGCGAATCTGTGACTTAGCCTCTAATATAATATTTAAATCATTATTTGCATAAAGAATATCATCTACATATGTACAATTTTCTATAATGAATGAAGCTAGTGGGAAAGTGTCTTTATATTTTACTGCTAGTTCTTTAAGACAACGGGTGGCCAGATAGTTTGAACTTTTCAACCCATATGTGCATGTTTCAAGCCTAATGCATTGGATTGGTTCATCTGGACTATCTCTCCACAATATATTCTGTAGTGAGCTATGCTCTTGTTTTACACGTATATTTCTAAACATTTGTTTTATGTCAGAGGTAAATGTAAAATTACCACAACGAAATAATAGCAATATCTCAAACAAGTCTCTTTGTACAATGGGTCCATTTAAAAGTATATCATTAAGTGACACCTTTTTGTTAGTTTTCATAGAGCCATCAAAAACAGTACGCAGCTTAGTTGTTTTACTGTCAGGCTTCAGGACTGCATGATGCGGCAAAAAATATATAGCATTTTTGTTTAATTCATATTGCCCAATGTCTACATAACAACCGTGTTGTAGACTTAAATATTCATGAATGAACTTTTGGTACTCAGAGAAAAGTTTGGGATCTTTATGCAATTTCTTTTCTAAATTTAAAAATCTTTTTAATGCAAGATTAAAGGAATCACCTAAGGAATCATTGACTTCACTAAGAGGTAATTTCAACGGTAAAGCCACTTCAAAACAATTATCTTTCAGCTGAACAGTGTTATTAAAAATATATTCACAGAGCTCTTGCTCAGAAGACCTTTCATCAAAGATTTTTGGAACATCTTCTGTTTTCCAGAACTGAGTTAGGGTCTCATTAATATCTGACTCACATGTATTACATTTTAAGCTTACCTTATTGCAGACCTTTGATAAATTAGTGTGTGGTAGGGTACCTCCAACAATATATCCAAACTGAGTGTTGACAAGATGTGGTTGTGGACTGCTGGCCTCTGCAGCATACTGCTGGCGATCATGCAGCGCCGGCAGCTCTGAAGGCAGCAACACCTGGAAAAATATGTCCGCTCCCATTAATAAATCAATCTCAGCTGGTACATTAAACTGATCATCTGCCAGTTTAATGCCTTTAGGCATCAAAATGTCTGAAGTATTAAATTTATGTTGAGGTAAGTTACATGTTATTTGCTCAACAACATGACATGTGGTCGAGACTTTAAATGGGTTGGTTATGGAATGAATTTCTAGAGGTAAGCAATGCTTCAACCTCGTTTTTGAATTTGTTATACCAACTACATTGACATTACTACGAGCAGGTTCCAAATTAAGCACCTGTAATGCCCTTTCTGTAATAAAGGTCAGCTGGGACCCACTGTCAAGTAGGGCTTTAAGATGGACTTCAGCGCCATCCCGAGCTACAAGTTTCACCTTAGCTGTGGGTAAAAGAACATCATTATTATAGTTATTGCTTGCAGCTAATGATGCGGTTGACGCTGATCCAGTAGTTGACTCACACACATTATTATCTGTGCCACAATGCAGCAGAGTATTATGTGGTTCCTTGCACTTTGCACAACGGAAGTGATATCTGCACTTTCCAGTGTGAGCGCATAAACAGAGATTACATAGGCTTTTTTCATTGGCAAACTTAACTCGTTGGTCTACATTCAATAATTTAAATTTGTTGCAAGAATGGAGTTTGTGTTTTGACTTACAGTATAAGCATGAAGGCTCTTGAGTAACTGCGTTGGCCACTAGTCTACCAGTGGCTTGCCCTGGCTCCTTCGGCGACTGACGTAGCTGTCCGTGGGAGCTCCCCGGCTCAGCACTCTCAAGCGCCAGCGCACGCTTGTCCATGTAATCTAAGAAGGCTCCTATTGTTGGCTTTTCATCGGCGTTCCTCTCGAGTTGAAATGCACGGGAGGTGTACGCATCTAATTTTCGGTACAAAATACACAAAATTACAGCATCCCAAAACTGTACGTTAGGCTCCAAGTTACTGAGAGCGGCAAGCATTTGTTTGACATTAGACACAAACTCTCTTAAATTATATGCCGTAGATTTTGATAGTGGCTTAATATCTAATAACAAATTTATGTGCTCATTTATTAATCTATGCTTATTATTATATCTCTTATTTATTATTTGCAAGGCCTTTACATAGCTTTCACCAGTTAGAGGTAAATTTTTTATTAAGTCATATGGCTCGTTTTTTAAGTATGAGCGTAAATAATAAAGCTTCTGAACATTATCAAGGCACTTATTGTTATCAATTATAGAGTTAAACAGGTTAATAAATGGTATAAATTCTGTGAAGTTACCACTAAATATTGGTATATCTATCGGAGGTAAGTTAATTTTAGGCACTGATTTAGGAGCTGAATGACTGTCGCTAGCACTAGTGATATTACGGCGATTGAGTTCCTCATTAATTACAGATATGATGAAATAATAACTGGTTTCAACTTGCTCTATGTCCTCCTTGTCTTCTGGATGGAGTAATGAAATTTTTATATTGTGAGATTCGTATTGCGTAAACGTATCTGATAATTTTTGTCGTTTAGCTAATAAAGTCTCCTTGGAAATACTAGTTAAAGATTGCGAACAAGCGGATTGTAACCTAGTAATCGTACCTTTTAAGTAACCACGTGCGGCGACTAGATCCTTTAGCTCCATATTTGTAATTTGTATTATTATAACACCACTTTAACTTATTATCTCTACACAGGTAAATTAAACTTATTGTTAATAACACAAAAGCACTTTGTTGCTATTAAAACGCGATGACCAACGAGTAGAGACTGTGAGACGCTTGCGCTTGCTGCAAAATGGCGGCTGTCCGATCGTCGCTGACGCCGAACCGAAGCCCGCCGACGCCCCGCCCACTTCTTGTACATGTGTCGCTCGCCACGTGTCCCTGTTCTGCGCTTTAGGTACCTATTGCGATTTTGTAGAAGTCTGCGATCGCAATAGGTATAATGCTGACTAATGATGAGCTCGATGTCTCCTCAAATGTAATTACGCTGCACCGCGCCGAGGGGAAATACTTATTTGGCGGAGCTTGATGCCACCCTTTATGTCTGCACTGCACTGCCGCACTGACGGGGAAATAGGCTCAAATAGGTAGCCAATTGGTCGAGCTTGGTGTCTTCCTTTATGTCTGCACTGCACTGCCGCGCCGACGGGAAGACTAGCAGGACAATGTATGGCCTAGGTCGGTGTGATGTTCTTCAAATCCTCACTTTTAGCGTCTGCACTGCCGACGGAGAAGTAGGTAATAGAACTGCACCAGTTCTCGTTGTTCGAAGGACCATGTGGAAATTAGGTTGAGAAGCCAAACCAAACTTGTATTGTTTACACTTTTAATTACATGACCATTAAGTATAAAGTATGTATGTAACGATCCCTTTATTACTATGGCGAGCCGGTGTGGAACGTACAAGCTAAAGATGGCAACTGGTTTTGGAGCGAATACGATTGCAACGCGTTTAGACGCGACGCGCTAGTGATGTGCGTATATCGCATCGACTAAATCTAAGTGTTGGGATTCCAACAGCCTGAGATGGGACAAACAGCTCGATATGATGACATCAAGAATATTGCGTCTCATTTACGTCTTCAAATCTCTAAGAGAATCCGCTGATATAGGCACACTGAGGATGGTGTACTTTGCGCTATGTCAGTCCATTGTCGGATATTGCATTAATGCCTGGGGTGGTGCATCAAAAACAAGCATACTGAAAGCCGAGAGAGCTCAAAGAGCTGTACTAAAGGTAATGTGCAAAAAACCTTACAGGTATCCAACAAAACAACTCTACGACGATTGTGAGGTATTAACTGTCAGACAACTGTTCGTTTTGCAGTCAGTCCTCAGGACTCATAGATCCATGCCCAAATCAAACCCTCAAAAACGAACAAACATTCCGTCAGGCGTTAAACATAAAACATCTTTTGCCCAACACCAATTTTACGTATTAAGTAAATTTGTATATAAAAATCTGCATAAGGAACTGAACATACTGGATTTAAACAGATATACCTTAAAGAAAAAGACAACTCAATGGCTACTACAACAGGACTACGCGGCAACAGAACAACTGCTAACTTACATCTCTTAATATTATATTACATACATACTCAAAGTTCACATCACACACTTTATATCCAACATCCACGGTAACATCTACAGGTATGCACCTATTTACCTCTGAATCTCACCCCCCTCCCACACTCACACCCTACACACCTCACACACACACCCCACACACACACCACACACCCCCACACACACACTACACATACCCCTTACACATATACGTATACAACACATGACTGCTGTCATTCACAATATTTGTGTTATTTAGGATTAATTTTCTTTTTTGTTCTTATTTAATTTTATTTCCGTACAACTGTTTAGCACAATACCCTTCACACTGTTTTCACTTGCTTTTGATTGTAATTTAATTAAATTCCTATTGGCTGAACCCTATCTTTTGCAACGTGCTATGTTTTTTGTGAAATAAATTATTATTATTATTATACCACGACAGTCGTTTCCCTTGTGTGTCGATTTTCATTAACAAAAACTTTGCACAAAACACTTACCTAGTAACAAAACAATTGATTGATATCTGACACAGTTTCTAATGTTTCAAAGGACAAACAATTGAAACACGATGTTCCGTGTCTGCGGTTTTATGAATGAATTGAAATTCTACACATCGTTCTAGGAATTACAAAGAAGACGTGCTTTAAATATGCAGACTGTGTAGTTATTATTAATAAGCGAATTATGCAAAGCGACCTTGGTATACACGGCGACATTATATCAAGCTATAATTTCCAGTATAACATGGCTTCGTTTTGTATAGATTTCCTATACAATGAGAGATCCTGACTGGTTGACTTTCGGGGCCACTGAGAGCTGGGACCATCGGGTTTACGTGCTTTCCGAGGCGCGGACAGAACTTGTTATGTAATGGGTGGTCACCCATCTACGGACCAACCTAGATAAGCGGCTTACCCTGAAGATCGACCCTCGGGGCTGTTATTATCTATCTAGGTCCTGAACGTTATAAATCCAAGGGGGAATTGCGAGATAGATTGAAGTGCTGACAACAATATACTCTTGAACTAGGTACTTACCCAAATTTTGCTAACACCTTAGCTACATAAAATCATGCTTGTATTCCCCGAGGCAATAGACAGAGGTGTACCCATAGGAGCTACTATTTCACCAGTTACGTTGTCACCTTTGTATCTCCTTTGCTTTTTGAAGCAAAGTCCGTTGTCAAAGATAAAAATGGCTTTTCAGTAACAGTATATGCTTGTGGTCAGACACGAGGGCAAGTAAACGTAATATTTTAATATCCCGTTACATCAGTGTTGGCTGCGGTCAGACTGCGCTTCTTTCCCACAGTGCAATATTGTGGCATTTTATGGCGTGCTTCAAGGGAGCTTGAGTGATGGGTTGCCAGGTTATAAAATTATCTAGTGCATTTGTTTATGAATATTTTTGGAGGAGTTTGCTTGGTGTTGGACTTTTGCGGTTGTGATATTATCATACTGTCACTTCCTTAAAGAAACTGCGCGGGAGAAAAGGCGGGAATCGGTAGATATTAACCTAAGATGAAGGCTCAGTTCATAAAGGTTGAGACGGTTGTATTAGTAATTTTAATAATGATTACTCAGTAAATAAACATTTTTTATTGCCGCTAATTCTATTTTATTTAACATGCGACTTGACACTGACCGGGAAATTGCAAAAAACTTAAGAAAATTCGAATTTCGCGGGCTACCTTGTCGCATCAACCTTAAAGATGCCTCTTCAAAGTCTTGAATTTGACTGAAAATATTCTCATCAAAGATTTTTGAAAAATTCATGTAATATTTTGTTGAGTATTTCCATATCCCTACAATCTTGAGAACAACACATAAGGGCTAAGAAGGAAAGGGCACGCCACGATAGTGGCGGTAAGTCCCCTCTTTGAGGAGTGGCTGGAGAGGCGCCACGGCGCCCTCACCTTCCGTCTGACGCAGGTACTCACCGGACACGGTTGTTTCGGGAGGTACCTGCACCGAATCAGGCGGGAGGAAACGCCCGGATGCCACCATTGCGAGGATCGGCCGGAGGACACGGTGGAGCACACTGTGGAGGTGTGCCCCGCTTGGGCGGAGCCCCGCCGTGTTCTCGTAGCGGCGATCGGCGGCGGCGACCTCTCGCGTCCGGCCCTGGTGCAAGCCATGGTCCGGGGCGAGGAGGAATGGGACGCCGTCGCCTCCTTCTGCGAAGCAGTGATGCTAGCGAAGGAGGTGGCGGAACGTGAGAGGGAGAGAACCTCTCGTCCCAGCCGCCGCGGGAGGCGCTCCGGGCGTCGGGGGCCACGTGATGGCTTCCGGCCACCGTAGACGCGGGCCTGTGGACGGTGAGTGATGGGTAAGCTCGCCGTCCGTCCGTCTTATGACGACGACAGGCCGTGTCGACGGCGCGTTTGTGTTCCACGGGCGCCTCAAAGAGATGTCAGCAACATGGAAGGGGCCCGCTAGGGCCGACGCCTGTCGAGGCTGCGGGCTGTCCGCAAGGGAAACCGCGGCCTCGACATGAAGGGCGAAGAAGGAACATGGGTGGTTTTTAGTCAGTAGAAGTCTGACACTCCCTTTCGCTCTGCCCAAGAGCGGGAGGGGTTATTTGATGATTTCCCACCCCCAAAAAAAAAAAAAAAAAAAAGGGCTAAGAAGGAACATGGGTGGTTTTTAGTCAGTAGAAGTCTGAAACTCCCTTCTGCTCCGCCCAGAGCGGGAGAAGTCATTTGATGATTTCTCACCCACCAAAAAAAAGGCTTCTGGCAGTTTTTCTGCCAGAAGCCTTTTTAACATGGGACTTGAACATAACTGGCGAAATGTGTGTACCTTCTATCAGGTACACCTCTGCCTAACCCTTCGGGGATTACAGGCGTGATGTTATGTAACATAATTAATAAGGCTTGCGTAATAAAGTTTATTATTTTTTTATTGAATTCCCGCGCCATTTGGTCAACGTCTTCCCGGCGCAAGCGCACACTCCAAGGCACACGTTGCAGGCGCTAGATATTTTTTGTGATAACCTGATACACGTGCACCTGCACGACAGGTGTGCACGTGCCATGGGTGGCCGAGGGAGGAACAGCTTCTTTGTCCAGTTGCCGTGAGGTATTGAGGATCGTTTCTTATGAGAATTAATGAATTCGGGAATTTATTAGTGTTTTCAGGTGAATAGAGTCAGGTATCAATCTATACTAATATTACCAAAAGATATAGAATATTGGATAAGGAGTAAAATTTGTGGGCACGCCACGATAGTGGCGGTAAGTCCCCTCTTTGAGGAGTGGCTGGAGAGGCGCCACGGCGCCCTCACCTTCCGTCTGACGCAGGTACTCACCGGACACGGTTGTTTCGGGAGGTACCTGCACCGAATCAGGCGGGAGGAAACGCCCGGTTGTCACCATTGTGAGGATCGGCCGGAGGACACGGTGGAGCACACCGTGGAGGTGTGTCCCGCTTGGGCGGAGCCCCGCCGTGTTCTCGTAGCGGCGATCGGCGGCGGCGACCTCTCGCGTCCGGCCCTGGTGCAAGCCATGGTCCGGGGCGAGGAGGAATGGGACGCCGTCGCCTCCTTCTGCGAAGCAGTGATGCTAGCGAAGGAGGTGGCGGAACGTGAGAGGGAGAGAACCTCTCGTCCCAGCCGCCGCGGGAGGCGATCCGGGCGTCGGGGGCCACGTGATGGCTTCCGGCCACCGTAGACGCGGGCCTGTGGACGGTGAGTGATGGGTAAGCTCGCCGTCCGTCCGTCTAATGACGACGACAGGCCGTGTCGACGGCGCGTTCGTGTTCCACGTGCGCCTTAAAGAGATCTCAGCAACATGGAAGGGGCCCGCAAGGGCCGACGCCTGTCGAGGCTGCGGGTTGTCCGCAAGGGATACCGAGGCCTCGACATGAAGGGCGAAGAAGGAACATGGGTGGTTTTTAGTCAGTAGAAGTCTGACACTCCCTTTCGCTCTGCCCAAGAGCGGGAGGGGTTATTTGATGATTTCCCACCCCCCAAAAAAAAAAAAAAAAAAAGGAGTAAAATTTGTATTTAGGTTGTAATCTCTGAAACTAAAAACCAAATTAAAAAAATCTTTCACTGGTTAAAAGCTACATTATTCATAGGTGTTATAGGATATAAATTATATTGAAATCATGCATATTAGCTGAACTATCATAATTTTGCGAACGAAGACGCGAGCAAGTGCTAATCTTTTAAACTTCGCAATTTTAATGCAGTTTTCTGCAATAGACTAAGTGATTCAAGAGGAAGGTTTATATCTAGTCGCTATAGTATCTTATAAAATCAAGGACAGGACCGATGAAATTTTCTTTAAATCTTGCATATTTCGGTAGAGCATTTAATTGGTTCACCTATTTAATTTGACGACAGCTGCGATATTTGGCATGGATGGGCAGGAAGGAACAGCTTCTTTGCCAGGGAATGTATAATAAAATTCGAGAATGTGCAGAGTTTTCGGGTAGGTATTAGGTGTATCGATAATACGTATAGAATCACGCATTCAAACAATCTACAGGGATTGAAGAACATTAAGGTACAAAGTAGAGATGTACATTGACCTATAGGCTGGAAAACTTGATGACCTTAAATATATAAATATAAAATGTCGTGAGAAAAGTTTTTAATATGAATGTGGATGGGTAGAGTAGAGGAAGACCAAAGAAACGATGGATGGACTGTGTTAAGAATGATATGGTAAGAAAGGAGGTGTCTCACGAGATGACGAGAAACAGAGAAGTATGGAAGAAGGAGACATGCTGCGCCGACCCTAAATGAATTGGGATATGGGCAAGAGAATGCTGATGATAGATGAACACTGAACTGCGAGGAATAGGGCCATATAATTTATTTTAATCACCCGGATTCCTAGAGAGCAGTCATTATTGATTAATTCTCTCACTTGCAGAGCAATGATTACATTTTTATTTGCTTTAACTGCCAGATCCGAAGTTTGGGGTGCATAGCTTCCCCAGTAGATATTTTAGCAAAACTATGTTATTAATTCACGAAGTTCGACTGGCTGTTAATTAATTACTACACCTGAATCGCGTCAAATGTCATTCAATTCTAGTTTGAAAACAAATGTCATGTAAATGCCAGTTCGTTTAAATGTCATTAAGGGTTGCTTAATTGATTGTAATTGCCATTGAAGATGTTATTTTCGAAAACTAGCACTTTGCTCGTGACTTCGGCCGCAAAAATTGTGATAGCTCGGCTAATATAAGTGATATATAAATATAATTCATGCCAATAGCACCAAAAAATAATATATATTTCTACCAGTGAATTTTTATTTAGAATTTGATCATTAGTTCCGGAGATTACTTAGATTATTTTGACAAGTGAGAAGGTTTTCAGCTGTGGTTTCCAGTGCTCTTTTGATTTCAGTTTAGCACAGTTCAAGTGACCAGACATTATAATTATATTGAAATGGTTGTAATAATAACACAGATATATTATTTACATGTAGTAAAAAATTCTTTTCCAAATTTTTTCCTTGTCAGTATCGTAAAATTTCGACATTCTGCTACACTAACCATTAAGCAGGCATTTCGCTAAAAGCACATTTTACTTAAAGTTCGTTGACTCTCGCTCACGTTGTTATCATAAAATTCTCCATTATGCGTTGATTTCCTGTTTCGTTGGACACAAGGAAGATGTCACAGCGAAGATATTTTAATGTTTGAAACATTTAACTTTTCGAATTACTTTAAATTGTCATGGAGTGGATTCTTGGATTCTTTGTTGCTTTATTGACTAAGAAGTTTCGTTTCTTGTCATAATTATCATGAAAATAGATACAACCATAGGCGGCTCATTATTTTATTGAGTTTTGTATGATGAATCCACCTATCAGGGTAATGACTAAGTCGCCTGTTGCAAATGAATCGCAATTTCTTGGTGCGACTGTCGAAATTGCTCGCTTCTCCAAAAAAATCTTGAATTATCAAATATGATAAATACCATTTTGTAGAAAATTTTTTTTGGTATTTAGAGTCGAATGGAAAAAGAAAAAGATAAAGACAAGCAAAATCACTCGCAACCTGTAACTAAACGAAAGTTAATATATTATTTAGCGTGTGGTTAGTACATAACCGGGTGTTAGAGTTTTATGCCGCACATGGGCCCCTGACTCAAGCATGCCGTCGAGATTTATCTCTCAGGCATGCTGGTTTCCTCACCGTTTCGACGTTTTCCTTTACCGAAGCAAGTGATAATTATACAATTCTCACATAAATCAGAAAAATTAGAGGTGCGTGTCTTGGGTTCGAACTTGAGACCTATGACTTGCCAGTCCGACGGTCATTACTGGTTATCGAATTAATCACAAAAAAGTAGGTATCCATAGGTTCCTGGTTCATATCCGGCTCGAAGGACCACAAATTATGTTGAAGGAAACAACATAATTGAAAAATATTAAATCAAAGTTTTACTGGACTGAGATGCACGTCTTACATGAGATGTTATAACGGTGATAAGAGAGAAAAATTATAATAAACTATAGACTTTTACAATGTTGCTATGCTAATTACAACTAATCAAATAATAAATATGTAACAGATATTCTCATCTACCTTATTAATCTCGTCAGCGTCTACTAATAGTGAAAGAACCGAGTTAGAACGCCCAGTTAAGCGCCACTGGAATCAATCAACAGTTATCACTGCTAATAAACTTTTGCAACATAGACTTTGTGTCGCATTGTAGTTGCGACTTGCGACACCGAAGATGAACGCGTCTTGATAACTGTAAACTTGATGCCTGGAAGACGCAGGTACATGGGTGATGGGTGCAGCTTTTTGCACTACTCTTAATGCTTTCTACGTAATCATAGGCGTCAAGGGCTGCCATCTGAGAGTTAAACAAATTTAAACAAATTTAATAAAGAGGAAAGATTAGATTTTTTGTTTAATTCAAAAACTACTCGGCCGATTTAAAAAATTCGTTCATCTTTAGAAAGCTACATCTTTACCGAGTAACATAGACAATGTTATATTTTCAAAATACTTACGGACGAAGTCACGGGCGCAGTGCTCGTAAATAATACTTAGGACCCATTAATATTAATAGTTATCCGTGGTGCTAGGTAACGGGGCTTATCCCAGTTGTAAACGTCCGGCGTCCCTGTGTGTCTATTGGCCTTGTTCTACTCTGTCTCCTGCTGATATGGTTGGAAGTGTAAATTATGTTTTTCCTACTCCTCCGCTATTCTTTTCTGATTGATTTCGATGTGGAATCCAAGACAGTTAAATCATTTTTTCTGGTACTTGTAGAGCATCATTGTCTCTGCGCTTTTCTGACTTTCAGAAGATACAGTGGTTTAGGAATTGTTAAGAATTGAATTGTGGCTGACACGTCCCAAAAAACATCGAATAAATAATATATTTGATATATCAGACAACCAAGAGCTGCGCGAAAAAGATAATGCTTTTGTTTGGAGGGTGAGAAATCATCAAATTGCTCCTCCTACTATGGGTGGAGCGGAAGGAAGTGTCAGACTTCTACTGACTAAAAATCATACATGTTCCTTCTTACTCCTTTGTGTCCAGGGCCGCGGAATCTCTTTCGAACAACCCGCAGCCCCGACAGGAACAAGATAATGCTGCGCCGGAAACAAATACCTCAAAGTTGAGATAAGATGAGTTGAATTGAATTTGTTTTGTTAATTTTTAAGGAATTTTTGCCAAATAAACACTAACAACTAACAATTTTCTTTCTTTTTTTTCTTTATAAGGACGTCAAGCCTTCAGACTTGATAGAGCGATGGTAACAACTGGACGAGAGTTGTCTAGAATCTAGTTAAGTGGCGTGCGATTGTAGAGGCCAGTGTCCAGCAGTGGACCGTAGGCCAATGATGAAGGCCAGAAGGATTATTATGATGCGATTAGACAAATAGTCAAGAAAGGTAAGAAAAAAAGAAAATGCATGCTCGCTAAACGTAACAGTTGCGAAGGGTTCACTTAAAAGGATTCCTAAGCCGGAAGGAACCCTTTCGGATATTGTAACCCTTCGTTTCGAAAACATTTTTTCTTTTGTAAGAACGCTAAATTGATCCTAAAGTACCAATGAATAAATAAACGAATAGTTTTAAAATTAGTGAATAACTGAAATTTGTACACGTATATTTTTCCGGTTATGTTCAAGTCCCATGCCATCATCCGGGCACAAATTCAGCCTCCATGCCTGCTACTGAGAAATGTTTGATAGAGAAACCTAATAACAATTTACCCGAGCCGGGAATCGAACACAGGACCTCATGATCAGCAATCGCGATTGCAACCACTAGACCAACGAGGCAGTATAATGAATGAGTCAGTACCTATAGAGAAATGTCCAAACAACCGTAACAACAAATAAATGAATTGTAAATATAATGTTTACCAAACACACTATTGTTACAATCACTACATGTTTATCCAGGGAATAGAATAATGGGACTAAACAGCAATTATTCTATTGTTAGGGGAGGTAAGTAAACCGATGCATCCTAGCTTTGCGTGCAGTCCTGCAGCCCTCCGGCTTGATTGACATATACGCGCGCGCGCAGGTACGAAGCGCCGTCAGTCGTCCCGCGTCCGTCGCCCGAGCGCCCGCGTCGCTGTGTCGTACAATAAAACCGGCCCGAATGCCGGAGAACCAGTCGGCGGGATGGCGAGTCTCGGCGTGCTAGTAACGCCATGTTGAAACACACGCAGCGGCCGCCAGCGGCGAACGATGCCGACCACCGCTACCAGAACATGCCGCGGCGGCCGCACCACCACCTGCCCCTCAACGTGTCAACCCTGGACTCGTCCAAGCACTCCGTCGGGGGTACCTCGGCGAGCGTCAGCCCTGGAGCGCAGCCGCCGTCTATCGCTCCAGTGTCAGTCATCGCCCCCTTACCGGTTGCGTCTCCCCCGAAGCTGGCGAATGGAAATGCGACAGGTATCCCGCTGTCTCGGTCGTCGGCGACCGCCAGGAATAGGAGCACGAGAGCGGCCACGGAGGAGGCCTTGACTTCCCTAGCCCTGTTGTGCCTCGTCAGCTTGCTGCTGGCTCTCCTTGCGCTGCTGTTCTTGCTGAAGATATCAGCGCCCGCGACTAGTGCTCCCGAGGAGTTTGCAGTGGTGTACGAAGTGACATTAGCGTTGTGTGCGTTGACGCTTTCATTGAATCTTTGCTGTTTGCTCGTGTGTGCAATACAGTTCCTATTTGCTGTGAAATTGGTGCATTCCCCTTCAGCGCCTAATGGACGGTAAGTTATTCAAACAACCTTATTTTGTTTACTTAAGACCCTTAGAATCAGAGCGATCTCTCCAAGAGATAGGAATCCGAAGATTACCAACACAAATATCATAATCTGTTAGGTTATTACTTGTGGCATGCGTCGCTGGCTCAGTTCCGAACAGACTTATCTCAATTCAGGTTATCTCTTACACAACGGCATAACTGTAAGAAAACTTCAAGTTTTCAACTCGACTATCGGGTTTTTAAGTATTTTTCGTATAATTAATGCTATAACTGTTGTTGGTAGACACTTCTAAGGTTTATTATGGAATTCGGCAGTTTGTTGAGATTGGTTTGCTTTTATCAGCTTGTGTTTGTGTAAGGTAGGCTAAGCAGGTGTTAACGGTCCGAAGTGGCGGTTATTCGTGAATGGTTGGACAAAAAATACTCAGTGTTCAACGGTTGATATTGGCTCGCACGCGCCTAGGCCGTTCTTTATCAAGTTTTTCAATCCACATACGTATTAATATTGTTTTCAGTTGCGTGAGAATGAGATCCGCTATGCTATCAAACCAATGCGTTGTACAGTTGTGTTAATTTGCTTGATCGTTAGCTACTGTTATCGTTTTTTCCTCGTGATGTTGATTGCTGCATCCATTTGACTATTATGGGATTTGGAGCGGTCTACATCAAAGTAGAGTAATTTACCTGTATTGAACGATAGAAATAGCTTGAAATGAAGAATCATCCTCAGAAGCTAACTGTGATGTGAAGCTAACCTAAATATGTCAGAGAACATCTTATCAAAACAAAACTTCAACAGTCTCATGGAGTAACACTTCCCTCCATTACAGTCAGCTGTTCACTAAGTAGTAGTAGCACAAGTTGTAACAATTTACGTTTTTGATTACCGTCAGACGCAACTACAGTAAAACCAACCATATGTCTAAACTATACCGGTTTCTTAACTGAGAGATACGCGAAACTGCGAGGAAAAAGGGTGTTACAAAAGATACAATATTATTGAAAGAAGTAGGTTCAACCTCCAAGACTTTCAACTGACAATCGAGTTTTGATGTCAATACAAAAAGAAGTGGATGGAATTTCGTGCGATAACATAGGGGTGTTTACAATCCTCCTAAGTTTCGTAATATCAATAATCCTCCTAAGTTTCGTAAGACCAATAATCCAGAACTGTTGCCAAAATCAAAAACTTTTGGAGAGTCTTGAATCAAAATTGATTTAAGATACAATACAGAGGCTATCAGAAGGACTATCATGGAAAAAATGTGATGTCATGTCTGAGTGACAACTTACTGCATATTGTAATTTTGGCATTACACTTGTATCGGCAACGCCCAGGTGGTTCTTACAAGTAAATTTCGATTTGGTTTTTTATATGAATCGAAATAGTCGAATAAGAATCCTTTCATAAAATATAAACCATTTTGAAAGCTAAACAGTATTTTGGAAAAGCAAAGCATGTAGGACAGAGCACGACCCCACGTTACGTGCTTCAACCGGTATTACTTTCCGGGTTGCTAGTATTTATACCGTGACCGCATACCTCAGGGAGCACTAGCACAGAGACAGGTCAGAAAGTGCTATTTTGATGTTTCTGATAACGAAAATGTTATGAAATTGCTTGTGGTGAGAAAGGACAAAATTTTCGACAGAGGTCTAAAAATATTGAAGATTTGTTTTTGAAGTGATCAGTGATGATGAAAATGGAAAATTCTAAATGAACCTAAACGAATTAGACTAATAACATGAATAATGCGTATTAAATAGTGCGAACATTTCGCCAACTACTGGTCTTTGGTTTGTAGTAGTGTGCGTACCTAATGCACACAAAAACTAAGATCTAATCTTCAAATCTTGATCTTCTCTTCGGCATTGAAAGCTTCCCTACCTGTTGCAAATATTTTAACCAAACAAGTCACTAGTCCTAAGGCTGACACCAATAACTTCACAGTGTCCATACATTCACCAACTACATGCCAATGAGAGCTCATGGTCAAAGGACAGAGGTGGTTTAAAAGACACAATAACAATAAACTAACCACGAACACAAAATAAAACATTATGTAGGCAAATAATTTTCTACTTTGTACTACAAACCGGTCGTAGAGGTCTCTTAGTTCTGACCTTTGGCGACTGCAAATTGTTGTAAGCAATGCCATCAGTGGCATTCAGACACTCAGCTTATAATATCGAAATTGTATGCAGAGATGGTGTTAGTACCAAAGGACCAGATTTAACCAGGTTTCAAAATGCTCTTACATTGTAGTTTCAATGTCAAGGCAACTCACATCGAGATTGATAAATGTCAGTTGTTGGTTAAAATATTTCAAGTAATGTACAATCAATTTAGAGTTCAGATTCATTTTTATCATCATCATTCTCTTGCTCTTATCCGAAGTCGTTTGGGATTGGCGCAGCATGTCTTATTCTTCAATACTTCTCGTCATCTCATTTCAGACCCCCTTTATTGCCTTAACACAGTCCATTCGTCGTTTCTTTGGTCTTTCTCTACTCTTATACCCTGTTCCGGTCAACTTTATTTGATAACTCAGTATTCTATTGGTTTACTCAAATGAAAAGCATGTCAGATGAGCATATGATGGCATGCAACATCAACACGAAAAGATTCAAATTCGATTTCGTGTAGCTCCAGACCTCCCAGCTTTTGAACCATATTAGAGCATCGGAAGCGACTTAATACTTCTTGTATGGCTTGGAGTGATGCCAAACAATTAGCTTTATAACAATAGATTGTCGTTAGCCGCACTGCACACCTCGTTAGAGAAAATATGCGTGAAGTCTATAAATTGAATTGAGTCTAGCTAAGACTCTTGATTTCTTTTTTGAATCTTTGGTCAAGCTTCGGAAGACGGTTTTACTGCATTAAATTTAACTTTTTTTATGTGATTTTTCTTGGTCTGCTTTAATGTCTTGCTGCGACCCCTTATATATTTACAATTTGTCCTTTTCATTGCATCAGTATCCATTTCCGTATTTCCATTAATATTAGTACGATTGCAGGGGTCTATCCTATTCGCTTTTAAGTTTCAACAATTATCTTTCTGTACTTGTTCCCAACTAACCCACCTTTGTCTAGAAAACGCAAGTACAAACCACATTCTAGACTTCAAGAGCCATGACCATTAAAAGAAATCTATTCTCGTCGTTCTCATAGAAACACGACCAAAAGAATTCAAATAACATATTTCTCAAGAGCTATCGGACTATAATTGCGTACAAACTTGTTTTCTAAGCAAGAATCGACCTGTGCTCATAATTTATGGCAAAATCAGGAGGCAGGTGCAAGCTTCCACCGAGAAACGCGTAACAAACGACATGACTGAACAACATCGAGATTTACATGATCCATTGCTGGGATAAAACAGTTGAAAATCAAGAAAACAGGAGAAATTCTCCAATGCATTGCGAACTAAACGACTGAAACCAATCTCGTGGTATGAAGTAAAGTGTTTTGGAGAATGTATGTTTTGTTTAAATTGCAGACAAATGCATATTTGGTGTTACGGTTTCGCGTAAATATTTTGCTTTAATTAATTTTGTAACAGTTTGACAATGTAGTATTGAAACTGGAGCACATAGCGTTCGCATTACTTAACAGGATATTGGAAAGTAAAGGAATGATATCTTATTTGGTCCACAATTTGGTCCTTCGAACATGCACATTATGGTTTCGTGGTCTTTGGTTAACCAAAATCCTATAGTCTCTCTCATGAAAGATTTTATGTTCTTCCCGACAGAGAAGTTAAAAGGAGGAAGATGGGAAGAAACATCCACGTGAAGTCGAAAACTGCTAAACCTTTGTCACCCTAGACCGAAAGAAGGACCAGTATATTTTCGAATTAATTACGAAACAAAATTAAACTCCTAAAGAGGATGCCGCATTCAAAAGTTTAATGCACCTTCAAACAGTAGCTACAGGTCAGACCGACCGCATAGAACTAAAATAATGACATTAAAACACATTCTGAACACATATTGTTCTATGAAACGTGCTGGTAATACTTATTTGTAAACGCTAAGCAATACTGCTATTGACGAAGTAAATTAGTATGAAAGTAACATACAATTTATTTAAACTGTCGTAAGTAACTGTGTGTTGTAGTGGATTTATAGTTTGTAAACATTGTATCTACATTCTATGTAGTACAATGCTTAATGCGACGCATAGCTTAGGCTGTTTTCATACGGACTATCCTAAGCGGTGCAGAACTAAGGAGTAGAAGACTGTACCAGTCTCTACTTTGTTAGTATAATTTTAAAGATGACTTTGGGAGAGACTAAAAAAAACATTTTCATGACTTGAAAATTCTACCAGTCAAATAACTTATGGTTTAAAAGAAAAAACCTTGCTGTACGCTAGGCGTTTCTCCTGTATCGTGGATGCGTTTACAATCATAATAATTATAGACAAACACACAAACAGTCAGACCTGGAACAACTACCTGTAGGCTATACAAATATTTGTGGCTATCGAACCTGCAATACGCAACGCAGCAGCTAATCGCTCAGCCACTGCGCTAACTGTACCATCAACACACGTAGTTTCAGCATAATGTGGCCAGAAGTATAGACTATGTGTATAGATATCACTGGCCGTTAGTGCCGTTACCTCGTATTTTGTTTTGTGAGCATCCTGTTGAGCAAAAAGCTAGCGTTACCTGTCCTAATATACATTGCGAAAAAGGTAATTAAAAGGATTGTAATGACCTTCTGACAACAGCACGATACCTTTACTAAGAGTGTGGGTGCACCGAGTTGCAGTGATGTGGTGAATGGATTTTGTGTGTGTACGTCTAGCCTTAGACTACTTCGGTGTTGTTCTGTTTTAATAATATCATCTACATCCTACTGTTTGATATTTGTATAGGTAGTACTAGTAGTGTTGGCTGCTAGTACATTAAAGTGTCTTTAATCAGATTCCTGCGGAGTCTGTTACGCTTAAAAACTGGATCAGTAAAAATTAAAAATGTATCAATCGTCACAATTTCTCAGCCACGGAGGCTAAATCTATGCCCGGTTAAAAGCAATAGGCTTGCCCCTTATTAAGTGGGACTTCAACATAACTGGCGAAATGTGGGTGTACTGTTCGGCACACCTCTGGCTAACCCTTCGGGGATTACAGGCGTGATGTTATATTATGTATAAATCATCAAATCAGGCAGTTTGATATGACATAGTTTCTTATTATCATACACTTCATCAAAATTACCGTTTTAGTATATCAATCCCTAAAATATATTAAAACCAGTTCCACAATCAAACAAAATCATACAGAAGGGTCCAAAAAGACCAAAATCTTTTGAATGAGCTTTCTCATGAGAACAGACGTTCAAAGAGCTCCTGCCTTTTGTTGAGGGATCTCGATCGTGTGAAACAAAATTCTTTTATTTGCGTCTTATTCAAGTTGATGCACTTATTCCTTGCGAGACCCTTCACGTATATAAAACTACCTGTGCATTTTGGTATAGTCTAATTTAATGATTATTTGGACTATTAATACAAATCTTGTAGCTCCTACGAATCTTCAACCTGTAGCTCTTATTTTTAAACTTGCAGGCTTCATTAGGCCTCTGCCTCAGTGAATTTGTGGTCAAATCTTGTAGGTTGACTTTTAATCTTTGAATCGCAGCCAGTATCCGAAACCCTTTAGATTGATGTAACATTTTTAGTAATTGATACACTGAAAGTTTCTTCTAATATTTTAACAGTAGGCTATTACCGATTGGTTTACCTTGATATGGCTTTACTTTGCTCTAAGGATGGCGCACCTGCATCGCTGACTACCCATAACGGAAATCCGTGATGTTACACATCAAGCCTCGTGAACGAACCTCGTATGGAATTTTGAATCGTTATTCTATCCGTATGTTCCATACCCGAGGTCATTCGAGACCGGTTCTTTCAGTACTAGATTATACAAAGAAAATTAAACCTTAGGTAATTGTGTAAAGATTCGCTTTGTTTCGGCAGAATTGGCTCCGATCAATGAATTGTGATTGATATATTCGATGTCAAATTAAGTGCTAGAATTAAGTCAAGTTTATATTCAAATGTCTTGATGAATTTGTGGGCGAATTCTTTATTCTGGTTTAAAAAAAATTAAAATGTTGGTATTTTGATAGGTGGAGATATATCGCTGTGGAGTTCATATTATCGAAGTTATTCAGCAAAAAGCTGTATTTCAAGTATCATTATATGATCAACATACAATCGGTACAAGTAATGAGGTACAAGTCCTAGAGGACTCCATGAATAGGTTAAAATCTGATCCACAAATTGGTTGAAAATAGTGATGATAAGAATGTTGAAATTTATGTAAGACCATTTCGTTCGAGTACTTCATCCCTTGCAAACGTACTTGTTAACGGTCAGTTACGGAGTTATTTCTAAAATAGTAATTCAGTTCATCAGTTCTACGCACAGTTCCGGTCAGACACAAATAGCGACTGAGAATGTAATTTACTGTAATAATAATGTAAGCGATGATGGGTGTGCGACCTTTCGCCGTTAATTTTTTTCTCTAAAGCATTTCTTGGTACCGTTCATAATCTGTTCTTTTTTGGATAAGAAAACGGTCACGATTCATCTACTACACATTCCTATAGATATATTCAAAATTCGATTATGTAGGAGTGATTTTAACAGTTATTTTAAAACGAACCTTACTCTTGATTGTTTATCTTGTTAAATGAAGTGGCTAGGTTTTATCTCATTTCTGCAATCTTCATAATTTTGCCAAGCAACATTTATTTGCACCCTGCTATGATCTAGCTCCTCGTTACCCTAGCAATCAAGCTCTAAATATAACAGCTAATTCACAAGCTCTGATATTACTCTTTACTACTTCCAACCAATCTAGTAATTTCTTACGACATCTTCTTAATTTCAAATCACTGTTAAATTTACAGGAGGCGTCATAGTATTATTATCGGAACCCAAATATCGGTCTACCACGTACACTAGCTTTTCAAAACATACAGATTCAGAAATGATCACTACCTCCAAACCAAAAAATTGTATGATGTAAGTAATCAAATTGAATACCGAACTCAAAAAAAAAAATACAGAATCCAAGGGCCAGTCCTTGGGCAAGGCCGCTCGGGCTATCCCAATTATTTCCGGTCATCTACAAATCATTTTTTTTTTATAGAAACATTTTTGTGGTAAGGTAACTTTGAATTCCGAGAAGCACCTATGTATCATTTCGACCATAACGTTTTCTCCGTTCGATAGAAAGTTTTAGGTAAGATTTTTTCTGATTATTTCCTTTTGCCTAGCTATTGATAAATTATTAAAGAATTTACTAAACCGTTTGCTATTACTACTAATACTAGACTAGTGATTAGTCATATGATCCGGGAATTCATTTTTACTGTTTCTGTTGCGGAAATCAATTTCTTGTTGAAAACAATAAAATTCTAATCTATTTCGTGCATGTATGTTTTAAAGTACGTAGGTTGAGCCAATAGTACTGAAATCGTTAAAATGGGAGACCCCTCAACTAAATCAATCAAGTAAGCATATGTTACGTTTTCGCGCGGTTATTCCCGTTCGCCACCGCCAGTATTGCCCCCTCCGGTGGCGACTGGGAATTATTCTAAAAAAATATCCCAGTCGCCACCTCCGGGTGGCAAGCGGGATTGTTGGTAGTAAAAATCCCAGTGGCCACCCCTAAATATAGTTAAAATAAATGCTATATCTTTATATTTTTTTGGAATGATTTTAAAATAATTACCGACGTCACAGAATGTTTAAAGTAAATGAATTGTTTAGTTAGGTACCTTTATGTATCTAGATATATATGCATTGAAATTTAGGCAATAGGTACGGTTCACTATAATATTGTTGCCGATGTCCTTTGTTAATATTTCACGTCTTTAAAACCATAAAATAGGAAACGGCGCGAGCGCCTTGCGCAGCGGCGACCCGCCGATGACACGAGCGCCGAAAAGCCAAAACTATCGTGAGAAAGGATTACTAATCCTTTTGTTTTGCTACTTAAACTCTAGTAGCTCAATTGAAGATGCCGATGTCCTTTGTTTACATTTCACGTCTCGGAATAAACCATAAAATAGGCCGTGTGCTTTGTTTTACCTATAACAAACATGCCGAAAAGCCAAAACAGACACAATAGACAGAAGGTCATAAATCTTTAAAAACACAAAACAGCTTTTTATTGGGCTTGATGGGGATGGTTTTATGAGTGATTCTTGCAAAACTAAACTTTAAGTACAATGCATTTAGATCTAAAATGTAAAACAAGTATCGGCTGGCAATGCGTTGTGGCAGCATTTCTAATTATAACATTATTAGTGCATTCCTAACCATGTCAGGGTCAAGTACATCGTGTACTACCTCGGGTGAAGTGTCATTAATTTATATTAAAAGAAAACATGGTGTTGTTTTGCTTCACGGTGGCCACCAATATTATGTGAAAAAAAAATACCCAAGTGGACTAAGTGTGTGGGAATGCAGCCAGCGAAAAAAGAAATGCAAAGGAGTTATAAAGATTCGAGAGAAATGTATTGGTTAAAGATTCTGCATATTTCAGTGTTTGTGATAACATTAATAAAACCAAAATGACACCTTTTAAAAAAAGAAAGAAAAATAATGTCCTTACTGATCAATTTATTTTGGATATTCAGTTAGAGCTGTTACATGGCAATATATCAGTAGGTCATTTTTTAGAAACTGTAAGGCATTAAGGCTTCTTGGCAATGAAAATAAATAAAAAAAGGTAAAAAAAAAGCATAAGAGGTATGGTAAATTAAACAAATTATTCATTACTTGATGACGATCAATGAATAACGTAGGTCAATTATGGGTACCTAAATAATGATGATAGGTAGCATACCTAGTTTTTATGTTAACTATATTTAGGGGTGGCCACTGGGATTTTTACTACCAACAATCCCGCTTGCCCCCGGAGGTGGCGACTGGGATATTTTTTTAGAATAATTCCCAGTCGCCACCGGAGGGGGCAATACTGGCGGTGGCGAACGGGAATAACCGGTTTTCGCGTCACCAATTTCAACTTATGCCACTCAATATTTAATCGCATGTTTTACACTATCCTGACTGAGCTGAGTCATCAATACTGATTCATTAGCACTTCAGTTTATAAATACTCCTACACACGTGGTAAGTTCACCGACTCTGCCGGTACCAGTTGTTAATGTGGACACAATTGTGTAATTACTGTTACTAGTAAGTGTCGATGAGGCTTAAGATAATGGAGTTAATGAGTTGGAAAAAAACTAATCTGATGTAACAAACAACACTTGAGGATTATGGATCAGGTGTTTTATTTGGGGAAAACGAAGGTTTACATTTAACTGCAGTAGAAGAGTAAAATGTGCGACTAAACAGGGATGAATTCATTACTGGATTAAGATTTGATTAATAGGCTGGATAATTTTTGTTTATCAATTAAAACAATCAGGTATATCGAATACGGTCGTGTAGAAAAAGATAGGGAGGTTATAGAAATGGGATCAAAGTTGGATAGAAAAAAGATATTAATAAATTAAGTTATGAATATACCAGCGGGTACTGATAGTACGTGTGTGCGAGTGTTTTAAGCTGAACATCAAGTAATAATGTCAATCCACTAGATTGCACAGCAGATAAACATTACGAACGCTTTGAGTTTCAACTAAACATTTAAATTAGGCCAAAAATAGAACTGGCATTTAAGAATTAGTGCCATTCTAAATTCTAAATCGGCCGTTTGAAATGTCCCAAATTAATTTCCAATTTGGTAGATTCTATTGATTTTTAAAATACCAAATGGGATTTAAAAATCAATGAGGCGGTTAATAGTGTCATTTGTTACATTGAATAAGTTACAATTCCTTAGTAACCGTCTTCTTTGTCCCAGTGACTGTTGCCAAAGCTTTGCTTTAGATAACTATCAGTCGTGCGTGGAGACAGATTCACCATGCATAATGTGCCAAGTATCCGACTGCCATCTGGCCTTAGCAATGATTAAGGAAACCAGGTCGAACACGGGTTGAAACATTCCACGTGAAAAGATCGGAAGAGTGTCAATTGATGGAAAAGCTGGCCCTTATTTCTACAGATTAATTAACATGGAACTAAATATAATCCCTTGGGATACACCATCTATCAACCTATCATAAGTTAATTTGAGATGTTGAAATTTAGGTGGTTAAACCTCTAATTACAATAGCAATTTTAGCATCTAAGTAACGTAATTTGACCTAAACTTAGTACCTATCTAAAACGTCTGACCCAAAACGCTTTTCACACTTCTTCATAAAACTTGACATTTAACACTGTGTCTGGTATAAGTCGGCGATTCTATTGTGGTGTTCTGCTCCAGTTATACTGAATGTGTAAGCGAGCCGAGTGAATCTCCCGTAGCTTATGAGTTAGTTATGGCTTGCTGGGTTTGCTGTGACCAACTTATAATTGTTGGTCTTCAGATCGTGACCGGTCATTGTTTGGAGTTTTTTGTTTCTGTTTTATGGGACTTTATGAA
The DNA here is from genome assembly GCA_949774965.1 of Diarsia brunnea. Classification (NCBI taxonomy): domain Eukaryota; kingdom Metazoa; phylum Arthropoda; class Insecta; order Lepidoptera; family Noctuidae; genus Diarsia; species Diarsia brunnea. Next base: position 3,828,044 of record OX459014.1, on the reverse strand, counting down.
TGAAATAAAGAATAGTATAATCTTACTACTCGATCAAAATTACGAGAGCTTCATCGTATGGGGTGCATTGGTCTTGATTTGTTGTTTGTAGGGCTCCGATAAAAGTAGTGTTACCAGTGTTTTTATTATCGCAATCTAAAAAATCACAAACATAACCAGCGGATTCCTAAATATTAAATTTGAACTCGACCCTCCCGAGATTCTTCCCTTTTTTTTTTTGAGGGGTGGGAAATCATCAAATAACCCCTCCCGCTCTTGGGCAGAGCGAAAGGGAGTGTCAGACTTCTACTGACTAAAAACCACCCATGTTCCTTCTTCGCCCTTCATGTCGAGGCCTCGGTATCCCTTGCGGACAACCCGCAGCCTCGACAGCCGAGATTCTTCCCTCCATTTGTAATTTCACGCTTTACATACTTATCGACATTAAATTCCATATCACTGCTCTTAAACACGTTACTACCTGTCCCAACATGTTTCTACTGAACTTTGTGACTTCAGTTGCACCTGGCTTTGATAAACGTGTTATCTCCTTCCTGTGAAGGGATGGAAGCATTGAAGAAATAATTCTTGCCAACACTATTACGGTTGAAGATATTACAAGGTATTTCCGCTATAAAGAATGTTACCTTCACCGTTGACCGGATTGCGAGGGTCAATGTCTCTGCTTCTTGCGTATCTCTTATAGTAAAGTCAATGATCATTAGGGATGTCTTTAGTGTTGTGCTTAGATTTTTAAGTTATGTCATCATTATTCTTATTAGCTTCCTGTGTTTTTAGATCTTTGTCTGCTACGATATTTTTTAAAGAACAACTCTGTATTTCTTTATTAGTATATAGAAGTTCGGCATTTTTTTTATTGAGGCAATGGCCGTTTGATATTAAATTATGATTATAGCCTCAGGGTTACGTATTCGTCATTCACAATTTCCTCCATAAAAACGCGAGAGGCGCCAATAAATACTAGTGTTATAGAACATAATATACCTACGCCATGACCTTGATGACGACAGGTTTAAAACGAGCGGAACATTAGCGGTTATATCTGATGACGTGACGTTACCTGAATATGTTAATTGCTGGCTAGATGAAATGTTATATCGATGCGGATTTATTAGATTTATACATAGTAGGCCTCTTGAGCCTATAAAGGCTACATAATTTGCCATCATCACCTTGTTTTTTCTGTAATACAATATTCCTAGAATTTGATACGGAAGAATGTTCGGGTTTGAGTGTTTTATTAGATACCTCATCATTATTATTATCTACTGTCTATTCTAGGGTGATCATTGTATAAGTAAATGGTCTTGTTTGTAAGAAATCTGTTGGTTCGGTGTCTGGTAGCAACCAAACATAAAACAAGTTATTTATATTTAACCATTTTCAGGTAATTTTGAACTGCCAAGGAGTCAGTTGGTTAGACAAAAAGTTAGAAGCCAGCCCACTCCAAAATCTATGTCTCTATCAACAATACTATTATGAATGATTCAAAGATATTTAAATAAAACCAAGAATAAATGTTATTGAAAGCATTGAATGACCATGACTGTATATGTTTACCTACGTCTTGTAAAAGAGTATAGTATAGTGTAGAGTTATTAAGTGTTATTAAAATAATTGTAAACATTTAATATTGTAAGTTCCACGATGTTTTCATTGTTGGATATACACGATTTGTGAGTTATGAATCGATGATGTAACTTTCATGCACGAACGTCTGAGACACGTGTGCGACTGATAATGGAAAATATGTTTAGTAGTCCATCAGGAATTTCTCAGTAGCAGCCACGGATTCTGGATTTGTGTCAGGTTGACGGCAATAGGCTCGTCCCTATTACACGGGACTTAAATAATTATAACTGGTGAAATGTGGGTACACCTCTGAACTCTATTTAACCCTTCGAGGATTTCAGGCGTGATGTTATGTAGTTTAGTAGTAAACTAAACTTACAAAGAGATGAATACACTAGGATATACATAGAATGCCAACAGCATACTTTTTAGATGCGTTATCCCTGGTAAGTTGCTTATTTTTTTTTTGCAATGTTCTGGTCAGTGTCAGGTTTTATATTGAACAAAAGATTCGCGACCAAATTATAAGTATGTATATTAATTCAGTAAATACATACGTGTTACCTTTCTCTTCAATGTATTTTTATGATCCAATTTCTGCTGCTGTCTCAATGCCATGTTCTTAATCGAAACGTGCTTTTTTGTGCACTAAAACAGGACCGAAATGAGCTGTCTTTCTGCCGACCACAGCTAAAGACTTAACTTTTCTGGAGGACTTAACTGGAGGAAGCTATAACCATCGTTTACTTACATTATGATTGCTTAAGAGGGAACAGGGGTGGCGAATCTCCGTACAAATGTATCCAACTTAGTTTCCTGAATAATGCCTCTGGAGCAATCATTTGTTTTAAGAATTTTTCAATAGGGATGTTTACTGACTAAAAAAAATATGATTCTAATTAGTCCGTCTGTTAGATTATCGAAAAATATTGGATACGTATTTTTTGTTTTATCAAATCAATAAAAATTTACGAAGATAAAACGCGTCAAAGATTTGAGTGGGGGGGTTGTGATGTCACTCACCGGTAAAAAAAAACATACTAATATCTTAGAATATGACGTCACACGAGTTTTCAAAGCACTGTATCGTCTTCATTTCTTCCAAAATTATACGTACACACGTCCCTGCCATTTCCTTTTATCCAGTAACTAATAAGTAAAGAAATATGAACCTCAAAAAATAATCAATTTTTACGACCATGATTGGAGGACTACCTGACCAATTCGAAAAGTATTTACTTACACCAAAAGAATCTGCTAGCAACTTACACATACTCCTACTTAAACTTTTCATGCCATAATTAATTAACTCGTAGTAGCCTATAAAAAAAGTAAAAATGTAGGTATTATGTTATGAATCTCGAAAAAAATAAAGTTGCTATAGAACCGGCCGAAACCACAGAATCTGTATATATTCGACCGCTCATCTCAATTCACAGCATGCAAGTAAAAATCGAGATGGGATGACCTAATCTTTGCCAAGAGACACATTCTTGAAAGGTTAAACTGTTCTCGCCTTAACAGGTTTCCATATGATCTGATTAAATTATAATAAAGATATATCAGAAATGCATAAATGATTGAAAAAGGTGTGTTTAGTTTAGTGAAGAAATTGACGTAATTATACTGTGGGTGGTCCGTGATGAAGACATGTGGCAGGTAGAAGTTGATCTCTGGAGCCATCTAAGTTGGTTAGCTGCAGTTTTGTAAATACTTAACATCACGGCATGTAATCCCTGAAGAGTTAGGCAGAGGTGCACCTAATAGTACACCCATAGTTCGCCAGTTATGTTTAAGTATGTAATAGGGGACGAGCCTATATAACTATCGTTAACATACTTGTATCTATTGAATGGCTGGTTTTATAAATTGCATAATTGCCCATTTTCTAACTACAACCACACGTTTTCTGCTTCCACTATCCTCTGTCGGACGACATGGCGTCATTTACTCCTTTCCCTTTCATATAATTCCTCACACAATCCATTCATCTTTTCTTTCTTATTATTCCTACAAATGAATGCTTTATAAAGCAGCGATTTCTTTAACTCATTTCAAGTTCGCTAGGTCACCGGGCGTGGGTAAACGGGCTTACCCACGCGCAAGCTCATTACATCGAAGAATCCTCATATTGCTGTATTTGAGACTATAATATTTGGTATTTGCTTTTACCCACAGCTTTGCCTGCATTAAAGTATTCCACGAGAACCTGATAACTACAGGGTAATGTTGTAGGCCCTGTTTTTTTTTGGTGGGTGAGAAATCATCAAATGACCCCTCCCGCTCTGGGCGCAGCGGGAGTGACAGACTTCTACTGATTAATAACCACTCATGTTCCTTCTTAGCCCTTTGTTTTTCGGGGCCGCGGTATCTCTTTCGAACAAATCCGCAGCCCCGGCAGGCCTCGGCCCTTGCGGGTTTCTTCCCTGGTGCTGACATCTCTAATATCGTAGGTACGCAGTATTCCTAATTCATGCCACCTGTCGATTGATACAGGTTTAATGCGTGACTAATCAAATCAAAGTTGTGCTGAGGATGCCATCAGTGAATGGACTTCAACTTCGATTACTCATATCTCGAAAACCTGACTCTTTAGGACATTTTGTGTCATACACAATTTGTTAATATTGATACCAGCTATCGATTAATATAGGTTTTATGCGTGGCCGCAACTTCGAAAATAAAATTAAAGTGTCGAAAATTAGACAGGCCATTTATTAATTCAAATCCCTTACATCAAAATCTGTTCACACAAACAAACAGATTCATTTTATCATGTTTAATATGAGTATGTATTCGTAGGTAGTTACTTTAGTGGCTACCAGTTTTTATGTTGGTTTTACTCATTCTTAGTTAGAAGTAATTAATAGAAAACATAAAAGGCTCTTCTAATTGCGTAACGTACCGTTTTAGTGCAAATTAAGATAGTTGTGGGATGTGTGGAGTTTAGGAATTTTAATTTAATTGTTTTATGGTCATAGCATTTGCAATTTGATAATTTAAAAAAGCAAGCCAACAAAATGGCAGTGACCTAACAATATTCAGGCATATAAGATGCAACCGCGATTCTAAATACAAATGTATTCTTTTTTCCTCCTGAATAATGCCTATAGAACAATTTTTTTTTTCATTAAATCATGGTCTTTTATCTATTTTCTTTTTTTCAGCAACTAATAAGTAAAGAAAATGTGACCCTCTAAAAAGGCCCTGTTTTTAACGCCGTGATTAGGGACTACCAAACAAATTCGAAAAGTCTCTAAAATAAAATAAATTGATAGGAACTTAGACATACTCTATCTTAAAATGTTTATGTCAAAAATAATTGAATCGGTTCAGTATTTGAGGACAAAAAGGGATATACTAAACGTCGATCTCGTCAAAATATTATGTATTTCTGATATAATCGGTCTGAGATGTAACTGTCCCTATCGCACACCTCCTTGCAGGCGCTGTTCCCTCTTAAGTAAAGTCATTGTTGACCTTAACCTGTTAAAATTTTGTAATATCTACCAGCTTGTACTAATTGAAAGTAAGCGTGATTTAAAAATAAAATCGTGAGTATTCACAATCGTTGCCAAATGACCTACCTAATTAAATTCCAATTAGCTCGATAATTTTAACACCATTTAAATATTAATACCGAAAATGAAATCGGAATGGAAAAGATGACCGCTGTAGAATTACATAAAACTTGCATAAAATGGAGAGGCTCAATGTCAAATGTTTACAGAATCAATTTACTTATACAATAATATTTTGAAAGTTGCAAGTAACTTTATTTTGAAGAATATTATGTTGCTGGATAAATATGAAAACATAAATGATGAAAAGATTTACAAAGATATTCTGTATTCCTCATCTTATCATTAATAGGTGCTTCCAAAATCATAACAAGGCCATTTGAAAACAAACTATTAAACTTAATCGTCTGTGAATCCATTTTATAACTACTAACAAGTTAGTTATAAAATGGATTCACAGACGATTAAGTTTGTAACTTGTCAGAATTAAAATAACTTTTCCACCCTATTGCTACTTGATACCAAACATATCGACATGAAGCCTTCCAAGTGCAATTTCTTTGGTTGCTCCTTGAGGAAGTAAGGTTACACCACGGAAGTTTAACACCGGATAGAATGTAATTAAAGAAACAACGTTAATGATATTAAGACATTGTCTGCTCACATTGACTTATATATTACTGCGTAAGAACTGGGCGGACGGCATGTTAAAATGACGCCTCGAACGTGGACCCAATATGGTTTTTTCCTAAGCCGAAGTGATCTAGTCCACGATCGGCTCTCTTCGGGTGCGGTAGTAAATTTTATTAAAAGCTTTATTTATGTTCTTTATACCTCGAAAATACTACGCCGCTTATACAAGTATCTTTAGTTTTTATATCAATGTCTGCTCATCAAGTTGTTAGAAGGGGCGAAAGTAACAGCCATTTAGGAAAAAACGCTGGAAATATTATTTTGAAAACTAAATTTCTTGAAACTAACACAATTATTATTATTATTTTTTTTTAAAAAAACGTTGTTGAACTAGGAATTTCTCCTGTATCGTGGGTGCGTTTACAAACATTTAAACTCACATACACAGAACACCCAGACCCGAAACAACTATCTGTAGGCCATACAAATATTTGTTTCGTGCGGGGATCGAACCCGCGACACGTAGCGCAGCAGTCCAATCGCTCAGTCACTGCGCCAACCGTGCCGTCGTCTAATTATGCTAGAGTTATATCTAAAACGACCTTAGAAAACATTTTAGGGTTTATAAGAGTAACGAAAAGCATTCATGCCAAATCTTCCGATATGAAAACCCACAGGAACGACAGGCCATAATTGATTGGACTCTCCAGTTCTCTATAATCATTTCAGAAAACAGTGCACAACGCATGACCTAGAGTCAATAATTCGAAGATATGTGGCATCCGCCGCCCCCCGCACATGGTCCGTGTGGTAGTCAAAGCCCTATTATCCTTTTACAGAGTCTCTGTGTCCTAGCAGTAGGAAAATAATAGTCTGATTATAAAATTCCCGTGCCTCCTATTCATTTTATTAACTTTTAAACCGTTGACAGTTCAATTCCCTTCAGTAATCTAGTCTACCATTGTATGAGGTAACAGGTTTACATTGCTACGGATTCCAACCTCGGTGCATAGACGCATAAACAAAGAAATAGCGGTCCTAGCATATAAATTAGTTGCATAAATTGTACTGACTAGCCCGAACATCGGCATTTGTGTGATGGTAATGGCGGTGCAGGAGTTAAATAAATTAATGGAACCTAGTTACGGGCAGACCACTTTGAAGAACACTAAATTAGAATAACAAATACTATCAGTTTTAAACCAGAGATTGATCTGATTGATTGAAACTTGAGTTTGAATGCTACGTAGTAATACATCATTCCATGGACTCTATAAAGTACCGGCGAAAAAAACTTAAAAAAAAAAAAGAATTTTGCAGGACTGTTTGAAATTGGAATGCACTTCACGGCTAAGAATCAACCAGACTGTGAATTTGGATCTTTGTTTGTTTGTCGATAATTCAAAATTAAATATGTATAGGGTAAGTAGAGCATGTCCTTAATTGAGTACGAACTTCAAGAGTCCAGACGTGGGTTCAATATCCAGGTCAATCCAATAAATGTTTGTCGTGATGCGGAAATGGCACCATCAACACACCAATAACATTTTAAACTTCCTGTACAAATGTTCCTATGGAAATGTTTATGCACGTGACGATTGGTTGAAAACGTCATAGACGAACTGCATTTAGGCATGTTTAAAATTAGAGTTTCTATGCTGATAACATATCGTTAGTTAGCAGTCACCAGCCCATTAAGCGAACGTAAAAGTATTCAAATTCAAAGGCACAGCCAGCTAGCAATTTGAAAAATAATGAAGGAAGAAGGATAATATAACGTAATCATAGTTATATGACTGAAAAACTGTAAATTGCAGTTTAATACACTCAAAAGATGAAAGATGCATTTATTTAAAAGATTTCAGGCATCACAAAAGAACATTGTGTGCAAAAATAATGGCAACAACAAAAGATGACGTTTACAAGCAATTCTTCACAAAAGATTTGCAGTATTAGCGTTAAATTGATGATACGGTTGTACCAAAAGCGTGACTTTTCGAGGATTTTCTGACAGTAGCCAGACGTATTAGCTTGTCTAATGCTAGATTTGTTTCTTATTAGGTATCGTTATGCTTCTTGTATTGCAAAGGTCCATGGTAGCTGTAAAGTTCAAATTAAACTGGCCTTCGAAACTCCACAGGCGTGATGGGTTACAATATCTTTTTCTTTTTTTATCTCCCGCTGTGGGCGGAGCAGAAGGGAGTGTCAGACTCTTACTGGCTAAAACCCATCCGTGTTCCTTGTACCTAATGCCCGTTGCGTTCGAGGGCCGCGGTAACTCTTTCGAACAGTATCCACAACAGGTTGCCATATCTAAAATTCTAAATATGAGAAAACGCAGATGTATTAAACACGAACGTCAAGCTACATAATATTTTTATTTTGTTTAATCGAGTCTAGACATCACCAATTAAGTCTTTCGAGTTTGTGGAGCTTACTTTTATGGACTCTGGCTCTGCATTATTAGAATAAAAAAATTCAGCCTAGCATTGTAATTACCATGAGATTTGAGGGCAGATTCACCAATCAGAGAATCCAACTTCCAGTAGCTATAAAAGGGACATCGATTGGATAACCCTATTTCAAACCATCGTTTAGCAAGAAATAACCACCGACAATGTAGACTAAACTTAATTTAATAAAACAGTAGCCTTATATCGATTCAAATCGATTCCGATTTAATCGATTACACTTAATTAAACATTAAAATGGCGATGGATAAATCAGATTTTAAAAGGACAACGCCTATTTATAGTAGTGGACCGACAAATAAAATATGCGACGCTAACCTTGGTTTAACAGATAACCAACACGCAATATGTAGGTAAATGTTTGTTTAAATATTTTGAACTTAGTAAGGCGCTAAATATTTGAAATTCTTTTTAAATTTTTGTTAATTTTGCAAGACTGACTTTGGACTTTTGAGTAAAGAGAATTTAACTGTAGTTTTGAAAGGCAATTTATTTTCTCGGGCCACGTTTAATTCGTTAGATGTGAAACGGAATTTATACAAGTTAAATAGCTGAGGACTAAATAAGGGCTGAAGTAAACCCGTCGGGGCTGCGGGTTGTTTGAAAGAGATACCGCGGCCTCGGCGCAAGGGCTAAGAAGGAACATGGGTGGTTTTTAGTCAGTAGAAGTCTGACGCTCTGCCCAAGAGCGGGACCCCTTGATGATTTTCCACCCGCCAAAAAAAAAAGTAAACTCGCTGGGACTCAAAAAGCAGCAAACGGTAACGGGGCAGGGCCAGAAGCACATAGTGAGTTCGATTTTTTTCATAAAGGGCCACAAACACGGAGGCCTTTGCCCAGCAGTGGGACACGAATGACTGATAACAAGAAATAAGATAGTATATTATTTTTAAGCATTGGATAGTTAATTAGATATGGAAGTAGGTAGTAATAATACCTAGTTGAAAATGAATTAGGATAAGGGCTAGAGCATGATGATGTAAAGTTAATACGATAGCTTCTTAGATGACCTTACTGGCGATTTCTGACTCATCTAGTAAAACCGTAGTGGCGAAGACTTCTTTGCTAATCAAGACATCTGATCTACGAAAGTTCAGGCCGCCCCTGACTATATCGGGAAGCTATGTTCGACCCGTTACCCTGGCCCTGTTATGTCTAACACAACTATATAAGTAGTTTATAATAAGTAGCCTACACCTAGTTTACCGCTTCTAATGATTATAAACTGCGGGATATCAGGATTCCGAATACCGTTGCTATGGCAACACCAAACACATTGCTGTCAGCTAACCAGTGTATCTAAGGACGGCAACATTGCCCTAAAGAATGCTCGTTGTACCATGTTTAGAAGTGAGCGTTTTCCGCTGGGCAAAGATGGATCATGTAGATTATTTTTCTTGTTAGGATATTTCGTCATTTGTCGTTTTAAGAATGCTGTGCAAGTCCGGCAAGTCCATATGGCAGTGGTTATTAAGCTAAATATTGGTCAAGGTGATTTCGCTTCACTAATTAATATAATGGCATAAAATGATTGAAGATTTTAATAGTTTGGGGCATCGTCTGCGAAAAAAAAACTGCACTGTTTAAAAAGAGAATTCATGACACATTCACACTTGACATCTTTTTAAACAGAATTCCAAGGTATACCTACCGTAAATCCAAAACCATTTTAAATTCTGCACGCATATTTTCAATACGGATCCATTTAGCCACAACAAGATAAAATGCATAGCAAAAATTCTTTGGCGTCACCTACAATAGCATTCCACAGCTTTTTTGCACTTATACCAAACCAGTGTAGCATTCGGAATAAATGAGTACTATTTAAAAGTAGAGGCTTTTCTCCCTTTTTCTCGTGAACGGGTAGAAAGGGATAGATAGCTGTTGGTTTATTTCACTATTTGGGAAATAAACGAGTGGGTAGTACTGCGTGGAAGTTTTAATCACAATAGAAAATCTCATGAGATTGTTCGGTCCTCTCGGTTAGAGTAGATATTTTTTTAACTGTTGGTTCATTAAGGAAGTCGGCATTAATAGCTAGTATACAATTCATCAACCTGTTACATAAATTACACAAGCAATTAAGCCTTACTATTTTCCGTTATCATTAAAATAGGGCCTTTAATGTCCTAGCAAGCAATTAAATAGAGCATGTCTTATCACTGTCCTATTTCACAAAATGTTGCATCACTCACATTATACACTATTACCCTACACGACTTCCATCATTACCCTACTTTGTACAGCAAAATGTTCCCATAAAGTTATTTGGAGTAGTTTCGTAATTTTTATGCTCCTGTTGGTCGTTTCGACTTCCTTCATAACATTGCATTTATTTACATTATTTTCATACTTACCTAGTCTTGTTCTAAAAATGGATGCTGAATACAACCTAAGAGATCATCTTTATTATTTTTGTACTTACTCGTTTATAGGTTGGCGATACTAAAAACCTTTGTCACAAGGTTTGTTCATAGACTAATGAGGATTTTTATAAGAACATAGTTTTTCTAAGCCCTTCGCGCTGTTAGTGGAATTAGTTTTACCTACACAAAAAGCTGTGATTATTATATTATAATTTATCTAATTGAGTATTTGGCTAGCATGTCATATGTAAAGAAACTGTTTGGCTTTGCTCATTAAAATTAATATGTCACTTTACAGTTATTTTATGTAGGTATTGCCGTATTATTTTTAATCCTAAGCTAAGTATTCAAAATATCATTAAAGTGTCTGTCTGACTACATGAAAAGTTCAGTACAATAACGATCACATAAAATTTTTATTTAGTGCTATTAAAATCAGATTACACTCGATGTTTCTTTATTAAATATTCGATCATAAACATTTATACGAGGCAAGTGAATTTGACCTTCAAGTTGATTTTATTTTATTGAAACTTAAAACTGTTTTATTGGCGGATGCAAGTTGCAAAATTATACATAACATTACATCAAGCCTGTTATCCACGAATTGTTAGGCGGAGGTGTACCTAGCAATGAAATATTTTTATTTAAAATAAGATTTAGGGATAAGATCTTGACGTATCAACAAGTTATGCTGTAATCACTATAATTTTAATCTTAATACAAATTAGGCAACACTCATTTACGAAATTGCAGCAAAATATCACAGATAATGATAACGCCTCAATGACTGACAGCTACAAGTATCGCGTGGTGAACCATGTTTCTGTTTTTTATTTTTAACCAAGCTTTGAAGTAGTAAATATACCCAGTATTGTACAATTATCTTGTTAAGTACTTGACTATCATTTAAACTGCTTTCAACAAGCTTGTACGCTTAACTTTAATATTCTTACTTGCAAATAAATAAGTTGTTTAAGTAGTTTATTTTTAACTTTTTCCCATTTATTTACTAGTACGACTTTTGGTACAAATCTCTTTTTATGAACGAGGCATCTCATCATAAGCATGAGCACGGTTCAGCACTATTAGAAGCAGTTCGGAATACACTATCCACCAACATTGTTTTAGCTGGTCTGCAAGAGACCTGTCTGAGCCAAAATTGACAGCTTTCAGGGCGTAAAAATATGTTAATACGATTACAAAAACAACCAATACTTCTTAAAAATTTGCGAATATACGAAAGAAGTGCCATTTATTATGCCATCGTAACCTATACTTAGCAATATTTTAAACATAGTAAGAAGAAGTATCTTGTGAATTTTATGACTCATAAACAAAGTAAGCGGTGAGCATCAGGTTATTGTAAACTTAAAGTATAACGTACGGCAAGTGTCATTTTATAGCACTTCATGTTAACAGTTTATCTACCTGCGGACCTGCAGTTAATGGCAATGCAGTCACTCAGCCTAGGCTTTTAGTTTTACTGATCGAGCCATGGGTAATAAAACAATAAACTTAATATTTGTCATGTTACATAGAAATCAAAACATAAAACAAAAACATAGCAAAACGTTAGCCCTAATCTCCAGTAACCCGAACTAAATTATTCAGTAAAAATAACAATATCGCTTTAATTCCTATGCTATTATACCAATTATATTTTATTTTAGTAAAAAAAAATAAACAGACTGTTCCGCATTACATTGCAAAACCAAACAATCAGTAAACATGGTAAATATCCCGTTTTCAGTATAAATAATATTGCAAAACCTACTCAAAATCACATCGAAAAATAAAAAAAGACCAACTTCCCGTCGCATGTTCAGAGCTTCCCCATTAAAAATTCAACGGCGATTATTTTCAAGTTAAATCAATATTACTATAACGAGGTATAACTACGTCGTTTACTTGTCGCGACCTTGAATGAAAGGGGCAGGTATGCCAGTGTTGTGGTTGGCAGGTTGGCTGAATGATTCGTAACGGACTTTTTTAAAAGTATTAGCTCTTTTGCTCTTTCTTTTTTTGTCTATCTATGGTAATGTAACATTACATAAATTGTGGAAAGTGTTAGTGCAATAAGAAAAAACTTCTTGGCTTCTTCAGTTACTTTATCACGTTAAAGCGGTTTTTATATCAGATTTTAAATTAGAACCGTGAAGAATCCATTGCAGCAATCATTTCATACATTAATCGATTGGTTTGCACAGAACAACTGAACAAGTAGTACTTAGATAACGGTGTGAAAGATTTAGGTACCTAGCCTTTTACATACTTCAAGCACAGACGTACCTACGTATAGAGAAAGCTATGTACGTCTGTAAAAAAGAACAAATAAATATCAATGTTTTATTTTTTTTAAAGAAAAATATTTCAAAGGTACGTTCTACGTTCTTAGACCTTTTTTTTTTTGGCGGTTGAAAGTCATCAATAGGTAACCCGTCCCGCTCTTGGGCAGAGCGAAAGAGAGTGTCAGACTTCTACCGACTAAAAGTTCCTTAGCCCTTCATGTCGAGGTTGCGGTATCTCTTGCGAACAACCCGCAGCCCCGACGGGACGTTCTTAGACCTTAAACGGTCTAAGAACGAAGACCGTAGAATATCGAGGCTATGCGACAAGAAGTTAATTTGAAGAATTTAGGGCCAGAACATACAACTGTGTAAAACAGAAAATTACTTGTATTAGTGATACAACCGTGGGTAGCCTGTTCCCAACCATGTTGTCAGTCAGTCTCAGTAATTTTCCATGGCGCTCCATGAAAATTACTGAGACTGACACAGACTGACTGCACTATCTGACCTCCAAAACCCAGTAGTAGTACTGGGTAATACGATAACCCTTTGGCAAGACTGGTTGTCCACTTTGGGGTCATCATCATCCCCAAATATCATAGAATAATAAAGGAACACCTTCTCGTCTGATAATTGCCGACCATATTTACAGCAACCGCAGTTAGGGGACGTGGCAGACAGGAAATCATACCTTCATCACCACGTAGTAGCCAATCTAGGCTATTGTGTTCACAAATTTTAATCATAAAACCTAACTGTATTGACACAAATGTAGAACAAGGCCAGCGATAAGGTTGCTTGTTGTATAATAATGCATTGTTTGATAACATAATACCATTACATAGATACTGCATTATAGCCCACTTATGTGTAGTTACGATCAAGTGTTTGAATTAAGGGTTATCTCGTTGGATAATGGATTAATGTCACACTACCAATTTATTGGTTTATCGTCTAATTTTGATGATGTTCGGATTAGAAAACGTGTCAGTTCTAAAAAGGGCAAAAGTTGTCTTACTTTATACAACTTGGCTTAAATATGTTTTTTAGTTTCCCTACATTCTTTTTGCAGAAATTATTCATTAACACAAAGGTGTAAACATTGTCATAACCAAAAGAAAAATGGACAAAGACGTGTTGTCAGATTATTAATTTATAATGGAGGTCCTTCATTTATTAGAAAATAACCGTCTACGTATTTTACTAGGAAAAGCAATCTTATGATTTGCTATAACGCAACGGTAGGTACATAGGTACTTGTAAATTGATAACATGATACTAACTAGGATACATATCTACAACCTAATTCTACAACAAAGTTCCCTTAATATTAGTATCACCATCCTTTATGTAAATGAAAGCTTTGTACTACAAATAGTTCAGACAATACTGTTAACAATTCGCCATTTTGCTAAATATGGCGTCAAAAGTACGCCATACATTGCCCATAACTGGCCTAACTGTGTAAAAACAAAACGAACGTAACTTTCACGAAACAGACAGGAATGTTCACGAATGCTAGTAGGTACTGGTACCTACCTATTATATATTATTACTCCATGAGTTGGAACCAATATTGGAGCCAACTATTGGCCTAAATTTAAATGGTATACCCCGGCTTTTAAGCTGAATCATTTTGGAATGCGTTGAGTCTTTGAAAGTCATCTTGGATTTTATTTAAGCAGATGTGTTGACAATTTTAATTTTACGGTTATTATCTTGCTCTCTGACTGTTGTTATCATTGCGGAATCCTCATCTTTTAAATCTTGTAAGCTCTTGAGCTCTTGTAATTGTAGTTTTAAGGCCTATTACTTTTACCAGGGAGGTATGTGTACATAGTGTCAAACCAATTTTAATGCTTTGTAGAAATTTTCAATTGATAACTAAACAACTTAATACCTGAATTCTAAAATCAATTATTTCGGTCTATAGACCGTATACAAACTCTTCAGACTCTACACAACACTTTCCTGTGATTTAGAAATATTTACATCTTTTCTAGCGCAACGTACACAGGACTGATTGTAAACTACAGTTTAGCGTAGGTAGGTAGTAGATTTCAGATTTTGTTTTACTACAGAGCATAAGAATTCAGAATGTTAATTATGGAATTGAAATACGCTGTATCATGCTGAAGTTTTTACAAAATGCTTACAGCTTTTGAGTGTTGATGGGAAACGTGTCTAGTAAGTCGAGTATCGCAAATCATAATTTATATTAATCGTGTATGGAGTAGGTACGGTATAAATCAAAATTTGACTAGAAAATAGATTTAACTACTCTTAACTACAAATAGCAAGGCAAATTTTGATTGATGATCTTCTTGCAAAACAATCTTCAAACCGCGATGCACTATCACAGAGAGATAGCTAAAACCATTAAATTGGCCCAAACTGCCCCCACCATTGGGCCAACACTAAAGCCGGTTGTACATACCTGTTACCAGGAATTTCGTTGTGTAGTCACAGAGTATACCGGTTTCGTCAGCTGACGCGAATGAAAATGGCGGCAAGCGCGCGAACGAAGATTGATAACCTAATCTTGTCGTTTTTGTAATCGTTTTGCATGTGAGGTAATATGATAACGATTATTATTTTTGTTTATGTTATTTAATCAATTGTACGTCTGTTAAAGGCTTCCTTGTACCGTATAAGGGAGTGAATGGAGATTCAAGGAATTAGGGATGAATCGAAATTCGAGAGAAAACTTATTACTTATTATTTATCTTGCATGAATTTAAGTGTTTTCAGAGTAGGACCTACCTACTTGTCTATCTACTATTCAAAAAACCTCGAAAAAAAAAATCGCATAGGTACTTATTTGTGTTTGTCTATGAAATAAAGATATCGAATCGAATTTAGGAGTCTTAACAAAATATTAAAGAGAAAAATAAGTAAAATCAAGCTAACCACGAGTTAAATTAAAAATTAAAGCAAGAGACCTACCTTGAAAATTACTCCAACAACAAAATTAAGCACTGGCGGTAGCAAACACTACAACACCTCTTTCGCGGATAATCGGAATATCCAATGCGCGAAAAAACGCAACCCCCACGTTAAATAGTATGCCAAATACTGATAGCAAAGCCAAATTAACCGCAGAATCTGTTATCATGTAATGATAAACATAACTGATACGTAATGATAACATCATTGATAACATTACGCGCTAGCAGAACAATCAAAATGCTCAACTTTGTGTAGTGTTCGGGTCACCAAGATACAGGCTGTGCCTAGTTTGGGACCCGCTGTTAATCCTGTGAGTTTTCTGTTGTGTTGCTAAATAAAATGAATTTGAATTTGAATTTGAATCATAAAAAAAAAAAAAAAAAAAAAAAAAAAAAAATTACATGAGTAAAGTACCTATCGTAATGACAGGCACAAAATAATAATGCCAAAAATAGCGCCAAGTTCTCTATCTTATTACCTAATCTTATTCTAGGTTCGTTTGTTTAGTTTTATCTAATCTTATGTTTTGGTTACTTGCACCATATTACGAAATCCCACACATTCTACTAAACATACCTAGCTACCTGTGTAAGTACCTACATTGATAATTTGATCAAAATCTGTATTATTAAGTCTACCATTACCTACTGTTGACATTACCTAAATAAATATTAGACTATTAACTTATATTGCCCATAAAATATGACACAATCAGCCTTAGATGTTCCCACTTGTGGGACAGACGTTTCCTCTCTAATGGGAGGAATGGGCTGTACTGTAAATCTCCACGCACGCCCAGTTTGGGGATGTCACACGTCTTCGAATTTTTGGTTCTAGAACATGCCAGTATTTTATGTTGTTTTCCTTCGGTGTACCTATTGAATGGAAGGGTGAGGGTATGAATTAAACAAAGTGAACTGAATTGTACCCTTAAATCGGGGCCTTTACCAAATTGTCACCACAGCTCTAAGGTAACTTTCCCCAGTTATCACAATAAGTGTGAAAATGTTTTGTTAGTTAAATAGTGTAGAAATCGAAGTTCTCGTAAAATCACATAATGTGAAAGCTTTTCAACTTCATTCACTTTAATTTCATGTCTGTTTTAAATAAGCTTTAAAAGTAAGTAGATAAGTAATTTTATTACGAGAAACTTGAGAAAGCCCCGCGGTTTTAGAAAATTAAAATAAAAGCCTTAATCATGTTTTCCACGATTACCATGTCTAAATCTACTCTACATCGGAGCTACCGTTCAAACAATATAAAGTAACAGTTTGTAAATAATTATCATTTTATTAGATCCTATTTTAAAGTTACGTTAGAAAATTCATCCTTTAAAGTGTGAAAGTTTGTATTGAACTTCGCCAATTTTAAGGATGGGTAATCCCACGAGACACGGCTTGTTGCATATTAAGTTACAATGGTTTTTAAGTATCTACTCTACCCCCAAATAAAAAAAAAACTGTCAAAAAACAACGCAAGTGTCGTTTGTTTATGGTCCTCTTCGAACTTTTTTAGGTTAAACAAACAGCTAACTTGAGATGAAATCTTGTATTTGCGTGGAGATTAGCAGATAGTTACTTATGTGGCTACTGTTTGTATTTGAACATTGCGCTATGAATTCTTAACAGTTTTTTATTGTACGTAGTTCTATGACATACATAGTGTTTAACTACTTAATGTATTTTTTTCCTATTGTTAGCACGCGTTCGTGTGATCATGGTAACTTTGGAACACTGGATATTTTTTTACTTTAATTTCAATTTCTTTTTATTCGAGTGTCTTATTATTTTATTCGTGTACCTATGAATAAATTAACTTTTAAAGTTAATACGATAAGAAAATAACTAATTTTGTTAGGTAAGTATGTTGATTTTAAGTTCGGTCAGTACATACAAAGATTGCCTGGAAGATATTGCTATGAGCGGTTGACCGCAATTTTATTGTACCAGTTATTT
Organism: Diarsia brunnea; assembly: GCA_949774965.1. Taxonomy (NCBI): domain Eukaryota; kingdom Metazoa; phylum Arthropoda; class Insecta; order Lepidoptera; family Noctuidae; genus Diarsia; species Diarsia brunnea. Next base: position 3,810,286 of record OX459014.1, on the reverse strand, counting down.
TTGGCTCCAAAACTCAAAATCACAAGGCAGGCCATTTCTGCACGGAAGCAAACTAATTAAGCTTCATAAGTTCTGGAATCCAGACGAATTAATAAAACCCGAAATAAAACTACAGCAAATAAAAATAAAGGAGAAGTTGAATGGCAGTCACTCCGCCCTTTTTGCCCTGAACGATCAAACAGATATGGTGGATTCCTTCTACGTCGAATCTTTCCCAGACAACGGTAATTAGGGTCGTCACGCGAACACGAAACAGGGTCACGGAGTAAGAGTAGCCAAGTCAATATTTTCTGAGTGTAGTGTGCTCGTCGTTTTACGAAAGAGGCTGTTTAGAGATTGCATGAGGATGCAACAGTATGTACTTATGATAAGACTAGCTGATAAAACGTAACCAGGATTAACCTAATTTCATAAAGGCAACAGGTTCCTGATGTTGGTCATTTGTTGTAAGTTGCAGGTTTGTAGTATTTTTTTTACCCGTAGTATTTTAAAGGTTTATTTAGTAGAAGGGTGTAATCAATCCTGATAATTTGTTGTCTTTACAATGATTTGTTACACATCTTTTTTCCATGGCAACCCTAACCCTATAGAGTTACCCTTGTGGGTTTCATCATTATATGTATGAGTCAGCAAAATACCCCTTTGGTGTTCGATGAATGATTGTTTGATCGACAAATATATTATATACCTTTACTAGGTCGGGATTGATCGATTTTCTCTTGGTTTGTGATCCTCCGTCTACAATCCTGCTACACGAGAAAATTAGAGTCCTCTTTGGTGCTGCCTGCACTCTCTTTTGTATCATTCATACTCAGCATTCCATGAGACGACCCGAATACCAACCTATAAAAAAAATACAGTTCGGTTATTAATTGACTATTCAAGTTTTTAAAGCAGCTTAATTAATAATATGTGAGAGCCCTTAGGATGTGCCGTAGGTCGTAGATAACTAAGGTAACATTCCCATTTAACTGTACTCCAACAGTCCTGCTTTTTATACTTCCACCACAGCAATTAATTTTCCATTAAAACAGTGTTTTCAACCGATATCTACTAATTTTAACAGCATATCTTCAGTTATTAAAGAAGCTGTTGGATCGCTTAGTATAATTGGCAGTAACTCTAGTAACATTAAAAATGAACGTAAAACTTGCTTGGAGAATACTGGTGTTAGTGGTTTTGTTGGGTTCACGATACAAGCTTCAGTTTTGTTTTTGATTACGACTTGTAAGATTTTATAGTCTTGTAGCAGTTGAATCAAGTTATTTCTAAGTTAGTGTGTAATTCTAGGAGTGGTCTGTTATCTAGTTTTTTTTTAATTCTGGGACTTCACAGCTCTCTTTTGTGGATTGTGCATAGACTGAAGTTCCCAAAGCGCTTTCGCTTAAGATTTGAGCCATGTGATAACTACAGTGCATTGGCTATAAAGGGTGTAAAAGTAAAAATAAAAATTAACGCAAACGAAGGGGCACCCGTCGGGACTGCGGGTTGGTCGCAAGAGATACCGCGGCCTCGACATAAAGGGCTAAGAAGGAACATGGGTGGTTTTAGTCAGTAGAAGTCTGACACTCCCTTTCGCTCTGCCCAAGAGCAGGAGGGGTTATTCGATGATTTTCCACCCACCACTGCGATCACTTTTTGTGTTTTAGACCATAGGTACCTGGGAACCCCCTAGCTACGGAGATATTGGGGATTAAAGTTCCTAATTTTTCACAGCTGTTTTTGTAAATACTAGTTTTTTAGGTTATAACTTTACTTAAATGACTTCCATGACCCGTTTACTATTCAAAAGCATCTATAATTTTTGTCGTTATAAATTAAATAGCACGAATCGATAATAGATCTCCAAGCTTCTAAGTTGTAGCTATTATTGTGTCGTAATAAACTACTAAACTGGTATGGAAGCACAATGTTTTAAGAGTGCTACATTGAGTTTTACCGTAAAATGAGATTTTTGACACAAAAATAAAGTCGTTTCCCAGCAAAAATTTTTTTTGGGGTACCTACCTACTTAGTTTGATATACAGAATGCTTGGTTGACGGCTGTGTGAAGGGTTAATTTACACCCTGTATAGTCAAGATAGATAAACTATCGTTTAAACATTTTCAAGAGTACACCCGTCATAAATGTCGTTGTTAATGTTTACGATAAAACCTTTGTTTGCTTAAAACATACACCATCATTATTCTTTCATTATCTTTTTTGCCGATACCATACCCGTTTTTAGTGTTTTAAAGCATTTCGTCTTATTTTTTTAAAGTAATGATAGTGTGGTTGCAGTTATCTGCGAAATTACTACCGACTAATTTACTATTGTTATTGTAATGACTATGGAGCAAAGATATATTGCTATCATTTGGAGTGCTCTTAATGACATGGGAGTCTTGGTAGCTAACGACAAAATGGCAAGTTATTGCAATCAGGGTCCAAAGATCACAGAAGATTTAGTTTTTACCTTATCCTTGGTCCTAGTTTGATCCCCAGTTCGGGTTGTTGGTGTTGTGTTTCATTGGTTCCACACTTCCATCACAAACTCAGTTGCAGCAACGGAGCCTGGAATTATAACCATAATTACATGAGACATAAACATAACTGACGTAATGTGGGTGGTCTATTAGTTACATTTCTGCTCAAATTTTCGAGGATCACAGGCTCTTTCTTCCCGTCGGGGCTGCGGGTTGTTCGCGAGAGATACCGCGACCTCGACATGAAGGGCTAAAAAGGAACATGGGTGGTTTTTAGTCAGTAGAAGTCTGACACTCCCTTTCGCTCTGCCCAGAGCGGGAGGGGTTATTTAATGATTTCCCCCCCCCCAAAAAAAGTGCCTTTCTTAACTCAAGAGTGAAAATCTAAATTGCTTGATTTAAATATCAGGCATATTTCTTGTATTCATACGACTAACTCAGTCGGCTCTGCCTACCCATGTTCACTAATAAGCCTAGTGCGGGGATTAACATAAATCTTTGGTCCATTGTGATATTATGACAGAGTTGTTTTTTTCTTAATCGGTCTTTTGAGTAAGTATAGGCTGCATTTTTTTGTTGCTTTTGTTTAGCTTGTAGGTGCTGGTGAATTAGAGAAAAATAATTGTATGCAAAGCTGTACTTTCCCAATAAATCCACAAAGTTTTTGTGTATTTAAGAAAAACTATTTATTTTTATTAAAGTTTGATCACCATCTGGTGGTTACACCTTAGTATGAAACGGTTTATTTTCTAGTAAATATTCATAAACATCAACTGACACATATTTTATTTTTGTCTGTATCTTCACAAGACTTTCTCACATAAACTTTTGTATAAACAACTCCTTTCTAGCGAACTTTTACGTTATTTTTAACCGCAATTTCGTAACAGCTCCGGATGCATTAGGTAAAATTAAACAAACAAACTTATGACGGCAATGGCAGCAAAACTAGGTAACGTAAATATTTCTGTTCATTAAATCATTTTACCTACATTGAGTTTAAGATCTGTCTGTCCATGTTCTTGGTAGGTAATGTTAAAATTACATGTTTCATAACTTTGTGAAACTTCAAAGAATTCAGTCAAAAATATGTTGTAATTTTAAAAATCGTATGATTTAGGATAAATTCTACATCTGATAAAAAATGACTTACTTACGTAGATAAGAATAACACCACCGATAAGCTGATGATAACGATCTTCGGTCGGGGTCGAAACTTCTCGGGCACGCCCGAAATGAATGTTTCAGTAGGTACCTATCTAAAGCCGATAACATAAATAAATAGGTAGCAACCGATCGAAACGAAACTTTAGGTTAATAATCAACAATAGCAATACAAAATAATAATTCAGATCATTATCATTATATTTTTAGACTAAAATAATACTCGATTTTACCCGCAGTTTCATCAAGATAGTAAATTGTTCCACGGAAAACGGTAACATACCTATTACCTACTACCGGAATAAAAGGTATTCCTATACAAAAGTGTACCCAGGTATGTTTTATTCGTATGCCAAAGTTCATCCTCCCCATCATTACAATCAGACAGACTTATTTTACCAGTTAAGGATTTTTAAAAGACATTAACCAGTCTGGTTTTTAGACTCATTGCGCCCTTGTCCACTTTACCCCAACTTCCCCTTCCAAACGTATCGACAAAACTGCGGTTGTCATGCAAGGTGTAACGACGTGCGCACGTGTTCCCTATCGCCCCGACCTACCCTAGAATCAGTGGAGCAAGACGCACCGTTGCAATGGAAAACCGTTGCACCCCATCTGCTATCGGAAGTACTTACTTGTAATTAGGTAACCGTCAAATTATTAATACTAGTCATTAGTACGGGTACCTACTTATTATGATTTCAGTTAATTGTGATTAGTTGATATTACAAACATTCAAATAAACTTACCTTATTGTATTGTTTCATTAAGCCAAATGTGTTAAGGCTAAACGTTGCTCTAACCTTACCTACTTCTGGGATTGTCAGAGCTCTTCCTCTTATCGATCTTGACATCTTCATGTGTACAGTATCCGTATTATCTTGAGCGTACATAACGATTAAGAACGCTTTATTTGTTAACGTCGTAGCTATAGTAGTGAGATGACGAAATCCAGATCCTGCAGGTCACTAGGTATAGGTCACCTTAGCCATCTCAATTTATTTGACATAAGCGCAGAATGATGTCTTCCTTCATATTACGTCTTCGTCTTCTTTCGTCTTTCGTCGTCGCAAGCGCGACTGCTGAGCATGAGGTCCTGGGTTCGATTCCCGGGTCGGGCAAAATGTTATTAGCTTTTTCCATCAGGAATTTATCAGTAACAGCCACGGAGTCTGGATTTGTGCCCGGTTGATGGCAATAGGCTCGCCCCCTATTACATGGGACTTAAGCATAACTGGCGAAATGTGGGTGTAGGTACTATTAGGTACACCTCTGCCTAACCCTTCGGGGATTACAGGCGTGATATTATGTTATGTTATCATCTCACTCATTCCTCGCATATTTTCATTTATACTCAAACCCTTATCGGATTTTTTTTTCATTCGCCCGCACACGGGATTTAGAACGCCGTTAGTCTAGTAATTTAGATGTAACTCGCTCAATGTACATCTCAACTTGACACAAGCATGAGAAAACAGTTGACGTTCATTCTTTCACGACGTAGACAAACGTGTGATTTGACATTGTATTGTTCAGCTAACGTTATTAGGTCTTATATGGGCTGGTAATGGTTGTAGGTAAGTAATAAGACAGTGAATGAGTCTATTGCTTCGGTTACTTCCTTGGTAGGTTAGATGCTGTGGCGAATTAAGATTATCAGATACCTGTGACGGCAGAACTAAATAGGAAAGATATATCAACGTATATTTTTGCACGATGACCGCTGGCCAAAAGCCTTCACACGGTGGTTGCCGGAAGACGGACGGCACCACCGAGGCCAGCCAAGAAAGAGGTGGCCTGACGATTATGAATTATGAATGATGAAGACGCATATCATGAGGACTGGTTCGGCGTGGCACAGGAATAAAGCTCTTGGAAGGAATTGGGGGACGCCTTTGCCCAGTAGTGGGAAAGTGCAGGCTAAAAAAGTTAAATATGTTTGTATATGTAGGGGGCTTTAATTACAAAATGCCTTACTTTTATACTATCTGAAAGATTCAGACCTTGTTTTGTATTTGATTAGAAATACTCCTCGAGATTTTACTCTCCAGATGGCGATGGATGGTGGACTCCTGTTGTTTGTTCACTACAGGAACTGATCGTGATCTTAAGTAGCTCAGTTCCGGCCCTGGGCCAATTTAGATTACCATCGACACGCTAAGAAGACTTCTTGGGTAAATACTTACCTAGAAATAGTATTTTTGGTTAGTCTATAAGAAACAGAAATACAAGAATACTGATCAAAATATACAGACCACCTTTCACTTACAACTTTTACTCAATAAAGCACGAAATATGTCCAAATAAGTGCATATTGTGTAAACTGCTCGATGCAAGTTTATATTGAAAGACTTTAGCAATAAATAAACCTAATTAACATTTATGTTGGCAGTGGCACTATAAACTCCAGGGCGAGGAGGATATTAATTGTTAACAGCCATATTAATTGAATAGGCATTATGTATCTTTTCAGCGAATATTTATGTCCGATTATTAAGATAATTCTAGGTATTGCTATTATTCTAGTAGGTACTAGCTTTTCGGTAGCGGCTTCGCCCGCGTCGATGTCGGAAATCAGATTACTTGACATGCATTTAAAAAAATCTTAAGTATTTATTTTAACCGACTTCAAAATGTGGAGGAGCTTATGTATTCAGCCAGTATTTTTTAAATCAGAGAGTCGTTCGCTCAAACTGTGAGGATAACTTTAGCTCGACGCTACTGCTAAGTTTCGGTGCTGTTTTGTATTAGCCCACTGTAAGCAGTTTTTAGATAATAATATGTAGTACTACCCACAATACATGGGTTCAGTTCAGTCGAATATACGTACCTACTCTAATTATGCGATTCATCATCATTGACAAAGGCCTCCCCCATAGAACGCCATTGCGCACGGCAACCTGCCGTTTACATCCACCGGTTGCCCGCGAGTCTCACGATGTCGTCGGTCCACCAGGGCCCCGAGTCTGCTATTCAATAGTGTCAGAATGGTCTATCAGTGATCTCATAATTGTTGATTTTGACAAGTTTGGTGTTGTCAAAATCAACAATTACCCATGGAATTCTTGCAACGAGCTGGGCCCCGAGTCTGCTATTCAATAGTGTCAGAATGGTCTATCAGTGATCTCTTAATTGTTGATTTTGACAAGTTTGGTGTTGTCAAAATCAACAATTATGAGATCACTGATAGACCATTCTGACACTATTGAATAGCAGACTCGGGGCCCTGGTGGGAGGCCTACCAACGCTGCGTCTTCCGGTTCGTGGTCGCCACTCGAGAACCTTTCTTCCCCATCGGTTGTCTGTTCTTCGAGCGATGTGGCCTGCCCATTGCCACTCCAACTTGCATATTCTGAGAGCTATGTCGGTGACCCTGGTTCTTCGACGAATTTCCCCATTCCAACATTTTGGTTATCTTTATAGCAGTATTATATATAAATTAACAAAACAAAAAATAATACTGCATTTGTTATAATAATAATAAAATGAATGTATATAGAGTAGGTACTAACTCATTTTCTTTCACTATTTTTTCGTGACTTTCTTCATTAATAAATGCACTTTGTTTATTCATATTTAAAACACTTTGTACACAAATTATACGAGTACAGATATTCACTGTTGTACATAGATGAATAAATACCTATACACCTATATACTTTCTCACAAACAGCTGATTACGGTAGTTTTCCAATACAACCAATGCCACCTAAAGGCGGGTTGCTGAACTAAAGAGACAAGCGTGATATTTCAAAAAGTCATTGTCAAGTGTCAATTTGTTAGGTTTTTATTTTCGTTACGGAATTTCTGGATTCGGTCCCCACGCTCAAGGCCCGCGATAGAAGCTATGCAATAGCTTAAAAAAATCCGAACAGAGCATGCGATTGCTTCATGCAAAATATAGAATGGCAAGTGGCAACATTGAAACAAACCAGAGATGTCGAAAATCGCCTTATCTTGATAACTCGTCCAAAACTCGTAAAAATGCAGTCCAATAAATTGGCATAGGTACTTTTATTATTTCAACCCAATGCAGCAAGTTCGATAAAACAGGCGAGTAATTCAAACAAGTTTATAGTCTTTCGATAACAGTAACGATGTTGTAATCAATGATCATAATATCCATCAGAATAAGCCAGTGTCACTGACATGTAGCAAATAATATAACCCGACCTATTTCAAAAGTTATTCCATGACTAACGATCATCGTATGACTAACTGACTTCGCAATTCTCCAAGCTTATCTTCGATGAACAGGTGCCCAGTCCGTTACATGACTGTTCAAACGAGTTTCGATAAAAATCGAGTTCTTAGAATATGCAATCGATTAAATGTTTGTGTTTCCATTAAATAATTGCAGCTTCTGGATTTTGGAACAGGTATATAATGTAAAACAAAATTCTTGTGGAAAACAAACGAGATCGATTTTAAGCTGATTGTGGCGGGAATTTGGGGCACGCTGTGTTTACTGCGGTTCGATGTAAAAGTTGTTGAATAAAAACTCGCTTGAAATCTCAAAAAATATTTGAAGATACCAATAATTTCCATGATTTAATAGGGTCGATGTGAATTGATCAGATATTGGAACGTGGGAACCATGCATTAATTATTTTATAGGTACTACTTACTTAAACTTGTTGCCTTTATTACCATAATGCACAATGTCCTGTGATTCTTTACATAATAGCATTTGAGACGCAGAAAAACAACATGGCGATGTTAGCTTCGGCTATGGCCACGAGCTAGAAGATCCTAGCAAATCTTTAACCCAATGTTTTCTTTAATTCCAGTTCAAACAAATACCTGCAAAAGTCAGCGATCACAAGGGTATGCGCCGTCGGAGGTTTCTTCATATCCATACCGGTATTTTTAACAGGTACGTACGATTACGTACTTTATAATTACTTACTATGTGGTTCCCTGTAGGACTACTCTAGAGCTTCCCACGGTCCTATAAAAAAGTGATTAGGGCTTGGAATAGGTTGTTGTTGATGGGAACCAATCAAGTGGAGCTTCGAGTCTTCGATTGACTCGATTTGTGCGCTGATAGACAAAAAAACGTTGTCTTACCTTTGGATTGCACGAAGTTGCATTTGAATGATACGACGTAAAATAATCGTATATTAGGCTGCGTAAAATGCTGATTTTAAAATTATCACTGGCAAGCGTGTATCGAAACTTTTAATAAGCCTAGTAGCCAGCTGTTGTAGTCAAAGACTATCGTATTACCTAGTATTAACTAGGTTGTGGAGGTCAGATAGGCAGTCGCTCCATGTATAATACTGGTATTCAGCTGCATTCGGTTAGACTGGAAGCCGACCCTAACATAGTTGGGAAAAGGTTAGGCAGATGATGATGAGCCAGCTGTTGTAGTATCCTTCTAGTATTAACTGCTTTACAACTACAGCCTTTGCGCGCATGGACTAACCACGGTCCATCATCACAGACTATATTCACATAAAGCGGCCATTTTAGAGTCTACCCCTTGTAAAAAACCTATAAAGAAAGGTTTTATTACTTAATCTCTACCTCTATGGATATCGAGATTGATTGATTGAGCCATGTGAAATAATAAAATCATCCAATCATCATAAGCATCCCTTCTACCACACCACTAATTGAGCCTTTCTCAATTCCAGGCATAATACTCTACACCTTCATACAATTCCATTCAACGCCAGCAATAGTGACGTCAGTGTTCATCGGCGTTGGAATCATCTTCTGCGGCTGTGCAATGGTCCACAACGTCTTCGTATGGCAGAAAGAGAAGACGAACTTAGTCAAGGCATTTAGAACTCAAGAAACAGCGAGTAATACGACAGCTTCGCCAAATTTGAATGCGTCGAATGGAGTCATGATCGGGAATGGGCATTTGAACAATACTGGCGGGATGGGAAACTTGAGTTTTCATAGCATGACTGCTGGTGGTGCGTATACGCATCCTATCACGTTGTTGCAACAAGGAGGTCCTTATATTATTAGGTGAGTTTTTGTAACCGTCTCTTCTTTAATTGAAACAGTTTAGTTAATTAAAAAGTTCATCAACACTAATATTTTAAAGAGGAAAGATTTGTTTGTTTGTAACGAATAGGCTCCGAAACTACTGGACCGATTTAAAAAATTCTTTCACCGTTGGGAGGCTACCCTATCCGCGGGTGACATAGGCTACTTTTTATCCCTGTATTCCCACGGGAACTACGCGGGTGAAACCGCGTGACGTCCGCTAGTCAAGTATATAAAACTACGCGAAGGCTTGCAAATATTTTGTTCTTCTTTCCATTAAATTACCTATAACGTATATATCATAATTAAGATATTTATTTATTTCAACCAAATACGTTTACATAATCCCTATTAGGTACAGTTTCGAAATCATCTGGTCCCGAATCGTTTAACAAAAAAAAGCAAATATTTAATAGTTACTGTTAGTTGGCGACTTACTACTGCTGGGCAGAGGCTTCCCCATGATTTCAAATGATAATATTAAGCAAATCAATATTTACCTTTTCAGGCCTCCAACCAGTACTCCTCCGGGCGAAGGGGCGGTGACTCCCGGCGTCCCAGCCGCCACCATCGACCTGAGCCACGACACGCACGAGCTCAGCACGCTCGTATGAGCCGCGACGTGTCACTTTATTCGAGTTGGACATTTTGCGAAACTCTTGAAAGAGTTGAATTTAATCGAAAATTGATTTTGGCACTCGTATAGGCGCTGTTATGAACAGCGGAGTTACAGTTTACGCGAAACTCTGGAATTTATTCGAAAAAATAATTATATTAGAAAATGGGATGTCTATATTTTGGGCGTGTGATCTACACGGTATAGTTTTTTTAATAAAAGTGCGATAACGCGAAAAAATGTAAGACATTCTCTGTTCGCAAAAAAATGGGCCTAAATAAAATTATTATGACTTAATTTTTGCACCCTCTACTGCAGTTTATAAGAAATGTCGACTTTATTCCACTTGCCAATTCTGTTCGGGTCACTTATGCGAGTTAACTTTATTCGAGTCGACTTTATTCGAAGTTGTCGGTGTTTGATAATAATGTTTTAATGTGTGTGTCCCAGAGGTGGGAGTTTGTGTGTGTGGCTGAGAAGTGGGAATTAAGAATGTGTGCGTTGAATTATGTTTTATGAATTAATTTATAATTAGTGATTTTTCGTTTTGAGATGTTCAGAGGTCTAATATATAAGTTCGCGTTTTTAAAGTTAGAACAAAACAGAAACTTAAAGTCCGCCTCATATTGTTTTGGTCAAATCTGTACTGGTATAAATCTGCAATCACTCCGTCGCGCCATACATTGGCCTAAAGATATACCAAATACTGCCTACGATAAGAATCAGACTAGCTGCTTATAAAAAAATATTCATTTATTAGACATCCCAAAATCTCAGAGCGAAAGAATCACAAACTTTCAGCATTGGCTGATATCTTTAACTCAAAGGCCATAATAAGCCGATAACTTTGTTCTTTTTGTATATTGTGGTACCTAATTGTAAATATTGTTTATCTAGTTTATGTTTTAAAATTGCCATGTTTTTATTTTAATTAGTATTAATAAGAACCTTCGTAACGGTCTTGCCGCAATTTGAATCGTGACTGGTCGATTTAAAGACTATGTTGATTTGTGTAAGTGATTGTTAAAATGCACTACTTCTAGTTTCATAAAATTATTTTTAAAATTCACTTGCACAAATTAAATATTCAATTCATAAAGGTCTCTTATTCATAAGGATCTTTGTAGCACAATCCGATTATTTATTAATCGACTAAAATCAGTTCGTAAAAAGACCGCGCAGCGATTGCTCGCGGTGCCCGCCTCCAAAAAAAAGAAAAAAAGACCATTTGCGGATGATGTGGCTTATAAGGACCAAGATCGAATTTCAAATGTCACGATATTTTTTAATCGTTCCGTTGTGTGCTTCGGCAAAGGAGATGAATGATACTGAGATTAAAAACTTCGCCAATTTAACAATTTCAGATGTGTACTTGTGTATACTGTTTTGAGATAATTATGTAAAATGTCTAAAGTATTTGTATTTTTGTAATTGTTATTTTCATAATTTATTTTTCTTTTTGACAGATTATAACTAAAATAAAAATTCTGAACATGTTAAGCACTGAAAGTTGTCTTTTGAATGGATAAAAATAAGAATGATTTTGTAGCGATTTTAGTATTACAATTAAAAACCCACCAATCTGATCATAGAACTAAAAGTAAAAAAAGCAAACCCAAAATATTAAGTATCAAAATGTATATTTGTACATAGTGTTATTACACAGAAAACAGGAGGCATAAATTTATTTATTATTATTTTCTATAAACTGATAACATTTTCTATTTTGCTGTAGTTCATAAAAAATAAAAACATACAAAATTTTAACTTTTCTATTTATTTCGTACCTCACATGTGAAAAAAAATAAGCTATTATTGCTGACCTAGTTCCCGCGTGCATCCTTTGCCCTGAAAAATAAAATAAAGAAATATATAAGGACCCTTGCCGTCTCGGAATAATATATAGGTGTCCGACTTCTAGGAGCCTCTGGACTACCATGTCCAGAGGCTGTTGATGTCAAAAAAATTCTTGGATGGAAAATAATCTTGGATGGATAAAATTCTTACCGTTCTAAATTTTTATCTTGTTAAAAGAATCGGCCTTCTGTTGAGCAAGTTAGAGGAAACCACAGGTTATAAAACGGACAGCCGTCAATTAGGAAGTTCAATAGCAATGACGTGATTGGGAGGATGGATGCTGTCATATTGGACGACCATGACACATGCACACGAACATTGCAAGTTGAATAAATGCTAGTAAATACTAATAAACAAAGACGTAATTCAAAAGGAGTATATTGTAAGGATCGTAGCAGCTTTCTGTGGTTTCTGCCTGCGCCCAAGAGAAAATGGCGTGCGTTTTTTGTTCGTATTTCGGTTTCGGACGACGCAATTTTGACACTAACTGTCGCACTCAGAGAGCTTTAATGATTACTTAGGCCATCACTTAGTAAAGGTTTTGACAGTTTTGTCATACAAAAGTATGCCAAATCTGAGTACCGCAGTTACGACTCTTAGCTTTTATTACATGGACATTCAAGCTTGTTCGCGACGATTTCTCGTCGAAAAAGGCAGTAAAAATTACCTTTTCATTCCTTGATATAGGCCTGTGTAGTAGCCACTCATATACCAGCTCAGTAACATAGACGATATGGCTTGGTCCTCGCTGTCAGTTCGGTCCAATGACGAAGCAAAAGCCATCGGAGGTGGAGGCATTGGCATAGCTGTTGCGCCTAGTTGCTGGAAAAATCAAGAATAAAATATTTATTAATTCGATTTAAAGTCTTAGGCCTCATTTACGGATACGCGAGGCGCGTTGTGCGTTAAACGTTAACGATATCAAACGTCGATTTTACGAGAAGCGTTTTTTCGCTCGTTAGTTCAAAATGCAGCGTTTGTTGCGGTGGACGCGCCTCTCAGTAAATAAATAAAAAAGCTCGAGACGAGCCTTCGGCACGCCCCGCGCGGCGCCCCGCGTCTCCTTTGAGTGAAAGGGTAATAACTAACAAGTCCTGTTTTCACACGAAACCCTGAAGTTTAGGGTAAGTGAACAGACCATGGTCGTTTATATTATGTTACAATATAGAACTCAGTCGTGTCAATACGATTTGCCCTTACCAGTCACCTTCAAAAGCTTTTGACCTCCAATCTGCCGAGTACATACTAATTTTCACAAAGCATGATCATCTGCCTAGCCTTTTCCAACTATGTTGAGGTAGGCTTCCTCTCTTACCGGATTCCGCTGAATACCAGTATTTTACATGGAGCGACTGCCTTATTTGACGTTCACAACACCGTTAGTACTGGGTAGTTAGATACCCATTTACGAACGGGTATCTAACTACTTACTAACTAACAAATTTTCAACAACGCGATTAACACAGAAATCATCCCAAAACAATGGACCGAATCCAACATTGTCCTTATATTCAAGAAAGGGAATAACTGCGACATTGGAAACTTTAGACTGATGCATCAGTCTAATATCTAATATTTATAAGATCTTTGCAAAAGTTATTTTGGAAAGAATAGGAAGGAAACTAGACGAGCAACAACCAATAGAACAGGCAGGATTCCGCAAAGACTTCTCTGTACTAGACCATATCCATACTGTAAGACAAAATATACAAAAATGCGCTGAATACCAGCTTATATACTACATAGCTTTTATCGATATCAGTAAAGCTTTCACTCAAAAATCCGGGAAGCTTTAACGGAACTGGATATAGACCACAAATATATAAGAATTATAAAAAACATTTACAAACACAGTTCGGCTTGTATCCGACAAGAAAAAGAAGGAAATAAATGCCAAATACAAAAAGGCGTGAGACAGGGAGACCCCCTTTCACTAAAACTCTTTCTGGCCGTATTATAATAATAATAATAATAATAATAATAATATTCCACAACTATCACACAACGCCATCTAGTCCCAAGCTAAGCAGAGCTTGTGTTTTGGGTACTAGACAACTGATAAACATACTTATATATTTCTAAATACATACATATTATAGATAAATTACACCCAGACACAGAACAAATGATCGTGCTCATCACACAAACATTTAGAAATGATCTTCAGGAACCTGGAATGGAGAGACATTAGGCATATCTATCAATGGCCGAACTCTACCGCACTTACGATTCGCCGATGATATTGTACTATTTGCAAAAACACCAGCTGATCTAAGCAAGATGATAAATGACCTAGCATCGGAAAGTGTAAAGGCCGGATTGAAGCTTAACACGGAAAAAACAAAAATTATGACTAACGGTAACAAAGATCCCGTAACAGTGGAACAGAACCAAATCTCCTATGTTGAAGAATACATATACCTCGGTCAACTGATTTCCCCAGAGGATAACGAAATCAAAGAAGTTGAAAGAAGAGTTGCAATAATGAAAGACAAGAACCTACACTCTCAATGAAAAGCAAATTGTTTAACACATGCATCCTGCCGGTGCTGATATATGGGAGCGAAACAAGAGCTTTAACAAAAAAACGTATCAAATGAACTCTCTGTTTGCCAACATGCCATGGAAAGGAGTATGACTGGGATCAAAAGAATAGACAAAGTAAAGAATAGCAGCATCAGAAGCAAGACTAAGGTCCAGGACATAACGCTGAAAGTAAGAAGACCAAAGTGGAAATGTTCAGGCCACATGATCAGGGGAAAAGATAAATGGAGTAAAATGATCGTGCAATGGTACCCAAGAGATGGAAAGAGAAAGAGAGGTAGACCACAAGAGAGGTGGAACGACGATATAGGACAAGTCGCAGGAACAACATGGGGTAGAGTGGCCATAGAAAGGCCAGAATGGAGAAGATTGGAGGAGGCCTTTGCCAACTGGTAAACGGACTCGCAAAAAGTGGAACAAGAAAATAATCTACGCACAATAAGGAAATAATGGCGTGTCCGACTGAAGGCTATATTGATTGATTGATCTAACTATCCAACTATGTTTGCCTGACTTTCGGTGGTACTGACTACTTGTATCAACTATCAAAGATCGATAAATGACAACAGGAACCAAAGTACGGATAGCTGGTAGCACACTAGTTTATTTGGACAAGCGACACGACCTTTATAGGAGTAGATGCAACCACCCTCATATTACATATACAGGGTGGTGCCGACAATACGTCAATAAATGAAACCACTGGTAGTTCTAGTTCATAGGAACATTATTAAACTATCAAATAAATCTTAACAGCAAAATAAAAAAAAAAACAATAAAACTGTAAACGAAATACATTACAATTTACAAAATATTGGTTTACTAACCTTAGGAATAATTTGCACCGATATACGTATGGAAATACAATGTAACAAACGAATTTGGCAAAGACATTTAGGTAGTTTATTGTCGTTTCGTCGTCACCACGACGGTGTTAGGATTAATTTGATAGTTTAAAAATGTTCCTATGAACTAGAACTACCAGTGGTTTCATTTATTGTCGATTTGTAGGCACCACCCTGTATAATAGTTTTCCGAGTGCTGGAGGAAACTCAGTATATCATTGGTGGTCGGTCACAAATCCAAAGACCAAACTAGGCAAGCTCAGCTAAAAATGAAATCGACCCAAGCGGGTGTTACTATTTAAATAAGTCTAATCATTGGGAGAGCAGTGGTGGCCCAGTGGTTGCGGCACCGATTTACGAACAGTAAGTCGTGGGTTCGAACCCAGGCAGGCGCATTACTTTGTGTAATTTATTTCATCACTACTGCTCTCAAAAACGGTGAAGGAAAACATCGTTTGTCTTAGAACCAAAAAATTCGAAGATATGTGACATCTACTAACCCGCACTAGGCCGGCGTGGTGGATTATAGCCCATCCCTCTCCTAGAGAGGAGGCCTGAGTCCCTGCAGTGGGAACATTATAGGCTGATGATGAATGTGAAAATAAGCAGCGGAAAAAACTTACATTTCTTAACATAGATAAATTTGGCATGGGTGGAATCGCTGGAAATTCGAAACCGTTGATATTCATGTTCCTAGATTGGTTTTTCTTCTTTTTCGACGACTTTTTCTTTTTCGGTGATGTCATACCTGTAATTAAAAATATGAACATTTTAATAGATCTTGGCGACTGCTGTACATGAAGTCCTGGTTCGATTGCCAGGTTGAGCAAAATGTTATTGAGTTTTCCTGTCAGGAATTTCTCATTAGCAGCTACGGAGGCTGGATATGTGCCCTATTACATGGGACTTAACCATAACTGGCGAAATGTGGGTGTACTAATGGGAAGGTACACCTGCCTAACCCTCCAGGGATTACAGGCGTGATGTTATGTTGTGTGTAGTAATAGTGTGTAGCAATAGATCTTCAGAAAGGTCAGGTGCGTCGTACTCGCATCCGGCGTGCATGTGTGACCAGCACGCGTGGCAGTACTGCCGTAGAAATCATTTTATTGATAAAGAAAGAGACAAAATGACAGATGTCTTCTTCTTCCATACTTCTCTGTCACTCGTCATTTCAGCAGTTATCTCCTTTCTAGCACGATCATGTCTGCTCCACTATTAATGTCAAATAGACTGCATCACATCATCCTTATCCATCATCAGTGAGGATCCTGGAGATCTGAATTATCTTAAGGCATCTCACGTTCAGGCAAGCAGACCAACCTTAATGTTAATCGAAATAGAAAAAGATGTATAAGATGGCAGTTCACTGAAAAAATCTTGGATGACTAGCATTCTTACAGCATATCATCCTATACAAGCGCGCAAGCCAGACGTCAGCTGCGAAACCGTGCCGGCCTGTGGACGGTGAGTAATGGGCTAGCTCACCGTCCGTCAGTCTCATGACGAAAGCCCATACTCCTAAGAGTGCAGGAGCGTGGTAGATCACCGGGCACAAACTCTACGATCCCCATTAACTCTCCCGGAAGCTTGCAGCAGTCTGGGAAGGCTGATACAATTCTGGGACGACCTATGTTGGTTGGAGAAGGTATTCTCTAGACATCACACACAATGACCCAATCAAGAGGCTTAGTGCGAATAAAAGCCCAGTTAAATTAAATTAAACTATGACGACAGCACGTGTCTACGGCGCGATCGTATTCCAAGCGCGTCTTAAAGAGATGTCAGCACTATGGAAGCGGTCCGCAAGGGCCGACGTGGCCGGGCTGCGGGACTGTTCGAAAGAGATACCGCGGACTCGAAACACAAAGGGCTAAGAAGGAACATCAGTGGGTTTTAGTCAGTACAAGTCTGACATCCCCTTTCATGTCATTTGATGATTTACTAACCACAAAAAAAAACCCACAAATAAGGCAATAATAATGCATAATAATGGTCAGCAGTACGCCTATGGCAACGCCGGTCATCGGCGTGGCACAGCAGATACGTGGATATTTAATGTCAAGCTATAAGTTCATACCCATGTTATCACCAGGCATTTGGTCACTGTATTCCTGTTCTGCTCCACGTAGAGGATCCAATGTATTGTTGCTCCCATCTGCCTGTTCAGTCGTAGCCTCAATGATCTGCCGAGCCCTCGCTTCCATGCCCCGAGAAGGCATTAGCATTTCTATTGAAACTACTTCTTGGTTTTCATAACCTGGAAGATTGAAATAGTTTGTGATCAGATGGTGTAATACTGATCGATTTATAACTTGAATTTAAATAATAAGTTTTGTACCTAAGCTACACCTACATTAATGTAAAACAAAATCTGGTGTTGTATTTTCAACACTCAGCTCAGTGACGAAAGTTGAAAACGCATCAGCCTTCTTAGCAAAATCAGGCTTGAGTGGAACTAAAACAAGAAATTCTATAAAGACAAATCTTGGGTGTATAGAAATTGATTTATTTATTGCCTTTAGCATAGGCTACGAGCCAAGGAGTCCATACTGCAGGAGCTTAGAATCACTGAAAGGTTTCCCACAATCTGCCTGGAGCGTACCCATAGCGTTATCGGATAAAGCATGCGTTTGTCTAGGCATTGCCAAGCAAAGCTTATGATATTGAGCAGGGTAGAAGGAAAATGCCCACACTACAGCGCAAGGTGGTCAGATGCCACAAGGCTTGGAAAAGTGTCACATGTGTTCACAATACTCAGCAGTGAGGGAATGAAGAAGAGATAAGTTACTAACACAAAAAACTTGAAAGCTTAGAAAGCAATATTTTACCTATGTATTTGACAACACACTCATCATTGTCAACCATTCCAACAATAACGGCTTCATACTCCAAACCATCTTCGCTGAAGATCAACCGGCAAGGCATATTAGGTTTCCACACACCTGTCTTTGGACTGTCATCAATCGTCATGGCATTGGGCACTTCAGAAACTTTCTTCATTGATGACTTAGTAGATATTTTTTCTTTTTTTGATAAAATTTTAGCTGTTGAAAAAATAAAGGAGATTATGTTAAAGTATTGATGTTAATACCGCTGTCCTTTCACTAGAAAGCCGTTAAGTGCAAAAAGTAGTTTCCGAGATAATGGTGAAAAATGTGCGAATAGTTGTACCTAAAAATCAGATAACTTATTTGTAGCTAAAGAAAAAACCAAAAAAATTAGGTATTTTGACGTATATTTGGCGACGAAGTGTGGGTTAGACACTTTCAAGAGCCGGAATCATCATAAATTCTAATAATAAACAACCTAAAAAGTTTTTATATCTCTGGAACTTTTCATATTCCAGAAATGTTTTTTAGACAGAAAGATAGAGAATTTTGAACTCTATCAAGCTGTATCAAAAAGTTAAAATTGACCATTTGTCAGTTAATTGTTTTCTAGTGATCGGACGGCAGAATAGGAAATATGGATAGAGACGTGTCAGCCCTTAAATTTTTGCCCTTTGGAAGCTCCAGGTATAATTATTAATAAACATTTACAGGACACTCATATTTTTCCAGTTATGTTGCTACAGTTACAGGTAGTGTTGACTACATTCAATTTTCTACAAAGATAGTATAAATTACTTAATAAAATTGTGCACCAAAATTGTTACAATTAATAGTATGGGAAGCCCTACTCTCCACAATTTCTGAATGTTTGGTTTTCTTCAATTTCACCACTAAGCTTTACAAAATAAATGATATTTAACGTACGATCATTTCCAGGAGTCGGTGTATTAGTGGACATGGCCACTCGTTTTGCCACCTCAATATTTGCGATCCTCACAGCCTTGTCATAAGCCTCATTCAGTTTCCTATCATCCCACTGATCTTCATCATCGCTATCAGACTGAAACAGAGAAAACAATTAAACCTCAATTCTCATCTCGTGTTCAAAAGAAAGATTGATCTGTCTTCAAGCTTCAACTTACCACATTCATCCCTTTCATGTATAGGACATCACTTTTCGACATCTTAAGTATTTTGAAACCCCGTTTCCTTATTTTTTTTGTGGATATGGACACTAAAATTTACAATTTTTTAACGCTTCAAAAACAAAGCGAATTTTCCAATGAGTAAATATGTCTATGGAATTTTCTCAATTTTGTTTTTTGACAATTGTGTCCTGTCTTTTTGACATCTAAAATCTATTGTCTTTGGAATTAGAGATGAATTTTAGAAAGTTTTAGTCGAGTAATGAACATACATAATTGTGGTAAGGTTTTATTTGCTGCAAAACAGTCTCTGACAAAGAATACGTTGCCACACACACACACACATTGCCATGAGAATATAGACGTTATTATAACATTAAAAAATTAAAAGATCCAAAAGATAATGACTTATTGAATAATGGGTTAGCTCAAGAGTTAAACAGTCGAATCGAAACCGATATACAGGGTGTAAACGAACCCTTCACGCATCCGTCAACCAAGCATTCTGTACATCAAACTAAGCACCCCTACGCAAAAATTTTGCTGGGTAATGACTTTTTCTTTGGGGTCAAAAATCACATTTTACGGTAAAACTCAAAGTAGCACTCTTAAAACATTGTGCTAGTGGATGCTTTGGATAGTAAACGGGTCATGGAGGTAATTTAAGTAAAGTTAAAACCTGAAATACTAGTATTTACAAAAACAGCTGTGAAAAATTTGGAACTTTGACCCCCAATATCTCCGTAACTAGGAGGTTCCCAGGTATGGTCTAGAACAAAAAAATGATCGCAGTGGTGGGGAGAACAAGTGCCTTTCGTTTGCGTTAAGGGTACTTTTACACCCTTTATATAGGTATAGCTTGACCTGCGAGGAGCCATTTCGATTATAATAAATTAAATGTTTAAGAGACAATGTCTCCTGCTGCTGTTTACGGCTCGCCAACGGTGCCTGGAAGCAGCAGCACCCGGTACGCCATCTACCTAAATAATTTAAATATAAAACTATTTACATGTAACCAAGAAAATATATTGTGTAAATAAAGTTGTTGACAGGATTGATATCTTCATATCGAATCGAATCGATTACCTACTCGGTTTCGGTTTTGTGATTACCGATTAGAGAACTTTTGTGATAACACGGTCGATCGATTAAATATGACTGCACAACCGCGAGGTCTTTGTCTTTCTTTCCAGCAGTAGGTCAGTGTTAGTTTCAAAAAAGGTGACGTTAGCTCAACCATTTTTATTTTTTCGAAGCCGACTGAGCTATCCCATTGCTCTCACACAAGTCACACATCCAGCGTATCTAGGGATAAAAACTGCTTTACGCAAATCCATCAAGTGGATTGCCCGTATGTGTCACCCACTGACTACACACTTCCGTATTTCTAGACCCCGACCTCCTCCAGCCGCGAATTACTTGAGTTGCCTCAAGAGAAACTGATTACTTATGTGAAACTTGATTGACGGTAGCGATGCTTCCGTTCCTTCCGAAACTCGTTCCCTGACTCATGTGTAAGCGAGCATACTTGTAGGGACTCTCCTTTTGTTTGTCACAACTCAGGTTCATGAGGGTGGCCGTAGATGTTTCAACGCACACAAATCTAGCCTTTTTTTTTTGTAGGGTTGGAAATCATCAAATGACTCCTCCCGCTCTGGGCAGAGTGGTAGGGAGTGTCAGACTTCTACTGACTAAAAACCACCCATGTTCCTTTTCAGCCTTTTGTGTCGAGGCCTCGGTATCTCCTTCAAACAAACCGCAGTCCCACACAAATCTAGTCTTGAACAATGTTACGGTACCTACAAGGTATCAAACGTGGACTCAGCTCAGTTACGGCACATCAGCACATGTTACTGCTGTTGGCACAAGACCTTCTGTTCCCACTTCCCAGTACTAAAAAAAAAATATTTCAAATAATATTCTGAACAAGGTTTTGCGAAAACAATATTTTGTATGATACAGTAACCAACAGCATGCCCGTAAGTTATTCAAAGCGAATACCGAAGTCAATGAGCGTTAAATTGATTTGCGCCGATAGCAACGCCTGTTATAATTGACGGCAAATAGCTGAGGTAATTAGGTTTGCTGTG
This sequence comes from Diarsia brunnea, assembly GCA_949774965.1. Classification (NCBI taxonomy): domain Eukaryota; kingdom Metazoa; phylum Arthropoda; class Insecta; order Lepidoptera; family Noctuidae; genus Diarsia; species Diarsia brunnea. The sequence continues at coordinate 3,788,722 of OX459014.1, read as the reverse complement.
CACTGAATTATATTAATCACCATATTATGTTATGGATAGGCGTTAATTGTTGCTGAAGCATTAATTGTAAGGCTCTGTTTTCGGACTCGCCGGTACGTCTTGCGTCAAGCGACATGCGTAAGCGTCAAATGTTTCTGTCTTTCATGTATTTATCTACTGCTCAAAACGCGCTTCAATCTTCTGCTTCTTGTCGCTGGTACGGCATTTTTCGTATCATAATAGACCAGAACTTCGCCACTTCCAACGTATCGTCGCTACGTCGGTGGCAGCGCAAAGGTGACGGCTGCAGTTTTTAGGCTAAGAGGGCAAGATAGGAGGTTCGTTGATGACATCGGGCATTCTCTTAACAAGTTCCTTCTCCGTAGTTGCTGTCGCAAGACCAAAAATGTCACTGTAGCAAGTATTCAAAAGTTTAAAGTAATTTTGGTGGGAACAGAGGAACATTGGTTCGAATCGAAATCGAATCGAAGCGTCGAATCGATCGAATTTGTGAATTCGTATTAAAAATCCTGAATCGTGATATAAGAATAATAAGAATAATAAGAATAAGTTATCTGAATATAGCCGTCCGCGTCGTCGGGTAGTTAGCCCATCAAACACAATACCCGTCTGGTCGGATGATCCTTCCTTTGAGGCTAAAGTGACGTTTCCAGACCGTGAACTGGTGCTTAGGAACTTAATGATTACTACTACACTATCTGGATACTTGCACTAATGACGTCCGGCATGTTTGGACAGATTACACTACCGGGTTCCTATCGCATTGTTCATTAGATGACATTGTTATTAGGAAGCGGGAAGCTATCTATGCAGTTCGTTGGTTTGTAGATAAGTTATTAAAGCTAAATGATTCACATTATTTAGTAAAGCTAAAAGCTTCAACGAAAAGTTTTGAGTGGATAGTTACCATGAAAATAATTTAGGGGTTGCGTGAAAAGTTATATGGCTAGATTGTGAGCTAGATAGAGGCAATTGATTTTGATTTTTAGGGTTGCGTACCTCAAAAGGAAAAAAAGGAACCCTTATACTCTTGTGTCTGTCTGTCTGTCCGACCATTCCCCCCACCTTATCTCCGAAACTACTGAGCCTAAAATTTTGAAAAGAATAGGTACCTACAGAAATTAGTTCTATGTAGTAGGTACAATGGTACGGAACCCTTCATGTGCAAGTCCGACTTGCACTTGGCCAGTTTTTGACAAGTAAAAGACTTGCAATGGATTGATGGATAATGGATTCACCGTTCACCTCATATTTTCTTGTCACCATGTAATGTACATACTGTACCCATATTTGCAAAATAAAAACTTACGATGATGATGATATATATATTTATATATTATAATATAATTATATCGCACTAATCACTATCACTATCACTACATAGTATAAAACAAAGTCGCCTTTTCTGTCCCTATATCCCTATGTGCGCTTAAATCTTTAAAACTACGCAACGGATTTTGATGCGGTTTTTTCCAATAGATAGAGTGATTCAAGAGGAAGGTTTATATGTATAATACATGCATCATATACTAAGGCAACATTGCTAATTTTAGAGGTTTCTAACGTGATGTCGTAAATTAACCTATTTTTTTGGGCTTATTTAGCAATTTAGCAAAAACGCTGCCTAAACCCTACGAGTTAGATCAAATTAATGTACTACAGTATTGTACACCATAAAAAGGTCTACAAAAAAGTCCGCGATGGTATATGTTTATATTTTAGGGATAACCCACATTAACCATTTTTATTGTTTACTTTTTACGTGAAAAAATGGCTTATTTCCGAAGCTATTTTAAGCAATACGACATTAATCCTTATCGAATTAAGTACCTTAAATACAGTGTGCAATTAATATAGATCAATATGGTTCCTTACAGCATGTAAATTAAACAAATATTTTCGGAGATATTACAAATTTAAAATTTGCGTTTGCGGCGGGCGGTACCGGTCGGTGTATTGATTCCCCGAATCCCTCTGATACCATCGGATTTACCCTTCCAATTTAAACGTTTACAGTTTCCGGTAAAGACATCTTTTGCAATGACCATTAATAAATCGCAAGGTCAAACCTTCAACGTTGCAGGCTTAGATTTGAGCGTTGACTGTTTTTCACATGGGCAACTGTATGTCGCTCTTTCAAGAGTAACCTCAAGAGAAAACATGTTTGTATTGTCTAATGACAAGAAAGCTGTGAACGTTGTGTATAAAGACATCCTGTAATATATTAATTGTTGTAAAAATAAAATAAATACCTAAAAATGTAAAAAGTAAATAAGTAAAAATGTGTAATGTAATAAAAATTGTATGAATTTAGATATTCCCAAGATAGCAGGAAATCTTCATAGTAAGTATAGGGAAAGAGGAATTGTTTTACTCCAAATTTAATGCGTGCAGGCCAAGGGCAGTAATGAATGAATCAAAAATACTGGATCGATTTTAATCATGTTTTCATTGAGTGACATAGGCATATATATTTTATGCCCGTGCAAAGTCGGAGCGGGCCGCTATGTTTTTATATACAACGTTCATAGTTTTTCTGTAGTGTATTTAATTTAGTATCAGCATTGCACCCGTGCGAAGCCGGGGCGGGTCGCTAGTTTATTATAAAGGCGAAAGTTTGTGAGAATGTATGTATGGATGGATGGATGTTTGTTACTCTTTCACCGAAAAACTACTGAACGAATGTGGATGAAATTTAAAATACAGGTAGTTTATAACCTGGATTAACACATAGGATACTTCTTATCCCGGTAGTATGCTCCCGTGGCACAAGCTAGTAAGTAATATTACTTATACCTACCCCTCTTCTAGATCCATAAGCGTGATCGCTCGGCTTCCCATTGATAACATCATATCATCCTGTAAGCCGTTGTCTTGCCGTATTCATGTCGTATTACACAGGGCAATGCCTGCCGACATGCAGACGATACGGGTATCTATTATACACGTCGGTTTTATTAGTGGCCAGATGGACTTTAGAATAATCGCCTAAACAGTTATTCTGCTTTCAAAGCTATTACCTAAGGCTCGATGTTCTTATACAAAACTTTCCTTAGGGCGGCTCTCTCGAAAAAAGCTTAAAAACAGCAGATGAAGCAGCTTGTCGCCGGCACTTACAGAGAAATTAAATCTGAAAGAAATTGTTAGTAATCTACATGATTATGATACGTTATAATAAAATAAAAATGCGTCCGTTTAAAGTCCGTGTCTACGACCGAGAGGGCGAGTTAGCTCCGCCCAAACGCACAAGGTCGTTGGCATGTTGGCCTTAAAAACACGGAGGAAAAACCTCCCATCCACGGACCGATTTGGACAAGCGCACCTTCACCTGAAAATCGATCCGTGCGGCTGTTATTTTTAAGCCACGAGCTCCTCAATGTGTTCCCAAAGTGTCATATAGAAAGTGGTAATACATTAATGATTTTCTTTTCGATTTGTCCTAACTATTGGGGGCGTGAAGACAAGGTTATATTATAGTTCTTCATCTCCCATAGAAAAGGGAGGGTCCTCTGAACAGACGGGTGAATGTCTGTGCGGTACAATTGTTGTCGAATTGTTCTGTCTAAATCGCGGATAACCTTGCGCGATTCAAGACTTTGATGTTAGTTTTTCATTTTTGTCATAGATGGCGCTGTAATACATTTTGTACTACCTTGCTTTAGAAATTCCATTTGTAATGCCGCTACTCTATTTAGGGCCAGTAGGTAACCTTCTCCCAAGTTACGTGTTACCTCTTGCTCTTATACGTAACTATAGTTACGTATAAGTGTTTACTCCGAGTTCTAAGTATACCTACTTATAATACACCTAACATAAACTTAGTCTGGCAGGTAAACTCCGTTCAGCGTTTCAGGTGTTACGTAGTTTGAATGAAAACTGACGTTGAATGAAGAACAAGCGAAACTGCACATCTTGAACTTTAGTCAATTTTAGTTGTTGAACTAGAAGTGGTTTGTTTCCTTACTCGGAATTATGATGCAATCTGTATGACGAACATACACATAGCATCACGCCTGTAATACCCGAAGGGTTAGGCAGTGGTGTGTAGTCACGAGGACCAATATGTATAGGATCTACACGAACTAATTTTAGGGTGCCGTGGTCAACATGGAACTCTTTTTTTTTTTTTGGCGGGTGGAAAATCATCAAATAACCCCTCCCGCTCTTGGGCAAAGCGAAAGGGAGTGTCAGACTTCTACTGACTAAAAACCACCCATGTTCCTTCTTAGCCCTTCATGTCGAGGCCGCGGTATCGCTTACGAACAACCGGCAGCCCCGACGGGAACATGGAACCCTTATAGTTTTGCAATGTCCGTCTGTCTGTCTGTCTGTCCGTCTGTCCGCACTATATCTCAAAGACCCTTAGTAGGCACTAGAAAGCTGTAATTTGGCAAGAATATACAAATGAGTTACGCCGACAAAGTGCAATAAAAAAAATATTAAAAAAAAATTGACAACTAGTCTTGCCAAGGGATTTAGTAATACCCAGTACTAACTGGGTTGGGGAGGTCAGATAAGCAGTCGCTCCATCTAAAATACTGGTATTCAGCTGGATCCGGTTAGACTTAGAAGCAGAGCCCAACATAATTGGGAAAAGGTTAGGCACATGATGACGGCCGACGCAAGGGCGAATCCAGGGGGGGGGGGGGGGGCACGGGGGCACGTGCCCCCCCCAGACGGTTATGGTATTTCCGTCACAGTACATACTTATAGGCAAATCAAAATATAAGAGTTGTTATAGTACATTAATAAAATAACAGAAAGAACATGAGCACGCTTGCACGTTTCTGGCTAGAATAGGATTTTTTCTGGGGTGGGGGGGGGCACATGTAGTCTAGTCTAAAAATTCTTTTTTGGTTCAATGTTTTTTCTCCTCCTCCGAATAATATATTTATTTAATTTATTTATTTTTTTAAATTAAAACGTTGCCCCACACTAGGAATTTCTCCTGTATCGGGGGTGCGTTCACAAACATTTAAACTCACATACACAAATACCCAGACCCGGAACATCTATCTGTAGGTCATACAAATACTTGTTCCGTGCGGGGATCGAACCCGCGACACGCAGCGCAGCAGTCCACTGCTTGAGCCACTGCGCCAACCGTGTCGTCAAACGAATGAACGAACGTGAACGATGTAAGTTTATAACTTTGGATTTTTTTCAAAAATCACCTTCACACTATTCCGAATCGAGAGACACCTCGTTCATATTAATTCAAGTTAAGCAACAAATCCCTAGTTGACTAGATTACATGTGTAGTCAGAATAAAATCCTGGATCTGCCCCTGGGCCGACGGACGAAACAAAATGTGGGAAGCGTGTCACTTACCAGTCCCTGATGACACATGTTGTTTAACATTCTTATGTAAATAACGTCAACGAGTATCCAGAAACACTTTTGACATGAAACGACGTGTGACGGGTTAAAAACAACGTATTTATTCCATGATCTGCATATTAATGCGCTTGCGAAAATACACAAGAATATCATGAATATTAATAGACTGTTGTCCACCCATTTATTTATTTTGGGGAAGTTTCTTTAATCGAAAGAGGGATCACGGTGGTGCGATTCTCCATAAAAATGTATGCCCTTTTTTTCTTTCTGAAAGCGTTTTTTATTTTTTCATTAAATCAAAGTCTACTGAAGACATGTAATTTCTATTTTTTCAGCAACTATGTAAAGAAAATAATATAATCCTTCAAAAATAACAAAAAATTAGAGATTGGGGGATTGGGGGTTGATTGATTGATTTGAGATTGTCGTGGTTAGAGGACTTCCTGACAAATTCAAAAAGTTTTTAACACACGTAGTTGATAGGAACCTAACACTTCACAACATATTTATAAAACAAAGTCCTCCGCTGCAACTGTCTGTCTGTTTATCTGTTCGCGATAAACTAAAAAACGACTGCACTGACTTTCATGCTGTTTCACAAATGGATAAAGTGGTTCTCGATAAAGCTTTTAGTATATGATTTGACCGACATCCACGCGGTCGAAGCCGTGGGCATCAGCTAGTATAAACTCTTTCTTAAAATTTTAATGTCAGAAAGAATTGAATCGGTTCAGTTTTCTCTCTGTCTCTGTCTCTGAAATTTGACGAGAAGGACAGATCGTTCTTGTCAAATTTTTGTGATATAATTAATTTAAACTTCATGTACAATAGTGGTACTTAGGCGGACTGTCTGAGCTACAGATGTCCCTATCGCACTCTACGGGGGCAGGTTGACGCAGCGCGATGGCAATAGTTTCTTCTAGCCCTGTCCCCTTTTTTTTTTTTTTGTGGGGTGGGAAGTCATCAAATAACCCCTCCCGCTCTTGGGCAAAGCGGAAGGGAGTGTCAGACTTCTACTGACTAAAAACCACCCATTTTCCTTCTTAGCCCTTCATGTCGAGGCCGCGGTATCCCTTGCGAACAACCCGCAGCCTCGACAGGCGTCGGCCCCTTCCATGTTGCTGACATCTCTTTGAGGCGCGCGTGGAACACGAACGCGCCGTCGACACGGCCTGTCGTCGTCATAAGACGGACGGACGGCAAGCTTACCCATCACTCACCGTCCACAGGCCCGCGTCTACGGTGGCCGGAAGCCATCACGTGGCCCCCGACGCCCGGAGCGCCTCCCGCCCCCTGAGGGGGAGCCCGGAGGGGGAAAATAAAATGACATAAATTGCTTATGAGGGGACACCCTCATAAGCAATTTATGTCATTTTATTTTTGAACTTCTGGTCCACAACTTGGCAGTCCAACGGCCACACCGATAGAAGATAAAATAAGAGATGCACATCTGTGATCTGCTTTATGGTGCAAGAACCATCAATTGAAAATAATAATTTTGTGTAAATTTACCACCGTTTTATATGCCGCTGCTTATTTTTCTACACAATATTTAAATTAACTCAGTGTAATTATGATAATAAGCTCTTCATTTTCGATTCACCCTTTAGAAATAATCGGCTTAGCTCAGAAAAGAATAAACCGTTAAAGAAAATCGTTTAAAAACAGTACAATGTCTTGCTAATAGCGGATTATGGAAATAGCTTGATTCAGACTTTTGAATGACGCAAGTAAAGGGTATCGCATACGAAATCGAGTCGATACCCGAGACTTGGTTAAATTGGTCAGCATCTGCCTAGTCTTTTCCCAACTATGTTGGGGTTGGCTCCCAGTCTTACCGGATTGAGCGGACTACCAGTAGGTATTTTACAAGTTTAAGGTGCTTTCCGATGCACTGAAGGAATATCTGAAAGTCCGACAACCAGTCTTACCAAAGGGTATTGTATTACCCCCATCTGGGTTGTGGAGGTCAGATAGGCAGTCTCTCTAAACTATTGGCTTTATCTGGTTAGACTGGAAGCCGCACCCAAAAAAATATTGAGAAAAGGCTAGGCAGATGATGGAACAAATTTACGCCGAAAATGCTCGGTGTGCAAAAGCCTTAATCCGACCCGGTTTTAACCCGCGGAAACTATTAAAAACAAGTTACGCGGGAAACCTCTACAGTATTAAGTGAAATACGTTTTTAGATGAAACCGGGTGATGTGCGCAATAACCGGGAGGAGTTCGTTGTTTGTTTGTAACTTTGGGTTGAAAGGTGATAAATGCTGGGTAATTATGTCTGCAATTTAGGTAGTTGCGTAACTACGAGATATTTTGAAAGGGTTTTATGAACCTACCTATCTACAGGGTTAACTTTTGTGTAAGTAAACTACATGATCATTTTTTTGACGTTATACCAATTTATTGGAGGTTGCCGCAGCATGTTTTCTTCTTTCATACTTGGTAAGCACCAAGAGTCCCTTTCTGTCTTAAATTATCATCTTTTACAAAGTCCATTCAAACGTTTCTATTATCTTCCTCTTCTCTTATACTTCTCTTCTTTATCCATTTCTATACGCAATATTGTCTTCTCGACCGTTTTCTCATTACTCCACATCACATGACCACACAACGACAAACGATTACCATAATTATAACTTTTCAGTCTCCACCGTCGCCACTATCGGTCAATGGGACTAACGATTGTGAGCGATTTTATTGTTTTATCGTTAGTTATTCGTTTAGGTTTCTCAAAATTATGCTTCGTGGACTTTGATTTTATGCTCTAAAAGACATGAAAAATACATCCTTTAAAAATTGGAAAATGATTGCCTCAGGTCCTATCATGACAAAATATTTTACAAAGGCCAAGCCATGTCTCCATCACCGTGAAAAAATAATCAAATAAAAATAAAATAGTTGACGCTATCACGTAATATCGTTGTGAATTTTATTAATTGAAAGTTTGTGGAACAAATATTTTTATTGAGCCAAATTTTAATTATAGAGATCACTTCAGTCAAATAAATTTGGTTCATCGCCGCAAGGTTATTGGTTAGTGCGAGTTTTCAGCGGTGGACCGTTTAATTAAAGCCTCGCTCAAACAATTTTATGACATGATCAGTTTTCATAGTAATCAAAGCTTATAGGTAGAAAACATTTAAAGCTGGCTAAAGTGGTACCTGGTGAAGGTTGCGGGGATCCGCTGGGTGCGAGACGCACGAGACTGGGCTATGTAGCGACACTTGGGGGCGGCCTATGTCCAGCAGTGGACGTCTTTCGGTTGTGATGATGATAATGATGACAGTGGCACTGAGCTGACCACGATTGTCGAACGTTTGGTGATCGATGGGTGGCGTTCTAAAAGCAGGATTGTTTAAATCTTACTCCAGAGTGGGAAAGTGATGGCGCTAGACGTCCTCTATAGCTCCGTTTCTTTAAGACGTCATGTAATCTGGTGTGGAGACTGCAGACCGTGCATCAGCAAGAGTTGTGTGTAAGATGCCCAGCAAGATATGTCTATCTTGCTGGGCATCTTACACACAAATGCTGCAATGCTGGACGTCGTTGTCTGTCGACAACGACGTCCAGCATTGCACTGAGTCAATTCGTACATGTACGCACGCCTACCAATGAAGGTATACAAAACCGTATAAGCGGATCTCTGATTGTACGGGAAATCTATACAAAGCGAGGCCATTCTGTACTGGAAATGTACAGCTTGATGTGTCGATTGTGTGTGTCAATTTGAGGACGGCTCAACCGATTTGTCTGTTTTTTTGTAGGTACGTAATTGTCCTGCACAACCATTGAAGAAGGATTTTTATTTGCTAACGCACATCTTTTTTTTTTCTATAGTACGTTGCACCCGTACGAAGCGAGAGTGGATCATTAGTGATTGATATTAATGGGCTAACTGCGGTACTCAGAGATATTTAATGATTACTTAAGCCGTCACTTAGTAAAGATTAAACATACTTTTGTATGACATAACTGTCAAAACCTTTACTAAGTGATGGCCTAAGTAATCATTAAAGCTCTCTGAGTGCGGCAGTGGGACATTTAAATATACTCTGATATAATATGACGGGCGTTGAGATAGATTGCGTTTGAAAAAGCTACTTTCACACATCTGAGAACACTCTACAATACTGTACCTTATTTTATAGCCCCTATGTGCCATATTTATAGTTAAGCTATCAGGTACAAAAGGTTTTTTACAAAACCCATATTAGCATTCGATGCAGCTGTGTTTTAGCTTGACGACGAAAATATCGCCAATATTCCCTAGTCGTTAATTATTATGACATTTAATTCTCCAGTAGATATTTTCCAGCAACGTTTCATTAATGAAAGTGCCGATATTCGCTGGATACGGATACCAATACCGATTGCCATGGATACGGGATTATTGTACGGACTCCATTAAAAACGGAGCGTTATGTAAACCGCAGCGGAATGGTGATCCGATTAGGTTTATTTGCACTTGTTTTATTTAATTTTTGTTACTTTGTTACTGAAAACTATGGACTTTTGTTATTACATGAAATTATTTTTTGAGCTCCTTGAGTTAGAAGTTGAGCTACATGATAGGTAACTGACAAATGCTTGCAGTGACTCGATAGGCCTTCTCATGTCAGTGTGGTACCTACTGTCTTCAAGAGACCATCTCAGACACTGCAAAGTCCTCATGTGAGTTGACCAAGATTATGTCTGGACCTTAAAAGAGGCTATGACCTGTGATTTTTTTTACGGTTTCTTATCAGAGTAGTCAGGTACACAACCACAGGCCCAAACAAGTTTTTAGTAAAACGTGTAAAACAGTTTGTAAAACCTATAATTGCAAAATAAGTAATCATCATGGCCCGAAGGTCCGACAAATAGAAAGAAAGGAAATTGTGTTTATTTGGCAAAAAATCCTTAAAAATTAACAAAACAAATTCAATATTATTAAAACTAATAATGCCAAAAGGGCCTCAGCTCAGCATAATGCCAGATGGCAACACAATGTGCACCATCTGACGCTGATTTTAGTTAAAACTAAAAATACTGAAATACTGGTATTCATCTGCATCCGCTTAGATTGGAAGCCAACCCCAACATATTTGGAAAAAGGCTATTTGGATGTTGAACTCTTCAAGCAAAAATATGTCATTGCTGGCAGGTAGAGGACGCCCTAGAAACACATACATCGACCTTATTGGCGACATTCTTCAGAAAGCACAGGGGCCGTATTTTTGAATCACTCGAAGTGAATCTTAAATTCATGCACGAAAGCAAAACGTATACGAATTGAATTTCGATTGCTCCAAATTTTACGTATTTTTTAAAGTAATAGAAATTAGTGTTGCCCTAAAACTCGAATCTTATAACATTTTTCATTTCACGCAGAAAAATAAAAACCGGAAAGCCATAACCCGTTGATTTTAAAAACCGGTAATGAGTTACGGTGGAACGGAACGTAAATTAAAAAGTTATAATGTCATTGTCTGACGTCTGTCATTGGGATTTCGATATTTTTTTCTCTAGTATTTACATATTTTTTTCTGTCGCTGATGTAATTCATCAGGATATACTCCTCGAGGCTAACCATCGCGAAAGGCGAAAGAAAACACTGATTTATAGGTTAGATAAAGTCAACGTAACGTATCTGTCAACAAATCTTCACTTGTCAGTGTCATTCTCATTTCTACTGGTAGAATATCGAAAACGAGTGGGTCGGACCACTCGTTGCAAAATTCACGGGTATGAATATTCAAAAATAGCGATTTTAGGTATTCTCATACGAATTCTTCGATTTCGTACACGATTTGGAATTCTATTGATTCAAAAATACGGCCCCTGGTGCGTGGTACTCACAACCGGCGTGCGTGTATGATCGAATGTAGACGAGGTAAAAGGAGTAAGTAAGGATCGTACCAAGTGGCGTTCTGGGATTTCTGCCTACCCCCGTGGGAAAAAGGCGTGAGTTTATGTAGGAAGGTAATAAGTAAATACTTACAAAATGTAGCAAACACCAGTAAGAAAATTAATTCCAGCCAAAAAGCTAAAAAGTCAAAGAGCCAGTAAATTGCTGGGTCACGTCAAGTTGGCTGCTAACGAGAGCCAACTTTGACGTCAGCCCGGAGCCTAACGACTGGAAACAGGCCTAACAATGCACTGCGGAAAACGAAACGCGAATACTAGTTTTTATTGTGGTATACGGTTATTGGGAAACTAGTGTACTTTTTTGACAGGTAATTAGAGGTGTTTTTACCGTGACTAATACGGTAATGTTAGTGATTAGTAATTTATTGCATACTAGCTGATGCCCGCGGCTTCACCCGCGTGGATGTCGGTTAAATTATATACTTACTAAAACCTTTCTCTTGAATCACTCTAACTATTAAAAAAAACCGCTTCAAAATCCGTTGTGTAGTTTTAAAGATTTAAGCATACATAGGGATATAGGGACAGAGAAAGCGCCTTTGTTTTATACTATGTAGTGAAGTGGCCACGACCAAAAGTCATCTTTTCAACCCTTTTACGTATTAAAATGAGTGTGTAGCCTAAGTACTTTCTTAGGCTTTAAACTATCTGTAGAGCTCGTGGCTTAATAAGGACTGCCACTAGGGTCGATCTTTAGGAAAAGCTGTGCTTGCCTAGGTCGGTCTGCGGATGGGTGACTGTCCGACATACCGAGTTTCCTCCGTGCCTCGGAAAGCACGTTAAGCTGTTGGTCCCGGCTGCCATATATAAATCTTTGGCAGTCGTTACAGGAAGTCACCGGAAATTCTGACATCCAGTCTTACCAAAGAGTATCGTATTACCTGGTATTAACTGGGTTGTGGAGGTCAGATAGGCAGTCGCTCCATGTAAAATACTGGTATTTAGCTGTATCCGGTTAGACTGGAAGGCGACTCCAACATAGTTGGGAAAAGACTAGGCAGATGATGATGATGAGTTTTAGCGTGAAAGCGCGACAGACAGACAGAGTTACTTTCACATTTATTGGGTAAAGTAAGGATTGTACGATGACACATACTCTATCTAGATTAACCTATGATATACTGATTCTCGTTGGTCCAGTGGTTGCAAACGCGACTGTCTTGCATGAGATCATGGTTGAGATTCTCAGGTCAAGCAATGTGATATTAGAAAAGAAAAAAAAAATGTGTTTATTTGACAAAAAAATCCTTAATTAACAAAACAAATTCAATATAATTAAAATTAATAATGCCAAAAGGGCCTCAGCTCAGCATAATGCCAGATGGCAACACAATGAGCACCACCTGACGCTGATTTTCAGCTGCTGCCCACGAGAGCCATAACCTCGAAAACAAACAAACAAACAAATTTTAAAATTCTAAAAACAGAAACAGCCACGAAATCTGGATTTGTGCCCAGTCGATGGCAATAGGCTCGCTCACTATTATTTAACTGGTGAAATATGGGTAGATCACCTCTGCATAACCCTTCGGAGATTACAGGCGTGATGTTATAGTAAGTAAAAGTAGCTGTCCAGTACCAATATACCTGTCGTAGAATTTCCGCTTAATTTCTACGACACTTCATAGATTATTTACCAATCCATGTATAGTAACCTCCCCCCCTAACTATCGGATTACATCAGGAGCGCATTAGTTATTTACTAACGTGCGATACGGTAACGAGACGCTATCCACAACCTGCCATGTCTGCTGGTACCGAACAGTGCCGGGAGAAAAGCTGGAGAAATAGCTAAAAAGTAATCTGATTTAGAACGGCGTTTTATTGCATATATCAACCGGGCACAAATCCAGAACCCGTGACTACTGACAAAAAACTGATGGAAAAAACCCAATAACACTGCCTGACCCGGGAAATAAACCCAAGACCTCATACTCAGCAGTCGAGTTTGTGACCACTACACCAGCGAGCAACTATAATGTTACCACTAAACGTTGGTCTTGTGGTATATGTATCACGATTGCTGTGATGGCATTAGGCTCGCTCCCTATCACATGAACCTTTAACATAGGCGATTAATAACACTGGCGAAATGTGGGTGTACTAATGGGTACACCTCTGCCTAATCCTTCGGGGATTACCGGCGTGATGTTATAATCTACGTAAATAAATATATCCCACCAAAGTAGCTTACCAACTCAATACACCTACTGCAGAATTTCCGCTTAATTTCTACGACACTTCATAGATTATTTACCAATCCATGTATAGTAACCTCCCCCCCTAACTATCGGATTACATCAGGAGCGCATTAGTTATTTACTAACGTGCGATACGGTAACGAGACGCTATCCACAACCTGTCTGCTGGTACCGAACAGTGCCGAGAGAAAAGCTGGAGAAATAAGTAAAAAGTAATCTGATTTAGAACCGTGGTGGCATTTATTTCTGCAGGTTACATCGGTTATATGTGAAAGTTTTGGATGAAGGTTTTGAAATTATACAGGGTGTAACCTTCACGAAACCGTCAACCAATATTAGGTACGTCAAACTAAGTACCCCTTCGCAAACAATTATTGCTGGTAAACGACTTTTTTTTTGGGGTGAAAAGTCACATTTTAGGGTAAAACTCAATGTAGCATTCTTAAAACATTGTGCTAGTGGATGCTTTGAATAGTAAACGTGTCATGGAGGTAATTTAAGTAAAGTTAAAAACTGAAAAACTAGTATTAAATAAAAACAGTTGAGAAAAATTTGGATCTTTTAACCCGAATATCTCCGTAATATCATCTAGGGAGTTCCCAGGTATAGTCTAGAACAAAACAATTATCGCAGTGATGGGGAGAACAAGTGGCTTTTGGCTTCGTTAAGATTAACTGTTTTGTTTATTTTTGTAAAAAGTCTGTAATGATTTATCACTGTAACTGTCCTTTGGGAGTTGACTTAAAAATGCTTAATCTGATTAAGCATTTTTAAGAAATGCCCGAAATTGGACTACACGCTGGAAAATTAAATCCACCCTTGACCACCAGGATTCGAGAATTAACTATTAGGGGTCCACCGGACACTTTATTTTTTGGGGGTCGAGGGGCCAAAAGTGGACTAAACGTACTGATCCACTTCTGGGGTAAGACCTTCACTCCCAATTCCTTATATGTGCTCTTTTCTCGTGCCTCCCGAACTAGTCCTCGGCGAACAGATCTCACCTCCTTTTCTAAGCCGGCCTCAGCCTCGGCGGTCCAGTCCATCCATCCATCGTGTGGAGACTTTAGTCCAGCGGTCATAGTACGTACGATGACCATCACGTAGTGTTTAAAACCCTTTCAAATCGTGGCCACATTTGTTTTGTAAAAACCGCCTTATAAAGTTGTTACCTTTTTAAAACTTAAGATGGATGCGTAGGATGTTCTAGGTCAAATGGATTGAAGACGTGTGAAGATAAGTGCTAAAGAAAACAAAGTGTAAAAACCCACACAAAAACGAAATCTGTTTCTTTCAAACTTTTGATAACACCTACGAGGAAAGTAAAGTATCATTAAAATGTCATTGTTCCTCCATCCTACCAATATAATAAAATATGCGAAAGGTTGTGAGGATTTTCTTCTCTTTTTTTAGAAAACTTTGCCCCACACTAGGAATTTCTCCTGTATCGTGGGTGCGTTCACAAACAAAACTCACATACACAAATCAAACACCCAGACCCGAACCAAATATCTGTAGGCCATACAAATATTTGTTCCGTGCGGGGATCGAACCCGCGACAAGCAGCGCTTTTTTTTTTTTGGCGGGTGGAAAATCATCAAATAACCCCTCCCGCTCTTGGGCAGAGCGAAAGGGAGTGTAAGACTTCTACTGACTAAAAACCACCCATGTTTCTTCTTAGCCCTTTATGTCGAGACCGCGGTATCTCTTGCGAACAACCCGCAGCCCCGACGGGCGTCGGCCCTTGCGGGCCCCTTCCGTGTTGCTGACATCTCTTTGAGGCGCGCGTGGAACACGAACGCGCCGTCGACACGGTCTGTCGTCGTCATAAGATGGACGGACGGTGAGCTAGCCCATCACTCACCGTCCACAGGCCCGCGTCTACGGTGGCCGGAAGGCATTCCGTGGCCCCCGACGCCCGGAGCGCCTCCCGCGGGCGGGGAGATTGTTACCTAAGTTTCGATTTCTTATCGTAGGATCAATGAACATTGCTAAAGCAACAACTTAAGTCGTGTAATAGTATCGGTTACCACTGACACTTACGAGTTTACGACAAAGGATTGCGAGTTACGTATGAAACCAGAATCATTACTGTATTTAGTTTCATCACTTTAAGTTAAACATCATCTTGTACTTGTGTACTTGTAGAAGTTTAGACGTTACATGAACAGTAACAAAATATACATAACATAACATCACGTCTGTAATCTTCGAAGAGTTACGCAGAGGAGTACCCAATAGTAGACTCACATTTCGCCAGTTATGTTTAACTCCCATTGTAGTAGGTGACGAGCCTATTGCCATCAACAAACCCTGTACTGAAAAAAAGTGGTCGTGGCATGAGGTCCGGGGTTCGATGTCCGGGTTGGGCAGTGTTTTTCCATCAGGAATTTCTCAGTAGCAACCACGGAGTCTGTGTTAGTGCCCGGATGATGATAATAGGCTCGCCCCCTATTTAAAGTGAGTGTGTTAGGTACACCTCTGCTCTTGTTTATTATAATAATGTCTATGTCTCTGCCCAACCCCTCGGGGATTACAAGGCGTAATGTTATTGTTTATTCTACACTACAACAAAATGTACCAATAAATCATCACACATTCCTATTAGAACTCACTTCATTTAAGGATACAATAATTCCCAAAGTCACAAAAATTAACAGAGAAGCCCCAGATGTTCAGGAGGCCCGTAAAATATCTCTCACCATACGGTAACCCTAACTTATCCCAACTTTGCCGTAGTACAGCCTGTACCCAGCTTTATGTGACCCCTTGTATAAAGAAGAAGAGGACTTATGGTGCGAGAAGAGGGGTCAGGTAATACTGGGTACTGACTGTTCTGTGGGACACAAATTGATTTTGCAAGCGAACTCTGTCGAGAAGTAGTCCCCTCATTAATTTGATTGAGTTATGGTTTCCGTGTTTCATCCCGGCAGCTATCCTTGGACGATGATATTTTTAAATAACTAGCTTTTGTCCGCGGCTTCAAATCACAATGTTTTTAAAAAATGTAAATAAAGTACGTTGTCACTGTGATCTAAAGTCTTTTTAGCAAAATAAAGGCAGAAAACTCAGAAACAATTCGAAATTTAACTAAAAACATTACGATTTTCCATACAAACTTTCATACCCAATTTAACTCCTTTATTTCTAAAAAATCCTTCCTTATTCGTAGTCTACATTATTTTAATTACTTGGGAAGAAACAATTACACATTAAGAATTACTTACATAGAAAAATTATAAAGGGAAACTGTGCAAAAAAACAGCTTTCTAGGTCCAAGGGTTGGACCTGGCCCGTCGGGGCTGCGGGTTGTTCGCAAGAGATACCGCGGCCTCGACATGAAGGGCTAAGAAGGAACATGGGTGGTTTTTAGTTTAAAAAAAAAAGGGTTGGGACTGGTCATTGATAAGTCAGTCAGACAGTCAGTACCTTTCTTTTTTATTTATGTATATATAAAAAGCCTGGTTTTGAGTGGACGTTAAGTAAATCCAGCTTTGTGTTTATAAAAGGGTTGGTATGGAGATTTCCCCTTTTGTTCTGTAGTCATTTTAATATTAATATTTTGCTTTGGCTTTATTAAAGTTTATAATGGTCTTGTTATTTAGGTAAGGACATGCATAATACATTGTTGGTAGCTACAAAAGTGGTTTTACAATGTCAGAGAGACCAAGACATAAGTGGAATAAGAAAACAACTACATAATATATGAAATGGGTACCAGTACTAGTATAAGAGGGAGTCTGAAAGCGGCGCCGGTGGCTGAAGAAAAGTTGTGTGGAAATCGGTTGTCGTGGTATGGGCATGTGATGCGGAGGAATGAGGAAAATGTCGTGAGGAAGGTTTTGAATATTAATGTCGACGGGTATAAGAGTAGTGGAAGACCAAAGAAACGATGGATGGACTGTGTTTAGAATGATATGGTAAGAAAGGAGGTGTCTCATGAGATGAGAAGAAACAGAGAAGTATGGAAGAAGAAGACATGCTGCACTGGCCCCAAATGAATTGGGTTAAGGGCAAGAGAATGATGATGACTACATTTATTTGAAAAAAAAAAACAATAACAATGTTTTTGAAAAGTATAAATAAAGTACAGAAGCCAGTACATCAGGCTAACCGAAACTGTAAAATTTTCCCAATCAACCTTGAACCTAATGCTATAGTGATAAAGTAGAAAATGTATCTTTAAGGGCAAAAAACTCAGGAACAGTCCGAAATTAAACGAACATTGAGAGTAAGAAAGTTTTCTCGTTAATAAAACTCGCAATAGACAATAGAGTTAGTCGATTCTCGCAATAATTCGATTATAACAATCGACTTGGACCGCTTATAAGTGTAGGAGTTCAATAATCGAGTATATTCGGAGGGGACTGGGTTATCATGGAACACAGTAAAAGGAACTTATTGTTTTATGTACTTCATCATAACTGTTGGGTATTGGCGTCCCCATTGTTCTGTCACTCTTCTCCGATCCTGACGATGTAGTCAAGCCAACGGGCTTTTGAACGGCCTTGGTTTTTTTAGATTAATGTTAAGTTTGATTTTTTTCACAGCTCTAGTATTTTATACAAATTTCAACTTCATACGTCTATTTTTTTGGAGGTTGGGAAATTATCAAATCACTCCTCCCGCTCTGGGCTGAGCGGAAGGGAGTGTACCACCCATATTCCTTCTTAGCCCTTTGTGTCCGGAGCCACGGCATCTCTTTCGGAAAACCCGCAGCCCCGGCAGAAGTCGGTCCTTGCGGGCCCCTGCAAAATTTGATACGTCTATGGGATCTTAAGACAGACAGACGAATAACAAGTGATCTTAATGGTTTCTTTTTCTTTATAAGGTACGGAACCTTAAAAAATGAATTGTTTGTTTGACAGAGTTCTCGTTGGCCGGTTCTCGTTGCTTCCTCGTCGGCGGCCGACAGCATGCCTGTAAATAACTTTAGACAGGAATCTTGGTTCAGCAATTTAATTCAATTCCAGCCCTCGTAGGAAGTCATACTGAAGTAAAATTGATTAGATTGGTGCAATATATGAGTGATTGATTTAAAGTACAGTTTGTGGGTTCAATTCCTGTATGGCACAAATATTTGTTTGCCCTGCACTACTTTAGTTCCCGTTGTTAGTTTATAAGGCTCGTGTTTTGAAACACCAAGATGCAGGAAACATTGAAAACTGAGGTTTCATTTTCTTAAAAATGTAGGTAAGATATGTGCATTTTAATCCGCGTGGATATGTACACTATTCAGAACCTGGGCAAGCGAGCTGATCGTGTAAAAATAGAGAATACAAATTTTCTCAGGTATGAAAACTGTATATCTACGAGTATGTATGAAACCTATTGCAACTTTCATCGTAATCGTAACAGCTGTTTTCGACAACGTGACTACAAATATTGCATTGCTATTTATTCCACCTTTCTCAAAAAGCAAGCGAAAATCTATATATCTGCTAATACAGTTAAGTAATCTGATATATTTAATCTTACAGGTTTACAATTTAAAAGCCTACAAAACTAAGTTTCTTTCAAAGGGCAATACAAAGCTTCTCACTGTCTTATGAATCCCCATTAATCACTAGCCACACCCTGATTAGGCGTTTAAACCAGAAAAGTTATCTAACACATATTACACGCCGGCTTCCGAAAGAATAATGGCTAACCATTGACCTTTAACTTCTAGATAAATGGATTTACTCTATGTCTTGTAGAAACTTTCGCGAAATTGAATTTATGCCAAGTCCCTATCAATGTATTCCGTAATCGACTCAATAAAACAAGTTAGAATCAATTGTATTAAGTTAATCGAGGAATTGGCTTGGTTACCAGAGGAAACTATATTGTTTTAGTTTTGTATTAGCGCGGGGTGGAAATAAAAGGAGATTGTGTGAATGGGAAGAGAGAAATAGTTATGGTATTTACACAACATCCAGCATAAATTCATATAAATCCTAAAGTAGAAAATATACGTACCTAATACTCAGACAAAGAGCAAACACCATGCAATGCAAACCTTTTGTAAACTGAAATGAAAAACTTTCAAGGGTCTCGTCGACGTATTCAGGTATTCAGAATTGTTATTGTTAGTCTCAGGTATCGGGTGTCAGGTGTGTGCGTCGGGGCTGCGGGTTGTTTGTAAGAGATACCGCGGCCTCGACATGAAGGGTTAAGAAGGAACATGGGTGGTTTTTAGTCAGTAGAAGTCTGACACTCCCTTTCGCTCTGCCCAAGAGCGGGAGGGGTTATTTGATGATTTCCCACCCGCCAAAAAAAAGGTGCCATTTGTGCATCTTAGACCCCGAAATTCATTCATTGCATTCTGTTAGACTGGACGCTAACCAAAACCTATTTGAGAAAGGCTGGACAGATGATCTGCTTCTTAGCGTGTCGATGGCAATCTAAATTGTGTTGGCCCAGAATTGGGCTACTAGTTTGACGCTTTCGGTAGCGTCCATCAGTTCCTGTAGTGAACAACTAGCAGGACAGGCAGGGCACGATATTAAGTGCCCCATTGTTTGAGGAATTGCACCACATTTACACTCCAGTGCAGAGTCATTTATATGTCCCCACCTCAGCAAGTTTTATTTGCTGCGACCAACCTGGGTCCGGAGCCTGTTTAGAGACTTCCAGGTCAGCCACGGCCACTCTTGTCCAGGTGGGAGATGTTCAGCAGGTGGAACAAATGGGTAAGGTAAGGATGCTCTACCTTGCCACAGCTTCAATCTTTCCGTAGACCGCTCGCCAGTGAGTGGGGTGACACACTTCAGAAAGCTGTTTGGACAGATGATGGTCTGACCGGATTAAACTAATTCTTAGAATAGTGACTTCCTTAGGCGACGACATGAAATAACTTCGAGATCCTGAATGTTCATAATAAGAATAAAAAATATACAAAGAAAAGTCTATGTAAGAACCACATTTTTCATTGTAATAAAACTAAAATAACATAGCATAACATCACGCCTGTAATCCCCGAAGGGTTAGGCAGAGGTGTACCTAATAGTACACCCACATTTCGCCAGTTATGTTATGTTTAGTTAAAACTAAAATATTTTGTGATTAATTGATTATTCATATCCACTG
Organism: Diarsia brunnea; assembly: GCA_949774965.1. Classification (NCBI taxonomy): domain Eukaryota; kingdom Metazoa; phylum Arthropoda; class Insecta; order Lepidoptera; family Noctuidae; genus Diarsia; species Diarsia brunnea. Next base: position 3,768,200 of record OX459014.1, on the reverse strand, counting down.
ATATAAAAATTGACTGATTGATGGTGCTTCAAGCAGCGTCGAAATTTTACATCGAGAGCTTTTAAAAATGGAAAATCACGGAAGATTATTTATTTATTTCTCAACTTACATCTACCATTACAGGACAACCCCAATATGATAAATGCGTCTTAATTACTAACTTAATACTTAGTACTAACTTAATTGTTATAATAATATATCCAGTAAGTGACAGCTTACTAACTAGGATAGTTAATAATTAATAACCACTAACTGGGATAGCTCTGTCAAGTACTAACAAAACGAAGTGTCACAAGATCTCCACAAGTTAGTCAAGTTACAGATCACTCACTCCACGGCGCAATGGGTGTTTGAAACTTCGCTAATACGCTACAGACCAGAGCCAGCTCTGTAAATACTCTATCTGACGCGATACTGCAAACTGCGGTCAGAACTACTTCGGATGTTCTACCGAAGTCTAGTTTACAACGCGTTTTGAGGTTGGATTTGTAATGATACTTTGGTTTTGTAAATGTTTGTAACGGGACGCCCCCGTCAGATGTGAAACATCTATTCATATTCATTTATTTGCATTCCACAAGGTAAAAAATGGTGTTAACATAAAAGGCTTAGAGCTAAGAGCCATTGTAGACCGTGTCAGGGCACAGCAAAATTAATTATTACGTTCTAAAATTTAAAATATACATGAAACCGAATAATTTGATAAACAAAACAAGAAAATTAGAAAAGAAAAGAAATATAAATGTCAAAATACTTAAAGTTAGAAGTTAAAATGTCAGTCGGACACAGTAACATAGTCAAAAATCAAAATTAAATTATACATGGAAAACAAAATAATTATTTAAAACTCACAAAACAATTACATACAATAATTATCTACGTTAATTAATCTCTGTAAATTAATACTGAGCATGAGGTCCTGGGTTTAATTCCCAGGTCGGCCAAAGTGGGCGGAAATACACTTATATAGGTATAATACTGGGTTTTTTAATCAGGAGTCTCTTAGTAGCAGCTACGGATTCTGGATTTGTGCCGGTTGGGTTTTGTTGGAAATTACTACACGCCGCCTATTGCATGGGATTTAACTATTAGGTATACCTCTGCTCATATCTTCCCGTGGGTGTCGTAAGAGGCGACTAAGGGACTTACCAGAGAATGGGCAGCAGCGTTCTCTGTGCCTTTGTAACAACTATACTGCGATCGCCAACCCGCCTGCCAAGCGTGTCGATTATGGCAAATCCTCCCTTCTGGGGGAGGCCTATGTCCAGCAGTGGACGTCTTATGGCTGAAATGATGATATCTCTACCTAAGCCTATGCGGATTACAGTTGTGATGTCTATGTATGGTATCAACGATAGTTTGAGTCACGTGCATAATTTTTAGGTCACTCCAAAAAAAAAGAATTTCCGTTGCATGAAAACTATCGAACATGAATAATGTAAAGGAAGCTGTACTCCTCAAACAGCGGTCACGAACTCTCGACTTTGAGGATGGAAAAAATTACATTAAAACTTTGGATGTTTGCTCTGTGTACACATGGGAGGAAACCGACAAGTTTCCATGTAGGTAAGGGTGTAGTCAGATGTTGTTGCCTTTTTTTGGACGGTTGGAAACCATCAAATGACTCCTCCCGCTTTGAGTACTAGCGGCTTTGAGAGCGGTAGGGAGTGTCAGACTTCTACGGACAAAAAAAAACCCATGTTCCTTCTTAGCCCTTTGCGTCGAAGCTGCGGTATCTCTTTCGAACAACCCGCAGCTCCGACGGGCGTCGGCACTTGCGGGCCCCTTCCATGTTGCTGACATCTTTTTGAGCCACGCGTGGGACACGAACGCGCCGTCAACACGGCCTGCTGTCGTCATAAGACTTACGGACGGTGAGCTAGCCCACTTATCACCGTCCACAGGCCCGCGCCTACGGTGGCCGGAAGCCATCGTGTGGACCCCGACGCCCGGAGCGTCTCCCGCGGCGGCTGGGACGAGAGGTTCTCTCCCTAATAATAAAGATGTACGTGTGGGTTACAGCTGTTATAATATTTATTTTTATACTACGAGATGCAAATTTGATTCTTCCTGAAAATAAATATGACATTGTATGGTCAATAGCCGGTTTCGGCCGTCTACGAAACCGTAGTTTCGTAACTGGTTTCGATGAAGGAATGATTTGTCCTTGTACGTAACTAGTTTCGATGGAGGAATTATTTGTCTTTGTACGAAACCACGGTTGTGTACTATGGTTACGTACGAAGAATTTACTGTCAAGGTTTCGATGGAGGAATGATTTGTCCTTGTACGTAACTGGTTTGATTGAGGTATTATTTTGGCGATTGAGGTAGTTCAGTAGACGTGTTTTCTATCTACTGAACCTTTATCTTGTAATTATTGAAACTTACCTAAGTCTGTATTAAAATAAATAAAAAATCAAATTCATATATATTTTTTTAAAAAGGTACCTACATAATAATATGATATAATATACTTAATAACTATAACAGAAATTCTGACTGAACAAAAATAAGTAAGTCTATATTAAAATAAATAAAAAATCGAATTCTAAGACACAAAGGGCTAAGAAGGAACATGGGTGGATTTTAGTCAGTAGAAGTCTGACCCTCCCTTCCGCTCGGTCCAGAGCGGAAGGAGTTATTTGATGATTTCCCACCCCAAAAAAAAAAACACAACAAGCAAGGAAAATAAAACAAAAGAGAGAGAGAGATAATACACAACTCTATGTAGAGGCACTAGCGCACTGATCGACAACCCAGAGCTACACAACTTTCTTTGAAGTAGACCGACAACCGTCCCACACTCACGACGCACGGCCGCGTGGCTCGGTCTCAAGAATCCGCGCGGCTCTAGTTGGAACGCGGAAAATACTCTTTCGAATAATAAAAGAATTTTGAAAATCGGTTCACAAATGACAGAGTTATGATCTTATTACCCATATACAAGTATGAGTAATAAGATCATAACTAAGAAGCTCCTATCTTAACTAGGCCTCTCCGATTGGTCTGGCTGGTTTAAATATTTTTTTAACACTAAAATGTGATTAACACTAAAATGTGATTTTTCGCCCCAAAAAAAATGTCGTTTCCCAGCAATAATTTTTGAGTAGGGGTACTTAGTTTGATATTCCAAATGCTTGGATGACGGCTTCGTAAAGGGTTGGTTTACAGTTACACCCTGTATAATTTTTGGGAAATTTGCAGATTGACATTTGCGGCTATGGGATCTTGGACCAATCATGACATAAATCGCTAGTTTCGATAAAAGAATTATTATTCCTTGTTCGTAACTAGTAAAATTTCATATATTTGCAAAAATTCCTTGTACGTAACCGTGATTTCGTACAAAGACAAATAATTCTTCCATCGATACTAGTTACGTACAAGGACAAATCATTCCTTCTTCGAAACCAGTTACGAAACTACGGTTTCGTAGACGGCCGAAGCCAATAGCCTATTGTGTCCCACTGCTGGGCAAAAGTCTCCACATTTCTTTCCAAATCCCGGTGTTGTGCCTTCTCCGGCCAATCAGTGACGAACGAGTCCAAATCGCCATTATTGTTTCAGGTTAGCGTGTGTATCGACCGAAGAATCACCTAAAGATTTTGAAAGCTTTTACCATTCGGATCACTTGAAAAGTTAGCAGCAGGAAAAAAACGATTAGCCTTGTTTGATCATTCAGGAATAAGTTAAACGAGGTCTCAGCAGCTGCGATGTTATCAAACCTGAGCCTTACGTTAGACCGTCGGAGTTACAAACGTTTCTTATTCCCAATTCAAAGATGGCTGCGATTGTAGAAATGGCGCGCGACTTTTCTGGCATGGCATTCTTTATTTTTAGTTGTAGTTTAGGTGTACATTGTTTAATCATCTGCCTAGACTTTTCCCAACTATGTTGGGGTCGGCTTCCAGTCTAACCGGATGCAGCTGAATACCAGTATTTTACATGGAGCGACTGCCTATCTGACCTCCACAACCCAGTTAATACTAGGTAATACGATACCCTTTGGTAAGACTCGTTGTCAGACTTTCAGGTCATTGACTACCTGCAACGACTGCCAAAGATCTATATGTGGCAGCCGGGACCGACAGCTTAACGTGCTTTCCGTGGCACGGAGGAAACTCGGTATGTAATGGGTGGTCACCCATCCACAGATCAACCTAGGCAAGCGCGGCTTAACATAAAGATTGACCCGAGTGGCATTAATTATTAAGCCACGAGCATCATCCATTGGTATACATTGTTTTGTGTTATTAAATAATACGTTTTAAGTAATGAAATTGATTGTGACTGAATGTCACGTTGATCTAGTAGTCGCAAACATGACGGCTGACCATGAGCTCTTGGGTTCGACTCCAAAGTACGAAAGTGTGAATTTTCATCAGTAATTTCTGCAGCCACGGAGTCTGAATTTGTGCCCGATTAATGGCAAAAGTCTCGCCCGCTATTAAATGTGATTTGAAGTTGAACATAGCTGGCGAAATGTGTGTGTACTATTAGGTAAACCTCTATCTAATTCTTCGGGGATTACAGGCGTGATGTTATGTTATGTTAAATTGATTGTGGTAGTGATATTACAACTATAGGCAGGTTTTTGTTGTTTTATTTAACTAGGAATTAAAGTAATTGTTGAATTATTACATTTATCTGAACAATCCCATTTATGTTTTAGATCGTTATCAGAACAGAACAATGCATATTAATATGTAATTACTTATAAACTAATAACATTTATGGGCTATTGCAGATTTAATAATAGTACAACTTCAATTATCATAATAATAATATTAATTGGCAATGGTAACCAATTTATAACAAAATGATGATAACGAAAATAATTTGTATTGTCTGGAATATTTTAATGTAAATATACATTTTAAGTAAGTCGCTTGTCCAAGGGGATGGTGAAGTAGACCGCGACGTAACGCAACGGATCAACTCAGGATGTATGAAATGGCGACAGGTCACTGGAACAACTTGCGACCCACGGATGCCCCTCAAGTTAAAGGGGAAAATATACAAGTCCGTGATTAGACCTGTCGTACTGTATGAATCGGAGTGCTGGGCTTTGAAAAAGATGGATGAAAAACGATTGCATGTAGCGGAGATGAGAATGTTGAGATAGATGTGCGGAGTGACAAGAATGGATAAAGTAAGAAATGAGTATATTAGAGGAAGTCTGAAAGTGGCACCTGTTACAGAAAAATTGAAAGGAAGTCGTTTATCTTGGTATGGTCATGTAATGAGGAGGGATGAAACACATGTGACTAAAAAAGTGATGGATATAAATATTGATGGATGGAGAGGGAGAGAAAGGCCAAAGAAAAGATGAATGGATTGTGTGAGGAATGATATGAATGAGAAAGGAATAAATGCCACCTTGACGTGTAACAGGGAAGAATGGAAGAAGAAAACGTGTTGCGCCGACCCCAAATAGACTGGGATAAGGGCAGGAAGATGATGATGATACATTTTAAGTACTTACCAAGGTGTTACCTACATAGATTTATGATGATTCTCGCGCAACACCGCTCATCCGCGCGATCTGGCGTAGGAAGTGGTATGACTGCCTAGTGTCAAGTCAAAGGTAATGAGTTCGATCCCAAGACATGCATTGGTTCATGTGCGTATTGTATGATCTTGCTTCGATGGAGGAAAACATAGTCAGGAACGATGAATGATGATTTCAATTCATTTTCATAGTAGTGGCGTGCTTAGAGACCAGAACAACCAGAAAAAAAAAAATTATATAAGACAAGCAGACTGTTTAAAAACCCTAACATCATGAAGAGAAGTAGGTTGGAAGTGTAAACACCGCACGGAACAAAATATTTGTATGGCCTACAGATAGTTGTTTCGGGTCTGGGTGTGTTTGTGTATATGAGTTTAAATGTTTGTAAACGCACCCACGATACAGGAGAAATTCCTAGTGTGGGGAAATGTTTAATTAAAAAAACCAAGCGTTTGGGCTTATATGAAAACACCGCTACTATGCGCTTTTTTTTTGGGGTTAGTAACCCCATCAAATAACCCTTCCCGTTCTTGGGTAGAGCGGAAGGGAGTGTCAGACTTCTACTGACTAAAAAGCACCCAACATGGGTGCTTTTTAGTCAGTAGAAGTTTCTTAGCCCTTGTGCCGAGGCCGCGGTATCTCTTTCGAAGAACCCGCTGCCACCGCTACTATGCCTAAGAGATATATCTCGACTCCATGTAAACCCACGTCTGAGGCCCATGGGCAACATAAAATCTCTGGCACCAAATTAGGCACTAACCACACAAAAAATAAAGACAAAAAATTCACTTATTCTAGTAATTTTGTCCCACTGAATCAATCATCTCCCAGACACGAAATCATTTTATTGCAATTTAAAACGCATTATTATTTTAACGTCAAGATCACAAAAACTAAAATTAAGCTTGATCTAAGATTATTTCACTGTTCAGACTTCCTTCGGAATAAAGATATCTCATTTAGGTCAAACTGAGAGGACGGCATTTCGAAGTCTGACTTCATTTGTACTAACTAATAATATTAAAGGAAAGTGAATTTGTTTGTTCAGAATACTTGGCTTTTAGTGTTTGAATTTTATTTTATCTGGGAAGAAAATTTAATTTTCTCTTAGACTGGGAAATCTGATGTTTTAGACAACATTATTTATAGCCGATTTTAAGTTTTCTTTCTGTTTCTATTAGACTAGGAATGAGTCAGATGAGATCATTACATGTGGCCATATCTTGTTTAGAAGAATTACCTTCACGTTACATTCGCTTTCAAAGGGCTTCATATTTCTATGACGACTTTCAAATAATTATATAATACGTCTCAGTAGTTTTGTTTCAACAGTTCATGTCTTCTGGGTAGAAGAGGGAATGTGACTCATCATTCTCCTGCACTTGTCCAAATTTATTTGAGTCAGCGCAGCATGTCTTTTTCTTCCATATTTCTCTATTACTCGTCCTCTCAGCAGTTACCTCCTTTCTAGTCATATCATTCTACACACTGTCCATTCATTGTCTCTTTGGTTTTCCTCTATTTTTATAGACGTCTACATTTCTTTATTTAAAGCCAAAGTAAAATCTAATCTTTGTTTAAAAGCTTACTATTCCATTAACGACTACTTAAATGATAAGAATACCTGGTCGTTGAGTTGAACACAAGACAATGTTTGTTATTTATGTTCTTTCTCCAAAATTAGTTTACTGATATGTTATGTCTTTTTTATGTTTTATTATTATATACTTTTTTATTATTGATTGCAGTCAATCGTAATATTAACTTAAACCTTACTATTGTATCGAGTCTGGTTCTTCTAACCAAACAGACAGATGTGTTGCTGGGGAGTTTGTTTCGCCACTTCTTCTTTCCAGCAAAAACACTAGGAAGTGTCGAAGGGTGGGTGGTTTGGGGGACTGTCACTTGTAAATAAGTAAAGTAAATTTTGACGTTCGAAAAGTGCTGATTATCAGCCTAGTTTGAATAAATGACTTTTGATTTTGATACTCAACATTTTCTTCACTATCTATATAACACGATAATCGATTCCCACTAAACTTTTCAGTCACCGGTGCCGCTTTCAGAAGAGAGAAGGTGACATTCCTTTATAAATAGCCACTAATAAGACTATTCAAAAAACACCCACATTTCTGTTAGACGTTCTTGTAATTGTAACCCCACACATATTTTTAAGTTGACCAATCGTGGTTATCTAGAACACACGTGTATCCTCGAATCACCCGTGTTCCCGTGTGTTCCCGAATCTGATTCCTTTGCGTCCACCAATCTACGGTTTTAAATTATTTAGATCCGAAAGAAGAAAAACGAAAAGTTATTCTCCGCACGTAAAGCCGCGGGCAAAATGTAGTTTCAGAATAAATTACATTTTAACAAATTCCACTTCCAATATCTCAGTTTTCTTTTGGATAAAAAATTGGAAATAAGTGCCGGCGCGCATTTACGTCTTAGAAATTTTATTAACTTTCTTTGCTGTTTATGCTGATATTTATTTTATTCGAAATAGGACAAATTCTATGAAGAACTTGTTTAGTTTTTATATACCATTTTTTTTGCCTTTATAATGTAGTACACCTAGTAACTGAAAAACTTGTTGTTTTACAAATTTCTCAGATTTTTGAGTAATTACTCACACTCCTTTAAGGAAGTCTTAAAGGAGTGTGAGTAAATTCCTTAAGGTTCTCAATTCGACGTATATTTTTTGTTTTTGTATGTTTGTTACTTTATAATTCTTATCTGTACTTACCTGGATATATTGTTAAATAAATAAGATTTTATCTGATAGCAATCAAATGCTCAAAATATTTATGCCAAAATCTTGGGTACAGACGAGCACATCAAACTACCACAATCTGTTCAATTTGTTTAATACATTTTCAACTTTATCGCTGAACCATTAAGTTCAAGGTTGATTGGAAAAAAAATACAGTTCCTGGTACTTTGATGTGCTGGGTCTGTAAATGTGTGCCGAAACTTATCTGAGATGTAACTCGATTTCCTCCATTGGGCACTAAAGACAAAATGAGCCCGATCCAGGCCGAACTAAGTAATGTTTTACATACAAACCGAAGAAAAGTAACTTAGCCGTAGCAATAAAGTTAAATATAGGTTGGTAGGTTAGACTTAAACATTTAAGTAGCTTTAGAAATAACTACAATCTCTATTATTAAAAGTCCGACCACAACAATGAGATTTAGACTATTTACTAGCACACAACCAGCCTCAAAGGTTTTACTTAACAGGCTTAACTATATTCAGAAATAAACCTAGGTATTTGTGTTACTTAACTAAGGTTTGGGCCTAAATCTTAAGGATTTTAATGTAGTCCGCTATTTTCTTCTAGGTCCTAAGTACCAAGGTTTTTTTCGTAGAAAATGTTAACGACCTAAAGCGCCAAGTAAAAAATAGTCGATGGTCAGCTTAATCAAGTAAAGATAATCGACTAATCGAGCGTTGTTAATTGATCACATCACTTTAGTAATGCGGCACTACGTTTTACAAGAAGTTAGTTTAGTTAATAATACATACACACATAACATCACGCCTGTAATCCCCGAAGGGTTAGATACTGGGACATTTTTGTTGAAAAACCCAATAACACTTTGCCCGACCCGGGAATCGAACCTAGGACCTCATGCACAGCAGTCGCGTTTGGTACCACTAGACCAACGAGGGTAGTTTTCAAGAGGTAATGATGAATAGTTGAAAAATCTTCTCTTCTCGAATCAATTAGGTACTCAGATTTTGTCTGACCAGCAAGTTTCTACCGGGACGGCTGTCGTGTTTGCTTCCTTCAAGTCCTGGATGGTGGCAATGGGATAGATAACAAAAAAAAAACTAATTAGTCCGTCAGATAGATTTCCAAAAAATATTGGACACGTATTTTTACTTTTTTCACGTTAACAAACAATGAAGACGATACAGTGCTTTGAAAACTCGTGTGACGTCATATTCTAAGACATTAGTATGACATTTTTTACCGATGAGTGACGACAACCCCCCACTCAAATCTGTGACGCGTTTTATCATCGTAATTTTTTATTGATTTGATAAAACAAAAAATACGTATCCAATATTTTTCGATAATCTAACAGACGGACTAATTAGAATCATATTTTTTTTAGTCGGGAAACATCCCTATTAGTTGTATACGACGGTCAGGAGAGAAAGTGTGAAGGCTTGTGTTGGGGCTCCACTGTCACATTGTTTCCAAGATGGTTTAATTAAACCCCATCTAGCCAAAGATCGGCAGCGGCCAACTTGAGCACGCCGTTGATTCAAAGATTTGTTTGGGCATTAAAAATGACAGCATTGATTTCAAAAGTAAAAGTGCTCAAAGCATGCAGCGAGCTACCTTGGATGGTTTGGTGGTCAAGGTCTTGATCAAGTAACAGTCGTACAACTGCTTGGCAAGAGCCTAGTAAAAAAATGAAATATCGTAAAGGGTTTTTTATACTAATTCTGAAATTATTTAAGTTAAAATGTGCGTCAATTGCCTTTTAGCGGTTACCATTTTCACAATATTTGTTTCAAATGTCAAAATTGGTACAGAAAGCATTTTCCTACAAAGGATTCAGTTAAACTTTTTTCCACCCCATTTCACAAACATTCTATTTATCTTTTGAAACGAAATTAAAACACTCCATTCGGTTATTTTCAACAAAAACATAAAAACAATTCGGGAAATTGAAAAATATAAAACGTTTGGTAACGCGAAAACGGGTGGTAGGTAAAACTGCTGACAGATATAGATTCAATTGTAAATACATGCTTAGTATACCTACATACAAACATCACAGATTTCTCTATTTTTTTTATTTTTATTTTTGTTCCTCATAGAGCCAGTCTAACACAGATAATTATTGTACCATTGAAGTGCTGATAAAAAAGCTAGCTCGTTGTTAGTCATTATCTGCCTAGCCTTTTCCCAACTATGTTGGGTGATCGGTCGGCTTCCAGTTTAACTGAATACCAGTACTTTAGTTGCTAGAGAGTTTGTTCCGCCACTTCTTCTTTCCAGCAAAAACACTAGGAAGTGTCGAAGGGTGGGCGTTTTGGGAGACTGTCACTAGTAAATAAGTAAAGTTAAGTAAATTTTAACGTTCGAAAAGTGCTGATTATCAGCCTAGTTTGAATAAATGACTTTTGATTTGATTTGATTTACATGAAGCGACTGCCTATCTGACCTCCACAACCCAGTTAGCACTGGGTAATACGATATCCATTGGTAAGACTGGTTGTCAGACTTTCAGGTCAGAAATGACAGCCGGGACTTAACGTGCTTTCAAAGGCACCGAGTCAACTTGGTATGTAATGAGTGGTCAAACATCCATGGACTAACCTACACAAGAGTGGCTTAACCTGAAGATTGACGCGAGTGGCTATTTTTATTTAGCCACAAGCTCCTCACTTCGTATAGGTCGTGGTAAGTGTTAATCAAAATAAAAGGATATTCTTCTAGATTATTCTTCTTGTTCTTTCTTTCTATATTCAACTAAAGCGAACATCAACAATTTACTTACTATCAATAACGTCAACACAACAGCTTCTACAATTTAGTTTGAAGTGAATTCAGTCAATAGACGGTCTGGAGATCATTCAATTAGAAATGTGTACAATGAATCGCTTTCAGCGGAAGACAAAGCGCTGACTTCGCTTACTGCAGCTTTAGCTCTTAGAGAGAATAATAGTTAGTAGATACTGGTAGAGTACGTAAGTCTGGAGTAAATCTTTGTGCTTAAAAGTGCTCTTTTTCTTCTTGTAAAGTTCGAGGGATATAAATTTTGCAGTTCCTTTTTTCGGTAATTCTATTCTCATACCTTTCAGATCGCCTTTATCGTGTGGTTAGTGCCTAAATTAGTGTCAAAGTCACATGTCACCCATGTCTCTGCATTAGCTTTATATACCGTCGAGAAATATCTCTCCGGGCCTGAGGACGGTGAGTGATGGGCTAGCTCGCCGTCCGTCCGTCTTATGACGACGACAGGCCGTGTCGACGGCGCGTTCGTGTCCCACGCGCGCCTCAAAGCAAGGGCCGACGCCTGTCAGGGCTGCGGGTTGTTCGCAAGAGATACCGCGGCCTCGACATGAAGGGCTAAGAAGGAACATGGGTGGTTTTTAGTCAGTAGAAGTCTGACACTCCCTTTCGCTCTGCCCAAGAGCGGGAGGGGTTATTTGATGACTTTCCACCCGCCAAAACAAAAAGGCACGCTGGTTTCCTCACGATGTTTTCCTTTACCGAAACATATCAGTGTTAATTATACCATACGCATATGAATCAGAAAAATCAAAGGTGCGTGTCTTGGGTTCGAACTTGAAACCCATGACTTGACAGTTCGACGTTCACACCACTAGACTATCACTACACAAACCCTAACTTACCTTTCAGATAATAAGTACATTAAACTATTTTGTAGGTGCAATGAGAATGGAAGGGGTGCGCAACGGCCGACACCTGCTGGGGCTGCGGGACTGTTTGAAATAGGATAACCGCGGCCCCGGAACACAAAGAGCTAAGCAAGAACATGGGTGAGTTTTAGTCAGTAGAAGTCTGACACTTTTTTTTTTGGCGGGTGGACAATCATCAAATAACCCCTCCCCCCTTTGGCAGAGCGAAAGGGAGTGTCAGACTTCTACTGACTAAAAACCACCCATGTTCCTTCTTAGCCCTTTATGTCGAGGCCGCGGTATCTCTTGCGAACAACCCGCAGCCCCGACGGGAGAAGTCTGACACTACCTTTTGCTCCACCTAGAGCGGGAGGAGTCATTTGATGTGTGGACACACCTTAAATGACCCTTCCCGCTCTTATTCACAAAGAAAGTGTATTAAAAAACCACGTAATGCAGCTACAAAATAGCCTACGTACCTAAAACCAGTCTAAAGGATCTAATATCTGTACTTATACCTACAACCAATCGGCTGTTCGTTTTTTACTACAACTCGTCTCTACTCCATTAAAACACAATGTTTTTTTTCCAATTTCACTCGTACACTCACATAACAATATGAAACTGAAAACCCATTCATCTAAATACAATTAACCAGACCTGACTTCCTGTCAGAAAATACGCAAAATGAAAAATACGCCGATTCGCATTTCTAGTGCATTTTACTACGCCATCCCGGATTCGTATTCCGGTTAAACAATGGTAGACGGTAATGGAATGCGATATTTAATCCAATATTAGCTTTGAACGTGATTCTGCTTGAATTTTTGCTGCGTTTTTATGGGATGGAATTTTGGACTCTTATGATTTTAATTTTGCAGAAAAATATATGCCTTTCACACAGTTTTTTATTACAGCTTGCTTGCTGGACCGAAAGCTCTCTCTTTGTTTATCCCGAGACATCTCGCAAAAAATGACATTGGACGGAGAGCACGTAAAGAACTTCGTAAGTAGACAAGACCTTATAAATATAAACACTTTCGCACTGCCCTCTTCATGGTGGCTGTACGCTCTTGGCGAAATACTCCACGGGAGGCAAGTTTTGTTCCTCACTTGCTATCCGTTTATCCGTCAATCCAGAGCCTGCGAGACGTCTCGAGAGACCCATAGAAAGAGCTCTCGGTGGTCGAGAGTGTTACACCTTATAAGTTTCGCAGTCGCTGCCTTAACACAAATATCACTCGAGGCCAAGAGACATCTACTAACTGCAAGATAAAAACGATACTTGACTGAAGAATGATCTAGGTATATTTGACCTACTAGGAATATTTCAGTATTCTCTTAGTCAGACCATTAAAATATTTCCGTTTTAGTATCCTTCCTACCCCTACATAGCCATGACCTTGTTCCCTAACAAGATAGGAGTACTAAAAGCGATAAGTCCTTAAACTTAGTCCTTAGCGAATGCGCTAGCCTTGAATCCCGTCTCTGAGCTCATGAAACTTGCCTAGTTAAATATTCTAGGGATATGTAATTAACTTTTGACGACTTGTGTGAAACTGTTGCTTGTGGAATTTTGGGTATAGACGTGTATGATTTCCGTAACTGTAAAAGCTCATAGCATAACATCACGTCTGAAATCTCCGAAGGATAAGCAGACGTGTACCCGTTCATCATCAGCGTATATTGTACCCACTGCAGGGACTCAGGCCTCCTCTCTAGGAGAGGGATGGGGTATTATACACCACGCGGGCCCAGTGCGGATTGGTAGATGGCACATGTCTTCAAATTTTGTGGTTCTAGGACATGCCGGTTTCCTCACGATGTTTTTCACCGTTTTGAGAGCAGTGGTGATGAAATAAATTACACAAAGTAATGCGCCTGACTGGGTTCGAACCCTCGACTCACTGTTCGTAAGTCGGGGCCGCCACCACTGCTCCAAATGTAGGTGGACCCGTTAGTACACCTAAATTTGGTATGTTAAAGTCCCATGTAATAGGGTTCGAACCTATTGCCATCAAACGCGCACAAAGCCAGCCTTCGTGAATGCTACTGAGAAATTCCTGGTGAAAAATCGTATCTATCCCGCTCTTGCAACCAATAGAACAACGAGTAAAAACTCAAAGAAGAAGTTTTATGTTGTTGTCTCTAATGAGACGGCACGGTTGGCGCATTGGCCAAACGTTTGACTGCTACGCTGAGTGTCGTGGTTCGATTCTCGCACGGGACAAATATTTGTATGGCCTACGGGTAGTTGATTGTTCCGGGTCTGTGTCTTTGTATAATTATTTAGTTTAAATGTTTGTAAATGCATATACGAAATAGGATAAATGACTAGTATAACTACATAAAAAGATATCGAAGATATAGATTATACGTCATATAAATAAGAAATAAAATGTCTTAAAGGTTTTTCGACCAAAGAGCATAGCGGAGGCCTTCAGTATGCATATAGGCAATTATGTCCCATGCATATGAGTGTAGCCAACTACTTACCCCATAAATAAGAAAAGACTTCAAAAAATAAGTAATCAAGGGTTCTGTAGGTCCAACTTCACGTTCCACTCAATCCCCTACAATCCGCTTTCTAAGGATTAGTTCCATTCACGCGGCGTATGTGACAAAATGTCCGTTATACCGACTCATTGGTTACACAGAAATGTATGGGATTGGAGAAAAGTTTTGGAGTAATGGAGCGTTAAGGAAAAGTAGTGCTTTTGTTGGGGAGGGAAGTACAAGTGGTTTAGTGAAGAATTGTATAGAACAGGAATGGTTGCTATAACAAAACATCACGCCTGTCTTGGTTGGTCTAGTGGTCCTAATCGCGCTTGTTGTGTTGAGGTCCTGGGTTCGATTCCCGGGTCGGGCAAAGTGATATTAGGTTTTTCCATCAGGAATTTCTCAGTAGCGGCCACGGGGTCTGGATTTCTGCCCAGCTGATGGCAACAGGCTTGTCCTCTATAACATAGGACTTAACGAACTGGCGAAAGGCAGGTCTTTTTTGAGGTACACCTCCGCCTAACCCTTTAGGGTTTTAAATATTTGTTTTGGATTACAGTCCTTTTTTTTTTTTTGGCGGTTGGAAAATCATCAAATAACCCCTCCCGCTCTTGGGCCGAGCGAAAGGGAGTGTCAGACTTCTACTGACTAAAAACCACCCATGTTCCTTCTTAGGCCTTCATGTCAAGGCCGCGGTATCTCTTGCGAACAACCCGCAGCACCGACGGGCAGGCCTGATGTTATATTTTGTTTTAATAAAAGATGTAAACTGCTCTTTTTCATCATCATTATTATTTTAAAGGCATTTTAAAAACGCAAAGACAAAATACTTTCCTTGTTTTCAAACTCTTTGATTGATGGATTATAAGAATTTTCTCTAAAGGAACGCATAGAAACACAATAAAACTAAACGTACATCAAACATACTGGCTCAGTCCAGTGCACATTTTCTTGCTAATCGGTTTAGAGCCGTCTTTGTTCTGAAATGCTGTTATCGAGTGTACACACACAGCGTACACTCAAGGAGAGACTGACTTAGATTTACTTAGCTTTGTTCTAGCCTTTGAGCATGACTAACGCGTCCCTTAGTTCTCTAGCATTGTCACGAATTGAACAAAACGTCTATTTTTTTGGAGGTTGGGAAATCATCAAATAACCCCCTCCTGCTCTTGGGCAGAGCTAAACGGAGTGTCAGACTTCTACTGACTGAAAACATATTGTAATACGTATTATTACTAAGAAATGTTTGTTAATTCATAGTCAATATCAGCATGACTTTCTTGTCCCCTGTCCCATGTGACGTGTTTCGGTACGATACATTTGTTTTTTATTCCCACTTTTCTTTTCTTTCCTCTTGCCAATCGTCTCGCAATCATAATTATATAGGGTGTAAAATTACCCTTAACGCAAACGAAGGGCATTTGTTCTCCCCACCACTGCGATCATTTTTTTGTTCTAGACCATACCTGGGAACCTCCTAGTTACGGAGATATTGGGGGTCAAAGTTCCAAGTTTTTCACAGCTGTTTTTGTAAATACTAGTATTTCAGGTTTTAACTTTACTTAAATTACCTCCATGACCCGTTTACTATTCAAAGCATCCACTAGCACAATGTTTTAAGAGTGCTACTTTGAGTTTTACCGTAAAATGTGATTTTTGACCCCAAAAAAAAAGTCATTTCCCAGTAAAAAATTTTGCATAGGGGTACTTAGTTTGATGTACAGAATGCTTGGTTGACGGATGCGTGAAGGGTTCGTTTACACCCTGTATTATACTCATTTCTCGCTCATATCACCCATCACACATTCGAACATCTCAATGATTATGTTTGGTTTTCCTATCACTTTCTACCACCGACATTTTTACTAGCTCCTCTTTTACTCACATGGGGTACATCATTATTACAAGTCGCATACCAAAAGTACAGACACTTATAACAATTAAACCTTTTTTCCGAATCCAGACAATTTCACTAACAATAATAGTTAAAAAAAAAACAAAATGTCACGAATATCGGTGTGCCTCGTGGCATAGGCCTCCTCTAACAATTTCCATTGACGTCTGTCGCGAGGTACCCTTCTCCAGTTTGGAAGTTTATTTCTTCTTCCCAGCGAGTAGGCTGCTTTCCCCGATTTCTTTTGCCGTCCCTTGGATACCACTCTGTGACTACCTTGCTCCACTTGCCTTTAGAGTCCTGCATCATCTTTTTTTATTGTGACGGCACGGTTGTCGCAGTGGCTGAGCGATTGGACTGCTGTGCTGCGTGTCGCGGGTTTGATCCCCGCACGGAACAAATATGTGTATGGCCTACTGATAGTTGTTTCGGGTCTGGGTGTTTGGTTTGTGTATGTGAGTTTAAATGTTTGTAAACGCACCCACGGTACAGAAGAAATGTAGTGTGCGGCAACGTTTTTAAACCATAATTCAATCATTAATTTAGGGATAAAAACAGCAACAACAACATCGGTCAGTTTTGTTTTGGACCGGAGATCTATATTCCTAATTCTGTCCTATCTCTTTGAGCCTCACACTACAGACACTTATTAACTTTCAACTTGTCAGTTCATCAAATAACAATAATAACAAACAGAGATAAAAAACAATGATGTAACTTAAACAAAGTTTTGCGTTAAAATGTTTTATTGTCGCGTAGTCCTTCAGTTACTGTTTGCAAACAAACGCATTGGGTCATAAAAACATGCCCTACGCATTCATGTTTATAACTATCTGTGAAGTATTTTAAGACTGAGTATAAACTGTATAATGGCGTATGACGATAGTTTTCTCACAGTGTGGAAGGGTGACCACCCAATACCGAGTGACCTCCGTGCCTCGGAAAGCACGTTAAGCTGTTGGTCCCAGCTGCCATAAATAAATCTTTGGCAGTCGTTACAGGTAGTCAGTGACCCGAAACTCTAATAACCAGTCTTGCCTATGAGTATTAACTGGGTTGTGGAGGTCAGATAGGCACTCGCTCCATGTAAAATACTGATATTCAGCTGTATCTGGTAAGACTGGAAGCCAACCCCAACTATGTTGAGAAAAGGCTAGGCAGGTGATGATGATGATAGTTTTCTCACAGCATAAATTCGTGATACGCTAACCCATTTCCTGTTTTGTTAGTTTATTGTCCTGCTTGATATAATATGACTTACGAAAATCTAGGAAATTGCTTCGGGAAAAGTCAATTCTTCTTTATCTAACCTAACCTGTTGTTAGAGATATTATGCCCCACAAAGGGTTCTGTCTTTTCTTTACATGCCATCGAGAAATATCTCTCAAGCTTCCTGGTTTCCTCACAATGTTTTCGTTCACTGAAGCAAGTGACAATTATACAATACGCACATGAATCCGAAACATCTTGTCTTGTCTTGGTCTTGGGTTTGAACTCGACTGAAAAATTTTTTAGTCAATAGTGAAAAAGTTTCTAAATAATTGACTTTTATGTACGTCTTTTAATTTCAAGAAGAGAAAAATAAAACATTTAACTTAACACAGCAAAAACAGTAGAGAAGTTATTTTAGGTAAATATTTTAAAGTAAAAAAGTAATATTTCTTAATCCACAGAGTTTTTGCAAAGATTTCTCCAATCGAACGAGCACGACGGATTTGTTATTGTTGTACCCACTTTCTTAATGGTTTGGTACACTCAGACACGATATTTTATGGAAATTCAATCTTTTACGTGACACTTTTTATTCACGAATAACTATAAATTTCAATACTCTAGAGTTTAAAAAGATGTGGTTTGCATGCAAAGTGATAGTTTCAAATCAAGACGATAATCAAATTGTTAAAAATTCAATAACCTTTTTTAAAAGTAAATGTTGTTATAATACCACAGAGGTAAAGTTTGTATCTATGGATTTTGGGCGTAATATCGGAAATAAATCGATTTCAAGAATAGGGTAGTTAACTAAAAAATCTAATTAGTCCGTCAGATAGATTTCCAAAAAATATTGGACACGTATTTTTTCATTTTTCACGCAAACAAACAATCAAAACGATACTGTGCTTTGAAAACCGGTGAGTGACGTCACGACCCCCACTCAGATCTTTGACGCGTTTTATCTTCGTCATTTTTTATTGATTTGATATAACAAAAAATACGTATACAATATTATCCGATATTCTATCAGACTGACTAATTAGAATCATATTTTTTTTAGTCAGTACACATCCCTATTCTTCCACTGTTGGAAATCTATTGCTAAAACTATAGCCAAGTACCATATAATATATTTTTTCACGCTGGCGAAGTTTCAAATAAAACAGTTACGGTTACCGCCAGTAGCTCCTTTTGTGAGTCTGATTAAATATTTATTTCACTCTTCCAGAATCAAACATAAAACGCATACAAAATACGAATTATCCGCGTGATATATGATAATATGTAATTTGCTTAGAAACAATCCAATTTATTGCAAGCACTCCCTTTTCACTTCCGGAATAGGGACGTTTGCTATAACTAGACTACATTTATTCCAACTCTACTGCTCCAATGCGAGCCCCGCTACTTCTACGCAACGATTTTATACATCCTTATCCTTACTGCCTTATTCTATACATTTAAATAATTATAATATTACAAATATAAATGTGAAAGTAACTCTGTCTGTCTGTCACGCCAAAATTACTGAACCCATCTAGATGAAATTTGATACACAGATAGTCTAGAGTCTTAGAAAGCTAAAAATGTTATGATAATGTTAGGGAATCATTATTCTCGTTCTCGTTCATCATTGTCGTTATCCCAATTGATTTAGGGTCACCGCAGCATTTCTTCTTTCTCCATATTGCTGAAGGTGAAGGTTGCGGGGACCCGCTGAACTTCATTAAGAAGACGCACGGGACCGGTCAATGTAGCAACACCTGGGGAGGCCTATGTCCAGCAGTTGACGTCTTTCGGCTAAAATGATGATGATGATACTGCTCTATTACTTGACATTTCAGCAGTCGCCTCATTTCTAGCCATATCATGCTTCACACAGTCCATTCATCGTTTCTTTGTCATGTTTCGGTGAGGTTTGAAAATAAAATAATTGACAAATTTGATAGATTACATACTTATAGCCCTGGTCCGAAGGTTCGACATATACTCGTCGCCCCGTCTATAACTAAATATATAACTATATTTAAAAAATATTTTCTCAGGAATTAGTCATTGCTCTCTAGCGCCCAAATTAAAGTTGTCACACTATACCGACTCCCTCTATTCCTCGAGTAGTTTTTGTAAACCGGAAGTGGTTGCGATAAATTGGATCTAGTCGTTCACTAAACAAGGCTTCTACTTTGTGACGTCACTACCGGTTAGTTTATGGTGTTTTGTTCCTGTTATTCCCCGGTGTACGGGGGGTTAGAAATATTTTTTTCTGTACCGCGAATTAAATAAATTATTAAATTTACCGCTCCGCTCGTCTTAGGCTAGGGCTTGTAGCCAATGCTGATGGATCTTTTGACACTGGCTATTAGTGGCTGCCCTCGATGGTATAAAATTGGATATACTTTTATTGTTATTAGGTATTTCATGAATAATACCTTGATGTTTGTGATTTTAAAGAACTTTGTCAGATTTTCTAAAACGTCACTACAAACATTAGTGTAGCTCTGACTTTTATAATAGAAGTTCCTGATCACACTACCATAATGTGCTGTTATGATTTCATGAATGAGTTCACTGATTAACTAAAAAAAGATATGCCGTAGCATGAAAAGTATGGATTCTGCTATAAAGATAAAGGGGAACAATAATGTCTTCAATAATCAGCCAAAGAAGCCATTTCCATAACAAATGCTTTATTCTACAGTTATTCCCATTAAATTGCATCCATATATTCACTTTCTTATCCACAATTTAACTTTACTTAGGCCAGTGGAGACAAGAAAAGCGTCCACACAAGATAATTGCGTTCCAACTAATGAAATTGTAAGTCTGACGTGTACCGTGTGCTACCGTGTTCTATTTTATAGTGCTGTATTATTTACGTCTAACATGGTGGTGTATACTTCAATATGGCGTTTATAATTTTTAAGGTGTATAAACTTATTTGGAATTCAATGTAAATAGTCCACGACTCAGGATGAGCTTTATCAAAAACGAAACTGAACTGCTATCCAAACTGCGCAGATTACTTGATTTTTTTTTCGCAAGTACTTTCATCAATCGCAATCGGATTCCTACAGCATAGGTTAGAAAAAAATGTCGGCCTAACAACGTAAACTGTTAAATTACAGGAAAAATTATTACGTTAAACACCCGGCGCAATGCTTATGGCGTCATCGGACAGATTCGCCCTTAATAATTAGGTTACATCAATCACTAAATGTGCCTAGCATTTTTTCATTCAATGTTAGGGAGATGAATAGATGAATTTCCAGATGGAGCTGAATACTTGTATTTTATAAGGAATCTGTGTAATCCCCACAACAAAGTAACTGGATAGTCCTTGGTAAGACTGTAAGTTCCACGCTCGGCTCAAAGAGGTGTTAGTCGCAGGGGCCCGCAAGGGTCGACGCCTGTCGTGGCTGCAAGTAATTTTCGAAATAGATACCACGGCCTCGGAAACAAAAGGCTAGGAAGGTACATGGGTGTTTTTTAGTCAGTAGAAGTCTGACACTCCCTTCTATTCGGCCCGGAGCGGGAGGAACAATTTGATAATATCCCGCCCTTGAAAAAAAAGTGAAACATATAGTATATCGTATGAATACCTTAAAAAACGAACTCCAGAGCTAATTCCACGTTTAAGGTAATGGCAGAATGACCTTATCACTGAATTTTATCATTAATCTTAAAACTACTTTGAGCTACTTTAAAGTTAAAATAGTTTTAAAAGTTAATGTCTTTTTTGTTAAGGTACAATTTTTTAATGTAGCATGTAAGTAGATTTTTAAACGAATGTGTAAGTTACTAAGTTATGAAATACTTTTCTTCTTAAAGTTAGCCATTATAACTTAGGTCGCGTATCTAATGTTTTAAAAGTAAAGTTGTTAATTTATCCAACTTTGTCGAGTGTTCTATTACCAGTAGGTATCTTATACAATATTCAAACTTTTTTATTCCTTCCATTATTCTTTTTTTTAAATTCTTTCAGGCGTTTTATGGCGGTAATAATTTTACAACAATGAGACAAGAGTTCCTAATTCAAAGGACAAACGCAACGTATGCAGCTTACTTTTTCTTAATACGTGCAGATGAAACTGACTGAAGCTCCTGGGTTCGATTCCCGGGTCGGGCAAAGTGCTATTGGGTTTTGCGATCAGGATTTTTTCAGTAGCAGTCACGAAGTCTGGATTAATGCCCGATTGATGGCAATAGATTCGCCCCTATTATGACAAAACGTGGGTGTACTATAAGGTACACCTCTATAGTACCCCACGGGGATTACAAACGTGAAGTTATGTATGCATGTATTGAAGAAAGTTCTAATAATTATATCCAATTTTTTTAAGTAATTGATCAGCCAGTTCTTAAAATACCTTTTATAAAGTTTAATTTAAGAAAAATAATTGCATTTAAGTCTGAAAAACTCCTTTGTTAGGAAATCCAATAGATAGTCGAAGTAAATTAAAGTAAAAGCTTCACCGTTTGGAAGTTATACAGACAGAAACTTATGCAAAAAGTATATCTAGAAGATGTTCTTGAATGCTCTTTTTTAGGGTACCGTGGTTAAGAGAAAGGAACGGAGGAGGTGGAGAAGCTCGTGGTTAATTAATAAAAGACGCTCGGATCAATTTACAGGTTACGGCGCTCTTCCCTAGATTGGTCTGTGGACCCATAACATATCAAGTGTCTTCCGTGCCTCAGAAGACACGTTAAAACGATGTTCTCTGATGTAATTTGTAGATCATAGACAGATAAAAGGTAGTCAGTCTTACCAAGGTTTATCATATTGGCACAAACCAGTACTAACTGGGCTGTGGAGATCAGATAGGCAGTCGCTATAGTAAAATACTGGAAATCAATTACATCCGGTAAGACTAGAAGGCGACCGAACATAGTTAGGAATAGTAAACAGTTAAAATAATATGCGTGTAAAAAATCATCCTAACTGACTGCGGAACCTTTCACATGGATGAGCCAACACACACTTGACAGGTTTTTCTTTTAATCCCCGATAGTGTCTTAACAAAGTCGTTTAAAGTCTTTTGCTTACAGAACTTCTACCTTTTTCTAAGAATGCAATTTACTTCGATTAATTGAGCAAAGTTTTTTGTTGGCTCAGTTCGCAGTCGGGACAGTAGTGACGAATGAAGTGGAGAGGTTTTATAGAGTAGCGAGGTTTTGTTAAGAAAATAATCATGAAACTGGAACTAGAAAAGCGGAATTTATAACAAAATTACTAAAGACTAAAACTGTTACGAGTAACTGCGGTACTCAGAGATATTTAATGATTACTTAAGCCGTCACTTAATTAAGATTTGACATACTTTTGCATGACGAAACTGTCAAAACCTTTACTAAGTGATGGCCTAAGTAATCATTAAAGCTCTCTGAGTGCGGCAGTTAGTGTTTCTTTACCTAACCCATTTGTGCCACTTGCAGAAAATCTCTCACCTGGACAGGAGTTGCCATGGCTGACCTGGAAGTCTTTGAATAGATGTTGGACATAGGTTGGCCTACGCAAGGAAAACCTATTGTTTATTAATTGCTTTTTTTTTAATAGAATGTTGCCCCACACTAGGAATTTCTCCTGTATCGTAGGTGCACTCACAAACATTTAAACTCACATACACAAATACCCAGACCATAAACAACTATCTCTAGATCATACAAATATTTGTTCCGTGCGGGGATCGAACCCGCGACACGCAGCGCAGCAGTCTATTCGCTCAGTCACTGAACCGACCGTGCCGTCAATGGCGTCAATGTTAGTTAAGTTATAAGGCATTTTTCATTAGTGTTTACACATTTGTTCACGCAATGGTTCACACCATTTCTTTTTAAATTTTCGATAGTCAGTGAACTCGGTAGTACATACACACGGCGACCAATCAACGAATTTATTTGCAGTATAAAATAGGTGACCTTTTTTTTTTTTTTTGGGGGGTGGGAAATCATCAAAATAACCCCTCCCGCTCTTGGGCAGAGCGAAAGGGAGTGTCAGACTTCTACTGACTAAAAACCACCCATGTTCCTTCTTCGCCCTTCATGTCGAGGCCGCGGTATCCCTTGCGAACAACCCGCAGCCTCGACAGGCGTCGGCCCTTGCGGGCCCCTTCTACACATTAGGTGACCTCGCTTTGTATAAATTTTCCGTACAATGAGAGATCCGCATAAACTGGTTTTTTATACGTCGTGCGCCTATTCCACGTGCAAATGAATATAATTTGTACACAACCGATTTCCAAAGGTCATTGTCCTAGACAATTGAATATTCAATCTAATAGCACGTATTCAATACACAAAGAACAACCAATTAATCAATCAACAGATAAAGCGATGGCATAGTTAAATTCGCATCAATTCGCTCAATCGAATTACAGGGTATACGATGAAGACATTGCCTTATACCATCCCCATTTCATATTAAACCTTATCATAAAGGAAGTAAGAGTCAATTTACCCTGTAACTACATCTAAGGGTGAGAACACAAAGACGCCACCACTTTTAAACGACGTCCTTACCACCGTCTTAGTAATTTTCAGTCGAGTTTCATCTGTTTAAGACCTTTAAGGTGAAGATAATTTTGAATGGGGATTTAAATGTATTATATTGTGTGGCTTCTGTTGACAAAAATGTGTCGTTTTATGAATGTAGCCGTCGTTTATTTTATTGAGGATTCGTGGAAGTTGAATGAAGATTTTTTATGGATTTAAGATGGCCGAATCTTCTCAGTTGCGTTGTGGTGGTGGATAATGGCTTTTTTAACTTGTGTAATTTAAACTTACTGCAGTAGGTACTCTAATTTAACCAATTGCAGTCCTTTTGGAATTATGAATGAATTATTATTTATTTATTTATTTAAACTTCATGCACAAACGTGGTACATAGGCGGACTTAATGCCACAAGGCATTCTCTACCAGTCAACCTTAGGGTCAAATAGGACAAATAGGATAGCAATAGGATAGGAATAGGATGAATATATCAGTCAGAAAAATAAGGTGCCCATTCCACACTTTAGGAGGTCTCTATCAAAAGGAACAGACATGGGACAATACTATGTACAGACGCAGCACATCAGCTACTACAATCTGTCAAATTTCTTTAATAGATTATCAACTGTAATGCTAAAGCATTAGGTTCAAGGTGGTTTGGGAAAAAATTACAGTTTCAGGTAACTTGAGCTTTAAGCTTCATTAACGCTCATTCTGATCGGCTTATGCCGACTCTGCATCGATATCATGTGGTTACCTACTCTCTAAACATGTTACAGTATTTTACTCCGCTTGCCTAAACGATAAAAAACTTCTCAATTTTAGACTTTATTCCACTACACTTAAAACAGCAGTGAGTACAAAATCAAGTTAACATTAATTAGAGTAACCGTCTTCGTCTCATTTCGGAACCGCTCGGCTCCCGTCGGCTTTCATCGTCAGCTAGGTAACGAGCGTTTAATTGATAATAATGATCGTGGAACAAAGAATCTTCTTCTTGGTAAAGAAAATTGCAAAGAGGATAGTAGGCTTTGTGTTATTTTTTGCTAGAAAATTATAACTTCATCAGTTTATAATATGCTGGGTGTTTTGTTAAACGTGGACAATACTTCAAGATTCAGGAGTGGTCGCAAAATTTGAAAAAAATTAAGCAGCATCACATTTTTTAATTTTTTTTATTATTAATAGGTTTATTTATTTTGTTGGTTAAGCCATACATGGCTTGGTAGTACGGTGCGTGTAGTAGTGCCTAATTGTCTATCCATCCACGGACCATCACGGACCACCCAGTGCATTTAAAGTTTTCTCCGAGCCTCGGAAAACACATTAAGCCGTTGATTCCGGTTACCATGTATATGTAGATCTTTGTTAGTCCCAGTAAGTGCTTATGGGTAGTGAGTTGACAACCAGTCTTACCAAATGGTATCGTGTTACTCAGTACAAACTGGGTTATGGAGGTCGGGTAGGTAGTCACTCCATGTGGAAATTATGTTATTTCCTACTCCTCCACTATTCTTTTCTGATTAATTTCGTTGCGGGATCCAAGACAGTTAAATTGTTTCTCTGGTACTTCGTCGAGCTTCATTGTCTCGGCGCTTTTCTTGTGGTCGCCACGGTTGATTCTGGCTTTCAGGAGTTACAGTGGTTTTGCAATAGTGTGGCGGGCTTGACCCAACACGAAAAAGAAAAAAGAGTCACTCCACTTACTGGTATTCAGCTGCATCCAGTTAGTCTGAAAGCCTACTGAACTTAGTTGGTCAATCAATCAAAGTTCCATGAATCTAATGAAATCTACAACAGATATTATGCTCCAAGTGAAGTCTGCAAAAACGCTCAAAATAAAGCTCAAAGATTTTATTTGATATCAAAATGAAAATGTTGACCGTGTTAATCCGAAGCGAGAGTAGATACTGTATTTATCTTCCCCTCAAGCCATAAAGATGGTCCGAGGAAAGTGGCTTTCTATGAAGTTATATTAGTATTTTATGAAGCCAATGTTTACGATGCGGTTTAATAAAGAATGCCTTAGTTCTTAGTAAACTTATGTTACGTATGAGGTTATAAAAGCAGAGCCAGCGTATTGAAGACATTGCTTTAAAGTGTATAGTATGATATAAGAGAAAAGCTTACAGTGTTGCTAATAAAACTTACAGCGTAGCACGCATTGTGCGTAGTACTATGTAAACCGTTATACATGCTAACGGTGATTTTCCACCCCGTCGGGGCTGCGGGTTGTTCGCAAGAGATACCTCGGCCTCGACATAAAAGGCTAAGAAGGAACATGGGTGACTTTTAGTCAGTAGAAGTCTGACACTCCCTTTCATCAAATAAGAGCGGGAGCTCTTGGGCAGAGCGAAAGGGAGTTTCAGACTTCTACTGACTAAAAACCACCCATATTCCTTCTTAGCCCTTGCGCCGAGGTCGCAGTACCTCTTTCGAACAACCCGCAGCCCCGACGCGAAGGGGAGCAGGAACTCCTCGGTTTGATTCCCGGGTCGGGCAAAGCGTTATTAGGTTTTTCCATCAGGAATTTTTCAGTAGCAGCGACGGATACTGGAGTTATGCCCGGTTGATGGCAATAGGCTCACCTCCTTTTACATGGAACTTGAACATAATAGGGGATCGGACAAAAAAAAACTTATTACCTACTCCGTCAGATAGATTTCCAAAAAATATTGAACACGTATTTTTTCTTTTTTCACATAAACAAAAAATGAAGACAATACAGTGCTTCGAAAACTCGTGAACTCCTCGAAAACGTCACGTCAGTGCATTTTTTACCTACAATTGACGTCATTACTCCCCACTTCTTTGATGCGTTTTAATAAAACAATAAACACGTATCCAATATTTTTCGATAATCTAACTGACGGACTAATTAAAATCATATTTTTTTGACTCAGTCCGATCCTCAAAATGTGGGTGTACTATTAGGTGCACCTTTGCCTAACCCTTCGTAGTTTACAGGCGTGATCTTAAGGTATGTAAACACCATACTACACCGCATATAAATTGAACATTACGGGGGTTTGTATGAACAAACCCCCGTAACTAAATCATTCCCACATTGTATTCCCAGTTATCTCAACAGTTTATTCGCCACATATCTATACTAATATTATAAAGCTGAAGAGTTTGTTTGTTTGTTTGTTTGTTTGAACGCGGTAAACTCAGGGACTACTGGTTGGAATAGAAAAAATATTTTTGTGTTGGATAGTCCATTTATCGAGGAAGGCTTTAGGATATATAACATCACGCTACGACCAATAGGAGCGGAGCATAAATGAAAAATGTTGCAAAAACGGGAAAAGAAATTCCTTTTTGAGAGCTTCCGTTGCGTGCGCTGCGAAAACAGTTTAAGTTACGCAAATATTATGTATAAAAGAATTGTTCCTTTTTAAATGTTCTTAAAAAAAGTCCGCGACAGCATATATCTATCTTTTAAGATTGACTCACTGTAACCATTTTTTACTATTAAAATGTTAGATTAAAAAGAATTATATTTTGCGATGCTTATTTAATCCATATGGTATTAATCTATATCTAAAAAAATATGATTGTTAGCACGGAAATTTAATATAGAATATTTGTGCTTTACTCTATCCAGTTTAAACAAATATCTTAGAAGATATCGCAATATAAAAATATCCGCGCCACAAAATAATTACGCGCGCGGCAGTCATTCGGTCCGGTGCGGTAGGTAAGTGGGAATTCTGGCCTCCGGGGGCTCCGGAGAAATTCAAATTCAAAATATTTACTGCACCATAATGTTTACAAGTACAAGATGTTACTGTTTATTTAACAGTAAGATATACCTATAGTAATTGTCACTTTAATAATATAATCGAAGCCAATCTAAACTAATAGGTATTATAAAGAGGAAAGGTAAGATTTTTTGTTTGATACGAGTACGATTTAACTCAATTTAATAAGTTGATTAGTCGATTTATCGAGAAAGGCTAAAAGCTTATTATGTGACGCAGACGAAGTCGCGTGGGTCAGCTAGTCCTTTATAACGCGACAGGCAGACAGGTATGAAAGAAATCGTTTTACCTGACATTACTTTAGATAGTAATCTTGCGCTAGTTTATGACGATGTTATTACATTGTTAGGGATGAGGGGTAGATTGTGTGGTCTCATGGATGTTAAATCTGGATGTTTTGTGGCTTTCGGATGTGAATGTCAGAGGTTTATTTTGATTTCGATTGAGAGAACTCCTAACGGAGATGAATGGACAAAGAAAACGTGTTGCGCCGACCCCAATGCGATAAGGGCAGGAACGTGAAGATGAGAGAACTCCTACATTCTTTGAAGCACAGTAAACAGGAAGTGGACCGACTCCTTAAGGCTGATGGTCAGATTATACAGAGCATAAAGCACTCCATAGGTATCAAAGGTCATCTGCCAGTCTTACGGATACAGCTGAGTACCAGTATTTTAGCGACAAGTCTAGAAGGTTTTGTAGTTATTACAACTATTTATCCTTAATTCCTTACTAACTAACGGTAACTTTATCTATATGATAGCACCGTCGCGTCGGTTGCAGCGACGAATATTAAACTTTAATGAAAGATTCTTCACTAATTGCATCATCAAAACGACGCTTTTACCTAACTAGATATAGCTAAACTATTAATACATCTTTTGGTTGCCATCTTAATTTAGTCGTGGCAAAACTTTAGTTTACAGCAGACTAAAGTTTTATATTAGTTTTTAGTGTATAAAGGAGAAACGTTGGATGAGTATTACTTTGTTTATGAGACATAGTTGCGCCTAGTTTTGCTTTGAGAGTCTTGAATTGTGGGAAGATTATTTCGGGTGAAATCAGATTAAGCAGTTTTGGAAAGCCGTTCTATCTCACAGGGGTCACATGAATGAATGCCTAAATATAGGCAAACACTGCAAAATTCAGTTGAGGCGCTCGTGGCTGGATAGCGCTTTGCTAGGTTGGGCTGTGGATGGCTGACCACCCATTAAATATCAAGTTTCCTCCGTGCTTCGGAAAGCACGTTATAATTGCCTGAAAGTCTGACAACCAGAGGTTTTTTTTTTTAACCTGATTAATAATATCCTGATTAACCTGACTAATTTTCTTTTCTAAAGACTTAAATGCTTTTTTCCGAGAGAATCTGAAGGATAACTCTTTCATTATTTTCTGATGCTTGTTGTGGAGTAATAGAGATTTTAATTCAGATTTACAACTTCACTTAAAAGCTGTTTTGAACTTTTTATGAATTCAAGGAATTTGATTTTTAAAGCTACGGGTGTGTGTGTTTTTTTTGTAATATTTTTCATCTATACTATTCTGTTTATGATTGTTTACAGATTTTGGGTCTTATCCGGAGTTTAGCAAGGGATCATAACCCGAGAAGACTTAAACGAGGCAAACGAAAGAGCTGCGCAGGTCGCTACGAGTACTGGTCGGACAAAATTTGAGTTGTCGAATCGAAAAGAAGAAATATAAACAAAATACACAAAGATAGCATCAAGGCTGTAATCCCCGAAGGTTAAGGCAGAGGTGTCACTAATAGGACATCCACATGCCAGTCATATTTAAGTTCTGTGTAATAGGCAAGCCTATTGCCATCAACTCCGTGGCCGCTACTGAGAAATTCCAGATAGAAAAACTCCATAACAATTATCCCACAAACATACAATTCTATTTTCCAAAAGCAATGTCTCTATTTCATGAATTCTATTTAATTTAACACAAGATAAGATTTCTGAATAAGACCCCTAATAAGTATTGCTAATAAACTTCATAATCTAGGAATCTTAATTGCCAAAGTTACACAAATGAACTGGTGTCGCTAAATTCAGCGAAGTTCAGTCTATCCGAAATTAGCTGCACAGAGTGGCAACCTCAAAGTTCTAAAAGGAGTAAAACCCGAAACTAGTATTTTAGTAAAATCGCGCTCACCAATACAGAGCGGCCAATTTTCGTGTCCCTTTGTGCAATCTTAAAACTTGTGAAAGCTGCAATATTTATTTGGGTAACTTGTTGGAAACTTTTTTCATTCAAAATTGATGGAGGTAACAACATGTCCGGTTTTGTACATTAATTTAGTCTTTGTGCACATGTTTTAAGCATTTGAATGTTAGTTTAAAGAATATTAATAACAGGTGGATCGATGACCTGGTGACTGACACCCGCTGGATGTGCACGCGGAACCGGTCAATGTGGCGACACTTGGGGGAGGCGTTTGTTCAGCAGTGGACGTCTTTCGACTGAAACGATGATTATGACACATACACAAATACCCAGACCCGAAACAACTATCTGTATCGGCCATACAAATATTTGTTCCGTGCGGGGATCGAACCCGCGACACGTAGCGCAGCAGTCAACTGCTTGAGCCACTACGCCAACCGTGCCGTGCCGTATATCATGGTATATAATAGTATAGAAATATAAATAACAGACACTTCAATTTTATTTATGTGTAGATAACCACGTCTATTGTTATGTTGTAGAATATTATCTCAAAGTTGGCGTGAAATGAATCTCTAATTTTGAAACGAGATAAATCCGGAGTGTTCCCGTGTTGAATTAAATTAGTTTTCCATTTGGAAACAAAGCACGGTCCGGCTGACTTTACATAAAATATGCGACACGTCACGTCGAGAGGGTACATGTATATGAGTACTTATACGAGTATATGCTGTCTAATCCTAGACCTTTATAAAGTTACTAACATTTATTTTTATTTTTAAAACGTTGCTCCATACTAGGAATTTGTCCTGTATCGTGAGTGCGGTTACAAACATTTAAACTCACATGTACAAACCTAACACCCACCTAACCTACAACCTACCTAACAACTCTCTGTAGGCCATCCAAATATTTGTTCCGTGCGGGGATCGAACCCGCGACACGCAGCGCAGCAATTCAATCGCTCAGACAATTCGCCAATGCACATTTGGCGCAGTGGCTGAGCGATTGGACTAATAAATACGTCTAATAATATGCCCGCGGTTTCGCCTGCGTACTATCGGGATAAAGAACGTCTTTAGTCAACTGGACCCGCTTGCTACTGGACTCGCGGTCCGTCGACCATTTTAAAATGTGGTATGGTTGAAAGATCCCGCGGGTCCAGTTGACCAAAGACACAAAAAGTATTTTATGTGTTAATCTATGTAAATGATAATCTATCTGTGTGTCAGTTTTTTGTCCAAATCCGGTTAGTAGTTGTTGTGTGAAAGAGTTACAAACATACAGACATCAGAAACTTTGACATAGGTACCTATATACCTATACCTAATAAGAAGGAAGGATATAAGGCTATAATGGTAATAATAAAACCCTTATAGAAAATTTTATCGGTACACGTACCGTAGACAATGATAATTGAATAAAATAACTTCGGAAAACGGACAGGAGACCGCAAGGTATGGTTATTTCTAAATTCCCATCCCCGGAGGCATAACCCCGTAGTCGCCTCTCAGGGGATATTCTATTCTTTGAAGAAAACCATAATGTCAAATGCGTGTTCCCACATATTCAGACAATTCCTTGAGGGATAAACTTGAGTACAAAAGCGCGGATCAAAAGGTTACCGGGTCGAATTTTCTGGGTCGCTTGCGCATTACCAAACAATGGTCCTGTTAATGTTCTGACCGTACCTGTAAGGTCAATGTGGATGTTTGGACAGTGAAGTGAGTTGGTGAAGCGTTTGTATGTACGGTGAGCTGTAAAATTAAAAAATACAATCAGACAGATTATGAAACTGAAAAAGATAAAGACAACATTACGATGATTTGTTTGAATTTTGGGTAAAGCTGAATTGTGTCAGGTATTTCATGTCAGTTTAATCTGACAAACATATTTTAATGTTGATCAAAGTGGCGTAACAAATAAACCACGCGTCTAAGGTCTACATCTGTCTAACCCTTTGGCAATTGCGGGTGTTATTGTATGTTATGTTATTGTGCATAACATAATTATATATAAACAAAATTGTTTACTTCACGTAAAATAACCAGGGCTTAAAGCTACGAATTTAAAAACAATCCACCTACATCTAAAATTAACCTTATATTTTCATCAAACGCCTCTATCTAATAGAACCTATAAAAAACTGGTGTTATATTTCAAGCAAAATGGAAGTTAATCACTCTATGGCATTGAAGCTTTTCAGCGAATTTAGTTATTTGGACCAAAGTCGCTAATGCCATAAAAGCGGGTCTTAACGCAGAATGCCCAATACGCAAAATGTCAAAACATTTTATCTTGATAGTATTCTACAGTTACTACAAATATCTAAAGAACCAGTCACTCTATGTAAAATACAGGAATACAACTTCAAGCGGTTAGACTCGAAGCTGACTCTAACATAATTGGGAAAAGGTTAGGCAGATGATGATGTCATCATCCCTCGTACGTAAATCAAACAAAAAGACACAATAAAACCCTTCACATTGATATGTTGCTCGATGGTAATGGAACAAAAAATATTCTTTTTCCCTTAAACAATGAAATCTAGCAGCCCCCATATTCATTTTTTTTATGTCACGTATCTAAGAACACTTGGACTAATAAGGCGACTCTAGCAATACCTTAATTAAAGAAATCCATCGAGTGGTTTGGAAGATAATTATGATGGAAAAACATTACTCTTTCCTTGCAGTCGGGTAAAATCACGCCTACCATATTTTGCAAATCAGATAAAATACGAACTTGAAAACCTGCAAATCGGACCTTTTAACATTATGACATTTCGCAAATCGGGCATTCTCCGAAAATTACTTTTTTTCAACATGACATTTTGCGAATCGGACTTTCTACGTCAAGACCCAAAAGCGGTGTGCGTGTTATAAATTGATTCGCAGTAATCGACGCCGGGAATGTTCGCTAAAAGGCTTGATCTCACTAAAATGTTCGTGACACACCCAAAGAAGCTATTTATAGAAAATGCTTTGTAAAGCATTTATTGCAAAAATGTGGAGAATGGAAAAGGTCATGTGGAAAATTATTGTGAAAATGTCAAACGTACAATTTGTTTTGTAAAATGGGTTAAGGCTTGGACTCCGCCAAAGCAGAGATGTGCGAAGTGGTGAGGAGACTAGGTTCTTAGGAGCCCTAACTCCTAAGCATCTCTTCTCGTTATGCCTGTAACCTCCGAAGCGTTAGGCAGAGGTGCACCTTTTTTTTTTTTGGGCGGTGGGGTATCATCAAATAACCCCTCCCGCTCTTGGGCAGAGCGAAAGGGAGTGTCAGACTTCTACTGACTAAAAACCACCCATGTTCCTTCTTAGCCCTTCATGTCGAGGCCGTGGTATCTCTTGCGAACAACCCGCAGTACCGACGGGCGTCGGCCCTTGCTTGCATCTCTTTGAGGCGCGCGTGGAACACGAACGCGCCGTTGACACGGCCTGTCGTCATCATAAGACGGACGGACGGCGAGCTTACCCATCACTCACCGTCCACAGGCCCGCGTCTACGGTGGCCGGAAGCCATCACGTGGCCCCCGACGCCCGGAGCGCCTCCCGCGGGGCAGAGGTGCACCTAATCTATGGACGAGCCTATTGCCTATTACCGAGCACAAGGGTAGCCCGTGACTGCTAATGCAAAATTCCTCATGGAATAACTCAATATCGCTTTGCCTGACACAATTGAATCCAAGACCTTGAGGTCTTGGGGCTCGGTAGTCGCGCTTGCAACCGATAGACTAACGAGGCAATCTCGTACTCTAGTCAGTCAATTTACATGCTATGAAAACAGTATAGAGAAAATTTAGTCAGAATATACAAACATTAAATATTCCGAAAGCACTAGTGCCAATAATTTACTAAACCTCATGTAAACCAACTAACTGCCACCCATAGCGTAAAATACCACATCGAACTTAACTGATTATCAAGCAATACCGTTCCACGTTTAACTGTTCTATGAAGCACGTACGTAAGTACTATCAACAAAATTGAATCCTGATCGACTGCTTCATATTTTACAGAGAAGTTTTTTAAAGTAAGTTTTTTGTTTTAATTTTGTTTGTCATAAAGTAGTAGTTTTTTTTTGTATGTTAATAATTCGGGACGACTGATAATGCGATTTATAAGAAATTCAAAACTTTATTTCTGATTTATCAGAAACGTAATTGTTGTTTCAATTCATATTCTTCTGCGTTGGCTATAAAGGTCCAGACGCCACGAACTTCTGACCCTTATTGATACAGTGTTCATAATATTAAAGGTGTTATATCTCTGACTCAGCCAGGCGGCGACGTGGAAGACCTCGCGGGAGATGACGGGACACAACTAACGACCAGTGGTTCACATTGGCCCTGGATCGAAATATTTGGAGGTCATGACCTCCAAATATTAACCTCCAAATCTTCCATGGGAGATTTGGAGGTTCCTTTGTCCAGCAGTGAGATGACACAAGCTAAAAGTAACTCATATTGTTAAGTTTCTCGGACTGCTGATAATTATTACCATTGCACCAGAAGGTTACATAATTACCAGCCGGTTGTGACCCACGTTATATTTTGTCATTTTCAAATGATTTATTGGCTGACAAGGTCAGTATCCCATTTTGCTCACTGTATGTTCCGTACGGCCACGTTCGTTCGTTTCGTACGGCCATTCCGTACGTGCAAAATACGTCTTTAAAATTTAAGTGGCGTTCACACTGGACCCGTACGTGTGTGTCAAGATTTTGAGAAATGTCTAAGTAAAATGTGATTTTATAGATGTGGGGAGGTTTGTTATCGTTTATCGGTTTTAAAATTGGTATTTGAGTTACTTTTTGAGTGTGAGTGCACAGCTAAAGCGAAGAATAAAACGGTTTACGACGTTACGGGGATTTCTAGTATTACTTAAATGTATTTTTTTTAACTATTTACTAAGTTTTGGAACACGTTGTGTTGGAAGGCCTCCCACTAAGCTGACCGTTGACCTGGTGAAGGTTGCAGGAATCCAGTGGATGCGAGATGCACGGGACCGGTCAATGTGGACACTTGAAAGGAGGGAGGGGTCAATGATGATGAATTATGACATACTTACGATTTCTTTTTCCATGAATTTCACTTGACAAAAGACAAAGAAGAAATAGGTATGTAATAAGGCACCATAAAATTATGGTTTGTGGCAAGTGAATCAATTTAATTGTTTACTTTCGTGCTACGCTGTCACACCCTTTCCATGTCCTATTGTAATATTTATGTTGTTTTCATAGTCCGATTGAAGCAACAATTGCCATATTACATTATACCACGCCTGTATTGAATGGCTATTAGGCAGAGCTGTATTTATCGCAAGCTATGTTTAATGTGGGAGCGGCAGGATAGCCCGCGAAATGAGATTTTCATGAAATAGTTGTTTAATGGAATTTAATTAAAT
This sequence comes from Diarsia brunnea, assembly GCA_949774965.1. NCBI lineage: Eukaryota > Metazoa > Arthropoda > Insecta > Lepidoptera > Noctuidae > Diarsia > Diarsia brunnea. The sequence goes on along the minus strand of OX459014.1, from coordinate 3,732,863 downwards.
TAGGGGGATTTTTAATATGTTTCGCGACCGTGACACGTATGTGTTAGATATAGGTACCTACATGTCACGGTCGCGAATCATATTTTAATCAATATACAACCTGCAAATTGCAAAAAAAACTAAAAAAAAATGGAATTTGTATGCGTTTTGAGTTTAAATAAATAAGTTAATAATACGTTAAATAATTGATCTGGCTACCCTGACAAGTCCACCTTAAGTCTCATTTTGCCGGGTACTAGGCTGATCCAGACTCTGGTCTGATACTGCAAATTGCTGATTTAAATAACTGATATGACTTCCGGCAATGACGAAACAAATAATATAATCAAGCTCAAAATGAACCTGATGGATTCGTAAGTCAAATTAAACGAAGAAAATTCTATTTTCATCACGCTACCTACCACAAGGAAAAACCTCAACATACCCACAAAAAGTGTACAAATAAAGGGCCAATTTAACAGTCGGCTGGTGAATCCGTCGAACTCTGACGAGGGTACCCAGTAAATACGTACTAAAGAGATTTTCATTATTTGCCCCGCTACTTCGAGCTACCTACGTCATCCGCAAATGTATGCGCCTAGTGGGTGTTTTAAAAAGTACTACCAGTTTATTGTATCGGTCTGATTTGGGTTGAAATTCCAGAATATTGAGTGTCTGGTATTTTCTGGAATTCGTTGAAGTAATGAAGGTTTGGGTAATGTAATTTTGTGGAATAGGCGTATTGCGTTTTAACAAGATTGGAATCGGCGAAAAAACTTCGCTGGTACCTATATATACAAATGTGACATAACCTATACTGACTACTGAACCTATGTATACTGATAACTTCACACCTGTAATTTTTGAAAGGTTAGGCAGAGGTGTACACCCACATTTCGCCAGCTATGTTCAAGTCTCATGTAATAGGAGGCGAGCTTATTGCCATCAACCGGGAACAATTCTGGACTCCGTGGCTGCTACTGGAAAACTCTTGATGGAAAAACTCAAAAAAATTTGCCTGACCCGGAATTGAACACGGACGGAAGGATCTCATGCTCAGCAGCCGCTATTCAATTTATTTATTAACAGAAATACATTTAAGCTCACAGTTTTTTACCAAAACGCTTAGAAGCCAACAATAATCATATAACAATGTCAAATTGTAATTTGACATTGTTATGTTTTGTTTAGTAAAATAACAATTATATGTCAAATGGTGTCATAAACAAAACAAGTAAATTAAAATAAAATAGGAATTTCATAATATGCCAAGAAATTATACATTGCAAAGCATTTGCAATGTCCAGTTAGATAGGCAGCTGACCGAAAAGGGCAGTAGATGATGATGTCAAAATAAATACATACACTAGTTTCACAAAAACATTGCTATTGGGACCACTAGAACAGCGAGGCAGTCAAAAACAACAACAACAACCAACAAGAACAGGTCAGGGATCAACAGTCTAAATAATTTATTACTTAAATACAGCACTACTGCTAAAGAACAAGAACAACTAGTGTTATTGCTATATTTCCCAACAATTTAGCAGTCTTGTAACTTAGGTGGTTCTGTTTTCTCCGAGAAAATTCGAGAGCGATTCGGTAACGCTTCGCAACAAAAGTCGCTTTGATCGACGTATTTTTAGTTCAATCTTAGCTTGTAATATGTTCTACACAAGCAACTAGTTACTACAAGAACGCAGATGACTTTAGGTGAGGTCAAACCGACTGGAATAGAATGTGGACCCCCTTTTTTTTTTTTGGGGGGGTGGGAAATCATCAAATAACCCCTCCCGTTCTGGGCAGAGCGAAAGGGAGTGTCAGACTTCTACTGACTAAAAACCACCCATGTTCCTTCTTAGCCCTTGCGCCGAGGCCGCGGTATCTCTTTCGAACAACCCGCAGCCCCGACGGGGAATGTGGACCCCTGAGTTGTCAGTATAAATATATCTGCCAAATCCGGTCATCGGTCATCTGCCTAGCCTTTTCCGATATTAGGGTCGGCTTCCAGTCTAACCATATGCAACTGAAAACCAGTATTTTATATGGAGCGACTACCTGTCCGAACTCCACTAGTCAGTAAGTATCGGGTAAAACAATGCTCTTCGGTAGAATTGGTTGTCAGAATTTCAGGCCACTGACTACCTGTAACGACTGCCAAAGATCTATATTCTATTAATTCGTTCGTTCGTTTTTTACCATTCGGCTACGAAACCCTAAAAACAAGTCATTTGAAATATGGCGGACGTTAAACCACACTTATGCAGGGACGTGATCAGAAAAAGCAATGTTTGTTAATCGCTGTTAGCGTGTTATTGTGTTGTTGCTAGCTTTTTAATCGATACCTGTGGATTTTATTGGCGTTTTGTTAATCTAAAGCTCTTTGTGTACGGTGTAATAGGGTAGTTGACAAAAAAAATATTATTAGTCCGTCAGATAGATTTCCAAAACAATATTGGACACGTATTTTTTCTTTTTTCACGTAAACAAACAATGAAGACGATACTATTTGAAAACTCGTGTGACATATTCTAAGACATTAGTATGACCTTTTTTACCGGTGAGTGACGTCACAACGACGAAGATAAAACGCGTCAAAGATTTGAGTGGGGTCAAATCTTTGACGCGTTTTATCTTCGTCAATTTTTATTGATTTGATAAAACAAAAAAATACGTATCCCATATTTTTCGATAATCCAACAGACGGACTAATTAGAATCATATTTTATTTAGTTAGTAAACATCCGTAAAAGAACGAAGGTCGTTGGCGCAAACGGCACCAATGGCCCTTGCACGAGCGCGCGGTGTAAACGTTACGTAAATAAGTACATCGATGTACAAATCGAAAATACAATCATCCAATAGCATCTTCATCATCATCTGCCTAGCCTTTCCCCAACTATGTTAGGGTCGGCTTCCAGTCTACCCGGATGCAGCTGAATACCAGTATTTTACATGGAGCGACTGCCTATCTGACCTCCACAACCCAGTTAATACTGGGTAATACGATACCCTTTGGTAAGATTGGTTGTCAGACTTTCAGGTCACTGGCTATCTGTAACGACTGCCAAAGATCTATAAATAACAACCGGACCTTAACGTTCTTTCCATGGTACAGAAGAAACTCGGTATGTAATGGGTGGTCACCCATCCACAGGTTAACCTAGGCAAGCGCGGCTTAACCAAAAGATCGACCCAAGTGGCAGTTCTTATTAAGCTACTGATGTAAAAATCCTTTAACATATTGCTCAGTCCGGGAATCAAACCCCCGCACATTCTCAGCAGTTGCGCTTGCGACCACTCGACCATCGGCAGTAGTTATTATTGACCTATCATAAAACTGAAATATCGTCCGTCAGCATCTTCATAAAAATGCTAATAAAAGATGGCTTCCAGTCTTCCCTAACTATAAGCTACAAAGGAGAAGTTGCAAAATTGCCCCAATTCCGACTGCAAAGATAAGTATCTCAAAAAATCACTAAAAATAACTATAAAATAATAATAATATACTTCCGGTGAACATCCTTACTGGCTAGCACATTTAAAAATTGCTCTAAACATTAATTCAGGGGCAGAATACCTATGACAATACAACTTATAATTTTAGTTTTAGAATAGGACTAAAAAATAATTAAACACTGTATTAACCCATTGCGATAGTTTGAAAATAGTTTTTATACCTACTAGGTTAATAATAACATATTTAAAAAGTATTATTTAAAGTAACGCTTACTGCGGCCCGGCCTCAGTTTACCATCGTAGTATCGGTCGAAAAAAAAAGCCTTCTTTGTAACAAGAAAGCAATAGTTTAACATATTAGTTAGTCATCTTTATTTCACTTTTTTAAAGTCGTTATAGTGGTAGGTATTGCATGATTGAAAATTAAATATTTTTAAGATAAAAAATACTGCGCCTAAAAGAATATTTGGAGCAATTTCTAAGTATGATAGCCAGTAAGGATTACAATCGGAAGTATGCAATTTATCAATACTCATTTTAATCTATTTTTTAGATATTCTTCTCAGCTGTCGGATGTGGGGTAATTTTCTATGGAAGCTGCAACTTCTCCTTTGTTTCGGGGAATAAAACAAAACACTCCTACTCTAAAATAACTCTTCAAAGTGAGACGACCTCTTTACCACTGCTGTATTCTCATTAGTATTCCATAAGAACCGCGTTTATCCCGTTTTTTGTGTGAAAGCAAACTGTACCTAAGTGTTAAATAAAATTACCTAAAAAACACAGGTTTTGAAGTTTTTGACACCTAAGCAAAAAAATCAATTTTAAATTGTTGGTAGGATTGGGTAGAACTGTACTACTGAACTCCCACATTTCGCAGGATATAAATAGACTCTTAACGAAGCAGACAACAAAGCATTCTGTACACCTGCACCTGAAAAGGGTGTGAAAAATCAAGTTTAAAGGAAAACTCAACGCACTCAAAACATTGTGCGGATGCATTGAATAGTAAACGGATCAAGGAGGTAATTATGGTAAAGTTATAACCTTGAAAACTACTAAGTCAAAAAAAGGTGAAAACTTGGGAAGTATTTAACTTTGAACTCCAATATCGCCCCGGTTTTTTTTATGACTACCACAGCAAAAAAAATATCGCAATGGCAAAGAGGGTCCAAATTCGATTGAAACGTCTTATTCATTTGCTTATTATTTCACCACAGATAGGCATCCGTAAAATATTATCATTCAAACTACATGATGCAATCAAAAAGGATGCTACACGGCGGGAGAAAGTGATGCCTACGGCAGACGTACGATCTCGAAAGGATCATTTCACAAACCATTAGGTTCTAATTAACCGGACAAACCAATCAACAAGCATCAGTAATACGACAGCTAGAATCTAACAGCATCAACATTGGATCATAATCTAAGCCCATAATCATTCGCCATTCAAAGCACAACGCAGCTGAAACATATTGTCCGCATCGCATACATTTATCGCGTATCGTGGAATAATCGCGTAGTACGTAATTGACAACGCGTTCACTTTACATCACAAAGAGCTGTTTATAATTAACATTGTGTTTGTCACACGTGTGATGTGTTATGTGGATAGTACAGTTTATATGTACTTGGGATCGTTTGAATAGACTTTAATTACTAGTATGGTCAAAGATAAAATCGTGAGAAATCTGGTATACTATCTTCAATCCTAAAAATCGAAGACATATCAACCCATACGGGGCCTACCAAATTTATTACAGCCAATTCACTCACACTTGTGCCCTAGTAGTGAAAACGCCATACGATTTCACTACGCCATACGTTGGCACAAGGGCTGATCATATCTCCGGGCTGCGGGTTGCGGGACACAAAGGGCTAAGAAGGAACATTCTTCCACTTCCCTCCGCGCAACCGGTGAAAGCGGTTTGAATATTTTCGCTGCTGCTTTTTAAGATTGTTGTGTTCTGTGTTCGATTTCCGGCTTGAGATTTATTTCCAATTCTGTCATTGCTCACAACTTAGGACTGGTAATATTAATGACAATAATATCCGTGGTGCTAGGTAACTGGGCTTATTCCAGTTGAATATGTCCCTGTGTGCCTTTTTCTGTTCGGTCTTCTTCTGATATGGAGGGAAGTGGAAATAATGTGTTTTCCTACTCCTCCGCTATTCTTTTCTGATTAATTTCTTTGCGGGATCCAAGACAGTTAAATCGTTTATATGGGACTCCGTCGAGCTTCATTGTTTCGGCGCTTTTCTGGTGGTCGCCACTGTTGATTCTGGCCTACAGGAATTTAAGTGGTCGGAAATAACGTGGCGGGCTTGTCCTAAAAAAAGACACTTCCTTCCGGTCCGCTACGATATGGTCATTAATTTGATGATTTCATAACCTAAAAAAAAAGGCTTATCATGATTTTCAAAGAAAAATACACCAAGAAGAGAATTTCATGGAGACTATCGACTGAGAATCATCACAGAACTTAAACTGTTGTGTTTAGGAAATTCAAAGATGGAACGATTCCAAATTCAAATAATTTATGTGCCAATCAAGATGCTAAAACAGCGCTAAGGTTTCAATTTAATTTTAATTAACATTTCAGAAATTTTAATCAATGTTGGTGTCTGTTTGACATTCTTGTCTAATATACATTGAAGTTTTCTTACACAGACAATTATTTTTTTTAATCCTACTGATCTCTGTCATAGCAGCATTCTGAAAAACATAATCTGCATAGCCTTTTCGCAACTATGTTAGCGTCGGTTTCGAATATAACTGGATGCACATTTTTTTTTTTTTGGGGATTGGGAAATCATCAAATAACCCCTCCCGCTCTTGGGAAGTGCGAAAGGGAGTGTCAGACTTCTACTGACTAAAAACCACCCATGTTCCTTCCCAGCCCTTCATGTCGACGCCGCGGTATCTCTTGCGAACAACCCGCAGCTCCGACCAATTTCCTTTACGCGGTGTTACAGCGAAAGGAATAAGCTGCTCACACAATGTGTGTACTTTAATATACACTTTAAAATATAAAATAATATGGTCGAGAATATTTTAGAGGATACTGTCAGCGGTAAAAGTGGACCATCACCTATTCCATAATAGTTAAATTCTTCAACTTTGTTATTCCGTATTTGATGTTTTACTTGAAAAAGTTAATGGAACACATTGGATCTTTAAAGCTGAAGGTAAGGAGGTATGGTAGTGCTAGGTGGCGGAACGTGAGAGGGAGAGAACCTCGAAGCCGCCGCGGAAGGCGCTCCGGGCGTCGGGGGCCACGTGATGGCTTCCGGCCACCGTAGACGCGGGCCTGTGGACGGTGAGTGATGGGTAAGCTCGCCGTCCGTCCGTCTTATGACGACGACAGGCCGTGTCGACGGCGCGTTCGTGTTCCACGCGCGCCTCAAAGAGATGTCAGCAACATGGAAGGGGCCCGCAAGGGCCGACGCCCGTCGGGGCTGCGGGTTGTTCGCAGATACCGCGGCCTCGACATGAAGGGCTAAGAAGGAACATGGGTGGTTTTTAGTCAGTAGAAGTCTGACACTCCCTTTCGCTCTGCCCAAGAGCGGGAGGGGTTATTTGATGATTTTCCACCCCCAAAAAAAAAAAAAGTTATGGTAGTGCTACTACGGAGGCCTGTGTCAAGCAGAGGGCGGGGTACAAATTCAGACTCAGTGGCAGCTCTTAACAAAGTCCTGGTGGAAAAACCCAACAACAATTTTCCCGACCCTGGAATCGAACCCAGGACCTCATGTTCAGCAGTTGCAATTACGAGCAACGAGGCAGTGGTATATAAGTCTCTTCATATTTAAACACTTTCAGTACAATTCGATTAAGTAAATTGAATTTTGTCGCTGACTGTACCACGGAAGATCCGGGAATTTAAAAACAACAGTTGCCGGAAGAATAATAAGAGTATGAAATGAAATTAATATAGAATCCATCATGTTACGATATACCCAGAAAGTACTCTTTCAAGAGAATTTCTAACATGATACATGATCTAAATTCTACACAAAGTGTGTTAGTATAATTTTGGTGTCGAATTTTGGAGAGTATCGTATGTAACTGAAAGAATGATGAATATAAATGTTCGTTCTTCTTCTTCTTACGTGCCGATGAACTCAAATTGTGTTGGATCAGTATGTAGCCACCTGCACAGCTCTATCATTTGCTTCGAATGAACCTTGAAAGGTGCAAGTGGTTGTGCAGGATGGGCAGGATAGGAGGTTGAGAGGTGGTCCACACTGGCAATTTGCTTGTGATACTCCTTTTGCCCAGATTATATTTAGAGCGGCTAACCGGGGCTCGCAATCGGCTAAAATATTTCCAGATTGGCCACTGCAGTTCGTGTCCGGGCGGCAGGTGTTCTTCCGAGTTAATGAAATGAAATGAATATTGATGTTGATAGATGGAGGGGGAGCGAAAACCAAAGAAATGATGGATGGATTCTGAGAGTTTTTTTTTTAAACCAAGCATAGTAAAGTGTTACAAACTACCAGGAGGGTAGAATGGTGAAGTAGAAGTGTACAATAACTATTTCATGTTCATGTTTGTTGTTTTATGTGTTTGTTGTTGTGTGTTGTTGTTGTTGTTTCTTTCTTTCTTTCTTTTTCTTTCACATCTCCAACAAAAAAAAAAACTGCATGGTATTAGATTTGACTATGATATTCTTATTAACAATAATGCAATACCCACTTCATGTTTCTGTCCACCTGGTATTTCAATTTTTTTTTTCAACACACAACATGGCGTCACAACGCATAGAAAACCTTGGCTGGGTTTTTTTTTGTTGTGTAACACATCGGGGTTACTCGACGGGAACAAACCGTTTTTGTAGCTAAAACTAAATAACAACAGCAGGGTGAAACTGTTCCGTCGGGGCTGCGGGTTGTTCGCAAGAGATACCGCGGCCTCGACATGAATGGCTAAGAAGGAACATGGGTGGTTTTTAGTCAGTAGAAGTCTGACACTCCCTTTCGCTCTGCCCAAGAGCGGGAGGGGTTATTTGATGATTTTCCACCCGCCAAATAATAAAAAAAATGCTAAAACTGTTTGCATCTGAAAAACAAAATGAGATTGTATAATTTCTTCAAAAATACTTTTACATAACCGCTCCACCTGCTAAACCTTATCTTTATTTTAAAAACAGTGTTACCACTACACAAAAAAAACTAACCAAGAACATTCAAACCACTATTTTCAAACATACGTCCTCGATTTATCACTGGATTTAAACGGTGAAGAAAAATATCGACATCTCTCGTTCACAATAAAATGGGACGTGGTTCGTACGTGCGAGTTAAAGTGCTGTCAACACTACTGTTGATAGAGATTACAATGATACTGGAACACTGGTTGTAACTGGGGTAAGCTGTATTGCATGTGCATAGACTACTTTAAAAGCTTATTACGAGTTTCGATGGCTGGATTGATAATCCCAGCTAATAGGTAACATTAGCTATGGTTGGTTTTGTTTATGGTTTGACGAGGATTTGGTGAACTGTCGCATTTACGTTGCTGATTTATCAACTATTTGAAACCTTATCTAATAACCAAATATCGAGATAACCTTACTGGTAGATTCGTGTGAACTGGATGTTAAACCCAGGACATAACATCATAATAACAGCCGAAGGGTCAGGCAGAAGTGTACCCCACATTTCACCAGATATATTCAAGACTATGTAATATTGGGCAACCGTGCACAAATTCAGCCTATGAGGCTACTTCCGAGAAATTCCTGATTGAAAAGAATAAGAGTAATCCCTTCCTGCAAATCGAACCCACGACGTCATGCTCAGCAGTGGCGCCGGTGACCACCAGACCAACGAGGCAGTCGACCTATAAAAAATCTCCAAACAAAAAACAAAAACTCAACTCATCATCTGCCTAGCTTTTCCCCAACTATGTTGGGGTCAGCTACCAGTCTAACCGGATTCAGCTGAATATCAGTATTTTACATGGTGCGATTGCCTACCTGACTTACACAACCCAGTTAATACTGGGTAATACAATACCCTTTGGTAAGACTGGTCGTCAGATTTTCAGGTCACCGACTACCTGTAACGACTGCCAAAGATCTATATATGGCAGCCGGGACCAACAGCTTAACGTGCTTTCCGAGGCACGGAGGAAACTTGGAATATAATGGGTGGTCATGGTCACCCATCCACAGACCAACCCAAGCAAGCGCGGCTTAACCTAAAAGTCGCCCCGAGTGGCAGTTAATATTAAGCCACGAGCTCCTCGAGCTCAAAAATAAAAGCTCAACTACAAAAGTTTAAAAAAAACGTAAGTGAAACTACTAAAATCTATTAAAACTCGACAACTTAAAGTAGTCCTCATAAAATAATAATGCCTTTCTCACGTAATAGAATAAAACTTGAATAGTTCTTTCAGCATTTTTCTCGGAACGAAGTAAACTCGTTAACTTGCTGAATAGATAATTTCCAAACACAATTTTCTCGAAGGAGTGTTGTGTTCAAAAATAGTGAGGATTCAATTTTCCACCTTTTAAAAGGTGCCCGAGCTTGTTATTTAATTTCTGAACGTTCTGAACACACATGTCTTTTGTTAAACGGTTGCTATGTTCGAAGAACTTGTAGGATATGGTGGGTGGGGTAAAAGACAAAAGAAGACGCAGAATGGTTGCTTGTCATTTACCTCCGTTTATAGCCTTCATGATACGTTTTTTGAACGTCAGTTTATTACAGTTACACAAATCAACTTCTGAAAATTCCGAGTTTAAAATTCGAGCAATGCGAGTCAGTACACAGTTTTGGGTATAGTTAGTGGAGTGCCGAGGAAGACGCAACATCGGCGTGTGACGAGTGCGCCGTAGTGGAGTGTTAAACAGAAGAAAGAAGAAAGAAAGAAAATTGTGTTTATTTGGCATTATTCGCAGAAATACCTTATTTTTTACAAAAGATATAAGCTGATAGTGCCAAAAGAGCCTCAGCTCAGCATAAAGCCAGATGGCAACACAGTGTGTGTACCATCTGACGCTGATTTTCAGCTGCTGCCCACGAATGCCATACGCTCGAAAATATAAACTAATACACAAAAAGGTTTAAAATAATTTGCACAAATAACAAACTAAAATAAAATGTTACAACTCATAATACAAAACCATAAAAATGTGCACATTAAAAAACAAAAAGAAAAAAAAAACATAAAATTTAAAAATGTATAAAATTTCTTACTACTTCGGACATTTCCATGCCGCCCTTCGGTCAGCCCCCAGTTTTCTCCATCCGCCCTCAGTGATGTTTGCGCAGCCAAAATCGAGGTCCCGCTTACATGAGGCACATTGGACGCCATCATTAAAGTCAGAGTTGCAGCTGGCACACTTCATCATAGTTGACTCGAAAATTCGGGGATGAGTAAAATGTTTAGAACCCCTGATAAAAAGACCGGTCGAGTGAGGCGCGTAAGTAGTTGCGTACGTCGTGCGGAGTGCGTAGCAGTCAAGCAAAGTACGTGCTTGCCAAGCGAGTGGTCACGAGTAACTAATGATACTACTTGGTAAGATTGGTAGTGACGTCTCACTACCAGTCGGGCTGCCAATTACCTGTCAGTAGCTACTGGTACTTTTATCAGTTTAAACTTTCATAAGCTACCCAAACCGTTCCGTATGGTGTTGGACGTAAAGAATAGCACCATCCTATATCTCCCCTGGGTGTCTTAAGAGGAGACTAAGGGACATACCAGAGAATGGGCAACAGCGTTCTCTGTGCCTTTGTGAAAACCATACTGCGATCGCCAACCCGCCTGCCAAGCGTGGCGATTATGGTATATCCCCCACTTCTGGGGAGGCCTATGTCTAGTAGTCGACGTCTTATGGCTAAAATGATGATGATGATGATGATGACCCAAACTCCTCAGACGTCTCGTTGGTCTAGAGGTCAGACTAGTGGTCCTGGGTTCGATTCCCGGATGGGCAAAGTGTTATTGAGTTTTTTAATCAGGAATTTATAGCAGCCATACAATCTGGATGTATGCCCAGTTGTTGGGAATAGGCTCAGCCCCTATTACATGGGGCTTAAACATAACTGGGTTGGTGGACTAAAGGAGTACTCTGCCTAACGCTTTGGGGATTACAGGCGTGATGCTACATGTATCATAACTAGGACAGCTGTCTAATTCCACATCGATGAATCCAAAACCACGTCCACAAATACAGGGCTAACAATCCCCGCAGTACTCAATATACTTCCGTAACCACTATGTGTGGAGACGCCAGAACATCAAGATACCTGAAACCGACACGTTTTCCCATTCAACCTTGTACCTAATACTTAAGCGATAAAGTTGAAAATCTATTATAGAACTTTGACAGATTACAGTAACATGGTAAGCTCTTGTTAATAGACCAGTGCGCTGACAATAATCGATACCGCAGCCAAATATAGAACCAGTAGTGCAATTGTACTATGAACTTATTTGCTTGAACAATTGGGTCTATTTTTAGTTATTTACAAGTGTGCATAGTCTTTTTATCGCAATTAAAGTCATATTGGTGAAGGTAAACGCGCGACAAAACGTGTCTTAGCATCTAACATCATGTCTGTAATCGCTGGAGGGTTAGGCAGAGGTACACCTACACTTTGCCATTTATGTTTAAGTTCCTTAAACTTATTGTCATCAACCCGCCCCAAGACCAGACCCTGATCTCCTGCAGGGAAGTTCCTGGTGGATAAATTGAATAACAATTTGATCGGCGGCTCGATCATCGAATTGTCTCAGCGGTATGCGGCGGGACCGCATGCTAACGAGAAGCAGTCATCCCGTCGGGGCTGCGGGTTGTTCGAAAGAGATACTGCGGCCTCGGCGCAAGGGCTAAGAAGGAACATGGGTCGTTTTTAGTCAGTAGAAGTCTGACACTCCCTTTCGCTCTGCCTAAGAGCGGGAGGGGTTATTCGATGATTTTCCACACGCCAAAAAAATAAATAAAAAGGCAGTCAACCATTGCAGATTCCAAGACATGTGACATTAAATATTGGGCCATGTCCTCACCGGGAGGAAGCTTTGTCTTAAAAGTAGAACCATTTTGGTTCTACTTTTAGGAATGTGCAATGGTTGACTGCCTTTTTATTTATTTTTTTGGCGTGTGGAAAATCATCGAATCTAACATGACATAGTCAGCCTATAGGCTGACTAACGTCATGTTAAATTCACTTGAATGATGGTGTCATTTGACATTTTACCCAGCCGCGTAAGAAACAATCATAGAGATTTCTCTATTATTGTCGATTTTGTAATAATCGTTACAATATCGACAAATAAAAAGAGACTTCCCAGGGCTAAAACTGAAACGCCAACTAAATTAAAACACGTCTATCTACAAAGCATTAACCCGTACTTGGCAAATTCCCGACCGTCTTGATCACCTAGCAACGCATTTACCGTTAGCCTAATGTCTCCTCAATTCCTCCCTCCCTATTACCCCTTACAACGCGTTAATAAGAAGACGTTATCTCCTTTACGTAGCCGACATCAAAAGAAATAACTTGATTTCGCAAAGGATACATTTACAAAATAATTTTTGTAAAGTTAATGGCGCCTAAAACGGCATTGATGTCAAGCCCAATACAGTTAAAATGGCGCGAACATTTCATTCTGTCGTCCTTCTAGATAAAAATACCCATTTTCCATAAAAAAGAAAACATTGTCATGCGAAAAAGGTGATAAAAGCAACTGGTAATAATTTACAAGTCTCTCGAGGCTACCTTTATTAATATTTTAATTCTACATTCAAAAAGCCTTTGCGCTTAAAAGGAGAAAGTTTGAGATTATTCTTAGGAACATCTGTGTTTTTCAATGGTGGAGCTATTAAGCTTTTTAAATGTTAAATTCTTTCGAAGTAAGGAAGATCTTTGAAGACTATTTTAATGCGGAAATGTGGGAAATTTCTCCCGAGTATTTTATGTGTAGTTAAAGAAGGTTTTTTACATAATTATGTGGATGTTATGCGAGTAACACGACATATTATGCGTAATGATATTCTGAGTTTACTTTGTCTCGTAATTTGCTTTCGCCTAGAGGGTAGAAAAGTTTTTTTTATAAGCATACACTGTGACGTGATCATTTACGTAGCTCTAATTTATGTGTGCTTTCTGAAAAACTGCTTGCCATGCTTAGAGTCCTTTTGACCTTGTACGGGACCAATTTTTAGTTTAACGTATGGTTTGTCTTTAGATTTTCTTATACCTTTTATATTTTGTAGTTCACTGTTATTCTTATATTTGTTTTCTTATGTGAGAACAATAAATACTTTCTTTCTGCAATACGTTTGAACACGACTGTATGCTATATTAGATCCTGTGCCTAGAAGGTTTATTGTTCCAACGGATTAACGTACTTCCTGGGGCATAAGCCCTCTTCTGTAACATTTTTTTACCAACCAAATCCCCAGCTATCTTTAGACCTACATGCGAAGGCGCTCTGAGATAACCGGAGCTATACTTTCTCCCCCCTCCCCTTTTCTACACCCTCGTGCAGTACAGCAGCACGTGACCACCACCTTCTGTGGGGGTCATCTGGGGTTCACTTAGTAAACGTTCTGTGCACACAGAATGTTTGCGACCAGTATTCGTGTCCGTTGTCGGAGGCAGTTTCATGAAATGAATTCTTTTAGTGTTATTATAGTTTTTCCAAACAAAATATTAGGTATACTTTTGAAATAAAAAAATTGCTTTTTTTTACCTTAGGTAACTTTCAATAAAAAAGAAATCGCCACTACAATAGGGATGTTTCCTGACCAAAAAAAAATATGATTATAATTAGGTGGTCCGTCTGTTAGATTATCGAAAAATATTGGATACTTATTTTTTGTTTTATCAAATCAATAAAAAATTACGACGCGCTTTATCTTAAAGTGCGTCAAAGATTTGAGTGGGGGCTTATGACGTCACTCGATGGTAGAAAATATCATACTAATTCTTTCAAAGCACAGTATCGTCTTCATTGTTTGCTTACGTGCAAAAAGAAAAAATGTGTGTCCAATATTTTTTGGAAATCTATCTGACGGATTAATTAGATTTTTTTTGTCAACTATCCTATTGATTTATATACTTAGGGTTTGATGCAGAACATGCAACTGTTCATTCATGTTGAAAGTCTGATTCGCAAAAGGAACACAAAGGGTTCAAAAGTGGATTAAAAAGTACATTTTGAAAAACAGTTACATTTTGCGTAGGTGTGAATTTCGTGTCTAACCGTGTGAAACATTCATGGCTCATTCCGTTTTCTATAGTAGGTTATAACAAAAAAAAAAGAAATAAAAGAAAGTAGGTACCTATATACATGTACGTTGTGTGAGCACTTTCAGTTTCCTATCCGTTGGAACATACACCGAGATAAGTACTTCGCCTTAATGGCAGCGGTTAAAAGAACAAGAACATGATATTCCTTTTACATGCCACGATATTATTGCCGTCATTTAGGTAGGTCCTAATTTAAAAAGTTGAACCAGGCTCTTTTCAAAAAAGTTTTGCTAATAAGACCGCACATCATCATCTGCCTAGCCTTTTCCCAACTATGTTAGGGTCGGTGTCCAGTCTAACCGGATGCAGCTGAATACCAGTATTTTACATGGAGCGACTGCCTATCTGACCTCCACAACCCAGTTAATACTAGGTAATACGATACTCTTTCGTAAGACTGGATGTCAGAATTTCAGGTCACTGACTACCTTTAACGACTGCTAAAGATCTATATACTATGTGTTAATGAGTAAATAAATAAATAAATATACGGCAGCCGGGACCAACAGCTTATCGTGCTTTCCGAGGCACGGAGGAAACTCGGTATGTCGGGCGGTCATCCATCTACAGACCGACCTAGGCAAGCACAGCTTTATCTAAAGATCGACCCGAGAGGCAGTTCTTATTAAGCCACGAGCTCCTCTGTATAATAAGACCGCACATAACTGGCTAAATGTGAGTGTATCTGCTAAATGTGAATCTCTGCCCCACCCTATGAAGATAAACATAACATAATATCGCGCCTGTAGTATCTGAAGAGTTAGGCAGAGGTGCACCTGATAATACACCCATATTTCCCCATTTTCCCAGTGAAGATTAAAGTAAAATGTTAATAATCGTGACGGGTAACTACTGAACAAAAATCTGACTGAAATTGTTAAAGCCAACCAATATGTTTTATCATAATAGCGGTATCTTTCTGAAAGATAATAATATATTAAAACATTTTATCATAAAAAAACAAACCAGTATGTCGTTAATTGGGTCAACAGTTTAATTTTTAGAACCGGTTGCTATGATTCAAGGTTTTGCAGAAGCTAAATTGTTATTAATAATCGAAATAATATGTAATTTTGGTATTCAGTTATTGTTCATTAAAGTTCAAAGGTACCAAAGCTTCAATCTTAACATAAAATTGTAGTATCACACTACGAGAGTTCAAAGGGAGGTTCGAGTACCTAATAATTCTTTCATGAGCTGGATCCGGCTTCACGCTCGTGTGGGTTTTTTATAGGCACCTATTTCCGTGATAATTTCCGATATTGAAGTTTATACTAACCTTGTCCAGATACTATGGTACTTCATTCGGCTTATATCGATTCAGTTTGGTAGGTGTCGTGAAATACCGAAAATCAATTTTTTTTTTTAAATATCCCGTTTTTGTTCCACTCTTGGGTATTTGCCGCTAATCACTTCTTTTAAGTATTCCTTCCACTTCTCTCGATGGTGTACTTCTTCTTGCCATGTCGGTATTTTCAAAAACTCATTTAATTAAATTATGATTATAATAATGGATATAACCGATAAAATGGCACGTTTTTGTGACTTCCATTAATCAACCAATCACCACTATCTATCACAGTTCAAACCTTCCTCCCGTCCTACAACTTCCCCACAACCTTTTCATAAACTTTCTTTCTTTATCAATTTTGAACCACCTAAGACACAAACATAGAAATATCTCAAAAACTTGACCGATAGCACTGCATTTTCAATTATTGCTAACGATTCATCTGACATCGTCGACGTATCGTAACCGTATCGTCAGCTGTAAGCCGCCACAATATCGTCCCCCCGAGTGACTACCATAACACGAAGTTGTACGGCTGTACCGAATACAAGATAACTGCTCCGTGACTTCGATTTTATGCATAGAATTATATCTTCTAGTGTTGCGGTTGTTCCTTCGCAAGCCAAAACGTGGTAACTCAAAGCAACATTGTTTTGAGAAAATTAGGAATATAACCTAACATAACACCACAAACCAGACTCCGTGGCTGCGTGCCTGATGGAGAAACCCTGTAAGACTTTGCACGACCTGGGAATCGAACACAGGGCCTCATGCTCAGCAGTCGCGCTTGTGACCACCAGATCAACGTGGCAGTCTAAAATATTATATGATTTTTAATCACGCGGTTTTTTAAATACGCGGGTTAAAAAGTATATAATATTTTCAAAATGCAAACCACAAACAGATTTTCGATTTTTTGAGATACCGCTTATTTGTTTTCGGAGGCAGTATGGCTGTCTCGTCTTTTATTGAGCTGTGTATGGCTGTTTTAATTGTGTTTCTGTTAGAGGCAGTAGTAATCAGGGGTTTGTGTGCCAGATGCAGTTGCATCGTTTGGTTGGTGGGGATTTTCATTTGGGTACTTTTGCAATAGTAAACGAATGTTTTTTATGACTTGAACTACCATCACACACTTTGATTATGAAGACCGCAAGAAGAAACAAAACTAGATGAGGACTTAAATATAACTGGCAAAACGTGCCTGTACTATTAGGTACGCTCTTTTATTTTTGAGAGTTGGAAACGACTCCACCCGCTTTGGTCAGAGCGGTAGGGAGTGTCAGACTTCTACCGACTAAAAACCACCCATGTTCCTTCTTAACCCTTTGTGTGGAGGCCGCGGGATCTCTTTACAACCCGCAGCCCCGACCGTCGTAGGCCTTTGCGGGCCCCTTCCATGTTCCTGACATCTCTATGAGGCGCACGTGGAACACGGCCTGTCGTCGTCATAGGACGGACAGACGATGAGCTACTATAGATACGCCTCAGCCTAACCCTTCGGGGAGATAGGAGACAGGCGTGACGTTATGCGTATTACATTCATCATATCAGCCCGGAATCACCCACTGCTGGGTATAGGCCTCCCCTTTCTTCCGCCACATGTCTCGATCCTGTGCGTCTCTCATCCAGGTGTTTCCCGCTACTTTGACGATGTCGTCAACCCAACGAGCTTTAGGACGGCCCTGGTTCCTATGGCCTAACCTTTATGTATTACATTTTCATCTGCAAAACTTTCCAAATACGTGGGCATATCTGTTGGACTAGGCCTTTGCCCTTTTCGGAAATTTCGGAGTTCAGTAGACAAAAGGTAAATCAACTTTCTTATCTCTCTAGCCAGTGAATATACGTGTAGGTCTCATGTTCATTATTACACAGCAATATATCAGGCACTGGGCGCTAGACAGTAACATTTTTCTACCCTTAGATAACTCCGAACAAATGTCACTAACGTACTGATACAAGACCTATGTCTGTTTTCTTTGATATCTTTTATATATAATATTTATTACTAGGTTTACTTTTTTAAGAAAAGCCAAGTTTAGGGTTTGTGGGCGAATGCTGATGGCTATATTTATACACACTTTCAGGGGTATAAAGAATCCCGTCGGGGCTGCAGGTTGTTCGCAAGAGATACCGCGGCCTCGACATGAAGGGCTAAGAAGGAACATGGGTGGTTTTTAGTCAGTAGAAGTTTGACACTCCCTACCGCTCTGCTCAGAGCGGGAGGAGTCATTTGATGATTTCCGACCCTCATAAAAAATGAAATAAAGGGGTATAAAGAACAATTCTCAATAGAAAAGGGAGGATACTCATACCAGATGGTTGTTGTGTTTGCCGGGCTACTGCCCGACAGTTTTGTCGGGTTCTTCTGAATAGTTTTAAGTCGCTGATAACTTTACTCGCATTTTGATGTTAATTTTTGTCATGGATGGCGCTGTAGTACTTTTTGTACTAACTTGCTGTAGTACGCTTCTTGTGACGCTGCATACTCATACATTCACTAATACATAAGTTAACGATTTTTTCATACAGATAAAAAAAAACTACATAGGTACAGCTATTAACTACTACCAGAAACTCATAATAGTGGCGAAGGGCGGGTGTTTTGGGGGACTGTCTCTTGTACACTTTGAAGTTTAAAAAGTACTCACATGAGTCTAATTTAAATAAAAGATTTTGGATTTTGAGATGAAATGGTATGATTTCAATGTTAAGCTCCCGCATAGATATAATAAAAACTCCAGTATATTAATTAATGACCACGCTAGTGATCGCTCTGCAGGGCTATTGCGTATCTTTTTAAATGTCAGTGGCTATCATAGTGTCCATCGATTAACTGTCAGTTTGGTACAAAATGGAACCATTTGACAGTTAATCGATGGACACTATGATAGCCACTGACATTTAAAAAGATACGCAACAGCCCTGCTGGATCGGTTTTATAACTTATCTATAAGACCATCATCTCCAATCCTACAGCACATACTAAAACAACCAAGAAAACAGTTCTGAGAAGACCTCCATAAAACGAAAATCAATAAAATAGGCCTCCACATTCGATAGCCTAATAAAAGAGATCCCTATCCTTCGTGGATCTCAGATGACTTACGGTCTAGTCCGGTTCAAGTAGATGTATAATTTATCAAGATCTATTGATTTATATGGTTTATATATTGAAGGAACGAGTGCACGCATGATAATGTGGATTGGTAAGAGGACTATTTGTGGGTAATATATTGAATACCGAATGGTTTATTTCAAGAATAACCTTTTAACTTTAGTTTTAAACACTTGTTCTTTCTACGTATGGACGTAGAAAGAACAAGTGTTTAAAACTAAAGTTAAAAGGTTATTCTTGAAATAAACCATTCGAAATAACTTGTATTAAGGGCAGTGGTACAAGCCCATGCTTGTACCACTGCCCTTAATACAAGTTATTTCATAACTTAGTAAGGGTGCTGGTTGCAACACCTACCTGTTTTGTTAACTAGCATTAAGTCAAGTGCATTTACAGAAATTACTATTTCATGTTACCATTATTATTTGATTAAATAAATTATTATTATTTCCTTTATTCATTCCCTTACATAGTAAGAAAAATTTTTACTAATTATAAGTAACCAGCTTGGATGTGCTGTATGTTAAAGTTTAGAAATAATGTTGAATCATAAATCAACAATGTTGTCTGATTTTTGGAAAGAAAATGCGAATATGGACAAGGGAATATTATTCAAGGGTCTTAAACATAACTGGTGAAATGTGGGTATACTATTGGGTACACCTCTGCCTAACCCTTCGGGAATAACAGGCGTGATGAAATGTTATGTTCAATGCTTAATGCAAGAACTACTAAGTCCTACAAAATGGTGCCAGATTGGGCTGGATTAATATAAAATCAGTAATATTGAAAGGGGAACTGAAACAGGACTGCATAATATATACCCATAATGATGCTGCCTTTTACAATTATGATTTCCATGGTACGGCTTCATCGAGCCGTCTGAAAGCCTTCCACCTGGACATGCTTTGCCGTGGCTGACTTGGAAATCTCTAAATAGATTCCGAACCCAGGTCGGCCGTAGCAAAGACAATCTCTTCAGATGGGGGTTCATTAACGGCTCAGCCTTATTTTTTTTTTTTTGGGGTGGGAAATCATCAAATAACCCCTCCCGCTCTTGGGCAGAGCAAAAGGGAGTGTCAGACTTCTACTGACTAAAATCCACCCATGTTCCTTCTTAGCCCTTCATGTCGAGGCCGCGGTATCCCTTGCAAACAGCTTGCAGCCACGACAGGCGTCGGCCCTTGCGGAGCCCCTTCCATGTTGCTGACATCTCTTTGAGGCGCGCGTGGAACACGACCGCACCGTCGACACGGTCTGTCGTCGTCATAAGACGGACGGACGGCGAGCTTACCCATCACTCACCGTCCACAGGCCCGCGTCTACGGTGGCCGGAAGCCATCACGTGGCCCCCGACGCCCGGAACGCCTCCCGCGAACGGCTCAGACCTCAAGTGTGTATGCGGCGTATC
Organism: Diarsia brunnea; assembly: GCA_949774965.1. Classification (NCBI taxonomy): domain Eukaryota; kingdom Metazoa; phylum Arthropoda; class Insecta; order Lepidoptera; family Noctuidae; genus Diarsia; species Diarsia brunnea. The sequence goes on along the minus strand of OX459014.1, from coordinate 3,712,334 downwards.
TCCACAGATAATGTTCCACCTTCCATCTTGAGCTGTGTGCCCTGACACCTGCACATTTGACGACCTCATGACTGCATCAGCGAGTGGAATTCGCATAGCTGAATTTTGGGTTAAAACGATTTATTAGAAATTTGCCATCGACAGGTTAAGAAGAAGATTGTACAAACAGCATTTGAATTAACTATGTAAGGAGAATAAACAGTGCATAAACAGACAGAAGTTACAGCAACGGAAATTGAGTAACAAACATAATGAGAGATCATTATAATTTTCACCGAAGTAGGTTTTCATAATTCACAACCATTATCAATTTTTAATCTACAGCGCGCTATTACATAAATTAAACTTCCTGGAATTACTGAATTTTCCCGCAAGTAATTTGTTTAACAATTAACGTAAGTTCATAAAAGGAAGGGGAAAAAACCCAGCACGTGGATCTATGGCATAATATGTACAGAATTTGTAAAAAAAACGTGATAACGGTATTCATGTTTCTTTTTTTAATTTTATTGTTGTCAATCATAATTTGATAAACATAAGACATTTTGTCATTTCACGTGCTCCCCTGTCTCTTGCACCTTCAGCGGTTTTTTTTAGAACTAGCTGTTCCCGGCATGCGTTGCAATGCCCTTTTTCCTACCTACTACCTGCCTGTGTACCAACTACCTACCTACCTACTACCTCCTAGCCTACCTACCTACTACCCTACCTACCTATTACCCTACCTACCTACTACCCTACCTACTACCCTACCTACTACCCTACCTACTACCCTACCTACCTACTACCCTACCTACCTACTACCCTACCTACCTACTACCCTACCTACCTACTACCCTACCTACCTACTACCTATTCTCACCTTTTGAACCTTCCCTGGACTTCCACGAATAATTCAACACTATTATTAGCCAAATTGGTCCAGCCGTTCTCGAGTTTTAGCGTGACTAACGAACAGCTATTCATTTTTATATAATATAGCTGTACCCCGCGTGCGTTGCAATGCCCTTTTACCTGCCTACTACCCTACCTACCTATTACCTACCTACCTACATACTACTAATTTCTCACCTTCTCTGTACTGCCACAAATGTTTCAAAACCAAAATTAGACAAATCGGTCTAGCCGTTCTCTAGTTTTAGCGCGACTAACTAACAGCAATTAATTTTTATATTATACGCAAACACCATTTCAAAAATCGTTTTTCTATTGGGAAAGAAACAGTAATTATTTGTGATTATTGTGATAATGTCGTATGGTCTGTTTGAAGTTGTCATTCGTTGACTGAACAACTGAACGTCACTCAATTGTTTTGCCTTCCCGGAACCTCTCCACTAACACTTGAACTTTATAGTACGGTATTAAAGCTCAAATTGATTTTACGTTTTAGTTAGAAAACGTTTGTATGGGAAAAAGAAAAGGACTGTTTTAGGGTTTTTCCGGCCATTATTCGAATTTTTCTCACCGTAAAAACCATCCTTGAACTTCAACAAACATTAAAAAAAAAAAAACAGCCAAATCGGTCATGCCGTTTTCATGCTATGTCGTGACAACGGAAAACGGGTTTCATTTATATATATATATAGATAGATAGAAGATAGAAGATAGATAGATAACGGATTAGGGTTCCGTGAAGCCCATGAAATTGTCAACCAAATACGATTCAATTATATAATTAATAGAATTTATGATAATTTCACGCCGATGAAGATCGCTGGCAACAGCTCGTATTGTGAGACCAGGACTGCTTTATATCCTGCGTAGGCTCAAGGAAAAAGACATTTCATTTCCACCAAATATTTGCACCCACTTTACAAAACATGCACCGTGAACATGACAGTTTTAGCACAATCCTGTTTATACATAAATACTATTCAGTACGACAATACAAGCTTGCTGACAAACATTGGCATGGCTTCAAGACAATTATAATTTGTACGTATGCCAATGTTTGCCTCTGTGAAGTGGTGACTGATGGAAATGTACGGGCTGGTAAAAGGGGCGGGGACGTGAGTGTTTTGTTTCTATGTTGGCGGTGGAGTCATTTGTTTTGTGTTGTTTGATAACGAGGGCAACATTTGAGCTATAGGTACTGGAGGTTTGATTAATATAAGGCTTCTGTTTTTTTTGGGCAGAGTTGTGTTATAAACACAACATCTTTGGGTCTGAATGATGATGGAACATATAAATGTGTTGTAAATCAGTAGGAATGTCAGGGTGTTACAAAAAAGTGTTTATGTGCATTAAAATGAGTTGAGTGAGAAACAAGGTAGACTCGTGAAAGCCTTAGAGCCAAAATTATTTTGGCTTTAAAGTAAAGAGAGATTAACTTTAAATCAACCAAACTGTTTACAGTTGACGAGATTTATTTTTGGAGTCAGATAGTGATTTATCAGTATAATTATGGTTTTAATTAATATAATATTAATATGATCATATTCAGTGAAATACTTTCAAGAATTTGCTTTATTAATCGTACTCTAATTCCATGAGTATTACTTATTTACTCAAAAGCCATTTTGTGGAGAGCAAAGAACTTTTTACTAAGTTCTTAGCGTGTGCGCTCCTAATTCAAAACTGTATGTTTCCAACCTAACCCAACATTATCAGCGTATGCAATCTCATCGGTATAATACAATACTAAGATTTATCTTCTATTAGTTTGACCCGTGGCTTCACTCGGGAGTCTGACCACGACCGAACTGATCTGCTGAAATATGGTCATACATATTATTGAAATATGTTGTGTTAGGCGTATGTTATTGAGGAATGTTGGATAAAGAAAATAAATATTTTTAGGGATATTGGCAGTTGCATTTCCTCGTGTTTTGAATACTTGATGAGGATGATATTATATGTCACAATTCGCTGAAAAGGAAGTATATTTTAGACTGTCAAATTAAAAGGGGATGGAGTGTCAGTGGACGTCTATCGGATAAATGATGATAGAAATATACAGGGTGTAAACGAACCCTTCACGCATCCGTAAACCAAGCATTCTGTACATCAAACTAAGTACCCCTACGCAAATTTTTTTGCTGGGAAATGGTTTTTTTTTGGGGTCAAAAATCACATTTTACGGTAAAACTAGATAAGTACTTCGCCTTAATGGCAGCGGTTAAAAGAACAAGAACATGATATTCCTTTTACATGCCACGATATTATTGCCGTCATTTAGGTAGGTCCTAATTTAAAAAGTTGAACCAGGCTCTTTTCAAAAAAGTTTTGCTAATAAGACCGCACATCATCATCTGCCTAGCCTTTTCCCAACTATGTTAGGGTCGGTGTCCAGTCTAACCGGATGCAGCTGAATACCAGTATTTTACATGGAGCGACTGCCTATCTGACCTCCACAACCCAGTTAATACTAGGTAATACGATACTCTTTCGTAAGACTGGATGTCAGAATTTCAGGTCACTGACTACCTTTAACGACTGCTAAAGATCTATATACTATGTGTTAATGAGTAAATAAATAAATAAATATACGGCAGCCGGGACCAACAGCTTATCGTGCTTTCCGAGGCACGGAGGAAACTCGGTATGTCGGGCGGTCATCCATCTACAGACCGACCTAGGCAAGCACAGCTTTATCTAAAGATCGACCCGAGAGGCAGTTCTTATTAAGCCACGAGCTCCTCTGTATAATAAGACCGCACATAACTGGCTAAATGTGAGTGTATCTGCTAAATGTGAATCTCTGCCCCACCCTATGAAGATAAACATAACATAATATCGCGCCTGTAGTATCTGAAGAGTTAGGCAGAGGTGCACCTGATAATACACCCATATTTCCCCATTTTCCCAGTGAAGATTAAAGTAAAATGTTAATAATCGTGACGGGTAACTACTGAACAAAAATCTGACTGAAATTGTTAAAGCCAACCAATATGTTTTATCATAATAGCGGTATCTTTCTGAAAGATAATAATATATTAAAACATTTTATCATAAAAAAACAAACCAGTATGTCGTTAATTGGGTCAACAGTTTAATTTTTAGAACCGGTTGCTATGATTCAAGGTTTTGCAGAAGCTAAATTGTTATTAATAATCGAAATAATATGTAATTTTGGTATTCAGTTATTGTTCATTAAAGTTCAAAGGTACCAAAGCTTCAATCTTAACATAAAATTGTAGTATCACACTACGAGAGTTCAAAGGGAGGTTCGAGTACCTAATAATTCTTTCATGAGCTGGATCCGGCTTCACGCTCGTGTGGGTTTTTTATAGGCACCTATTTCCGTGATAATTTCCGATATTGAAGTTTATACTAACCTTGTCCAGATACTATGGTACTTCATTCGGCTCATATCGATTCAGTTTGGTAGGTGTCGTGAAATACCAAAAATCAAAATTTCTGTTTTTTAAATATCCCGTTTTTGTTCGACTCTTGGGTATTTGCCTCTAATCACTTCTTTTAAGTATTCCTTCCACTTCTCTCGATGGTGTACTTCTTCTTGCCATGTCGGTATTTTCAAAAACTCATTTAATTAAATTATGAGTATAACAATGGATTTAACCGATAAAAAGGCACGTTTTTGTGACTTCCATTAATCAACCAATCACCACTATCTATCACAGTTCAAACCTTCCTCCCGTCCTACAACTTCCCCACAACCTTTTCATAAACTTTCTTTCTTTATCAATTTTGAACCACCTAAGACACAAACATAGAAATATCTCAAAAACTTGACCGATAGCACTGCATTTTCAATTATTGCTAACGATTCATCTCACATCGTCGACGTTTCGTAACCGCATCGTCAGCTGTAAGCTGCCACAATATCGGCCCCCCGAGTGACTACCATAACACGAAGTTGTACGGCTGTACCGAATACAAGATAACTGCTCCGTGACTTCGATTTTATGCATAGAATTATATCTTCTAGTGTTGCGGCTGTTCCTTCGCAAGCCAAAACGTGGTAACTCAAAGAAACATTGTTTTGAGAAAATTAGGAATATAACATAACATAACATCACGCAGAGCTGTACCTTTTGCCCGCTAAGTTCCATGAAATAGGGGGCGAGCCTATTGCACAAACCAGACTCCGTGGCTGCGTACCTGATGGATAAACCCTATTAGACTTTGCACGACCTGGGAATCGAACACTGGACCTCATGCTCAGCAGTCGCGCTTGTGACCAAGAAATCAACGTGGCAGTTTAAAATATTGTAACGAAGTTCCTTATCGCGCGTTGTGAAAGGCGGCTAGACGGAAAAAAATCTTACGAAAAGTTGTCACGACACTTTTTGCTATAGTAAGCTATTGCAAGCTGTGCGGCGTCGCATGTTTCTCTGCCGGTCTCTCTCTCTCTTATAGAAAGCAAGCCAGATATTTTCATTTCTACATTTTTTTTTATTTTTTTTATTTATTTATTTTTTTTTTTTACATAATAAAAAATAATAACAATAACTTCGTTCCATCCGGGTGTTCCTTGACACCTTTTTTTTTTAATCTCGCGGTTTTTTAAATACGCGGGTTAAAAATTAAAATAATATTTTCAAAATTCAAACCAAAATCAGATTTTCGATTTTTTTGAGATACTGCTTTTTTGTTTTCGGGGGCAGTATGGCTGTCTCGTCTTTTATTGAGCTGTGTATGGCTGTTTTAATTGTGTTTCTGTAAGAGGCAGTAGTAATCAGGGGCTTGTGTGCCAGATGCAGTTGCATCGTTTGGTTGGTGGGGATTTTCATTTGGGTACTTTTGCAAGTAGTAAACGAATGATTTTTATGACTTAAACTACCGTCACCGCAAGAAGAAAAAAACTAGATGGGGACTTAAACATAACTGGCAAAGCGTGCCTGTACTATTAGGTACGCTCTTTTTTTTTGGAGAGTTGGAAATGACTCCACCCTCTCTGGGCAAAGCAGTAGGGAGTGTCAGACTTCTACCGAACAAAAACCACCCATGTTCCTTTTTAGCCCTTTTGTGTGGAGGTCGCGGGATCTTTCGAACAACCCGCAGCCCCGACCGTCGTAGGCCTTTGTGGGCCCCTTCCATGTTGCTAACATCTCTATGAGGCGCACGTGGAACACGGCCTGTCGTCGTCATAGGACGCACGGACGATGAGCTACTATAGATACGCCTCAGCCTAGCCCTTCGGGGAGATAGGAGGCAGGCGTGACGTTATGCGTATTACATTCATCATATCAGCCCGGAATCACTCACTGCTGGGTATAGGCCTCCCCTTTCTTCCGCCACATGTCTCGATCCTGTGCGTCTCTCATCCAGGTGTTTCCCGCGACTTTGACGATGTCGTCAACCCAACGAGCTTTAGGACGGCCCTGGTTCCTATGGCCTAACCTTTATGTATTACATTATCATCTGCAAAACTTTCCAAATACGTGGGCATATCTGTTGGACTAGGCCTTTGCCCTTTGCGGAAATTTCGGAGTTCAGTAGACAAAAGGTAAATCAACTTTCTTATCTCTCTAGCCAGTGAATATACGTATAGGTCTCATGTTCATTATTACACAGCAATATATCAGGCACTGGGCGCTAGACAGTAACATTTTTCTACCCTTAGATAACTCCGAACAAATGTTACTAACGTACTGATACTAGGCCTATGTCTGTTTTCTTTGATATCTTTTATATATAATATTTATTACTAGGTTTACTTTTTTATGGAAAGCCAAGTTTTAGGGTTTGTGGGCGAATGCTGATGGCTATATTTATACACACTTTTAGGGGTATGAAGAACCCGAAAGAGATACCGCGGCCTCGACACAAAGGGCTAAGAAGGAACATGAGTGGTTTTAGTCAATAGAAGTCTGACACTCCCTACCGCTCTGCCCAGAGCGGGAGGAGTCATTTGATGATTTCCGACCCTCATAAAAAATAAAAAATAAAGGGATATGAAGGACTGGTGGTTAAGTTCTTTATTGTCAATAGAAAAGGGAGGATCCTCCTACCAGATGGTTGTTGTGTTTAGTGGGCAGTGCCCAACAGTTTTGACGGCACGGTTGGCGCAGTGGCTAAGCGATTGGACTGCTGCGCTGCGCGTCGCGGGTTCGATCCCCGCACGGAACAAATATTTGTATGGCCTGTAGATAGTTGTTTCGGGTCTGGGTATTTGTGTGTGTGACTTTATATGTTTGTGAACGCACCCATGATACAGGAGAAATTCCTAGTGTGGGGTAACGTTTAAAAAAAAAATAGTTTTAAGTCGCTGATAACTTTACTCGCATTTTGATGTTAATTTTTGTCATGGATGGCGCTGTAGTACTTTTTGTACTAAGTTGCTAGATACGCTTTTTGTGACGCTGCACATTCACTCATAGATAAGTTAACGCTTTTTCCATACAGATAAAAAAAAAACTACATACAGCTATTAACTACTACCAGAAACTCATACTAGTGGCGAAGGGCGGGTGTTTTGGGGGACTGTCTCTTATACACTTTGAAGTTTAAAAAGTACTCACATGAGTCTAATTTAAATAAAAGATTTTGGATTTTGAAATGAAATGGTAAGATTTCAGTTAAGCTCCCGCATAGATATAATAAAAACTCCAGTATATTAATTAATGACCACGCTAGTGATCGCTCTGCAGGGCTATTGCGTATCTTTTTAAATGTCAGTGGCTATCATAGTGTCCATCGATTAACTGTCAGTTTGGTACAAAATGGAACCATTTGACAGTTAATCGATGGACACTATGATGGCCACTGACATTTAAAAAGATGCGCAATAGCCCTGCTGGATCGGTTTTATAACTAACTAGCTGTTGCCAGCGGCTTCGCCCGCTACAACTCAAAAATTATCCCACGGGAAGAGAAAATCGGGATAAAAAGCCTATATGTTAATCCAGGGTATAACCTATCTACATACCAAATTTCAACCAAATCGGTCCAGCCGTTTATGCGTGAAAGAGTAACAAACATCCACACATCCATTCTCACAAACTTTCACATTTATCATATTAAGTAGGAAGTAGGATCTATAAGACCATCATCTCCAATCCTACAGCACATACTAAAACAACCAAGAAAACAGTTCTGAGAAGACCTCCATAAAACGAAAATCAATAAAATAGGCCTCCACATTCGATAGCCTAATAAAAGAGATCCCTATCCTTCGTGGATCTCAGATGACTTACGGTCTAGTCCGGTTCAAGTAGATGTATAATTTATCAAGATCTATTGATTTATATGGTTTATATATTGAAGGAACGAGTGCACGCATGATAATGTGGGTTGGTAAGAGGACTATTTGTAGGTAATATATTGAATACCGAATGGTTTATTTCAAGAATAACCTTTTAACGTTAGTTTAAAACACTTGTTCTGTCTGTCTGCAATTCTTATGTAAAACTGTCTACGTATGGGCTTGTACCACTGCCCTTAATACAAGTTATTTCATAACTTAGTAAGGGTGCTGGTTGCAACACCTACCTGCTTTGTTAACTAGCATTAAATCAAGTGCATTTACAGAAATTACTATTTCATGTTAACATTGTTATTTGATTAAATAAATTATTATTATTTCCTTTATTCATTCCCTTACATAGTAAGAAAATTTTTTACTAATTATAAGTAACCAGCTTGGATGTGCTGTATCTTAAAGTTTAGAAATACATGTTGAATCATAAATAAACAATGTTGTCTGATTTTTGGAAAGAAAATGCGAATACAGACAAGGGAATATTATACAAGGGTCTTAAACATAACTGGGAAAATGTGGGTATACTATTGGGTACACCACTGACTAACCCTTCGGGAATAACAGGCGTGATGAAATATGATGTTCAATGATTAGTGCAAGAACTACTTAGTCCTATAAAATGGTGCCAGATTGGGCTGAATTAATAATAAAATCAGTAATATTGAAAGGGGAACTGAAACAGGACTGCATAATGTATGCCCATAATGATGCTGCCTTCAACAATTATGATTTCCATGGTACGGCTTCATCGAGACGTCTGAAAGCCTTTTACCTGGACATGCTTCGCCGTGGCTGACTTGGAAATCTCTAAATAGACTCCGAACCCAGGTCGGCCGTAGTAAAGACACTCTCTTCAGATGTGTGTTCATTGACGGCTCAGACCTCAAGTGTGTATGCGGCGTATCTCCACAGATAATGTTCCACCTTCCATCTAGCGCTGCATGCCCTGACATCTGCACACTTGACGACCTTATGGCTGCATCAGCGAGTGGAGTTCGCATAGCTGAATTTTGGGCTAAAACGATTTAATAGAAATTTGCCATCGACACGCTAAGAAGAAGATGGTGCAAACAGTATTTTAATTAACTATGTAAGGAGAATAACCAGGCCATAAACAGACAGAAGTTGCAGCAACGGAAATTGAGTAACAAACATAATGAGAGATCATTATAATTTTCACCGAAGTAGGTTTTCATAATTCACAACCATTATTTATTCTATAATCTACAGCGCGCTATTACATAAATTAAACTTCCTGGAATTACTGAATTTTCCCGCAAGTAATTTGTTTAACAATTAACGTAAGTTCATAAAAGGAAGGGGGAAAAAAACCAGCACGTGGATCTATGGATATGTACAGAATTTGTGAAAGTGGTAACGGTATTCATGTTTTGTTTTTTAAATTTTATTGTTGTCAATCATATTTTGATAAACATAAGACATTTTGTCATTTCACGTGCTTCCCTGTCTCTTGCACCTTCAGCGGTTTTTTTATTTTAGAATAATGGATTAGGGTTCCGTGAAGCCCATGAAATTGTCAACCAAATACGATTCAATTATATAATTAATAGAATTTATGATAATTTCACGCGGATTAAGATCACTGGCAACATTAGCTTTACAGATGACATCACGTGACATCTCTAAAGCTAATGTCAACTCCATACAATTTGATCTTTCCGTTGGCGTTAACGCTTACAGAAAAGGGATTTCGTCTAGGGGGCCAGGACTGCTTTATATCCTGCGTAGGCTCAAGGAAAAAGACATTTCATTTCCACCAAATTAATATTTGCACCCACTTCACAAAACATGCACCGTGAACATGACAGTTTTAGCACAATCCTGTTTATACATAAATACTATTCAGTACGACAATACAAGCTTGCTGACAAACATTGGCATGGCTTCAAGACAATTATAATTTGTACGTATGCCAATGTTTGTCTCTGTGAAGTGGTGACTGATGGAAATGTACGGGCTGGTAAAAGGGGCGGGGACGTGAGTGTTTTGTTTCTATGTTGGCGGTGGAGTCATTTGTTTTGTGTTGTTTGATAACGAGTGCAACATTTGAGCTATAGGTACTGGAGGTTTGATTAATATAAGGCTTCTGTTTTTTTTGGGCAGAGTTGTGTTATAAACACAACATCTTTGGGTCTGAATGATGATGGAACATATAAATGTGTTGTAAATCAGTAGGAATGTCAGGGTGTTACAAAAAAGTGTTTATGTGCATTAAAATGAGTTGAGTGAGAAACAAGGTAGACTCGTGAAAGCCTTAGAGCCAAAATTATTTTGGCTTTAAAGAGAGATTAACTCTAAATCTAGCAAACTGTTTACAGTTGGCGAGATCTCTTTTTGGAGTCAGATAGTAATTAAATCAGGATTCCTCATTGGTGTTTTCGATAACTTCTCAACCCTTGAAATGTTTATATGGTTTTAATTAATATAATATTAAAATGATCATATTCAGTGAAAACCTTTCAAGAAATTGCTTTATTAATCGTACTTTAATTCCATTAGTATTACTAATTTACTCAAAAGCCATTTTGTGGAGAGCAAAGAACTTTTTACTAAGTTCTTAGCGTGTGCGCTCCTAATTCAAATCTGTATGTTTCCAATCTAACCCAACATTATCAGCGTATGCAATCTCATCGGTATAATACAATACTAAGATTTATCTTCTATTAGTTTGACCCGTGGCTTCACTTGGGAGTCTGACCACGACCGAACTGATCTGCTGAAATATGGTCATACATATTATTGAAATATGTTGTGTTAGGCGTATGTTATTGAGGAATGTTGGATAAAGAAAATAAATATTTTTAGGGATATTGGCAGTTGCATTTCCTCGTGTTTTGAATACTGATGAGGCTATATTATATGTCACAATTCGCTGAAAAGGAAGTATATTTTAGACTGTCAAAAGGGGATGGAGTGTCAGTGGACGTCTATCGGATAAATGATGATAGAATTATACAGGGTGTAAACGAACCCTTCACGCATCCGTAAACCAAGCATTCTGTACATCAAACTAAGTACCCCTACGCAAATTTTTTTGCTGGGAAATGGTTTTTTTTTGGGGTCAAAAATCACATTTTACGGTAAAACTCAAAGTAGCACTCATAAAACATTGTGCTAGTGGACGCTTTGAATAGTAAACGGGTCATGGAGGTAATTTAAGTAAAGTTAAAACCTGAAATACTAGTATTTACAAAAACAGCTGTAAAAAATTGGGAACTTTGACCCCCAATATCTCCGTAACTAGGAGGTTACCAGGTATGGTCTAGAACAAAAAAATGATCGCAGTGATGGGGAGAACAGGTGCCCTTCGTTTGCGGTACTTTTACAACCTATATAATAATGCTGTCAATTAGTAGTTTTTATCAGTAACTATAAAGCTTCACCCTCCACATTTAGCTGTATTGTTAAAACAAGTATCTTAATGTGCCTTTTGTGGTTAATCATTTTAATTTCTATTAAGTAAATTAAGAAGGCTACCAGCTTCTGCCTTCTGCTTGCAGGGTAATTATTTTATGTGTAGGTAAATAATTTGATTAATTAAGGCTAAATTGCCTTAGTCAATCTAATTACCTTAATCTATTCACCTAATGAATTGTGAGTTTAGTCTCAAACAGATAGTGACACTAACTACAGAGAAAAACAGTTTCATGGGCAGAAATCAGGCGGTTTAAAATGGCCACTTTAGAAGATAATGTATATAAATATATAATATATATATGGATCATAACAGGAATAGCGTTATAATTCTTAAAATTAACTATTCATAATAGTAACTGCGTCTATGACCATTTTACGAATTTTAACACAATTCATGGTCCTATTATCATCTGCTAAAGTGGCCATTTTAGACCCCCAGGCTTTTGTTGGACAAAGTATTGAAAACTTCACACATCACTGAAAAGATAAAGATAAAACAGTTCCATATGAAACTCAGAAGCTCGTGGCTAAGTAAAACAGCCAATCAAGTCGATCTTCATGTTAAGTCACACTTGCCTCGGTTGGTCTGTGAATCGGAAACCACCCATTACATACCGATTTTCCTACGTGCCTCAGAAAGCACGTAAAGCCCTTCGTCCCGGCTGCCATTTGAAGATGTTTGACAGTCGATAAAGGAAGTCAGTGGCTAGAATGTCTGACAAGTCTTACCAAGAGAGTATTACACAGTCCTAATTGGATGGTGAAGGTCAGACAGGTAGTGACTCCAAGTATAATACTGTTAGCGACAACATAAAAATAATTTTTTGGTAAAATTAAAGTATCATTACTTGGCAATAATATTGTAAAATTTTGTAGTGGCAACACTGTGACACTTCCTTTATCCTTAGCCAACTTACAGCTAATTTGCACGGTCACGTATTTTCCTCTCGTTATTTGTAATTTATAAAATAAGATACAAGAAGTAATGTGTCAACGGCTGTGTACCCAAAACTGAACAATAAATTAATAGTGTGCATCTAAAGCATCTTTTTATGTTGAAGATTCCTCCTGATATGCAGCCCTCAAAAAGTATTTCCTGGCGTGCTTACCAAGACGCCAAATACTAGTATTTGGCTGTATCCCGTAAGACTGGAAGCCGACCCCAGCATAGTTGGGAAAAGGTTAGGCGGATGAGGACAGACAGACGAACAAACTTTCGCTACCTCTATATCTAAACTAGAATATAAGTGCTTATCTAGATATAATTATAGCCAGATTATCCCTAAGTTAGAGTTTGCTTGGTCGGAGTAGTAATAAGCTTTCATTTCCATGTTTATTGGAAAATTATTTGATAACAGTTACTACTGATGTCACCATTTGGTTCCTAATAAATGTTACTGCGCAGCCTTCTGCACGAAGTTCGGACCTGCCAAGATAATTTGATCGTACTGTACCGTGCTAGAAACTTCAGCAAAACAACATTGGAAGACATAGAAGAAGTAATCCTTGGATTTTTGCAAGATCAACCCATTAAAAGTGACGCTCAAAATCTACATGCGCTACTAAGGTTATAAAAATTTTGCATCATCAAGTAGGTACCTATTTATCACCCAGCGTCAACTTGACAGCCGGTAAAATAAACAACCTAACAATATCCGAAGAACTGTCAGTCGGCTAAGTTATACAGTTAACTTGAGTGTTGCCATCTCAAACAAATACCTTCCACTAATTCGCATTTGCGTTCCGTTTCACGCAATTTCATTCGACAACATGGACGATCAATTTCAATTATTATTCGATAAAATGAAGATAGAAATGCAGAAACAAACAAATGATCTTAAAGAATCGCTCACGAAAAATATAATGGATCGAATAGATGAAAAACTAACTCCTATGATCGAAGAAAATGAAGAATTAAAGAAAAAAATTTGTAACCTGGAGAACGAGATCGAATATTTAAGAAAAGAAAAGAAAAGTAACAACATAGTTATTTATGGATTAGAAGAGCGCGAAAAATCTAGTTTAGAGTTATTCCGAATCGTTAAGGAGATCTTCAAAAGGGACTTAAATTTTTCGGTGGAGGAAAATGAAGTGAACAGACTATATCGTCTAGGGAAAAATAAAGTCGAGAACAAACATAGACCTGTGTTACTCTCATTCATAAATGGGTGGAAAAAAGACCAAATTATAAAGAATAAAAAGAGTTTAAACGGAATCTTTGTATCGGAAGACTATTCTAAGGAAGTTATAGAAAAGAGAAAGGCTTTGCTACCACAGCTGCTAGAGGAAAAGAAAAAGGGAAATACTGCTTTTTTTAAATATGACAAACTAGTAGTTAAAGGACCCAACACCGATAAAAGGAAAAGAGAAATATCTACGTCACCGCAGTCGACGTCAACTGTAAATCCAAAAAAACAACAAACGATAAGCTCTATTAAAACTAACAGGACGAACGCCTTCGATTTGATGAGAACCCGATCAAACTCCCTCACTGGCACCCTCGCAAATAAAAACCAATAGCAACTAACAACCGGCAAACGGCTAATCCAACCAAACTACGAAAACCAAACAAAAGAAACAACAAAATCTCCCCCAAGCCGACTGGTCCTCGTGGGGGATAAAGACCACAACCCTCCAACAACACAAGAAATAAATTATGAAAAAAGTCACAGCCACAGAAAATCAAAAATCTACGTTGCAGCCCTCAATGCACTTACACTGAAAAACGACGAAAACCTTACAGAATTAACATATGCCTTAAAACAGCTTAAGTGGGACATCGTTGGGCTGGGTGAAGTAAGGCGAATGGGAGAAAGAATTATTGCTCATCCAGACTTCCTTCTATACCATATTGGAACGACTCCAGGTCAGTATGGAGTTGGTTTTATTATCAAAAAACACCTTACAAATTATGTGGAGAGTTTTATAGGAGTATCAGAGCGCATAGCAGTAATGAATATTAAGCTACCGGGGTACATCGATCCATGGTCCATCATACAAGTATACTCGCCTACTGAACAATCTGATTTAGGATCAATAGATTCATTCTACCTGGAGTTAAACAAAACAATCCAAGACCATGCTCACAAAAACCTTGTTGTGATGGGAGACTTCAATGGCCAAATTGGAGAACGACAAGCAGAAGAAGATACAGTCCTGGGACCATTTGTGTATAGGAAAAAGACCAGAAGCAGAAACGGAGAGAAGTTTGTCCACTTCGCACAGGAAAATGGCTTGCGAGTCCTAAACACAATGTTTAAGAAGAAAGAAAGTAAGATGTGGACCTGGCTATCACCAGACGGGAAAGTTAAAAACGAAATAGATTTCATAATGACTAGTAAAAGCAGATACTTCTCAAACATGAAAGTCATAAGTAATTTTAACTTCAATACCAACCATCGAATGATACGAGCAGAACTGGTGACAACCCCGCCAAAAAACCCAAGACCAAGAAATAATATAAACATAAAACCTACCAAATTTCAAACAACTGAAATAGCTAATTCCATAACGACAAAACTTATAGACTATAATAAAAAGACAACAACCATGGAAGTGCAAGAAAAATACAACTGGTTAGAAGAAACAATTAAAACATCCACTCAGCAAGGGACTAATAGCAAAGAGCTATCTAACAAGTGGATGACTGCCAAAACTATTAACTTTCTTAAACAAAGAGCCGACCTAATTAATTTAAATAGTACTAAAGACAGTCGAAAGCAAATAACTAAATTGAGCAAAGAAATAAAGGAAAGTATTAGAAAAGATAGAACTCAAAGAAGAGTGGAAACAATAGAGAGACATATTCTACAGACAGGAGGAATAAAAAAGGCATATAAGGAGTTAACTAACAAAAAGGACTGGATCGTACAGATGAAAGATAGTAAGAGATTGAAGGAAAATCGGAGGCAAGGAATATTACGAATTGCTACTACATATTACAAGAAACTATACGAAAATAACATAGCGAGAAAAGAAATAGAATTGCCAGAAATCTCATCGGTACCCAGCATTATGCAGAAAGAAGTAGAATTTGCCATAGAAACCCAAAGAGATGATAAAGCTCCAGGACCTGACGGAATAAGCAATGAAGTACTTAAACAAGCCAAACAGACAATAACTCCTATTCTCAAAGAAATCTTCAATGACATTATCAACACAGAAACGATACCACAGCAATGGACTAAATCCAATATAATCCTTCTATACAAAAAAGGTGATCAGTACGATATCGGAAACTACCGGCCAATAAGTTTGATGTCCAACCTGTATAAAATATTTGCTAAGATCATACTCAAACGAATAGAAGGAAAACTTGATGAACATCAGCCAATAGAACAGGCAGGTTTTAGAAAAGACTACTCAGTTCTTGATCATATCCATACTGTTAGGCAACTCATCGAGAAGTATGAAGAATATCAACTTATTTACTATCTAGCATTCGTAGATTATAGCAAGGCATTCGACTCGTTAATACACACAAACATTTGGGAGGCGTTAAGAGAACAAGGTATAGAACAAAAATATATAAGATTGATTAGAAATGTATACAAAAACAGCTCGGCGTGCATTCAGCTAGAAAAGAAAGGAGATTCATTTAAGATACAAAGAGGAGTAAGACAAGGAGATCCCCTCTCTCCAAAACTATTCTCCGCTGTTTTGGAAATGATCTTCAGAAGCTTTGAATGGGATAACCTAGGCTTAAATATCGACGGCCGCATACTAACACACTTGAGATTTGCTGATGATATTGTGCTCTTCGCAAAAACACCAGGAGACCTAAATATAATGTTAAACCAACTAGCATCTGAGAGTGGAAAGGTAGGACTAAAATTGAATCCCGAAAAAACAAAAGTGATGACCAATGGAAATAAAAGTAACATAAAAGTAGGCGAGTCACAAATTAGCTATGTTGAAGAATATGTATACCTCGGACAACTGATATCACCTAAAGATAACATTAACAAAGAAATCGATAGAAGAGTAGCAAACAGCTGGAAAAGGTATTGGGGCCTAAGGGAAGTAATGAAGGACAAAAACCTACACATGAAAACAAAGAGCAAATTATTCAATGTCTGCATTCTACCAATCTTAATGTATGGAAGCCAAACATGGGCCATAAGAAGGAACACAACCAATAAAATTGCCACCTGCCAACGAGCAATGGAAAGAAGCATGTTGGCAATAAAGAGGGGGGATAGATTAAGGAACATCAACATTAGAAAAAAGACCAAAGTACAGGATGTAACCCTAAAAATAAAAAGACTGAAATGGAAGTGGTCTGGGCACATGATCAGAGGAAAGGACAAGTGGAGCAAAATAG
This sequence comes from Diarsia brunnea, assembly GCA_949774965.1. Lineage (NCBI taxonomy): Eukaryota > Metazoa > Arthropoda > Insecta > Lepidoptera > Noctuidae > Diarsia > Diarsia brunnea. Next base: position 3,695,406 of record OX459014.1, on the reverse strand, counting down.
TCACACAATGGTACCCAAGGGAAGGAAAAAGGAAAAGAGGCAGACAACAAAAAAGATGGGACGATGATATTAGGCAGGTTGCAGGCATAACATGGAGTAGAGTAGCCAGAGAGAGAGTAGAATGGAGTAGGTTGGAGGAGGCCTTTGCCAACTGGCAAACGGACTTACAGAAAGTAAAGAAGAACCAGATACGCGAACAATTTTAATTAAGTAAAAATATTATAAGTGTAGTAATATAAGAAACATAATTGTATTTGTCCGAAATAAAAGGCTTTATTATTATTATTATTATTACTACAATCGGACTGAGTCAAAAAAATATGAATCTAATTAGTTCGTCAGTTACATTGTGAAGTGGGTCCTGAGCACCTGGGCTGCAACTCACAGGTCCGTCCAAGTATTCTAGGTTGGGCTGCGGGTTGTTCGAAAGAGATACCGCGGCCCCGGACACAAAGGGCTCACAGTTAGATTATCGAAAAATATTGGATACGTGTTTTTTGTTTTATCAAATTAATAAAAAATAACGAAGATAAAACGCGTCAAAGATCATGAGTGGGGGGTTGTGACGTCATTTGTAGATAAAAAATGTACTGACATGTGACGTTTTCGAGGAGTTCACGAGATTTCGAAGCACTATATCGTTTTCATTTTTTGTTTATGTGAAAAAAGAAAAAACATGTGTTCAATATTTTTTGGAAATCTATCTGACGGACTTATTAGTTTTTTTTTGTCCGATCTCCTATTATGCTATGGGTATAATGTTACTACATGTAAATTTTCTAGTAAGTTTTTGTGTCTTTATTCGCATTTAATTTATCTCTTATTATAAGTGACAGATTATGAGTGAACCTTTGCTCAGCAGTGGGACAATTATAGGCTATCAGTTTGTCTAGCGGTCACAACAACCATTGCTGAGCATCAAGTTCTGGGTTCGATTCTCAGGTCGACCAAAGTGTTATTTTTGTTAGCTATTTTAATTTAGTTTTTGCACTTGTATAAAATGTAAATTTATATAAATGTAATATGTTTTTATGTATGTATATGTATGTATTTATTGTATATAATTATGTAAATGGTACACCACAGGCTACCTGCAGTATTGTTTCTCCTTCTCCCATATATCCATCCAAAGGTTGTCTTTAAAAGATCGCTTTAAGCGATAAGACCGCCCATTGTGTCACCCCTTGCAAAATGTTTTTACTATTGTATTTTTTTTGTAATTTATATGGTGTACATAATAAAGAGTATTCTATCTATCTATCTATCTATTGGGTTTTTCAATTAGGATTTTTTTTGTTGCAGCTACGGAGTTTGCTTTCGCATGGAACTTCAAAAAAACATGACTGCCGAAATGTGGCTGTACTATTGTGTACATCTCTACCTTATCTTCAGGGAATTAGTGGCAACTTCCTAAGTTTTCATGTATAAAACCGTTTTGTAAGGGATTAATCAATAAAAAATCTAGAATATTACAGCCTACAAAATTATTTAAGGCTTGCTTATAATATTGAATTAATTTAAGAAATTGGCTCATAAATAATTATCTCCCTGGAGGAGGAAAAAGTCGTAATCCTCGGAGTAATATTGGTATTAGGGCTTAGTCAATAAGGGCGGAAAATTGAGAATTTTATTTAAACTAAGCTATGAATAACTAATAGATACTTGCTTTGAATTTAGGAACTTTGTTTAGCTTAAGGTCTAATACTATAATTAAATAAAATTTTTAGCTTGTATTACTTAGCTACACCTTATTTTTTTTTGGTGGGTGGAAAATCATCAAATAACCCCTCCCGCTCTTGGGCAGAGCGAAAGGGAGTGTCAGACTTCTACTGACTAAAAGCCACCCATGTGCCTTCTCAAAGAAGGAACAGTGGATGGCTTCTTGTTTTTCTTGGAGAGCAGTGGTGGCTCAGTGGTAGCGGCCCCGACTTACGAACAGTGGGTCGTGGGTTCGAACCCAGTCAGGCGCATTACTTTGTGTAATTTATTTCATCACCACGGCTCTCAAAGCGGTGAAGGAAAACATCATAAGGAAACCGGCATGTCTTAGAACCAAAAAATACGAAGACATGTGACATCTACCAATTCGCACTGGGCCCGCGTGGTAGATCATAGCCCATCCCTCTCCTAGAGAGGAGTCCCTGCAGTGGGAACATTATAGGCTGGTGCTGATGTTCCTTCTTAGCCCTTCATGTCGAGGCCGCGGTATCTTTTGCGAACAACCCGCAGCCCCGACGGGTGTATTACTTACACCTTATTCTCAAAGAGATATCTTATTCGGAAGATAGCTACGGTACTTACAGCGTCCATATAAGTATTTTTTTTTGTATTTCTTTATTGTATTTCATAATAATTGTTTTATATTTTTTAAACAGCCTTACTAAGGGATATCATATTACACAATACAAACAGGGTGTGGAGGTCAGATAGGCAGTCGGTCCATCCTAATATCTCACTTTAATATTATAAGGCGAAAGTTTGTGAGGATGTATGGATGTTTGTTACTCTTTCACGCAAAAACTACTGAACGGATGTGGATGAAATTTAGAATACAGATAGTTTATAACCTGGATTAACACATAGGATATTTCTTACCCCGGTATGGACAATTATCGAACTCCACGCGGACGAAGCCGCTGGCACAAGCTGGTGTAAAATACTGGTATTCAGCTGCATCCGATTAGACTGGAAGTTGACCCAACATAGTTGGGAAAAGGCTAGGCAGATAATGTATTGTTTCATCTTTTGTCTCCTAGATTACAGTTTTTTTTTTCCTAGAAAAGATATAACATTTATCTAGAAAACAATAAACATAGGTGGTGTTTTTTAAATTTTATATTTCTAAAAGTTTCCCTTGAAAACGACATAATTACAACTTGTGGGAATACCACTACTATGCATACCGATCTCAAGGTACCGTAACGATAGTGAAAACATGAACCAACATAAGAGACATTGAGTGGGTGTTTGAAATTTGAACTTTGATACCTGAGGCGTACGTTTCTAATTCAACTGCGCACAAAATGACTCTTACAGCATTTCAAACCACCGCCTAACCTACCTAATACATTTATGAGAACGGTCAACAGGGTGCACCTTGCGTACTAAAAATATTGCTGACCATACGTCACGTAGTACCCTGACCCTATCTATCCCTTATCTTGGGGTAAGCAGAAATATAAGATGACGTATAAGCTCGGCCCTGCATACACCATTTATCAATGTTTGCATACGTTGATCTTCTCATGCGATTCATCTGAGAGAAAGAAGAATGTTGATGTAAATAAGGTTTGAATAGGGTTAAAATGGAGGCACGTAAAATATTTCGAATTATCTGTTGCCCGCAGATGATTGTGAAAATATTACTTCCCAGTTTGAATAAGATTTTGATGACAATTTAAAAAAATATTTTTTTGCACGAAACCCCAATATTTTTTCATAAATAAAAGTAGTCTAAGTACTCCTAATGACATCAGCTATATGCCAGTAAAAGTGCCGTCTAAATTGGTCTAGCTGTTTTGAAGATTTCCTGGAACAAAACCGACACACATATTTTTTTTTAGTTTTTTGTTATAAGTAATAAAAAATATTTGTAAAATTTTATTTTGAAATTACAAACAGAAACTTCAATTTTATTTAATTTTATCGATTGATGAGCGATAAGTTCTGAGTTCTACCTCGCAGGAGAACCAAGTTAAGGTAAACTAACATTTGTAGAACCGAGCTAGGACGAAGGGTGTTGCTAAATAATTTAAATTATGAACATGAATCAGCATTGATAATTATATGACCACAACAATCTCCAAAGAAAATAATTATCCCGATCTTATCGTCCAAAATCTCAATTCGATACCCATACACATTATATAAGAAGGCAAGCTTAACCAAAAATAAATACATATCACATAGAGTACCGAAGATGTATTATTTATTCTTATTGTTTCCCTGAACATCCCTGGAGAAACCTTTGATTTCGTCAACGTATTTGCTCAAGAGGATTCCTTTGTAAATCTTTATTTTGTGTCGCAATACTGTTAAATAAATAATATGTTATTTTGGAGATGATTTAAGGATATAAGGATAAGTGTACAAAGGTAGGGATTATTTTCTTGAGTTTATTTTGTTTAATAAAATGGAAAATTACGTGAGGAAAGTTTTAGGTATGGATGTGAAGGGGTTTATTAGTCCCGTCGGTGCTGCGGGTTGTTCGAAAGAGATACCGCGGCCTCGGGGAAAGGGCTAAGAAGGAACATGTGTGGTTTTTAGTCAGTAGAAGTCTGACATTCCCTTCCGCTCTGCCCAAGAGCGAGAGGGGTTATTTGATAATTTTCCACCCGCCAAAAAAAAAAGGGTAAGAAAATGATGATAGTCTGTGTTGAATAATAACAGCTACTCGGGCGATTCTTTGGCTCAAGCTGCGGCCATGGATCGACCAAACTAGGTCGATCGAAGGCCTACCACCCAATACATATTAAATTATTGAGTTTCATCCGTGCCACAGAAAGCACGTTAAGCTGTTGGTCCCGGCTGTCATTCGCAGATCTTTGACAGCTGCCACAGGTAGTCAGTAGCCCGAAAGTCTGACAACCAGTCTTACCAAAGGGTAATTACTATTAGTATCCCTATTCTAATTGAGTTATAGAGGTAAGATAGGGATTCACTCCATGTAAAATACTGGTATTCAGTTGAATTCGGTTAGACTGGAAGCTGAGAGAGAGAGAGAGAGAGAAGAAAGCTAGGCAGACGATCATGGTGTGTTGTGTATGGTGTCTCAATTTGTAAGGCTAATTATCGTTTTTACTTAGGTATAGTACGTACTACGAGTGCGAATATCAAAACGTAAAAGCTTGCAGTTGAATTTTTACTTCGGTTTTGTGGCGGGTCTTTAAAACCCCCAGTTAATTTTTGTTAAGGCGTCTCGCATAGTATTGTCAAGATTAAAGACGATGCGATAAAGTAAGTCTAAACATTTCAAGCTAAAAAAAAATGGAAAAGTAGGCACCGATTCTCTTTTGTTAGTAGGTTTCTTCCAATTAATTAGGAATTTTTTTTTGGAATTAAGACTCTAAAATCATCTTTATACGTCTTAGAATCTCACGTATGTGGATCGCGTCCATGACATGGATTATCTTAGATATATATTTTTTTTAATTTAAAATTCAGTGTTCTAATAACGACCAAAAAGATTGTATTGGTCAAGGAGATTATTAAAACAAAAAGCCTTTTGTCTTTCAAAACATAAAAAAATAGGCTTTACTACATTCTATAGTATCGGAGGTATCTACAAATAACTTCAATTAGGTACACTGAAAAATTAAATAATAATATGTTCTTTGAAAGTAAGCTGTAGCAGCTGGTATGTTTCCGAAGCAATTTGGAAGGACCGACGCCATTCCAAGTACATTATTAATTTTAAAAGACGAGACGTGTTAAACGAGGGTGGTTTATTTTTAAGGTTTTCGATATTATTACCACCAGTACTATTACTAGGTGATTAGGCACACCTCTGCTTAACTAGTCCAGTCATTTTAGTCAAAATTAGGTAAGAATCTCGAAATTTGAGAAAACCAGCTATAAACACGTATAAACTTGTATTTTGACATACTAAAAGTTGTCTCATAACCTACTTTTGGTAGGATAATCCTTATCTATTAATTAAAATATAAGGTCAAAGGTCAAAAAAATAGTTTGTTTTGCAAATATATTGTTTCTGATGGGTTCTGTGCTATTTTTTTTTTCATCAATATAGTAGAGGATTAAAAATAGGGCAGTTAACAAAAAAAAAATCTAATTAGTCCGTCAGATAGATTTTCAAAAAATATTGGACACGTATTTTTTCTTTTTTCACGTAAACAAACAAAGAAGACGATACAGTGCTTTCAAAACTCGTGCGACGTCATTTTCTAAGACTGAATGAAACTGAATGAACTGACTGAAACTGAAAGAATTTAGTATGGTGAGTGACGTCACAACCCCCCACTCAAATCTTTGACGCGTTTTATCGTCGTCAATTTTTATAATATTTGATAAAACAAAAAATACGTATCCAATATTTTTCGATAATCTACCAGACGAAGAAGTCAGTAAACATCCCTATTCCTACAACTTTTGTGTCAATTTTTTTTATACGTTGAGTCGTTTTCGAGATAAGAGGCCGGAGAGCACACGGTCAAAAACTTGAATCGTGTTAATTAGTAAGTGACGTAACTGTGCCATAGCCCTCTCCAGATCTCACTTCATTAGAATTTTCTTTTTCGCCATTGTCCTACGCCAATTTTAAAATTTGAAGGGAAAATTGATTATACGAGTACCTAAATGTCACTGACATGTTTTGCGATAAGCCAGAGGTTTGCGGGACTTTTGCGAAGTATTTGGTATAGTTCTATTTGTCATTTATCTGTGTCTGTTTGTTCATATTTTTATTAGTATCATGTTAGCATGTATTGCGGGTGTCATTATGTCAATCGTTTAAACTTACATACTGTATACTATAACTATATGGGCAGGTAAGTGTTATTAAATAATTAATACTTTATTAAGAACAGATACGTAATTAAAATAATTATACAATATAGGTAATGTAATAATTAATAAGAAATGAAAATGATTCATAATTATAAAACTTTATAAGGCGTGTTGTTTACCGGGACTACCAGTTGATTTTAAATGATGTTTTAACCTCTATCTCGAAAACGATTCAACGTATTAAAAATGTTTATAACAAAAGATGTAAGGTGAATCCTCTACAATACTGATGGAAATTAAAATAGCGAAAAACCAATAGGAAACGATTTTTGTGACCTTTGACCTTAGAGACGCGGATAATACCATAAGTAGGTTTTGAAACAACTTCTTGGATTGGTCAAAATACAAGTTTATACGAACTTATACATGCCTATCTCAAATTACAGGCGTGATGTTATGTGTAAGTCCTAGATTAAAATTCGAACGTTCTTAAAGTGTACAAAATCCAAGGAAACATGTGAAGAGGTAATTTATCTAATGTGCGTATCAGACCTAAAAATACGTGTATGTATAATTCCAGCCAGTTACATTTTCAAAAACAGAACACGGCCTCCACTCTCCAAAGACAATACCTCCTCTAATCTGTATAAGGTAGGTACACAACAAAGGCGTCACCCAAAATGACGTCATATCTCAAATATGACGCGTCACTAAGGTGAATTTCTAAAGAGATAAAGCCGCGGGTACACGAGCATAACAATACAAATTGCGGTATATCGTTGACCCTCGTCATTTGTAGCTTAGTCATCGATATAAAGTAGCATTTTGTCTTGTCTTGTAGGTATGATGACCCGTGGGGGTTTTTAAAGTGAAGAATGGTTGTGTGACCCTCCCCCTGTAAGTCCTATTATGAATGTATGTGACAAATATTGCGTTAAAGCTTACAAAAGGTAACCGAGGAAAGGGTTTGGCTGGTCCTGATTTGGGATGGTTTGTGTTAGAGCCCATTCTTAGTTGAGGATTGTGATTTATTTCTGTCGTAATAGGTACCTATCAAAATCAAAGCGTTTATTTAAAGTAGGCCAGGTATAGGCACTTTTGAATTGCCAAAACAAAGACAACGATGTAATTTAGCTACAGTCCCAGTCACAAGGTCAAGCCGGGGTTACGGGTTGTTCGCAGATACCGCGGCCTCGACATGAAGGGCTAAGAAGGAACATGGGTGGTTTTTAGTCAGTAAAAGTCTGACACTCCCTTTCGCTCTGCCCAAGAGCGAAAGGGATAACCATCACCCGCCAATAAAAAAAAAAAGGCACAACAGTCATAGAACTGTGCAAGTACTGTAGTTGCCCAAAGCGTAGATTTCTTTGGAAAAAAACAGGCAGAAAAGAAATCCATGGACACTCTTTATATCAGAATATTGTTGCAAAACCTTGGTTGGTTTGAACAGGGTTAGTCATTCATATTTAGATGGTTGGTCGCTGAGTTGAACACAAGACAATGTTTGTTTGTTATTTATGTTCTTTCTCCAAAATTAGTTTACTGACATGTTATGTCTTTTTTATGTTTTTATAATTATATACATTTTTATTTTTGACTTGTGTCTGTAATCAATCGTAATATTAAGTTACACCTTTCTATTGTATCGAGTCTGGTTCTTCTAACCAAACAGACAGATGTGTTGCTGGGGAGTTTGTTCCGCCACTTCTTCTTTCCAGCAAAAAACACTAGGAAGTGTCGAAGGGTGGGCGTTTTGGGGGACTGTCACTTGTAAATGAGTAAAGTAAAGTAAATTTTGACGTTCGAAAAGTGCTGATTATCAGCCTAGTTTGAATAAATGACTTTTGATTTTGATTTTGATTTTGATGGAACTACTGCCCTAATTGGTAAATTAGGAGACAAAATTGTAATGTCTTATGAATTTGTCTGTAATTTGTTGAACCAATTTTATGATATGACATAATCGGTTAATAATGTGTAACTGGTGGGTCTGAAAATTTCTCCCTGTGGGAGGAACATGACATAACATCACGTCTGTAATCCACGTAGGGTTCAGGCAGAGGTAGGTTCAATTACACTACACCAACATTTTGCCAGTTATGTTTAAGTCCATAGATGGGACTTAAACATAACTGGGACCATGGGAAGACACGTTTGGTGCAGTGGCGGAGCGATTCGACTGCTGCGCTGCGTATCGCGGGTTCGATCCCCTCACGGAACAAATATTTGTATGTCCTACAGATAGTTGTTTCGGGTCTGGGTGTTTGTGTATGTGAGTTTAAATGTTTGTAAACGCACCCACGATACAGGAGAAATTCCTAGTGTGGGGCAAGGTTTAAAAAAAAATAAGTAGCGACCCTATTGCCATCAACCGGGCACAAACTCCATGGAACAACAAAAACCTTGAACAAATATCATGAATGTTACAAAATGACAAACAGTACCAGGAACCAAACGATTTATGGATATCAAAGTAACCTAATAAAATAAAGGGTACATGTCGGAACAGTTCACTTCCGGAAAACCGAATTTCGTTGGATCCATTACCCAATAATGGTTTTATTGCATCCGCAAAAAAAATGTGATCGGTTTCCGGGTGTTTTTCTACCTCTGTCGAATGGCACGGAGGATTTTGTGAGAAAAGCTGAGCTAGTACTGCATTCAAGCGTCAAAAGCTATGTAATGGTCAAAACTGGTTAGTGAAAGTAGTTAGTGAAAGTATCGTTTTGTTACACGAAATAAATAAAGAGTTTAAACCAGCTTTATATACATAAGCCCTCCTACACCTATACGTACAACTCTTCCGGTCAACTCTACTGCTTTAGCTGTGACCGGGTGTTTAAAAGCAAATTCGGTCTGGCCAGTCATTTAAGGGCACACGCTAGGAAATAGCTTGTAAGGGTCGCCGTTACCGAAATCGGTAAGGAGGACTATATATATAGATAAAATTAATAATTCCTAATTTATTTATATTTGTACTCTACCACAGTGCTGTCCTATTTGACCCTAAGGTTGACTGGTAGAGAATGCCTTGTGGCATTAAGCCCGCCTATGTACCACGTTTGTACATGAAGTTTAAATAAATAATAAATAGTCGCCTGTAATCCCCGAACAGTTAGGCAAAGATTGTACCTAATAGTACACCTACATTTCGCCAGTTATAATTAAGTCCCATGTAGTACGGGGCGAGCCTATTGCCATTAATTCAATAAATCTAATCCGTCAGATAGATTTTCAAAAAATGTTGGACAAATATTTTTTCTTTTTTCACGTAAACAAACAATGAAGAGATACAGTGCTTTGAAAACTCGTGTGACGTCATATTCTAAGACTTTAGTATGACATTTTTTAACCGGTGAGTGACGTCACAACCCCCCATTCAAATCTTTGACGCGTTTTATCTTCGTTAATTTTTATTGATTTGATAAAACAAAAAATAAGTATCTAATATTTTTCGATAATCTAACAGACGGACTAATTAGAATCATATTGTTTTTAGTCAGGCAACATCCCTATTCCTGATGCAAAAACCCAATAACACTTTGAATTGAACCTAGGACCTTTTGCCCCGCAGTCGCGTTTGCGTTCGCTAGACGAACGAGGCATTCAAGCCATCTTTATTATGAATAAACCTTTTTTTTGGTGGGTGAAATCATCAAATAACCCCTCCCGCTCTTGGGCAGAGCGAAAGGCAGTATCAGACTTCTACTGACTAAAAACCACCCATGTTCCTTCTTAGCCCTTCACGTCGAGGCCGCGGTATCTCTTGCGAACAACCCACAGCCCCGACGGGACTACAGGGTACGCCTCTGCTTACCTATCCCTTTGTGGAATGCAATGTTACCGTTTGTACAAATAAAAATCTGAACTATAAACAGATTATTATTAAAAAAAAATAAAACATAAACAAATTCTTTTTTTTTTCTTTTTAGTTCTGGCATTCAAGGGTTGCGGTGGCTTGGGAACAGTATGATGGGCTTGTTCAAAAAAAAATATGCTCACCTTTTAAGCACATTTTCCTTATCTAAATCCTCCAACCAACGTCCCTCATATACACACGCCCTAAAATCCTTTGACACCACAGTTTCTATCTCCGCCAAGACAGAAGCGTCATTAGATAGTAATTTGCTAAAACCACTACAAACTATTAAGCCAACCTCAAGCAGTCATTTGACTCAGACTAACAGACTAGGCACCGTTCTCGTTGTTATGTTGGTAAAATAATACGCAACGCTTTTGAATGGGATTTCTAAGGTTGGTACTTGGTTGTCGAATTTCAAAGGGCATAGACCAATAGATATTTGGTATTATTGAAGTATGGCTCTTAATTTGAGGTGAGTAGATTCGATTTTCAGATAGGATGTCTGAATGGCTAGACGGTTTGAAGTGGTAAACATAATAGTGTGTTTGATCTAATTCGCTGATATTTTGAACACGAATTGAACTTTTTTTTCGCGGGATAAGTATGTGGATATTGTATTTATCAGTTAAAAAAATTATAGAACACAAAAATACCTAGTTTTTTTATTATTCAAAATAAAGTATCCACTTCAAATTTATTATATCACAGAGAAAAATAATGTATTGAGTAGTATTTATTGTAGAAACACCATTTACATATTTTAACATAAAAGCTGATAGTCAAGAAACTTTTGCAGTACTCACTTAGGTTTTATTTATCTCAATAGCAATATAAGGCTAAATCAGCAACAAAAACCTTTCAGACTAAGTATTTTCATACGAAACAAATGTACCCGAATTAGTACTAGACAGACAAAACACTTGATATCCATAAAAATATATGGAATTACAACAAAAATGCTCAGATATTGTGATAAAATTCGTAGTCGTTCTGTATTCTGATGTTCAATTTAGAAAATGTTTGATAATAAAGAAAGCAAAGAAAATTGGTTTATATCTTTTATTTCTTTTTTTTTTTTTTTTTGGGGGTGGGAAATCATCAAATAACCCCTCCCGCTCTTGGGCAGAGCGTAAAGGAGTGTCAGACTTCTACTGACTAAAAACCACCCATGTTCCTTCTTAGCCCTTCATGTCGAGGCTGCGGTATCTCTTGCGAACACCCGCAGCCCCGACCGGCATCTTTTATCGGGTATCTTTTATTCCTTACGACATATTATTTCGTTATCATCCTGAAGTTTGCTACAAAAATCAATTCGATTCAAAATATCAAACTATGCACATGCATAGCTTGATATTTTAAATCGTGAGAGAGAATGACAGTTTGAAGAGTATGGGTAAACAACTTTAAACGAGGTTATGGATGAAGAGAACATCACAAACTTCGCCCCATGATGGACGTGAAATGTAATAAATTCAGAGACAAAAGATGGAATACCGGGAAAATAAGGGATACTATAACAGTTCAGTCAAATTCTATAGTTTGCTATTTAGTAAGATTAACTAAAATGACTGAAAACAACAATATCATTCATACTTTCTATATTATCAAAGTCTCTGAAGTTTATACATACTCGTACCATAATTATAAGTTCACACATGCAAATTCCTTGCTCATCCTACAGCCCTAGAGTTAAACAATCCCAATCCAACATTATCAAAATTAAAATACAATAAAAAGTTAGATCGAAAACCTTCTGCAATTTACTCTTTGAGTTCTAAACGAGGCCAAAAAGAGCGGGTATCGTTAGAGTAGTGCATTTGGTACGAGATGAGCTCGAAATAGCCGAGATCACGCGAACGGGGACTTCTTAGGCTCCGCGCAAACGGGCCACCGACCACAGACACCGGTGGCTGTCGCGCGCCACGTCCTTTGCTACCGCGGAAACGAAGGTACTATAATCATAGGTCACCACTACAATAGTTTTTTTTTTCGAAAATGTTATGTTATTTCAAAGAACTAACAGAAATAAACAGATGTGTGAAAAAAGTAATAATATAACACCAGGAAATTCTCCGGTATCGTGGGTGCGTTTACACTCAGATACACAAACATCCAGACCCGGAACAACTATCTGTAGGCCATACAAATATTTTTTTTCGTGCGCGGCAGTCTAATCGCTCAGCCACTCATTCCATACAAAACGTTTTAATAAACATGTAAACAGCTTGTCGTTAGCCACCGGTGGCTGTGGAAAGAAGCCCGTTTGCGCAGAGCCTTAGCGTCCGGCTGATAAAATACTGGGAACATTGTACTGTGAAATGCGGGTTGGTAATAAGGTAGTATCGGTGTTGTACTGTTGGACCTTTTTTGTGACGACTAATGGTGATAGTACTTTAGATTAGTTTTAGACCAGTGCAGTGATGAGCATTTTAAGCCAACTGTTCATTATTAGGTTATTTTATACAGAAATAGTTATAAACATTATAATTGCCAAAGTTGTAATGATGTTTATGCAAAAACTACTGACTGAATTTGGATGAAATTTGGCAAACAGATAGTTTATAACCTGAATTAACACATATAATACATTTTATCCCGGTACTCGGTAGTGCAAGCCTCTTCGTTTAGAGAGCAAAGGTAAAGAAATTATTTAAAAGGAATAAGTTGTTTCATGGAAACCAACGATCGAACGCTCGTAAGTAGCTATGTTTAGACATAACTAATAGTCAATCACTACTCTCTAGTAGTGATTGACTATTAGTTATGCACACAAACATCCATGACACAAGTTGTCATAGAGATTACTAGAGTACAAGTAATTATTTAAGAGAAATAACTTAAACTCAAGTACTTTACTGTGACTGTAGCTTAGGAGTGCAATGCGTCGTCCCGGGGGTTGCTGCGTCGAGTTGCGCGTCGCCGGATATCTGCGGCGGCGAGTGCTGTGGGTGCGGGGGCGCGTGGCGGCTCGTGCCGTGGCGGTAGGTGCGCGGGGCTCCGAGTCGCGTTGTGGCGGTTGCGCGTTGCGGCGCGCATTCGTTGTTCCGTGATTTGGAGTCTCGTGCATTCGTTGTTGCGGTGTGCGTCGCTGCGTGCTTTCCTGCTCGCAGTGTTCATTGTTGCGGGCATTCGGTGGCGTGTGGTTCGGGATGACGTATTGCACTCGTAGTTTAGTTTTATGAATTGTTCTTCTGACATTCAAAAGTACCAGTAATGGTTTAATTGAAATAAATGCTTTGACTTTGACTTTAAGTCTCTACTTACCTGAATAATTTAAATAAATAAACTGTTACACTCGTATCTTTTGTCAGCTGAAATAACTTGAGTTTAAGTAATTTCTAACGATAACTAACTAATTTCTTGATAACTTCTGTCATGGATGTTTGTGTACTTATGTCAGCGTTGTTGCTATTAGATTCGAAATTTTCAAATTCGAAGAAGTGTCTCTCGGCATTTGATCTTAGAAAATCGTGAACAAAAGTCGAAGCGGTACGTACCTTCTAATACGATGTGTCAGCATGACAAACGTATTTGAAACTGCAATTCTATTGTACCGGCAGACAGTACTTCGAACTGAGACGTTCAAGTTTTAAGATTGTGAAGGAGAAAAGATATAGAGGGTGATAGTCAGCGAATTTAGTGGAAGTATTGGTTGGAACGAGCTAGTTGATACGACTTGTTTATTACTTTTTGTTTTCAGCATTCGAAATTAATATAGGTACCTACAACTACGAGCACTAATTTAATATGTATACAGAAAGCTTTTAACAGTGATATCCTGTTACTGTGTTCATTAAGGTTTTGCGTGTTCACGAACATAGCATTTTGGAAGTCATTGTTTTACAAAATAGGTCTCAAAGTACAAACTCGTTATTTCACAAGAAAGAAGGTTTTGATTATACATTATATATGTAGTTTTCCATGTGACTGTAAAGGGTAAAATAAAAAATCTTTTTTTGTACTAATTTATTCGTTGTGGAAGAGTGAACAAGCAAAAGACCATTAGTTTTAATTTCCGAGAATGTCACAAAGCAACCTAACCCTTAAATTCTCAACACAGTTATACTAAACACCATCATACATTCCACTTTCACAAACACAGTTTAAACGCTAACATCTGTTGTAAGCCTTAAACTTCGTCTTAGGGCCGTCCTAATCTTCAGTGCGACAGAAACGGTCGCAATAAACAAACCATTTAGGCTGGACACTAGTCGTTATAGCGTCCATTTGTACTAGGGTGCCAGGAAATGGAGGTTTTAGGACGTGTCCTGATAAAGTAGAATGGTTTGTCAAATTGGTCCTACGCCTAGTTTAAAGAGATGTACTACGGATGCGGTTAGGTTTTGGTGAACTCTAATCTTTTGATATTAGTTTGAATTTATAACCATAACAAAGCATCACGCCTGCCACCCCCGGAAGGTTAGGCAGAGTTGTATTAACCTAATAGTACGCAGGACCTACATTTCGATGTATTTCTACATTACGTTTAAGTCCCATGTAATAGGGGTTGAGCCTATTGCCATCAACCGGGCACAAATCCAATCTCCGTGGCTGCTACAGAGAAATTCCTGATGGAAAAATTCTAATCACGTTGAAGTACTTTTACCTTGACTTAATCACGTTGAGGTTCCATAGTTTATGTGACTTCCACCTCTGCCTATCCTATTTAACTAGAAAGGTGTGTGAGTGCGTAGTAGTTACGACGTCATAAATAAACATTTTGTACTCATAACATACCGTCGTATGTCGTCGTAACACGTGAATCTGTATGTAATGGCCCCGCGGGACAAAATATTCAGAAGATAAATATAAATCACATGCAAAAACAACCTAATTTGATAACATATTATACTAGATCATAGAGGGTAAAAGGTCTAGGTTTGGTCTACCATTTATCATGAACTTGTGTTAATTTTGTTAGTTATTTTTTTTTATTTATTTATTTTTTTAAAACACATTATACACATTATTATTATTTATTACATTTAGTACAGCAAGAGCAGCGGTGGCCCAGTGGTGGTGACACCGACTTAGAAACAGTATGTCGTGGGTTCGAACCCTGGCAGGCACATAACTTTGTGTAATTTATTTCATCACCACTGCTCTCAAAACGGTAAAGGAAAACATCGTGAGGAAACCGGCATGTCTTAGAACCAAAAAACTCGAAGACATGTTACATCTACCAACCCGCACTGAGCCCGTGTGGTGGATTATAGCCCATCGCTCTCCTAGAGAGGAGGTTTGAATCCCTGCAGTGGGAAAATTATCGGCTGATGATGAGTACAGCATTTAATACTAAATTCAATAATCCTTTTACTCGGTCTTTTCACAGAACCACAAACATTCACATTATCAGCATCCTCATCATCGTCTTCACAAGTTCAATCTAGGTTGGACTTGTTTGTTGATGAATGGAAGGATTAGACTTATTTGCTGATGAATGGAAGACAATAATGAGGTGGAGACCAACCCTGGTGTAGACCCGCTTTATCAATAAATGTCTACAACAACGCCAATGTCTTGAACTCACTTCAAAAACAAATCACAATACGATTAAGACTGAATTGAACTTGAGTCGGGCTTGACACGCCTACATTCATATATTGACAGCTGTTCTACAGTTTGAATATAATTTGACCACGCCCACTTTCAATATAGAATGTCATTACATACATCTTTAACATTGATTATAGTTACAATGACATCTTTAGCATTGATTAAAGAAAAATGTAACTATGGGTTTGACAAGGATGGCTGATGTAGGAGGCAGCGTACATATACAGAGGAAGTATCTTACGAAGATCAGCCAATTACGGTCAAAAAGATCTAGGATTGATTTGGTGGGCGATCTCTGTTGTCATGACAGCGACAATCGAGACTAAGTTTAAAAATGGACTCAAGTCAGCACTATAAATATGGGTGTATGGGTGTGAACACGGGGTTAGAATCAAACTGACACTTTTTAGAAACACTCGCAAATATAATACGTAAAGACATAAAAGTGTCAAATAAAAAGAGTAACAAAACAATTTGCAGCTCCACTGAGTACGCTGTGTACATCATCTTACAGAAGCTCTAGACAATGTTCAGGTAATCTCGGTCTAAATCCAGTATTTATTACACATACCTAATGTTCTGTGGATCCACGTATATTTTTTCTCGCCAACGTCTAACATTCGCCTTTTTTTTACTAAAAGCGGTTGAAATCTCTTTTTATCTAATGTAAGGGAGTGTTTAGATTGGTTTGAGTAAAGTTTGTGTTCGCTTGTAAGGTAACTCTTACTTCGTACACCACGTACTAGTTGTAAGGGAAACGAACGCTAAAACATTTACCATCATCTTCATCATCATCAGCCTATAATGTTCCCACTGCAGGGAGTCAAGCCTCCTATCTTGGAGAGGGATGGGCTATTATACACCATGCGGGCCCAGTGCGGTTGGTAGATGTCACGTATCTTCGAATGTTTTGGTTATGAGACATGCCGGTTTCCTCACGATGTTTTCCTGCACCATTTTGAGAGCAGTGGTGATGAAATAAATTACACAACGTAATTGGAAAAATTTCCGCCCCCCAAAAAAAAATTGTTTTGGAGGACTGTCTCTTGTAAAATTTGACATTCAAGAAGTGTTGATTATCAGTCTAATTTGAATGAATTACTTTTGATTTTGATTTTGGATACAAAAAAAATGGGATCTAAAATTGGGATCCAACGAAAATAAATCGATTTTTGGATTTATTACTACACAAATAAACTAAATAGCAATACCCATTCGACAAGAAAAACGTAACTAAAACCTTTAAAAAATATAGCACAAAAATTTGACTAAACGCAAGTGTGTACAGTCCCCAAAAGGACATATCTCGAATACAAGAATAGAGATTTCTGTCCCACAAAAGAATAATATATGTGGATGTTACGCGTGATTCATCGAGTTCACTTTGTATCCGACTGTACCACGTATTTTTATGTAAAGTGACCGGTTTGGCGGGGACTGTACCCTGTACATTATTTTGGTATGGTAACATATTTTTACGGGGCACTCTGGATCTAAGAAAAAATGGGAAAATTCATCTATGTTAGATGAATTTTGAATCCATGGGTTACTCCAATTTAGGCACTCTATGATTACCGTAATATTCGTCTTTGAAATAGGTATAGTAATATATAGTAAGGTATATAACCTACCCACAATCTGAGGAATTAAATGAATATTCTGTTCTACCTTAACGATCGAAAAAAAACATAACACTCATTTTTTGGGCAGTCGTGTTTAAAAAGAAACTAACGTTCAGGTAGATTTCTCTCAAAAGGTCATTTACAAACAAAATAAAGTTGACAAGCCTGTCACATTTTTCCCAGAAAGTATTGTTTGGTCCTCACCGTCACTCACCCCAAATTCACGGAACTACAAAAACTGAAAATCCCCGAAAATCGGCTTCCGAGCACTTTTCATTTTCCGTAAAGGCGTATATCGCGACGTCCATTACTGGGTAACCATAAATACGAGATTTGGCGCAAATCGGGCCGGGAAGGTGAGCAGAAAACATAGAGCACAGAGACAAGTCAGTGGTCACTGCTAGAGGTGGCTTTATTGTCACTTTACCAAGTAAGCTGAATGAAGTCAGCGAAATATGTGAAATGTTTTTTATTTGTAAAACCATAATGTACAGACGTCAAACTTAAATAGATTTTCAACATTATAACGCTCTTGGGCAGAGCGAAAGGGAGTGTCTGACTTCTACTGACTAAAAACCACCCATGTTCCTTCTTAGCCCTTCATGTCGAGGCCGCGGTATCTCTTGCGAACAACCCGCAGCCCCGACAGAAATGTAATGAACTTACTTTTGCATTACATTGAGCGTTTCCGCAAACCGTGATTTTTTACACCAACAAAAAACTCGTTGGCCAGCAATAATTTTTGCGCAATTTGAATCTTGGATGACGACGTTGTAAAGGGTTCATTTACACCCTCGATAACTTTTAAAAAAAAATGTGTAGGATAAAACAAAATGCCATTTTGGACGGGGCCCCCTTTAGGACTAGTCCCGGGCCAGGGTTGCGGAATTTGTTCGAAAGAGTCACCGCAGTTCTGGAACGCAAAAGGCATTTGAAAGAACGTGGATGAGTTTTGGTCAGTAGGAGTCTGCCTTTTTTTTTTTTTTTTGAGGGATGGGAAATCATCAAATAACCCCTCCCGCTCTTGGGGAGACCGAAAGGGAGTGTCAAACTTCTACTGACTAAAAACCACCCATGTTCCTTCTTAGCCCTTCATGTCGACGCCGCGGTATGTCTTGCGAACAACCCGCAGCCCCGACGGGAGTAGGAGTCAGTCTGACACTGCCTTCTGCTCCACCCAGAACGGGAGGAGTCATTTAACGAACTCCCATCCTTAAAAAAGTTGGTTACAATTTTAAAACCAAAATGGCCGCGCTATTCCACGGGTCTGACTGGCAGCCCGTGACACAAGTAATGCGCTCAAAGCACTTTCGGACGCACGTATTTCAGTGACGGCACGCGAAGCTGGCGTGATTCTGTACTCTGTGACAGCAATGTATGTCGCACATGGGATAAATGTCGCGAGAGCTCAACGGTGTAAGAGGGTGTTTTTAATGGATGTGTGTGATGTACGGATTTTGTCTTTGATTTCTTATTTTGGTGTAAATGTTGGTTTCGGGATATGGTTGGTAAGATGTAAGAGGTTTTCCTGTTAGAAATGAGTTCTTTATTTAACTCTCAGTGATAATAAATGTCAAATAGATTGGATGTTTGTTAGGTGGACTAAACAGTTGAGATTTTTTATCTGTTTATCTCATCATCTGCCTAGGACCAACTAGAGACCAACGACTTAACGTGCTTTCTGCACGTGGAAACCCAGTCTGAAATAGCACGGCAGGCAAAGATCGAAATGTTTTTCTGAATGCTCTTAATTCAATAAAAGCCAACCCCGTCTGGCAGATGATTGGCCCCTTATTCGATTCCTCCATATAGAGAGACGTCTAGTGTCCCAACAGTGGGACATTATAAGCTATTTATTCTTTTTTAAGAACAATTCCACTGACCTAGATATAACTCGAGTCTTAGAAATACACATATAAATCCGCAAAAACACATCACAAAACAAAATTGGCATCAAAGGATATTCGTTTTCAAGCATGCATATCCTATGGCAGTGTTTCAAAGGATCTGATACCGCCTCAGGCTAACAGTGACGGTACATAAGACCCGTGAGGCTAATACGAATAAGCGAAGTAAATGACAGCGGTAGAAAAATTGTATTTTCATATTTTTTACTAGGACTTTTATTAAGCTATTGCATAGCTTCTATCGCGGGCCTTGAGCATGGGGACCGAATCCAGAAATTCCGTAACGAAAAAAACCTAACACTCATTTATTTAATAAAAGAAAAAAAAATGTTTTTTTATCGGTCACCACGCTCAAAGTGTAACTTGAATTAATCTCAAAGAAAAAAAAAACAAAGGAAAAAAAATACTGCATTAATAAAATAAATAAATAATTAAAATTGCATAAGTTGATTAAAAATGCTATGCAATAGCTTTACCGCGGCAGTCTCCAGTGCCACACGTCTTTTTTTTTTTTATAAAAAACTTAGGAATTTCTCCTATATAGGAATTTCCCCACACTAGGAATTTCTCCTGTATCGTGGGTGTGTTTACAAACATTTAAATTTACATACACAAATACCCAGACCCGGAACAACTACCTGAAGGTCGTACAAAATATTTTGTTCCGTGCGGGGATCGAACCCGCGACACGCAGCACAGCAGTTCAATCGCTCAGCCACTGCGCCAACCGTGCCGTCGAATACGCTCTTTAATGCTTGTTCATGGCTAGATAATAAACAGCAACCTAGATTAATCTACAGGTTAAGCCACGTTTCGCTAGGTTGGTCCGTGGATGGGTGAACAACCATTACATACTGAGTTTCCTTCGTGCCTTGGAATGTTTAGCTGTTGATTCCGGGTGTCATTTGAAGATCTTTGACTGTCGTTACAGGTAGTCAGAAATCCGAAAATTTGACAAAGAGTCTTACCAAGGCGTATTGTATTCCCGTCGGGGCTGCGGGTTGTTCGCAAGAGATACCGCGGCCTCGACATGAAGAGCTAAGAAGGAACATAGGTGGTTTTTAGTCACTCCCTTTCGTTCTGCCCAAGAGCGGGAGGGGTTATTTGATGATTTTCCACCCACCATAAAAAAAAGACGTATTGTATTACCCAGTACCTACTAACTGTGGAGGTCAGATAGGCAGTCCTTTCATATAAAATACTAGTATTCGGTGGCATCCTGTAGGACTGGAAACCGACCTACCGCGCTCGGACCCCAGCATAGTTGCGAGAAGGCTGGGCCGATCATGAATATGCCTTCGTCTTAGCGTGTCGATGACAATTTAGATTGAGTCGGCCCAACATTTGGCGACGAGTTTGGCTCTTTCAGTAGCCTTCATCAGCTCCTGTGATGAAACTAACAGGACATCAGGCTGGACACGATATCAAGTGCCCCATAGTTTGTGGGGAAACACCACATTTACACTCCAGGGCAGAGTCATCTATGAATCTCCGCCTGAACAGGTTTTCCTTGCTTCGGCCTACCTGTATCCGGAGTCTGTTTAGAGACTTCCAGGTCAGCCAGCCAGCGGTCCAGGTGGAAGATTTTCGGCAAGGGGCATGGGTTGGGTAGGGAAACGCTATCTCGCCACAGTTTAAGTCTTTCCTTAGAGCGTTCGCCAGTGAGCGAGGGGGTACACACCTCAAGACGCTGTTGCGGCTTCTCAGCCTTTGCAGCACTAAGATATTACTGTGTTAAGGGAATGAGGCAGATGACAGCTGTCTAGGTCGCTACGTACTGGCTGGACCAAATCTGAGTCATTGCTTCGAGAAGATGCAGAATTAAAGGAACATTACATATTCAATTGAATGCTATTTGCATATTTCAATTTATTTGGTAACGTTGTTGTTCGTCAGATTCTTTGTTTTTCCATTTTGTTTGTTGCAAAAATGGGGTATTACATTTTCGATAAAAAAAATGTTCGAATTCACGTCGCATGTTCATGCTAGGACCTCCATTCTTACACGTATCCACATACATGTCGGCTTTACTCGTAAAATACGCTAGACGATGCGTACATTCAAGTACAAGCCGTAACTTCAGGGAACATGTCTTCGTAACTGAAAGATGTAGGTACTTTTACAGGCTTTAATATATGAGGGTTACGATATTTCCGTGTTTTGTTTACAATGCCTGGTTTTATATGTCTAAAGTATAAACAAGGTTATGCATTTTTCTTATGATTAGGCAGATATCATACGTAACTTTATGACAAAGACATAAATATAAAGCCTTAAAACATAAATATCATGCTTATATTCATCTATATATTTCGCCCGTTATGTTAAAGTCCCATATAACAGAGGGCGGGCCAATTGCCATCATGGGCAAAATATCCGTAGCTGCTTCTGAAAAATTCTGATATAAAATCCAATAAATCCTTCCTCGACTTGGAAATCGAACCATAGAGCTAATGTTCGGCAATCTCTTTGCGACAACTAGACCAGCGTGTCTTTATAAATAACAGACTACTTTGCGATTTAGTGAGTAATAATTATATGAAACAACATAACAAAACATCACGACTGTAATCCCCGAAGGGTTACCGAAGGGTTAGGCAGGGGTGTACCTAATAGTACACCCACACTTCGCCAGTTATGTTTAAGTTCCATGTAATAGAGGGCGAGCCTATTGCCATCAACCGGGCACAAATCCAGACTCTATAGCTGTAACTGATAAATTAATAACAAATAATAAAAATAAATAATTAATAAGATAATTTAATTAGATATTTTTTATTATTAATGAATTAATATTTTTTTATTATTAATTAATATTATTTATTAATTCATAATTATATGAGTTTCATTGAATTTATGATTGAGAATAACAACCTAACCATGGGCACATTGGGCACCCACAACCATGATAAACATAGAATTAATTGATAGACGCTTTAAATTGAAAAAAAAAATTGATTCCATACAATATTACTAACCATAAAGTTTCCTTACTGAAACTTGAAACCCATCTGTAGGTTACGAGATAGGCCATTAGTGCTACACTCCAAGTTTCCAAATGTGAGAAAGTAATAAAACAATTCATAAATAAGTGGGTAAGTACCTATTTAAAACACTGTAACAAGATTCAAGTACCATATTATGTAAAAGTTAGGTAACAAAGAGATTTATTAGGCACATAGCGGTAATAAAAACTAGCTCACATTTGTTACAATAGACTTTCTAGTAAGTATAAGGTTTTATTAGGAGCTAAACCGGTACGTTTTGCTCATTTTGTTCGCGCGATTTGTAAGAATATATTGTATTGTAAGTATACTTACGGCTTGAGACATTTTATGAGTAAGTAGTAACTTAGATTTTGTTAAGACTAGTTCTACTAGTGACTGTTTAGGGATCCATACACAACAAGGAACCCTTATAGTTTCGCCATGCCCGTCCGTCTGTCTGACTGTCTGTCTGCAGCTTAGCTCAATGACTCCTAGTATTAGAAAGGTGTAATATGGCTTCAATATACAAATTAGTTACGCTAACAAAGTGGTAAAAGGAAATCTCGAAATTTTTTTTTAAGGGACGAATTTTGAATTTTGAAAAACAAAAAAATCTTGAATTTTCTCGAGTCAATTCCATTTTCTCAACGACTAAACAAGTTTGACAAAACCTTGTGACAAGACCGAGAATCTTTTTTTAAATAAATAAATGGTATTCGATATATAAAACCAAGGAGTTTTCAATTAAAAAGATTTTAATAGGACAGGAACAGTGGAAATATTCCATTCCCGATACTTTTAGTGCAGCCTATGTATCTCCAGTACACGTCAAGTGGGTATTTTTTTTTCTCGCGTCACCCATAGTGAAGGATTTCGATCGATAGGTATTTAATAAAAACCAGCACAAAACTATTACTACTACTGTAACTACAGTGGTATCCTGTTGGGGCTGCATGTTGTTCGAAAGAGATACCGCAGCGTCGGCGCAAGGGCTAAGAAGGAACATGGGTAGTTTTTAGTCAGTCGAAGTCTGACACTCCGTACCGCTCTGCCCAAGAGCGGTAGGGATGAGTCATTTGATGATTTCCCAAACCCCCCAAAAAAAAGTTACAATAGTGTTCTAGTATCTCATCCCTTCGCGCGATTTGTAGGACTATGTACCTATTGTAAGTTTATTTAGGGCTTGACACATTTTATGAGTAAGTTAGATTTTGATAAGATTAGTTCTACAATGTTAGTGTAGGTGATTGAAAAACGCGGGCTATACTATCGTACTATAGCGGCACTATAAAAAGAGTACAAGCTACTGCAACATAGTACAAAAAGTACAAAAGTGCCATTTAAGACAAAAATGAAGAGCTCACATAGAAATCCTGAATCATCGTGTCTGTCTGTTCGCAATAAACTCAGAAATAATTCTACCGATTTCCATGCTGTTTTCAACAAAGGGCAGAGTGGTTCCCGAGGAAAGTTTTAATATATTATTTGACCGACATTCATGCGGGCGAAGCCGCGGGCACATAGTATAAAACAAAGTCCTACGCCGCATCTGTCTGTCTGTTCGCGATAAACTCAAAAACTACTGTACAGATTTTCATTGTGTTAGTTCTCGAAGAAGGTTTTAGTAAGAATATAATTTATTTTGTCAAGTTTACCGACATCCACTGTAGATGCTATATTAAAGAACCCGATAAACACAGTTGGGAAGTAGCCCACTAGACATAACACCCGTCTGGTTGGAGGATCCACCCTTTTCGAAGAAGGTCTGAACACTCTCTCTCTCTCTCTTGGTTGACACAAAGTACAAAGTTGGTTTACGTCCGTCACGTCATCACTATCTCAGGTTCAGTTGAAAACCAGCGTCGGGCACTAGCTGCTCGGCAGTTTGCTGAACTGGACCTATTTGGCGCTGCCGTGAGACACACAATAGTTATCTCTTTTTGTTCCCTGTTTGGTTTTTTTATATATTTTTTGTTGTGTGTACTTGTGGTACCTACGTGCCAAATAAATATGTTTTCTTTCTTTCTTTCTTTCTCAACAGAGTGATAAAATGCTAGTTTTCACCAGGATTTTACATGGATCGACCGCGTATCCTCCACAACCCAGTTATTAAATAATAGCTTTTGTTCGCGGCTTTGCCCGTGTGGTAGTTGGAAATATCAAAAATTACGGTTTTCCATACAAACTTTCATCCCTTATTTTACCCCTTTGGGGGTTGCTTTTTGAAAATTTCTTCCTTTGTGGATGCCTCGTCATAAGAGGAATACATGTGCGAAATTTTAAGTTTTCTAGCCCTAAGGGTTTGGACTGTGCGTTAATCCTAAGTCAGTCAGCTCTGACTTTTTATATATACAGACAGATTGAGTTGCAGAAGCCATATTGCAGTGGTTTACCTTTTTAAACTCGAAGCTGACTCCAACAAAAGTTTTACCTGGAGATAATCTCTAATCAAGGATTACGTAAGTTAAGTGGTTTAAACATCAACTTTTATGTAAAAACAGCATGAATTTTAGTAGTTTGCAGAAACTCTAGTTCTTATGGATGGAGGAAATGAAATAAGTTTATTTTTATGTCGATAGTAAGTTTAAGAGCATGTTATTAGTTCCTTGCAAGCATAGTTCAACTGAACTCTTTCACTTAGTTGTTAGAAGGAAAAACTAAAATGCAGCATTCTATTTTAAAAAGTTTGAAAATATTTTTGGCCTAATTTGTATTATTTTTAAATAACTATATCAATTATAGCATAACCTTATGGTTATGATTATGTTATGATGTTATCATCACGCCAGTAATCCCCGAAGGGTTAAGCAGAGGTGTATTTATGAGTACTCCCACATTTCGCCAGTTATTTTTAAGCCCCATGTAATAAGGGGGCGAACCTAGTGCCATCAACCGGGCACAAATTAAGACTCTGTGGCTGCTTCTGATAATTGTGAGTGGAAAAACCCAACATCAATTTGCCCGACCTGGGAATCAAACCCCGGACCTCAAGCACAGCAGTCAAGCTTGCGATCACTAGACCAACGAGACAGTAAAAAGTGCAGAAAGTATTTATTTGTTTTTAATATGTCGGACAGTAGGTAGTCTCTTTTTCACAGAAAGCTAAAAAATAGAGGTACGTGATAAAATCAAAATCTACGCGAACAATGTCACGGGTACCAGCTAGTTTTTAACCGACTTCTAAAAAGGAGGAGGTTATCAATTCGTCTGCGATTTTTTTTTTGGATTACTCGAAGATGGCTGAACCGATTTAGATTTTTTTTTGTTATGTTTTAAAGGGTATACTTCCCAGGTGGTCCCCTGATCATTAAGTCAGAATCTGATGATGGACTCCTGGAGAAATAGACAGAACTCTTAAAATTTTATAGGCACACTTGAAGTGATTTGAGTAGCAATTTGGTGAAGATCTGATGAAGCACTTTGGAGATAGGGAACGGAACTCCTCAATAAATAATAGTAAATCGCCTGGGATTGCTGAAATCCTATGTCTGTGTATTGTTTACACCAGTTCATAACATAACATCACGCCGGTACGCTGTGAAGGGGTAAACACATGTGAACCACTAAAAAGTAAAAAATAAAAACTTTTTAACAAAAATAAAAACCGACTTCAACAAAAAATAAAACTCAGAAAAGTGAAAAATAAACTTTAGAATACGGTTTTATTTTTTGCTAAAAAGTTTTTTATAACCATAGATAAAGAAAAACATTAACACTCAAAAAAGAGTTCAACACTCCGAAACGTACCTCTTTTCAGCGATCGTTTGTTAAAATAAATCGAATATCACCGGTGAGTCGATATCGCTTTAGATTGAAATAAGACTTCCACTTTGTCTAGATAATGCTTTCTGATATTTGCACGGATATTTGTCATTCTAATAGATTTGTAACTTCTTTGTTCGTTGAGGAGGAAATTTATTAATGTCTTAAAATCGAAGAAGAGCTATCCATTTGTTGTAGCTTCTTTTTCTATATCATGTGATTAGTGCCTACCCTTCAGAGCTTTTGTGCCGTCCATGGGGCTCTGACGATCTATATCTGATGAGCGTCTGATGTAGCTTATATTTCGCTTTAGAAGATGTTGTTTGTATTTCTTTCTTTCATTCAGTTAGGTAAACAAGCCAGGTTTCATAGAATAAATGTTTATACCAAAGAGTTTAAACCTTTTTGAAAAGAAGAACATCTTTCAAAAAAAGAATTACGTAATTTCGAAAAATCGAACTTCAAATAGCGCAATCAACATTCAGTTAATTGTATCTGATTTGTTTTCAGTGAAAATGTTCATAATTTTCCGTCATGAGAAGAAAATGTTCATACACAATTATATATTATTTTACATTTGTCTGTCAGGTTTCGATGACACGAAATCAAGTATCATATGAACAGAACAATACAATAATTAAATTAATCACGCGTGTTTACTGGAACTCATTAACACATCCGAATGTTTTACAGTTTCATCAGAAATATTGAATTCAGAGCTGAAAACAAACTCTGACTTCAGTATTTCTGATGAAACGCTAAAACATCGACAAAGAGAAAAGGCACAGCTTCAATCGAATACACACTATCGTTATCAGTTTGTAATATTCCTACTGCTGGGACATGGCTGGGACACAGGCCTGAGAGAGAGCTCTATAAAAAGTTGCCTGTAATCAACCACGCAGGCCCAATACCACCCCCCCAATGGGCCAGTTGGCTGATATCTCAAATTTTCAAATTTCATCGTTTTGAGTGCAGTGGTTATGCAATAAATTACTCAAAGTAATATGCCTCTCACGATCTACTAATCGTAAATATCGGCCATTATTACTGGACAACCACTGCTCTTGTGAATTCACAGTAATGGCATTGAAAACCATTACTGTAAGTTACTGTAACAGTGTGTAAAAAGAAAATTTAATTAAAAAAACTACGTGCTTATTCAACAAACTTAACAGAATTTATTAAAGAAAACGAATTAACAGACGTTGTCACGTCCCAGTATGTTTTGGAAGCCAAAATTAGTGCAAACTTCTGCTTCTGCTGCTGTGTGCTACTTGCTAGGTAACAGCTTTAGCCAAAACCCGTTCAGATCACCCCAAAAATAGTATTGTAAAAAAACATAACACTCTTTTTTTGAGGCAGTCGTCGAAAAAACATCCATACACCGATTTGGAGTAGAAAAATTACAAACACAAGGACACGGGAGTTTTAAATATGGAAAATTCACGCAAAAAAAACTTACAAAAACCTAATCCGTTACAGCCTCAATGCTTAAGCCTCCTTTTCTTCAAAAAAGGAATACTCAATATCAGGCTGCAAAACCGGTAGCCAGTGTCCATATATTAAAATTTTCGTCGCATAGAGTGTTCTAGATTTTTTTGAAAGTGATCGTAAAAAGTAAAATATTGCGGTGTACTTCCTCGTTGGGTATAGGGCGTTTATTTTTTAAATATGGCGGTTTTTGGTTAAGTTTAGGCTGAATATTATGATGATAGTTAAACGCAATGTTACGGTGCTTTAGTATTTTATATGAGACAAAATAGGGATTTAAAAACAGATGCTTTTTTAGAAAATTTTATGCTTGTGTAGCATTTAGGTTTTAAATATAATTTAACTGGTGAAATCGAGTCAAACTTTAATTACTTTGTTTTCGCGTTTTTAAATATTAGTCAATTTGTTGTTTGGCTTATTTTTTATAGAAACAAAATAAAAATGAACAAACGATATTTTTTTGAATATATTTTAATAATGTTAGGTACAGAAACTTAGCAAGGTAGGTACAGTATTTTTAGCATCGCTTTTAATGTTCTCGTCAATTAATTAAAAGTTACTAATAATACAGTTTTTATTATGACGCAAAAAAAATAATTATGAGAAAAATGTTCTTACTAAAAATATAAAATATTTTATTATTAATGTCGATGTCGACGAAGATGCGCACTTAAGTCGAATTTCAGCTATATAAGAGTTTAAAGAACTTTTTCTGAATTGTGAGCTGTCCTGGGTTGCCTTTCTGGGTCGGGCAAAGTGTTATTGGGTTTTTCCATCAAGAATTTCTCAATAGCAGCCACGGAGCCAGGACTTGAGCCCATTTAAGCCGTTTGAATCTCACCGCCTTTTACATGGGACTAAAACGTAACTTGCGAAATGTGAATGTACCGAAATACACATGGTGTTCGTGAAATTTAGGAGTTATGTCATGCAAATACACGTCTGCCTGTCTTTTTGATATTTTTGACTTCAAATTCCGGTGAGACAGTCGTGAGTTTCAAATAACCCAACATCTCACTCGGCAAAGCCACTCTTAACGCAAACTATTTCGCTCAACTAACAGAAATATCTTCTGTAATTGTACGGCTTAGTTACCAGTACCGTAACGCAGCAGAAATACCTAATCAGCTTACAATGTGCCGATGCAAAGTAGTTTTCCTCACTACAAACTAAACTAAGCCCTCAATAAACGCACTGAACGAGGCACTAAGATTAAGGTAATGTCCTACGGGCGACTAAACGCAGCACAGTCGGTGCTCCGCGCAATCTCAGCGAATGTTTCCTTCAAACTCATTTTAAAATCCATTCCGTTTCTATGTGCGGTACGTACACGGTTATATATTCTATATTTGTAAATATATTTCCTTGTGCACGGTTTTCGTGGTATTGTAATTTCTGTTGCATTTTCGATGTTAGATGACGTTTTTGATATAACCTTCCAGGTAGATAAGGTATGCTGCGGGTTGTTCGAAAGAGATACCGCGGCCCCGGACACAAATGGCTAAGAAGGAACATGGGTGGTTTTTAGTGAGTAGAAGTCTGACCTACACTCTCTTACGCTCCGCCCAGAGCGGGAGGAGTCATTTGATGTTTCCCTCGGTACAAAAAAAGATGTTAATATCACATCTATCTATTTATCTCCAGCCTACATGGATGCAGCTGATCAGTATTCTGCACGGAGCGACTGCCAATCTGACCTGTGCAAGGACTGGGTAACACGATACCCCTTTACGCGATAAGAAGACCTTTTTAGGGTTCCGGACCCGAGGGGCAACCAACGGGGCCCTGTTTCTAATCATCCGCTTTCGGCTTGCGTTCGTCATCTGTCAGCGGGCTGTACTTCATGATATAGGTAGACAGTTGAAATTAATAGAATGTGTATTTTTGTTGGCGCTATAAGTACAAATTTTAAAAACAAAATAAATTAAAGAAGGCTCTACTACGTTGGTAGTAGTTGGTACGCAACCCCTCATACGCGAGTCCGACTTGACCTTGCCCGGTTTTTCTAAGTTCCGTGAATGATAATCATAAAATAGCAGTAGTAACTAGTAGTAAAAGCTTTAAAACTACGAGTATATATGCAAAAACTGCAAGTATATATGCCAAAAATCACTAAGTACACCAATAATAATGAAAAAGTTTTGTGCAACAGTAACAAACCACAACAACGGGTAAAGCAAACTGAAATAGTTCGCGTGACCCGAGAACAGGTAATAACAATATGCTTTACATTTTAGAAACTATTTTGGAGCAGGTACACACGGGACTTAAAGATGACCACCTAGACTATTGTAGAGGGTGTATAGAAAAAGAAAGAAAGAAAAAATATTTAAATGTCGCAGAAACATAACGAGCATACAAAGAGACATACAGGAAAAAAAATACATATACAACGCATAACAGATATTAAAAAATACAACAAGCAGGGATAATACATAAAGATAGTTGCACGTCGTGACTGCGACAAGTAGGTTGCCACTCAGCATGATGCTGTGCTATGAGCACCCACAGCACAGCGCTGGTTTTCAGTGGTCACCCGTGAAAAAACGTACGAAAGCCAAGACAGCTTCAAAATTAGGTATAAACACCCTTAATGAATTAAAAATGCACTTCTCACCATCACTGCCTGATTGTTTTTTTATTTTGTTCTGTCCATACCTTCTACTTGGATTCTGGGGGGTCAAAGTTCTATAGGATAGCATAATCAGCCTATAATTTTATTTACGATCTCAAAGAAAATACACAGATCACGCGAAATATATAGTGGTCGACAAAAGTATCACATAAGTGTACTTCTTCACTTACAGGAGACCACAGCATGCACAATAAAATTTAAATCCACGCTTACAGAGATATAGTACCAATAAAAAAAAATATTAATAATGTTCTTACTACTGCGATACAAGCCTTTATACTAGTTCTATGAAAATCAAACCAAAAGCCCATTCTGTATAAATGAAAATCCACCTGAAATTTTTCCATGAAACATGCGAATAATTTTTCATGAAAGGGCTTATTTTACCTCCATTATAAGGTATTACAGATGACAAAGGAAGAGGGTTCGACCAATAGGTTTGAAAGCTAGAAGGTTAATGATATAAAATCTACTTACGATTTTCACCGAGATTACTAATAACTACTTATAAGTTCTTAGCTAAATAAAGTCCCCGTTGGGGCTGCGGGTTGTTCGCAAGAGATACTGTAGCCTCGACATGAAGGGCTATGAAGGAACATGGATGATTTTTAGTCAGTAGAAGTCTGACACTCCCTATCGCTCTGCCTAAGAGCGGGAGGGGTTATTTGATGATTTTACACCCACCAAAAAAAATAAAGTAGCGATTTCTTCGTAAAATGTTTACAACTTTGTGATGACACCAATTTCATAATATTATAAGTTTCAAAATACTAAGTTCGATAGAACATACAATTGTATGTTGTAACGAACTAATCCATAGGTCTTTTGTACCAGTGCGCCAATATTTCATCATCATCAGCCTATAATGTTCCCACTTCAGGGACTCAGGCCTTCTGTATTAGAGGGATGGTCTATAATTCACCACGCGGGCCCAGTGCGGATTGGTAGATGATTTATCATGTATTCGATTTTTTTGGTTCTAAGGCATGCCGGTTTCCTCACGATATTTTCCTTCACCGTATTGAATTAGTATTCAGCGGTGATGAAATAAATTATACAAAGTAATGGGCCTGCCTGGGTTCGAATCCATGACTTACTGTTCGTAAGTCGAATCCGCGACCACTAGGTCACCAGTGCTCTTCACCAATCTTTACATAGTATAAAACAAAGTCAGTGCCTCAGTTGTACTCTTATATATTTTAAACTACGCACTATTAACTATTCTAATGCTGTTCTCAGCAATAGATAAAGTGATTCAAGAGGAAGGTTTATCTACATTGCACCCGTGTGAAGCAGAGGCATGTCTCTAGTTGTCGTTAAAATATGAAAAGCTCATACGAAATTAAACAGTTCATATATAAAACTTAAACAGCTCATTAAAAGAAAATTAATTACCGAAAAGTCAAACTCAGGTGCGAGGACTTAGTGAAATCTTTACGATCTCATTCGGAAACTGTGAACGTTAAATGAAAATATTAACTCCAAACAATTTATTGCCAGAATGTAAGCTTGAATTTAAATAAGATTTAATGCTTCATTTGACGATATTTGTTGTTTAAAGTAATGCTCACGCTTTTGTTCCCAGAACGTTAAGGTTCGCCTGTGTTGGTACATCTCTACCTTGACTACACTTTAAGTACCAATAAGGTACTAAATTTTAAAGAAAGATGAACTAATTATAATGTCTACAACTAGGTGACACCGAAGTGGTCGTGTCATTCTGGAGTAAGAATGGTTGGTCACTTTCCTCGTAATATAAGAGCTTATTCATTATTATTTGACGTATGGTACCAAATAGTATCAATATTTGGTACTGCTCAAACTTCCATAATCACTGTTGGTCCAGTCTTCCTGTCGCAGACGATCTTTTGTGTTGTGTAAATAAAACTTAAAGAAAAACAGTATTTTTTTAACTATAAAATCACGTAGGTACATCAGCAAAGATGGCAAAATGGGCATGCGGCCTCTTAAATTAGTACAGCCATCCTCTCACCGTCAATCGAGCGTGGAAAGAAGCTAGTAGAACAGTAAATCCCAACGACAAAACTTTTGCAATCGACCGATCAAAATAGAGTAGTTGACAAAAAAAACCTAATTAGTCCAACAGATAGATTTCCAAAAAATATTGAACACATATTTTTTCTTTTTGCACGTAAACATAAAATGAAGACGATATAGTGCTTCGAAAAATCGAGGGACGTCACATTACGGTATTTTTTTTATTGGAAAGTGACGTCACAAACCCCCACTCATATTTGACGCGATTTATCTTCATAATTTTATATTAAATTGATAAAATAAAAAACACGTATCCAATATTTTTTTAAAAACCTAACTGACGGACGAAACAGATTCATATTTTTTTTAGTAAAGGAACATCCCTATTGAGACTCCGTCCTGTTACTGAATTCAAGAACCCGGTTACATTGGTACAGCTGGAATCAAACCCAACACAGCATTCACGCTTCAAACCCGACCAACGCATTCTAAATTAAATTTAAATGAGATTACAATTTAATTTACTAGATTGTTCTTGCTGTTAAGATAATGTGATTTATTAAGGAACCGGGTGGCGATTGGAGATGGTTATCTTTGTGAGTTGTTTCCCTGTTTAGGGTAGGCAGAAAGTTTAGCGGTGTCCGAATTTGTTTATTCAATCCATTTTGATGGAGAACTGTTGTGGGGCGTGAAGGGGTGCGTTTTGCTGCTCGGCTTTAACTTTTGTTGTTGAAAAATATGTTATCTGTGTTGTTTGAATTAACGGTTCTTGATTTTGTGTGGTTTCATGTAAGTGCTTTGAGTAGCTTTCCAATGCTGAGTTGTGACTGACCCTAACAAAGTTAGGAAAAGGCTAAGCAGAAGATGATGTAGGTACGTGCTTTGAAATTTCCTCTTACGTAAGTAAAATATTAATAGTGCAAACAATATGGTATTGAGTCAATAAAAAAAATACGTACTTAAAATCCGTCATAGTTTTGAGTAAAACCAAAGTGAGAATCGTTAAAATTTTCACGTGAAGATATTGTCGAATGGTCAAATGGCTAAATTATCATCTTAATTAGAACGTAATTCTTTATCAAAAACGCTCATAATTAAAAAAAAACAAAACACTGTCAACATTCTTAATTCTAAATTAATTTACAGTTAAGTTTTGCTCTCCAAACTCTTTGTCTATATGCCACAAATCTACACCCATATTTATAGTGCCGACTCAAGTTTTTAGAATAGAATAGAATAGAATATATTTATTTTCAGGTAACAAAGACCCATAGATAAATACCTTAACCTAAATATACATACTAATAATACAGTTTAATTGTGTGTTTTTTGTTGTGTTTAATTTGGGTCGATCGTTGTCGTGACAACAGGGAAATTTAATCCACTGGATCAATCCTAGAATTTCTTGGATGCAATAGGGATGTTTACTGACTTAAAAAAATATGATTCTAATTAATCCGTTTGTTAGATTATCGAAAAATATTGGATACGTATTTTTTGTTTTATCAAATCAATAAAAATTGACGAAGATAAAACGCGTCAAAGATTTGAGTGGGGGTTTGTGACGTCAATCACCGGTAAAAAATGTCATACTAATGTCTTAGAATATGACGTCACGCGATGTTTCAAAGCACTGTGTCGTCTTCATTATTTGTTTACGTGAAAAAAGAAAAAATACGTGTCCAATATTTTTTGGAAATCTATCTGACGGACTAATTACATTTTTTTTGTTAACTACCCTATTGGAGGGTCTACAAAAAAGGTACAATACGTACGTTTGCCTTTCGTACGTTGCTTTCTACATCAGCCATCCTCGTCAAACCCATAATTGCATTCTGCTTTAATCAATGCTAAAGATGTCACATGCCACTGTTGTCAGTCTGTATTGAAAAGTGGGCGTTTATGTCAAATTATTAACAGACTGTAGCTGTCAATACGTCTCATGGAATGTAGGCGTAGCAAATTCGACTCAAGTTCTGTCCACGACTAAGGATGCCAGGGTATGTTGAAGCCCGAAACGTTGGTAAAGTGAGATTTACCTACTTAGCTGTAATTTAACCCGGATACCTGGAGTCTGGATATGCAGTTATGCACTAAATGTTGCGTTCCTGGAATAGAACATGACTTTGAGGTCTTATGATTAAACTTTATTTATATTTGTGTTGTTTTAGTGTTCTACTTGAAACAGACTAGGCAACAAGATTTATGGTCAAAATAATTGATTTTAGAATATGAAATAAGTAAGTATATCTCATAAGAAGAAGTATAAAAGTCCACAGATTTCTATTTCCATAGAAACACTAGCTTGTGCCAGTGGCTTCTCCCGCTAAAACTCGAAAATTATCCCACGGGGAGATAAAATCGGATATAGACTATATGTGTACCAAATTTCATCCAAATCCGCTGAGTAGTTTTTGCGTGAAAGAGTAACAAACATACACACTCACACACAAACTTTCGCCTTTATAATATTAATATTATATTATAGTGTGATGTTCATAAGGAATGGGCATGTGTTGTCGTGCAATAAGTAAAATATCAACAGAAAAGATCAGATGTGAATAGATAAGAGAGGAAAAAACAGAGTCTTACTTGTCGATACATAAAAATATGACGAAAAATCAAGGATAGCTGAACACTAAAGAAAAAGTTAGAGGAAGAAAAAGCTGCTTCTGCCATATCCTGCTGATATGGAGGGAACTGGGAACTACGTTTTCCTACTCCTCTGCTTTCTTTTCTGATTAATTTCGTTGGGGTATCTACGATAGTCAAGTTGTTTCGCTGGGACTTCGTCGAGCTTCATTGCCTCGGCGCTATTTCAGGAGTTGCAGTGCTTTGGGAACAGTGTGGCGGGCTTGTACAAAGAAAAAAACGGCTGCGTTGGCCAAAAATCAATTGGGATAAGGCCTGGAGACTCATGTTTATTACATTATGCACTACGTACTTTGTAAAACACTTTTCTTGTAAAAGTTTTCGACATCATGTAAAGTCCATTTCACGAAAGAAGTCCCGCGGACAATTGTGGAACTAAATTTAACAGATCGGCCATGTTGTCGTTTGTCGATGTTATCAAGGTGCGTTTGTTGTGGTAGATATTTTGTGAGTTATAAATTGGATTAGTGCGTTATAAGGTTTATTTACGATGCCAAAAGTTGTGAAACAACATTATGTCGCGCGACATACAGCGCTGCGTCTGCGGGACTTCTTTCGTGAAATGGACTTTACTGTCTTCATGGTTTAAAATTATGTAAAACAATGTCAATGTTGTCAAAAAAAAACAAATGCGAAAACGAACATGACCTCCATCACTTGGAAAGATTTATCGAAAGCATTCTATCATACGCGCCGTATCGAATGACTGTATAACCAGTGATGTATGCCGAACATTCGTCATTCGGCCGATTATATTTATTTTAAGCCGATATCGAATCGGAATTGTATGTCAAGTGCAGAGCTTGTAGGATTTGTTGGAGTTAAATGTCAGATTATGTTTTGGAAAAAATATTTTGGTTTTATTTTTTACTACTTAGTTGTGATAATAAATATAATGATAAAAATTACGAAGTGCATACACACTTTTATAGATCGCACTGTCGGAACGAAAGTGATAGAACTCAAAATAACGGTGAATTGAGTTAAATAACTAAAACTACTCCTAATAACATGGTCTATCATCTAGTAAATCAAAAACTGACGCTATCATGCTAGAGAAGGACAAACAAAAACGTTTGATCATTTTAATTTCCAGGAACACAATTTTGGTATAAATTCCCACGAAACGCACGTATTAGATTATGGTCACTTTTGTTTTCAGGGTGCAAAATCCCAAAAGTCTGGACTATATATATATATATATTTATATTGTGTAAAACAAGTTTAGGCTGTGAGTTTCTGACAGTGAAATTATCATTATCTGCCTAAACTTTTCCTAACTATGTTGGGGTCGGCTTCCTAAATTGAAACCGGATGCAGCTAAATACCAGTATTTTGCATGCAGCGACTGCCTATCTGACCTCTACAACTTAGTGCGGTATGGCGACAGCGACATCTATCGCAACACATGCGAACTAATTGGCTAATCCTATATCGCGCTTCCAACTTTATCCGCGACATTAGCGTATATAGAAAATCCCGTCTTACATGTGTCGGGCAGTTAGCCCACCAGAGACAACAGCCGTCTGGCCAGAGGATCCTCCCTTTTCTATGAGGGATGAGGAACTTTACACCCTGTTCCTCATACCCCCCATATAATACATACCCTTTTATTTTTTATTTTTTTGGGGTGGGAAATCATCAAATCCACCGCCCTCCCGGAGGAGAGGAGTCCCGCTCTAGGCAGAGCGATAGGGAGTGTCAGACTTCTACTGACTTAAAAACACCCATGTTTCTTCTTAGCCCTTTGTGTCGAGGCCGCATTATCTCTTTCGAAAAACCCGCAGCGAATACGGTACCCTTCTATCAGTGAGTGAATGAAGTTAGGTCTTAAATAAGTAGATAATTTTAAACGAGAACTATTTTCAATTTATGTTTGTCAAAATAGCCATTTTTTATTACTAAAGATAAAAAGTTACTTTAGTCTTCTTCCTCAGTCATAATAAGGGCGGAACAATATCGATAGATTTTAGGCGAGGTTCGTAAGCGAGTACCAGTGCTGAAATAAAATAATACAGAAATAAAAACCATGTTCCTGTGAAAACTACTTATTTTATGGATTTTTAGAACGAATACATCAAGAAAAAGGCGTGCAAAATATTACCACAAAATAAGCACATAATAGGTACTAGAACCCAAAATGTTACCATTTTTGGTGGGTTATTTAAAAAGAGGTTCCATACAAGAGAATAATATATAATAACAAAACATATTTGAAAAAGTCCATTTCACGAAAGAAATCCCGCAGACGCAGCGCTGTATGTCGCGCGACATAATGTTGTTTCACAACTTTTGGCATCGTAAATAAACCTTATAACGCACTAATCCAATAATAAACTCACAAAATATCTACCACAACAAACGCACCTTGATAACATCGACAAACGACAACATGGCCGATCTGTTAAATTTAGTTCCACAATTGTCCGCGGGACTTCTTTCGTGAAATGGACTTTACATGGATTTAATTTGAAAAAAGAACAGCCGGTCTACCCGCATATTCACAAAACTCAAGAATGACCTCAAACGTCAGTCCCCCAACGCGGAAATGTGCGAAACTGCGAACGGTCTAAGATGAACGACGCAATAATAAACTTGGGCAGTTTCGCCTTCCGAACTAAATGGGGGGAAGGCTTAGCCCCGGTTTGCGTGAATTCGGAGTAATGCCAATTTTCCGCCGTTTTGCCCCTGAATGTACCAATTTTGACCGTTATAATTTTGAGACTGTGGACGTCCAGTTCTGTGCAAAGGATTTATGAGTTAGTATACTGGACCTTCGGACAGTATTATGTAGGATATGATTGTCTGTGTATGAGGAGCTCGGGCTTAATAAGAACTGCCACTCGGGTCGATCTTTAGGTAAAGCTGTGCTTGCCTAGGTCGGTCTGTGGATGGGTGACCGCCCGACATACCGAGTTTCCTCCGGCCTCAGAGAGCACGTTAAGCTGTTGGTCCCGGCTGCCATATATAGATCTTTGGCAGTCGTTACAGGTAGTCCGTGACCTGAAATTCTGACATCCAGTCTTACCAAAGAGTATCGTATTACCTAGTATTAACTGGGTTGTGGACGTCAGATAGATGTAGTCGCTCCATGTAAAATACTGGTATTCAGCTGCACCCGGTTAGACTCTAAGCCGACCCTAACATAGTTGGAAAAAGGCTAGGCAGATGATTGTCTGTGTGTGATCCTTGAGTGTAACAATTTCAGGCGTTACGTTTTGCGTCTGAGGATGTCCAAAAATTAACAAAGGTCTTTAAGGACATTGTGATGGACAATCTAGGACTACATATATTTGTTCCTTAGCTGGTCTTTCTCTGTTGTTATCGAATCAATGAGTTATTTAAGCATCTAACGTTGCAATATTCTAAAAAAAGGTACCTTATCTTTATGGCAAGGTTGCGTGTTTTGATGTAAGATAATTTTGTCTTGTTGGTCAAGCTAAATCTAAATTCTCGATCCTACTTCTGGCGCTTACGGGATAATCTTCCGTGATTATCCTTTTTATGAGATCCCACTTTTGCATGCGGTTGGAGAATGCGTTTGGATGGTAAATAAATAAATAGGTTTATGGTCGTATCGGTGAAACATTTTGTAGCTGGAAAGGGCTGTCGTCGAAAGTGACGCATATGAAAGGTTCTGTTGGTAAAATGTCCGTAGATTAAAGACACTGCTGGGGAAACGGAACTACATGTATCATCCTGTCGACGAACAGTCCAATGGCGAATCGGTCTTAGAAGATCAGTTGCGGAATCAAATTGGTTTGGTTAGTAGTTTAAAACAGTATAATTTCTACGTCCACCACGAGTAGAGCTGAAAATAGGCCACCACTTTTATAAATAAAGTCGCCTTTGATTTACATACACGCTTACATTCGACCCAGACTTTAATCCAGATTATTCAAAACCGTCCTTCTCACACTACAGTGACCACATATCCCTCACGATAACCACCAACGCATTGTGAGAATTCCTGATCAGTCGCGCGTCATGTTGATCCTCTTAGCCATTGTGAAACGCTAGTCCACTACAATAGTTACAGTACAAGTTCCACTTGAAGAAACTCCTCAGTTAACCGTTGGCACAAAGTAGATTTATGCAGAAAGCCAGCTAGATGCGACGAGCGAAAACAGCAGGATAAATCATACTTTTCCTGTCCTTGTCCTTATTACTGGGATCGATGCTACACGAATTTTTCTTCCATTTATTCTGGCCGTATAGTATTGCTGAACAATATTAGCAAATATAACAAATGTATAGAAATCGGAAAAGGCACATGCGGATGCTTCACTAAGAAATCATCTTTATCATGTTTAGGTTTTATTATAATGGAGCGAGCCATGCTCGGCATAACCCTCTTAGATCGAGTGCGTATCACCGAAATCCGGACGAAAGTCTACGATGTCGGGGACCGGGCGGTGCGCTTCAAGTGTACCTGGGCAGGACATCTAGCTAGACGCCTAGTTTGCCGATAGAGCACGGCTTTGGCCGAGTGGTGGCCAAGGTTAGGCCAAAGAAACCAGGGCCGTCCTAAAGCTCATCGGGTTGACGATATCGTCAAAGTCACCAGAACGTGGAAGCATAGAACCGGGAAGTGTGGCAGAAAAAAGGGGAGGCCTATACTCAGCAGTGGGTGATTCCGGGCTGATATGATGATGATGATGATAATCTAGATTATTTGAATTTGACTGGCTGAGAATTCAACCGAAATAAGATTTGTCCACACTTCACCATAAAATACTCTAGGTGTTAACAAATTATTTAATTGGCACGGCAATATGGTTCTGTCTCCAACGAATAGTAGCCGCCGTAAGTGCACTTGCACGTGAAGCGTATTTATGTGCACTTTCGTTTTACTCCTGTCATGAAATTGACCTTCTGTT
This sequence comes from Diarsia brunnea, assembly GCA_949774965.1. Taxonomy (NCBI): domain Eukaryota; kingdom Metazoa; phylum Arthropoda; class Insecta; order Lepidoptera; family Noctuidae; genus Diarsia; species Diarsia brunnea. The sequence goes on along the minus strand of OX459014.1, from coordinate 3,655,586 downwards.
TCCATTTACTTAATGCCGTTGAGTTGAGTACATTTAGGTGAAGAGCTGTGGGTGTATTAATACGTACGGTGTATTTAGACAATTGTTTACAAGTGTTATTGTTGAGTACCTATGTTTGGGCTAAGTATTTTGGGTTTGCTATTGGAGAATAGTAATGGCTGGGTGTTGCTAAGGGTTTATTTAAGACCTATAAGAAACAATTGGTATAGTGCGTGTTTGTGTAGGTAGATACTTTCTATTAATTGTTAAGACTGTAGCTACAAGAACTGCGATTTAAAAAAAGATGTAGTGACAAAAATTGAAAAGAGTATGCTAAGGTGGTTCGGTCATGTGGAAAGGATGAATGAAAGGCGATTAACAAAAGGTATTTACAAGGCAGATGTGAGTGGTAATGCCGGGAGGGGACGCCCTAGAAAGACATACACTGATCAAATTGGTGCCGTTCTTCTGAAAGGACAGGTGCGTAGTACTCGTAACCGGCGTGCGTGTATGACCAGATGTATGAATGTGGACAAGGCAAAAGGAGTATGTAAGGATCGTAGCAATTGGCGTTCTGTGGTTTCTGCCTACCCCCATGGGAAAAGGGCGTGAGTTTATGTATGTATGTATGTGTACTGTAGCTACAATTCCATTGCAGGCATTCGAGTTAAAAGCATGTCATTAGTTAAAAAAACGTTTAATTAATATTGAAAAGGCAGATGAATGGCCAAGGCGTTTTTTGGTGATTTTCTTTAGAAAGGTCAGGTGTCTTAATAATACCTACATGTATGATCAGATGTGTGAACGTGGAAGATGCGCATGGAGAATGTAAGGATAGCAGCAGGTAGCGGTCTGTAGTTTATGTCATAGGAAAAGGTATGAAGCAATCTTTACAGTTATTTAATCAAACAAACAGTTGTTCCCTAGAAAAGTCAAACTACTTAGAACAAAATGTATGGACCAGCTGTTTTTAAATACTGATGAGCAATTTCTATGTGGCCCCAGAATGATGTACTTCTTCTTCTTCTTGTCGTGTGGGCAGTAAGGTCTAACGACCCCACACACCCTAGTGTCAGAGTTTCTAAACCGCCTCAAGGGTCTTTGACATGATTTGACGACCGCCGTTTTCTTTACAATGAGAACATGTGGCACCCGTTTAAACGCTGTGCCGGTGTCCTTTCCACTCTGTTTAAAACAGACTCACAACGTTTAACCACCGCCCGCTCTCAACGCGACCTTACCCTAGACTCTCCAGAATTTTCATCTAAAAATTATCTGAAAATAATCTCCTCACTTCTAAAGAACTCATAATGATCTTCAAAAGTGATTTTATGCTTTTAAGCAAGGTAATGAAGCGTCACTTTTTAATGTTCCGCCTACTATTTGATCGTGAGATTATGAAGAGGGATGGAAAGAAACTTCGACTACTTAAATCTTTATCGCTTCCGAATTTCTCATTTGTTTAATGAAGATGAATGTTCTGGACGTTTCTTTAGATGTGACGTGATGCATTAAGTACGGAACCGGATGTCTGGTATTTTCTTATCTTGTTTTTACGCATCAAATATCAAATGCCAAGGTAATTAGGATTTTGGATCATTATTGAATATTTTGCTTGTAAAAAGAAATTACTGACAATAAAGGCTGTATTTCACTACGTTCAAACACAGCCAGTTACTCCATCGTCGTTTAACATCAGTTATCTGCCAGAAAAAGTCTGCTAAAATCGGTTGTTTAGAATATTAGCTGAAACAAACAGAAACAATTTGTATTTGTAATTGTTTCAACTCCGTATCAGTACAAATAAATAATATTGAACTGTCTGTTTGTAATTTCAAAATAATAGCTTTTTCCTGAAGTTTCACTACATTTCGACAAAAAACCATTTCCAAAAATAATCCGATTCGGGATCTACCACAAAATTGAGACATCACAAAACATTGAACCATTAAACAAAACAGTGCAACTTATCCTCACGATACACGATAACACACAGCTTCATAAACCGTTCCATTGAACCGTGTCCGGGCCGTTCAGCCGCACAACCGGTTTCCGAATAAGCTTCACTCAACTGTATTGGGACTATCTAATTATAATAGCATAGTTAGCCTATTGTTCTAAAATAATATTTGTTAAGTTAAGATACATGTACAGATAAAATAGTGTTTAAAAACTTACAAATACATTTATCAAGGTACAAATGTTATCAAAATTACTCATCTAAAACCAGCTATTACAAAAAAAAACAGTTCCTCACAAAACATTATTACATCAAACGAAATACTACTTTTCCTATTTTCCAAATCACACGATAAACCGTTCATAAACCGTTCCATTGAACCGTGTCCGGGCCGTTCGGCCGCACAACCGGTTTCCGGATAAGCTGCGCTCAACTGTATCGGGACTATCTAATTATGGTTTAGTTAGTCTATTGTTGTAGAATGTTTGCTGGATACAGTTGCTGAGAGTAAACACTGAGGCGGATTTAGGTGGACTGAAGCTAGATGGAGTTAAGGAGTTTAGAGGTTTTGGTTGAGAAAAGAGATTTTTCATAAAACTAAATAAGATAGTGAAATAACGAACGGTTTTCTCTTTTTATTCAATTCAAATGTCAACTATTCGTAACGATGTACTTATACACTTTCTGGTTTCCGATTCACCTGAAATTTTGCATACATGATAAGTTTGCATGGTAAGGTTGTATTGTTTGTTTGTTTGTTAGATAAGTTACGTTCTTTATCCAATATGGTGGACTAGTTATCTTTAAGACTACACTTCTAGAAAATTTGGAAACCATTAATGTGAAACACGGTCGTGTCTCCATGAGCACGTGCTCATGTATTTATAAAACCGGTTAAATATTAATTTGACTGCGTGCAAAGAAAACGAACTATTTTTACATACCCACATAGGAAATTGATCGCTTCGCTGCCACGTGGAGGCTATTTGTCATAGAAGTCAGGGGTGTCCAACGCTTGGTAATTTATTGATTTATTGTCTTCATGACACCCCTGGCACGTTACTGTTCTACTCTGAGTGACATTTTACAACTAGATGAACTATAAAGTGATGTTCTGTCAGCTTTAGCGATGTTTAAAAAGTCAAGAATGTATTGGATTGACAAAAATGATTGTAAAAAATCTGTTGAATGTCGTTTAAGAAATTCGAAATGCTTTTACAGCGATTGCCAGTTTACTCTGCCTTGTTGGATGTATGAGGGCCTGGATTCGATTCCCGGCTCGAGCGTTGCTTTTGAGTCTTCCGGGACTTAAACATAACGGGTGAAATGTGGGTGTATGTTCGCGAGCACTAATATTATGTATTAACTTAGCAACATTCAATAGTGATTTTCTCGTGAAATAACAGTTTCTACTTTGAGATTGTATTTCATATTTCGTAATGGTATGGCTTTCAAAATACTATGTTTGAAAACGTTAATCAATATTTTTTTTGAAAATCAGCTTTGAAACTTACTGTGTGTATACGTATTGGTGTTAGCGCTTTATTTGTAATCCCAACAGTACTAGAGGTCAATTTACAGCAACCTTTTTTTATTTTTGTTTTGTCGGGTGGAAAATCATCGAAAAACCCTCCCTCCCGCTCTTGGGCAGAGCGAAACGGAGTGTCAGACTTCAACTGACTAAAAACCACCCATGTTCCTTCTTCGCCCTTCATGTCGAGGCCGCGGTATCCCTTGCGGACAACCCGCAGCCCCGACGGGCTTACAGCAACCTTCAATTATTGTTTTTACGTCAAGCACCAGAACCATGTCATCCATATTTGATAAAAGACGCCAAACAAATTCATACACATTCTGTACAGTACTGTTCGTCCCCCGGGATAAAATATAAATAATTTTGTTCAACAAATAAAGGTTGGCTGCTTTTGTTCGGCAGTTTGCTTAGGACCATTGTTTGATTGTACTGCTATAGTAGCGTTATTATTGACACAATGCCTGTGTGGGAACAATAATTATTTTATAGTAGCTCCGTGAAACGGGACGTGTTGGAAAGTTCTTTGAGCTATTTCATTTATAAGTACGGTAGGTAAGGTGGGAGTGACAAAATATACCTAACATAAAATCACACCTGTAATATACAAAGGTTTAGGCAGAGGTGTGAATTTACACACATTTTGCCAGTTATTTTTAAGCCCCATGTAAATGGGGGCGAGCCTATTGCCATCTACCGGGCCCAAACCAGACTTCGTGGCAGTGTACTAAGAAACTACTGATTGAAAAACCCGCTAACAATTTGCCCGACTACTAAATTGACACCAGGCCAAGGAGCCAGTCAAGAATAACAAGATGCCAGTTTATACTGGTTTTGTTGCTACTAACGTGTAGCCTATCATTATCGTCATCAGCCTATAATGTTCCCACTGCAGGGACTCAGGCCTCCTCTCTAGGAGAGGGATGGGCTATAATCTACCACGCGGGCCTAGTGCGGGTTGGTACATGTCACATGTCTTCGAATTTTTTGGTTCTAAGACATGCCGTGCCGTGCACGATGTTTTCCTTTACCGTTTTGAGAGTAGTGGTGATGAAATACATTACACAAAGTAATGCGCCTGACTGAGTTCGAACCCACGACTCACTGTTCGTAAGTCGGGGCCGCCACCACTGGGCCACCACTGCTCTATGCTCTGCTATGCCCGTGTAGTCTATACTGTAACAATTATTAATTTAGAAGTTATTAAGATGACGTTCGTAGAATCAGATTTGTAGGATGAAATTTTATTCTAGTTTTGGTATCTTTCTTATCTTTAAATAACCCCTTTTTGTCTGCCTGTTCCGGCAAATGTCTGCAACTGATGAACAGATTTTGACGAAACTTTTACTGGTATATGTTATTAGTATGTATTCGTAAAACATGAATTTAAAGTCAGCTGATTAGAAAGAACATTCACAATCATACCAGAAACTAAATTCGCGCAGACTATGATGCAGACCTTCAAAATATAACAACCTCAGATACATCATTTACAAAACACAAATTAATAATATGAGAAAGTTACCTAACATAAATAGGAAACTGATTAATGTACGTACATTGTTGTAAGGATAGGTCGCGGTTACAACGGCTTGCTTGGATGCTTGATATATTGGTACATATATACACATTATATGTACATGTAATTATACATACGGCCGTAATGTATGGCACTTGATTTATTTCGTTAGGCGCTTGTTGAGAAATTACGGCGGGTAAAATATTATAAATGGCTTTTCGTGGAGTAAACTCAGAGATGGTGTGCCAAGAATATTTCAGTGGTAATCTTGTCTTAGTATTTATAGATCCTCTAATACCTACGGGGTGGAAAAGACACCGACATATAAACGGTTATCACATCTATTTGGTAAATAATAGGGTAGTTAACAAAAAAATAAACCAAAAAATATTTAACGCGTATTTTTTCTTTTTTCACGTAAACAAATAATGAAGACGATACAGTGCTTTGAAAACTCATGTGACGTTGTTATATTCTAAGGCATTAGTATGAATTTTTTTACCGGTGAGTGACGTCACTAACCCCCACTCAAATCTTAGACGCGTTTTATCTTCGTCAATTTTTATTGATTTGATAAAACAAAAAATACGTATCCAATATTTTTCGATAATCTAACAGACGGACTAATTAGAATCATATTTCTTTTTTAACCGACTTCAAAAAAGGAGGAGGTTCTATGTTCGTGTGTATGTATTTTTTTTTTATTTTTTTATGTATGTTACCTGATTTCTCCTCCATTTGTGAACCGATTCTAAAAATTCTTTTTTTATTTGAAAGAGTATACTCCTGAAGTGGTCCCATTTAAATTTGGTGAAGATCTGATCCTGATCTTCGGAGATATACAATAGAACTCTTCAAAAATAGACGGCAAATCTGTCGTGATTGCTGCAATCGCTTGGATGTTTATTGTTTATACAACATCATGACGTAACATCACGCCTGTATGATCTGAGGGGGTACGCAGATGTGTACACCCAGATTTGGACAGTAAGATATTATGTAATGTTCCATTTATTGGGGATAAATAAAACCTATTATTTGTTTGGGAACAACTAAAAATGGAAAAATAAAAAACTTTTTGGCAAAAAATAAAACCGACTTCTAAAACACCAAAAAGCGAAAAATAAACTTCTGAAGAAAAATCAGCTTCTGAAGTCGGTGACATTTGTTTGTTTGATTTCGTTTTTTTGCCAAAAAGTTTTTAGTCAGGAAACATCCCTATTCTAGCCCTAGTAACTAGAAAGAATGACGTATAGAAAACGATAATTATCATCTCTTTCGAACAACCCGCAGCCCCGACGGGACGTCATAGGTCTCAAGTTTGAACCCAAGACACGCACCTCTGATTTTTCGGATTTATGCTTCGGTGAGGAAAACATTGTGGGAAAACCAGCATTCCTAGGAATTACGCGTCGTCATGTAAAGCCAAGTCAGAGACCCATGGACTGCGTAAAAAACTCTGACACCAGGTTAGGTACTGTACTGTACCGCGGCCTCGGCACAAGGGCTAAAAAGGAACATGGGTGGTTCTTAGTCAGTAGAAGTCTGACACTCGCTACCGCTCTGCCCAGAGCGGGAGGAGTCATTTGATGATTTTCCACCCCCCCAAAAAAAAAGACCTATGACTTGGGAGTCCTACGGTCACACCACTAGGTTATCACTACTGGTAGACAGGTCTAACAAAATAATCTGCTGTTTCATACATTTTTGTTTCCTATGTTGTTCCTTTCACCTTGCAGTATCAATGAACTATCTTTGTTGTACATTAGCGTTATTAGATAGAGAACAGAGTTTAGTGGGTGGGAAATCATCAAATGACTCCTCACGCTCTGACTGACTAAAATCCTCCCAAGTTCCATCTAAGCTCTTTGTGTCGGGGCCGCGGTATCTCTTTCGAACAACCCGCAGCCACGACCGTTTAACCGTTTTTCACCCATGTTCCTTCTAAGCTCTTTATGTCTAGGCCGCGGTATCTCTCACCATAACTTTAACGAATCCAAAATGTTATGAGCAAAGATAAAGTGATGATCTAGCTAGACGCTCATCACGAATGCTGGTTGGAGGTGGCACAGGAGAAGAGTACCTAGGAGGATATAGGAGAGGCCTTAACCCAGCAGTGGAAAAAACGAAAAAAAAAATCAAAAATTGGATTCAACTTATTACCTTTTTTTAATGGTGGGTGGAAAATCATCAAATAACCCCTCCCGCTCTTGGGCAGAGCGGAAGGGAGTGTCAGACTTCTACTGACTAAAAACCACCCATTTTCCTTCTTAGCCCTTCATGTCGAGGCCGCGGTATCTCTTGCGAACAACCCGCAGCCCCGACGGGTTCAACTTATTACCTTGAATGAGTTTAGTCAGCAAAACTTTTCAGACGAAAATATCGGCGTCTAGTGGCCATAAAATCAAAAGCCATCTACTCCAAACTCATAATTTGTAGCACCAGCTGCCGTTAACTGCGTAATCATCTGTAATTACTTGAAATTATGAGCTTAGGAATTATGGTCAATCGATATTGAAGCCTATCACGATTGTGATTAGTGTGAGAGTACATCACAGTCTATCGGCTAATCTGATTTAATGTTTTGGGTCACCGACATACGAGTAATGTAATGTATTGTTGGACTTTTTGGGTTGGCTGGGGTCGGCTTCCAGTCTAACCAGATGTAGCTGAACACCAGTTTTTACAAAGAGCAACTACTACGCTAAGGGATTATGTGCACCCCGTCGGGGCTGCGGGTTGTTCGAAAGAGATACCGCGGCCTCGGCGCAAGGGCTAAGAAGGAACATGGGTGGTTTTTAGTCAGTAGAAGGCTGACACTTCCTTCCGCTCTGCCCAAGAGCGGGAGGGGTTATTTGATGATTTCCCACCCCTCCCAAAAAAAAGGCACTATGTGCGCCCTTTTACAGCTTTTACTTGTGCGTAAAGTTTTGATAAATAAATAAATAAACTGCCTATCATCTTTACAACCGAGTTAGTACTGGGCACTAGGTTAGTACTGGGTTGTCAGACTGTCGGGCCACTGACTACCCATCACAACTGTTATAGACATGCAGATGAGAGCCGGGAGCAACAGCTTCACGTGATTTTTGAGTCAAGGAGGAAACTCAACGACTGCGGGTTGTTCGCAAGAGATACCGCGGCCTCGACATAAAGGGCTAAGAAGGAACATGGGTGGTTTTTAGTCAGTAGAAGTCTGACACTCCCTTTCGCTCTGCCCAAGAGCGGGAGGGGTTATTTGATGATTTTCCACCCGCTAAAAAAAAAAGGAGGAAACTCAATATGTAACGGGTGGTCACCCATCCAAGGGTCAACCTAGGAAAACGCGGTTTAACCCAAAGATCGGCACGTGCGGCTGTTGTTATTAAGCCACGAGCTCCTCTTTTAATGTTTTTATCCATTAAAATAACTAACTAACTAACTAGTTACCAAACATTCTTAGCGCTATGCAATTTAGTTCACTAATTCAAACTCGACTCACATAATATAAGTTTGGAGCAATTTTGAACGAACTATGCGCAATTTTAGAGTGCACACAAAATCCTAGAGCGGCGCGCGGTGGTAGGATTTTGTTATATTACGCTGTCACAACGGAAAACTGAGCTGCGTTTCATCATAAACCGGAATAAGCCTGTTCAACCGTCTGCAAATAGAAGGGTTATGTATGACTGTTACGATTCTTACTGTATTTTTGGGACTTTTTTATTTGCGACAAGCCCTCCACACTTTTCGAAAATAACTGCAACTCCTGAAAGCTAAAATCAACAGTGGCGACCACCAGAAAAACACCGAGACAACGAAATGACGATGATGTAATTTGGGACTGAAAAATGTGTCTATTATAACACATTTGCGTGTCTGTGTGTCTTATGAGTATTAGATCATAACATTACGTTATACACGTAAGCTTGTAATTCCCTAAAGGCTAGACACAGTTATTGGTGCCCATATTTCCTTAGTAATTTAAAAAGGAATGAGCCTAATTCTAGCCATCTTATTTAGCCTATAATGTTGCCACCGATGAGACATACTCTCATGAGAAAGAATGGGCTATAATCCACCATACGGGCCCGGTGCGTGGTGATAAACGTCACATATCTTCGATTTTTTTTGGTACAAAAACAAGCCGGTTTCCTCACGATGTTTTCCCTCACAGTTTCGAGAGCAGTACACCGCTGCTCTCTCTGCCACAGCTGTTCTACTCATAGACATCAATCGGGTACAAATGCAGACTTCAGCCTGCCACTGAAGATCTCCTTGTGAAAAACCCAAAAACACTATCCGACTAACCCAATACCTCATGTCCATCAATAGTCAGTGATTTAATGTGATAATACACCCGCATTTCACCAGTAAGGAAGAGGTCTGCTATAACCTTTGGGGATCAGACGCGTGATGTTTATGGTGAACAGTAATTTGATAGCAGGAAGGTCTCGTGTCCTTATTATGGTAATACCGAGTACATTACACATTGGCTACTACGATCGAGTGAGTATCAAATCGAGTCGAACAGAGCAGCTAAATTGACAATATGCAATCAGTTGCATTACGTCACGGATTGTGTCACTTGCAAATATGGCTGGCGTTGCTACTGAGTTAGGTTAAATGTAATTGAGTATGTTTGGTTGCGTTTTGGTAATGTGTTTGTTGGGTCATGATTCCTATCCATCTTTGCATTTATTTTCTGTAAATTAATGTGACGAATACTTACATCACGTATAGCCATGTGTCATCTGCCTAGCCTTCTCTCAACTAAATTGGTGTTAGCTTCCAGTCTAAATCGATGAAGCTAAACCACCACCATCTGACCTCCACGACCCAAGCAGTACTGTTACTGGTAAGACTGATAGCCAGACTTATCAACCACTGTCAAAGGTCTACACATCACAACCAACAGCTTAACATAAAGAGAGTATTTAACCTTCTCTGTCGCAGTCAGGTTAAAATGTATACACCGCTTAACATGAGGCAGGGTGTCCACCAGGCCAGACACTAGAGCATACAATAAGGTAGGAATGGTTTTGTATCGGTTGGTCTATGAAAATTATCTAGTATTATAGCAGTGGTGGTCGTGGGTTAAAACCCAGGCAGGTGCATTACTTTGTAATTTATTTCATCACTGTTGCTCTCAAAACGGTGAAGAAAAACATCGTGAGGAAACCGGCATGTCTTAGAACCAAAAAAAATCGAAGACATGTGGCATCTACTAACCCGCACTGGTCTCGCGTGGTGGATTATAGCCCATCTCTCTCCTACAGAGGAGGCCTGAGTCCCTGCAGTGGGATCATATAGGCTGATAATAATAATATAGTATTAAAATATTTATTGTTATAGTTTTACAAATACTACTTAGTTGTATCTGGTTAAATTAGATGCCAAGTCCACATGAGTTGTGAAAAGGCTAGGTAGATGATGAGTAGGCAAACACTCGATCACACAACAATTCCGACAACTTTATCCCTCATATTATCAACACATAAATAATCACCTGCACAAAACGAGCGTGGCTAAAGAGAAAATATCTAAATTCGCGACCTCACCCTAATTGTTCGTTGGACGGAGACAAATGGCCGTCAGCCTGTGACGTCATCCATCGCGGTGATAACGACTTACCGGGGGGACCAGAAGTTTTACTGATAATCATTATGATATACGGTTTTATGAGGTTAAGTTTGACCTATTAATGCAGTGACCGAAAATGGTGTGTTTGTAAATAGTTTAGTGATGACGAAAACAAGATTCATTTTATTTGTGATTTCTCCTTTAAAATATCACGATCTTATTCGGGTTCCGTACCCAAAGGGTAAAAACGGGACCCTATTACTAAGACTTCGCTGTCTGTCCGTCCGTACGTCTGTCTGTCTGTCACCAGGCTGTATCTCAAGAACCGCGATAGCTATACAGTTGACATTTTCACAAATTATGTATTTCTGTGGCCGCTATAACAACGAATACTAAAAACAAAATAAAATAAATGTTTAAGGGGGGCTCCCATACAACAAACGCGATTTTTATAGATAATGGTACGGAACCCTAAGTGCGCAAGTACGACGTCCGCCTAGCTGATTGTAAGAGTTTTTATATCACGATTAAAAATTTTTATTGACCAACCAAGTGCGACTGAACTTCACTAGCCAAAGATGTCCTTTCTTTGGTACCTACTGTTTGTCGTGACGTTAAGCTCCTTGGGTTACAAGTCGAGCTGCACGATAACTGACAAATACTTGTACTGATTGGACCGGTCCACCTAAATCTGTGTGGCTGTTTCTTCAGAAAACCGGAGTGAAGTCCTGGGTTGGATTTTCGGGTCAGACAAAAAGAGCTATTGGTTTTTTCCATTAGAAATTTCCTCAGTAGTCGCCTGGAGTTTGGAAATTGGTGGTATGATAACTCCGTGCCTCAGAAAGCACGATAGGCCATTGGCCCTGCACCTGATCTTTTCCCGGTCGCGTCGGATTGCCGTCCCACCAGACTATGAGAGAAAAGGAGCAAATAGTGCATCTGTGCGTGCGCACACACTTGTGCACTAAAATGTCTAATCTCCGCTATGATTGGCCCCGTGGCCGGTCAGCAGGACTATTATTATTTAAATCTGCACGATCTTAGTTCGACCCGAGGGACAGTTATTATTAAGCCAGCTTCTCGTGTCAGGTAACATACAAAAACAAAAAATGAAATAAAATCACTAACTTAGCAAAATCTTATTTTAAGCAAATCGCGAATCTGACGCGTACGAAGTCTAGGGTAACAGCTAGTTATTATTTAAATCTGCACGATCTTTGTGAAATTGGGGCATTTTTCTTTTGTAAATTCTATAAAAGCTAGAAAGCAGCTTTAGTGGCTGTTATAATTTACAACTTTTCTTTTGTTGTTCTTTACGATTGTTCAACCTGTGACCAGAGATAATCTGTAAGTGCTTTGCAAAAGACCTTATTTGGCATGCATTCAAAAAACTAAGCACTTGCAAACTCGAATCCAAAACTTAACGGGCAACTTTGAAACAACGTTCTGGCTTCAGTGGCGCCTGAAAATACCAGCTTTTACGTCGAAATTTCTTTACATATTCTTACTCTAGAAAATAGATTTTCCACATTACTGCCACATCTTCTCACAGTTAACCTACTGCCAAGAATTCTTACGTTGTCAGCAAGAAAAATAGGCTTTCAATATCACCGGGTGCGATCGATATCTCAGAATTCACTGAAAATTTCTTCTGGCCCAGATTTGCACCACAGAATAGTAGCAGCAGAAGGTTAGTTCTGCACAACGATCGAGATCAGGCGCATGAACACAATAAAAGAGCAATGACTAACGTGTGGTTGTAGTTTCGAACTCAGTAAGATACTTTATTAGCTGTAATTTCGTCATCACTGCTCCCAAATTGCCGGAGAAAAACATGGTGATTAAACATGAAGATCCTTACTCCAACACTGGACCTACGTGGTGGGTTATAGCTCTGTCCACACAGAAAGAAGGCCGGCCTTAATATTCGGCTAATTTAGCTTATGACGAGAGCTGGCTATATTATTATGGACAACTAGATTGTGCCAGCGGCTTCGCCCACTACAACTCGAAAATTATCCCACGGGAAGATAAAATCGGAATAAAATCTATCCTATGTGTTAATCCAGGTTATAAACTATATGTGTACCAAATTTTATCTAAATCCGTTTAGTCGTTTTTGCGTGAAAGAGTTACAAACAAACACACTCAAACACAAACTTTCGCCTTTGTAATATTAGTGTGATAGTGTGATATCCAGCCATGTGAACTGAGTTAATTGATTGATAAGGCCTACTATACCTATACCTTCTGTATTTGTGATAATCTAGTCGTGTGACCGTCGGGCTAGGAGACTTCGAACCCAAGACCTTTTTTCGGATTCATGTGCGTATTGTATAATTATAATATCACTTGCTTCGGTGAAGGAAAACATCGTGAGGAAACCAGTATGCCTGAGAGACATTTCTTGACGGCATGCAAAACCAAGTCAGAGAACCATGGGTGGCCTAAAAACTCTGACACCAGGTTAGGCACTGTTCCGTATGGTGTCGGATGTAAAGAATAGCACCATCCCATATCTTCGTGGGTGTCGTAAGAGGCGACTAAGGGACTTACCAGAGAATGAGCAGCAGCGTTATCTGTGCCTTCGTAACAACCATACTGCGATCGCCAACCCGCCTACCAAGCGTGGCGATTATGGGAAATCCCCCCTTCTGGGGGAGGCCTATATCTAGCAGTGGACGTCTTATGGCTGAAATGATGAGGTTAGGCACTAACCTCAAAAACGAAAAAGAACTTCTGTCTGTGTCTGTCTATTGTATTCTAGCACGTTATATTCAAAAGCGAAGTCGGGGTAGTTTCTTTTGTATCCAATCCGGTTAATGATCGTCGTGAAGAAATAAGAATATTGCTTTGTCGAACTGGTTGCCGGTGCTAATGGTTTGATCTCTTTGAGTTTGAGTTAAAAGATTTTTTATAATATAAAAAAATATTATTATAATATACAAAATTATTCAACATACAATGTTGAATAAATTGGTGTTGGATTTACTTTGAGTTGTGTTTTGTTGTGCAATAACTTACCTATGTTGGCGTGTTTTAGAATTATTTGCCATTCATATTTTAATGTCATGATTTCTTTTTAGGAATGGCTTTCAATATAGTCATCATCATCATCAGCCTAAAATGTTCCCACTGCAGGGACTCAGGCCTCCTCTCTAAGAGAGGGGTGGGCTATAAATCCACCACGCGTGCCCAGTGCGGATTGGCAGATGTCATATGTCTTCGAATTCTTTGGTTCTAAGACATGCCGGTTTCCTCACAATATTTTCCTTCACCGTTTTGAGAGCAGTGGTGATGAAATAAATTACACAAAGTAATGTGCCTAGTCAGGAACCCAGGCGGGTTCGAACCCACGACTCACTGTTCGTAAGTCGGGGCTGCAACCACTGGGCCACCACTGCTCTTAATTAATGTTAATATTAAGTAATAAATTAGTGGCTATTTTACTGTTGCAAATTATTCACTGATTGCGATTGATGAATTTGCGAACTGACCTCGACCAGTTTAACGACCTATGTCATGACTGGAGATGAAACGGAATTAAGTTGTAATCAATGCACTATATAATATTGTTCTAATTCATAATTTAGACAGATCATTACTGATGTAAATGATGAATAACATGGCTGAAGCGTGGGCTGAAGTGAACGAAATGAAATGAACCCCGAAACGAGTATGTAGGTATGGATCGTACGTAGCAGGTGGCGTTCTGTGGTTTCTGCCTACCCCATGAATAGAAGAATATTATTAAGCTACCCAAAAGCAACAGAAAAAAAAACTTTTAAAAGAAAACCCTCCTGACTGCCTTGTTGAACTAGTGATCGAAAGCGCGGCTGCTGAAGATGAGGCTCTGGGTTCGATTCTCGGGTTAGACAAAGTGTTATTGGGATTTTCCATCTGTAATTCGTTATTAGCAGCCACGGACTTTAGATTTGTGCCCAGTTACAGGGGACTTAAACATAACTGGCGAAATATGGGTGTACTATTAGGTATCCTCAAATGAAAGAGATTGTCGTTAAAAATAAGTCATATATTTTGCACGCCCACAACCCAAGTTCCACAAGTCCAAAATTAAAAGTTCGTAGTGAAAGCGAAGTCTCCCTCTCCTCAGTACATTTGGGTCGCGTTTGACGATAGTTACTTGATTGCGTTCTCTTCTTCTCAAAGTTATAACACGTAGTTTCGTGGCATCTTTGACATTTGTCGTCTGAATAAATGATTAGAGTTTCAGTTCAATTTCTGACTTATGTAGATATCATTTGCGCGGGGTTGCTAAAATGCTGAAATAATTTTAACTATGGATCAGCAAAAGGAAAGCAAAGAAAACATTCAAGAGACGTTTTTGATTTTGTAAAGTATCTCGGTAGTCAAAGTAGGATATATTTTAATTAAACCGTTTCTCACCCTCGCTGCGGTTGACACCGACGGCGCTGTCCATCCTCAGGCAGGAAGATCGTATTCTGTCTGCGGGGCTTACAAGATCAGGGTTCACACAGGATAGATAGACGTGGAAGAAGCTTTGCCCAGCAGTGGCATTTGAAGACATTTAATTTTATTCATCCCACCATCTCCTTCGTGGTCCACCACGAAATCGTTATATATATTTTTTTAATTTTGCTATATCTATTTATAAACTCCAAAGGACACCAAATGAACTGAATCAACGTACTAACTTCCCTGCCCATTCAAAACCAAAGTGTTTTAATCAAGAATTTTCAGATGCAAATTAGTTTGCAAGCAACGTGCAACGCTGGAGTTGCAACAGGAATAGCTAAGAGTCTTCAATCAGATGCGGCTGGCCGCTGCTCAACAATGCAGATCGTGAGAGTATAAGCTAATGTATTCCAATGTTAAATCAACTAAGCATTGTTGTAGATTAAGTATTTCTTCCTGTCATTCAACTGTGGTGATAAATTGGAGGTGCAGAAAGAGGAGGTGCCTTTTGGTTCCTTGTCTTAAAATAAACCAGTGGTTGTTGGTATTTAGGGCATAGGTACATATCCAACGGTGAACAGTTTTATTTAGCAGGAATAAGGTAGTTGACTGACTAAAAAAAACATGATTCTGTTTAGTCCGTCTGTTTTTTTCGTCTAAGATTATCGAAAATGTTGGATACGTGTTTTTTGTTTTATCAAATTAATAAAAAATTACTAAAATAAAATGTGTCAAAGATCGTGAGTGGGGGCTGGTGACGTCACGTTCTGGTAAAAAATGTACCAAACTGTGACGTCGCGTGACTTTTCGAAGCACTGTATTCATTTATTGTTTACGTGAAAAAAGAAAAATTACGTGTCCAATATTTTTTGGAAATCTATCTGACGAACTAATTAGATTTTTTTAGTCAACTACCCTATTACGTAATTTGGCATGAGGCAATAGATATATATTGCAAAACAGCTGCGATAAGTTATCGACTAAAGAACTTAAAAAATATTAATTAAGCACGTGAATGATTTCCAACAAACTTAAAAATCAAGCTTACTTTTATAGTTACGATGTCTATAAGGGTGTGAATCAACCCATCACACAGCCGTCAACCAAGCAATCTGTACATCAAACTAAGTACTCCTACGCAAAAATTTTTTGGTAGGAAACGACTTTTTTTTTTGGGTCAAAAATCACATTTTACTGTAAAACTCAATGTAGCACTGTTAAAACGTTGTGCTTGTGGATGCTTCTGAATAGTAAACGGGTCATGGAGGTAATTTAAGCAAAGTTATAACCTGAAAAACTAGTATTTACAAAAACAGCTGTGAAAAATTTGGAACTTTGACCCCCGATTTCTCCGTAACTAGGAGGTTCCCAGGTATGGTCTAAAACAAAAAAAATATCGCAGTGGTGGGGAGAACACGTGCCTTTCGTTTGCTTTAAGGGTACTTTTACACCCTATATAATCTATATTCAGCGGGTTGTTAAAGCAAAATGTGTGTTTTTGCAAGTTGATTGTCCCACTTACTGTGCCCCAGATTTCCCTAGCAAAAGAAATGCACACCTTTGCACCTGTCGGTGACAAATTGAGGACATAATTTAGTAAGTTTTTGCGATCACGCCCCCAAAAAGAAACTACGGTAATAATGGGAGCGTCGGGTACAGTGCACCACTAAAGCTGTGGTTAATGACAAGGAAGTGCTTGTGGAGTGTGTGTGAAATAATGGGAGGACTGCATGTGTATGCGACAAAGGACTTGAAGAATTAAGTAAAGAGGGAGGTGTACATTTTTGGCATAACACGGTGTTATTTTTCAACCGACATCCAAGTAGAAGGAGGTTCTCAATTCGTCTTGGTTGTTTTTTTTTTTTGTATGTTTATTTCTACATACTATCTCCGTCGTTTCTGAAACGATTGAAAAAACATAATTCGAAAGAGTATACTCCCGAGGTGGTCCAAATTGTCACCATGTCAGGATCTGATGATGAAATCTCATGGAAATCGAGGGCGTTCCTAGAATTTAGGCACGTACTACGTGTTTCGTGTATTTTCTAAATCTATTCAAGTATTCACATCTGCCAGTCATCACCTCATGTGGATGAGCTGAAGATGGAAGGTACAACTCCTTAAAGGTAGTAAGTAATATGTCAATAATACCTCCCTGCACAAACAAATATTACACACTTTGTAAAATGCTTGCTTGCTTCATTGCCTCGTATGTCTAGTAACAATCGCAAGTGTGACTACTGAGCTTGCATTCCTGGATTCTATTCCCGGATCGGGCAAAGTGTTGTTGGGTTTTTCCATCCGAAATTTCTCAGTTGCAGCCATGGAGCCTGGATTTGTGCCCGGTTGATGGCCATACGCTCACTCCTTATAACATGGGACTTAAACATAACTGGCAAAATATGAGTGTATTATTAGATACACATTTGTCTAACCAGTCTGTCGTGATATTTTTATTTATTATTTATTTATCTTTATTCCAAAAAGTATGTAACTTATAAGCAAAGCCCCACAAAACTGTTGTCGATTGTTCGAATGTTGATTTGTGTCGATGAGTTTCTAGATATACTTGTGAATTAATTTATTAATGAACTTTAGACTAAATATTATCTAAACTTACACTTATATTACAAAACTTAAAACATTTCAAAATAATATAATTTTAATTTACGTATAAATCTAATTGTGTTTGTTTCACTCCTTATGTCTGCCGGCTGACTGTTCAATAGGTATGGTAATTTCTTGTTTAGTGTTCTGTCACTTACACGTTACGCGATGTGTCAAACAAAATCCGTCTGTATATTTAGCATTCGTACCAACAGCAAACAGTACACTATCCCACTTAATTCTTACAATAAAGAATGATCCATGTCTCTAACAGGGTGTCCTATTTGTTCAGGACAAATATTTGCAGGCCTCAAGACATTTGTTCCGACTCTGTTTGTTTGAATGTTTGTCCACGTGGTTTGAACGTACTTGTCTAGTGGCTAAGCCGAAAGGAATCCTTGCGGTGTTTGAGTGGGACGCGTTTATTTTGTTCTCTGACTTATAAGGGGTTCAGTGAGTATTCGTGGTGAATGAGATGTAGAAGTAAGAAGAAAAATTTTGTGGTTTGGGAAAGTTAGCAGATACTATAATACAGAGACCTTATCGGTGAGGTTCTTCAGAAAAGACAGGTGTATAGTACTCACAGCCGGCGTTTGTGTATGATCTGATGTATGAACGTGGACGAGGCAAATGGAGTATTCGTAGCCGGTGCCGTTCTGTGGTTTCTGTCTACCCCCATGGGACAAAGAAAAATACCTACACATATTAAGATGTGAAGATGTAGGAACGTGCCGTTTCTGTGCTATGCCTAAGTGCAGTGTCATCTCAATGTTGGGCAAATATATCTCCCAATGACTTGAAGTTATTTTCATTCAGTTCAATTTTTGATTTAATCAATGTGTGCTTGTTATTTTTTATTTCGTATCCTGACTTAAACATGCTACGTATAAGCACATAGACAAGTACAAAAATTAACAAACATTTTCTTAAAACCGAAATATATATAGCAGTATATAATATAATAATAAGTGTATAGCAGTATAGTGTATCACCGAACTAAATAGAAAGAAAAAGAAAGAAAAAGATTTATTTGGGACAAGCACAGGAACTACAAAAAAAAAAAAAAGAATCTAAAACTAGCAAAGCAACTAGCAACTAGCTAGCTAATAGCTTGTTTGGCTGTACGTAGTGAAATAATGTGTACCTACGCGGATAATATATCCTGGGGATTGATCTGCTTTCGTGTGCAGTAAGCTCAATGTTGGCGGAAATTGAAGCTCTGTTACATCAAACCGGGTATTGTGGTGAACCGCAAAAGAGATGAAGGAATGAACTGGACAAAATAAATGACAGTGGTATTCCTTTGGATTACCTGAGGTTAAGCTGTGTAAACGGCGACGAACTTTGTTTTGAGACAAGTAGAAATCCAAGTCAATGGTTAAAATATTTCTGTAGTCATCTTTAATTAGCTTTCAGATTTTAGTCATTGAAAATACATTAATTGTATGTAATAGATTTATGGTAAGAAGAAATAAATGGTTAGTAAAAATAAAATTTCACAAATACAGAAAACTTATTTTATGAACTATGTCAATGAGATCTGAAATCGTATCGTATCGTAATCAGCCCATGATTTTGAACAATGAATTTGTAACATATTATGTCATTATTACCAATAATGGAACGCACTAAATATAAGCTTATAATGTAGTGAGGGGCATGCTGGAACGCACCCTTGACTGAATGTCACCGGTATCGGTAGCGGCAAGCAGAGCTATATGGACAGCAACTTGTACTTCATTAGAATAGTAATAAAAGTAATAAATGTGTCGCACTATTATTTGTTTAATTAACTAACAATACAGAGGTGGCACTTCACAAGTCGGAGGCTATGTGCTTCCTTGGACGCGGGAATGTGCTGCCGTCGGGATCCCAGCTAACGGTGGGAGGGGTTCCCATCGGCGTCGAGTGTACTTTGAAGTACCTAGGACTCGCCCTCGACAGCCGGTGGAACTTCGTGGAGCATTTCCGACGTTTGTCTCCCAGACTGGAGCGGGCCGGGGCTGCCTTCAGGTGGCTCTTGCCCAATCTGGAGGGGCCAAACGCCTCCGAATAGAGCGGAGGCTCTATTCGGGGATCGTGCGTTCCATGGCCCTTTACGGGGCCCCGGTGTGGGCGCGTTCTATGAGGAAGCGGGCCGCCCACTACCTGAACCTATCCCAAAAAGTGATGGCCGTAAGGCTAGTCCGGGGGTACCGCACGATCTCCCGCGAGGCGACGAACCGCCTTGCCGGATTGCCGCTATGAGATTTGGAGGTGATAGTCCTCGCGTGCCTGTATGAATGGCGCGCGGAGGCGCTACACTGGGGGATCACTCCGTTGGGGCTGAGGGTTGTTCGCGAGAGATACTGCGGCCTCGACGTAAAGGGCTAAGAAGGAACATGGGTGGTTTTTACTCAGGAGAAGTCTGACACTCCCTTCCGCTCTGCTCAAGAGTGGGAGGGGTTTTTCGATGATTTTCCACCAGCCAAAAAAAAAAAAGGGGTATCATACTAACTGGGTTATAGAGGTCAGATAGGCAGTCGCTCCATGTCAAATACTGGTATTTAACTGCATCCGATTAGACTGGAAGCCAACCCCAACGAAGTTGGTAATAGGCTAGGCAGATTACCAAAACATTTTCATAAAACATCATTTGAACCCTGTCTTAACAAAGTAATTAAATGAATTATGATGATGATGCTAAGAAAAATTAAACACAAACGAAAACATTAACAAGCGCCTCACGATTATTTTGTACCCACAAATAAAACTAACCAGCTATTTTAGGTAGGATTCTAATCTAATCTACAAATAGGTATAAATTCCCCAAGAGCCTATGGCAACATTAATATCACGCATAGATACGACCGTTAGGATTCTCTTGATAGACAAATTGACACTTTTGACGATCGAGACCCTTGTCACGCGACAAAGGAATACTAGGGGCGACATTGTGTACCTTGCAGGTAGAGGGTAGTTTTACAGGGATGCGGAAGAGAAGAATGGATGTGTAAGGGTGGTTTTGTGAAATGGTTTTTTTTTCTTTGAGCTTGTAATGTTACATTGCGGTTTGGAAGAAAAGTGGTGTTTTAATTTTTATTGTGATATTTGCAGTTATTAGATACTTGTGTTTGAAGAGGCCATAAATAGTTTTTCTTTGATCAGAATCGTGACTGTTGAGCATCGGTCTTTGTTCCTTGTGGGTCCTTGTCTCGATTCCCGGGTCGGGCGAATTAAATTGTACTGGATTACAAGCATGATGTCATGTTATTATTTGTACGGTCTGCAATCTCCAGTTTACTTTTAGAGCACCATCATCAGCCTATAAAATGTTCCCACTGCTGGGACACAGGTCTCCTCTCTATGAGAGGGAATGGGCTATAATCTATCACGCGGGCCCATTACGGGTTGGCAGATGTCACGTGGCTTCGAATTTTTGGTTCGAGGACTTGCCGTTTTCCTTACGATGTTTTTCTTCAACGTTTTGAGAGCAGGGGTGATGAAATAAATTACACCAAGTAACGCGCCTGTCTGGCTAGGAACCAACGACTTACTGCTCATAAGTCGGAGCCGCCACCACAAGACCAGCGCTGCAAAAGACTTTAATTAATTTCTCATTAAATTGCAGAGTAAAAAATAAGTGAAATAACTCGAGGGTCCTCACGTCGTCGTTTCTTTCCGTAAAAAACTGCTAAAGGTTTAAGAGTCTCAGTGAGAAACTTAAGGAGTTCTGTGCACGTCTCCTTTAGTCAGGTGGTACTTGCCAGATGAAGTGAAAGGTGCTTGACTGCAATTTGAAGGCACTCGCAACTAATGTGTGGTATGTCAATTTGAGATAGTGAAGCTGCGAGTTTTGTATAGTATGACAGTTTTGTTCGTTCACTAAAGTAATTTTCCTGCCCTTATCCCAAATTTATTTTGAGTTGGCGCAGCATGTCCTCTTCTTTCATACTTCTCTATTATTCGTCATCTCATTAGACACCCTCTTTCTTGCCACATTATCCTTCATACAGTACATTCAACGTTTCTGTGGTCTTTCTACTCTTGTAGTTCTTTAACTCATAAAAATTAAAATACTATTGTAGAACAACAAAACTTGTTGCTCCTTTCAATGTAAAAAGTAAAATATTGTATATATATTATATGAGGAAATAACATAACATAACATAACACCACGCCTGTAATCCCCGAAAGGTAAGGCAGAGGTGTACCTAATAGTATGTTATGTTTAAGTCCCATGTAATAGGGGGCGAGCCTATTGCTATCAACCGGACACAAATCTAGACTCCGTGGCTGTTACTGATAAATTCCTGATGGAAAAAGCCAATAACACTTTACCTGACCCGGGAATCGAACCGAGGACTTCATACTCAGCAGTCGCGCTTGCGACCAACGAGGCAGTATAGGAGGAAATCTGAACATATATTTGCCCGCGTAGTGTTCGAAATAGTACATCCACGATTAGCAAACGTGGTTCTTAAGAGACATGGCCTGCGAGGAATTTGAATAATAGATATTTGAAGAAACTTTTGCCGTTGCACTGCATTAAGCCTGCCCCGGCAGAGAACGTTAAAGATAGCTGCAGCTTAGACCGACTATGCTCTGACGTGTCTACAAACCTAAAAAAATATGATTGCTCAAGAAGCATTATTCAGGAACAAAATTAATACATTTTTATTGACCCTGTTCCCTCTTAATAACGATTGCAAGAACAATCATTCTGCATGAGAAAACGTATTTTCCTTAATAATCCTACATGTAATAGAATAATTACATGCTAATTATTATTAATTACAATCTATTCATATGCGGAAGTCGCTGAGTAACTCCCATCCTCATCAAATTACATTTCCCCTCTGACTCTCTAACGAGCAATTTAAGGCTTAAGCACATTCATTCATAAACTCCATTCATAAATATGTTTACCACCATACATAATGAGATTATTACAAAACTTTTGTTGTAAAATCTAATTAAAATACGAATCTTAATTAAAATTTACAAACAATAGAAGATTTAAGGGAGTCTGCGTGGCAGGAGCGTTTCTCGAAATGTTTTAAATTAATTGCCTTAATTTAAATGTCTAGTAATGTTTATTAATTAATTTTTGGAACGTTATTTAATGTGATTTGTTGTAAGGTAAGTTTATAATTGATATGAGAAACTATAAAAAATGAAACTAAAGTTTGGAATAGGATAAACCTAGCATAAAAACTCAGTGTTGGTTTGGCGACCTTCACATCGACTTATACACCCCTGTAATTCTTGAAAGGTTAGAAAAAGCAATAGACGTACAGTACCAATCCTAGATACCAATCGGTTATATTATTTAATAAGTTGCTTTAACATGTAAAAATCGCTATTTACTCAAGTTCTTTTAAAAAGCAGCTTAAGAGTTTCCTATTGAATAAGTGTCTATATGCTGTTGAAGAACTTTAGCGAAATTTTTATTTATTATGTTGTATTGTGGTAGTGTATTTTGTGCAATGTTGAAATGTCTTCGCTTGTTTGTATTTTGTATTGCTGCTTATTTTTATAATTATTATTTCTTTGTTTTCTCTTTATATAATTTAATTTTCTTTTTATTAACATGTAATTTCAAATACAATTTATTGTTTATGAATAAATGACTAATGACTACCCGGCGATAAATATTGCACATCGACCTCTGGAAAAATCAATACAATTTATTCGTTAATTAAGTTCTTATTTTGTATTTAGCTTGCCGTGAAACATTTTCGAATCGACCTAGCTTGCGGCAGTTATATACAGGGTGTAAATCAACCCATCACACAGCCGTTAACCAAGCATTCTGTACATCAAACTAAGTAGCCCTACGCAATTTTTTTTGCTGGGAAGCTATTTTTTTTATGGGGTCAAAAAATCACATTATACAGTAAAACTCAATGTAGCTCTCTGAAAACATTGTGCTACTGGATGCTTTGAATAGTAAACGGGTCATGGAGGTAATTAAAGTAAAGTTAAAACCTGGAAAACTAGTATTTACAAAAACAGCTGTGAAAAATTTGGAACTTTTACCCCCAATACTTCCGTACCTAGGGGGTTCCCAGGTATGGTCTAGAACAAAAAAATGATCGCTGTGGTGGGGAGAACAAGTGCCCTTAGTTTGCGTTAAAGGTAATTTTACACCTTATGTAAAAGCACAGCGGAAAAGAGATGTCTCGAACAGTCATTTCGTATATAGTTTCTCCAAAAATCGATGTGCAATATTTATCGCCGGGTACTGTACATCTACTTTCGTTTATTTTAGTTTCATTATAATCTTTGTCATATTTCTTGTTTGGTCTTAATTATCTGACAACTAGTCATCCAACGATGTCACTAAAATGCTTCAGGATAAATTGTATACTCAAATTAAAATCGACGTATTTACGTTACGTTAATACCGCTTGGGCTTGTCAGTTCCTATTCCAGTATCTTCATACTGACAAAAACTGACTTAATATCGTAAATTTTACGTAAAATATGCTTCAAAAGGAAGAAAGAATAACAGACAAAACATATAGTAATCAATTATTTCTAAGAAAAATGCATTGTTCTGTTTACAATGCGTTGTCTGTACTAACAATGTTATTTTCATAAAAATGAAGATTAATTAGACTTACAGCTGCTGTACTTCTCTATTGTGATGGACGATGTTCTCTTGTAGAAATATTGTAGGTAATCCCTCCTCATTGTATTTAATGGTTTTGTAAAACGGGTTTTTGTGGGTTCAAACTGTGAAGTCAAATGTTTGATGACCTTAACCCTAGAAAGATAACCTACGTCGCAGAGGCGCCTGCGCGGGAAACATATTACTGTAGTTTTTTATCCGACGCGTGTATTTGTTTGTCCTTCTGAGCCAACTCGGTCGTCGGTTAGCCCTTTCACGGGATAGCTGTTTCCTTGCTGTAAGTTCTATAGTTTTGTTTATATGACGAGTCTCGCGAGGCGTATGGTTATCTTTTGTGAAACATTTAAGAATTAATTAATTTGAAATTATTTTTTTTGATGACAGATTTTTCTTTTATACTCATTATATTGTAGTCATAATAGCTTGTAAGAAATAACTCAATTTTTTTAGATGTTATAAGTGTTTTTGTTCCTGAAGCATAAGGCTGTTGATTTATGTTAGAGGTCTACTCATTTGGTTTAAAATTGTTTTTAAATAAACAAATTAAATATAAATGTATTGAAAATTGATAGTTTATATTACACCTTTTAACACAATACCATAAATCATAAATATTTTTTATTAAATCAATTAAAAAACACGTATTATAAAAGGGTGCGCCTCTGAAGCGTATGGTTATCTTTAACGTATGCCGTGGTATGGTTATCTTTCTAGGGTTAAGATCTCTCTTAAGGTCATCAACATTTTTGACTGCAGACACGACATTTTTAAGTGAAACGACTTAAGTTCACAGGGGTTGGGAATTCCCGTCGGGGCTGCGGGTTGTTTGCAAGAGATACCGCGGCCTCGACATGAAGGGCTAAGAAGGAATAAGGGTGGTTTTTAGTCAGTAGAAGTCCCTTTCGCTCTACCCAAGAGCGAGAGGGGTTATTTGATAATTTCCGATCCCCAAAAAGAAAAAAAAGGGGTTGGGAATTCCCCATACAAATATCTTCTCCTTTTTTGTTCCTGAATAATGTCTCTAGAGCATTCATTATTTTTTTTATGCTTCACTGTAGTCTTGCTGTCTGTTCCTTTTTTTCAGCAGCTAATAAGTAAAGGAAAAATTACTTCACTAAAATGTCTAGACATTAACGTTCTTACGGCCGTGATTATTTCGGCTAGTTACAGATCACATCACTTCCACAGTACATAATTCAACATAGCCATATTTACATGACCCCCACTACATGCGAGTTCGCGTTAATACCATTAGTGAGATTTATTCTCGGCTCGTATGTATGTACAAAGTTGTATGTAAACAGTAAGCAGGAAGCGAATCTGAAGCCATGTCTCATTCCGTTTCATTTGAGATTAGAGGACAAATACAGAACTTGCTTATTTACGCCGATCGGTTCGGGTAGAGTAATGGTTGGAGTCTTCGAAAAAGTTTTGAAGAAGCAAAGCTTTATTACAAAAAATAAATAAATTATGTACAGGCTACTGAAATTATAATAAAATATATACATACAAGTATCAAAAAGAGAAGGATTACAGGGTGTCAAAAAATTCGTCCACGTTGCTGTCAACAAGAAAAGTGTCCAGAAGGCTGTCAGCATTCCCACGTTGAATGGCAACGCTGATTCTTTGACCAAAGAATAGGCCAGCCCTCTGGTCACGTGAAGAGTAAACGAACTGCTTGGCAATTTCCTTAAATATTATGTGTGCCACAATTGCAGGTCCAAATAGCAGGAAAATGGTGTTGTAGCACAATAAGGTGGGGTTTGCGATAGGTCACGATGTATCTAGCGGGGTGAACTGGACAGGTTCCATCAGAACGGGAAAGAAGAATTTGTGGGAATGAAAGTAGTGGAGGGAAGCCTTTGCCTCAGAAGAGGAACAGAGTAGCCTAGACAAAAATTGCTGACGTATATTTTTAATTTAAGTCATTAGTTCCTGAACATACGGTTTAGTTCGCCATTGATGCTGGCGCATGCATGCTATAAGTGTTGATTCCCCTCTAAATGGTTGCTAATTTAATTCCCAGTTTCTGTAGTCACCAGAAACTTTCAATACCTACTCTATAGTTTTGATCGCAGTAAAAATCTCCCTAAATTATTTCCTGAGAAACAAAGTGTATACTAGTTAAGAATACCCCAAAAACCGGGCCTTAGGAAGGCCCATCGGTACTAAACAGAAAAAAAAACCCGCCGACGTCAATATAAAAATTATGTCTACTGAAATAATAATAAAATTGGGTCAAATTCCCGCAAAAATTCGCACGATAATGGATCACGACATTTGATTGATACCTTCGCATTAGCAAAATGAAACAGTTGTCTTTGCTTAGAGCCCGGGCAGATGCTCAAGAAATCGACCTAAAAACTCTTATAGGTTTTTGGGGAAATATAAATAGTGGGCTCAATAAAAGAAACTGTATTGTTTTGCTTCAAACATCAATTATTATTATTTGTATGTTGTTATTTAAGGTGCCTGCCCCAGCCATAGGCGCTAGGTATTGGGTGAAACATTCAAATGCGCGTGCAAATCCTTCATGCAAAACAAAATAATATTCCAAATATTACTGTGTATGGGCAAAACTGCACAACCAACACACACAAGATATGGCGGTCGTTAGATAAATATCATAAGATGCCTGCTGCTAAGATGCATGCCTTGTTATCCAAGAATTCATTGATTTGAAGTTTCTTTCGTAAAAGTTCTTTCTGAGAAAGTCCTGAAGAAAACCCCAGTACCACTTTGGGCAACCCGATGTTACACTCAGTCAGGGACTGGGTGGGACCATACCCCCTTTTTTTTTTTTGGGGGGGGGTGGGAAATCATCAAATAACCCCTCCCGCTCTTGGGCAGAGCGAAGGGAGTGTCAGACTTCCACTGACTAAAAACCACCCATGTTCCTTCTTCGCCCTTCATGTCGAGGCCGCGGTATCCCTTGCGAACAACCCGCAGCCTCGACAGGAGGGACCATACCCCTTGAAGCAAACTACGTATAATGAAGCAACAGCTTTTTGAATGTATCGATACTTCTTATCGATATTAGATGAGTGTCTTGCAAGCCCTCACAAAAAGTAATTAATGCAAGGATAAATTATTTTATGCTAATGTCGGATATAATAATCTTTGTTAGGTTATTGAAATTTTTTTTATTGAGGGCCAATTTTTACTTTGGAATAATATTTTAGTAATTGTAACTTATTTAATTCACCATTGTTACGTTTTAATTTTGGAGGATTTTAAAACTATGTACTTTAGTACAAAGATTTAAAGCCTTGAAAAAAACTGAAACTACATATATAAACGAGATTTAAAAAAACCCTCTTTCCGTAACAAAATGGTGTTTGTAAACATAACGTAACATCACGCCTGTGATCCCTGAAAAGTTAGGCAGATATGAACCTCATAGTACACCCACATTTCGCATTTTATGTTTAAGTCCCATTTAATAAGGGGCGAGCCTATTGTCATAATTCGGGCACAAATCCAGACTCCGTTTCTGCAACTGAGTATTTCAAAAACCCAATAATAGTTTGCTCGAACTGGGAATCGAAACTAGAACCTCATGCTCAGCAGTCGCGCTTGTGACTACGAGACCAACGGGGGCAGTCGAACAGCTTTATACACTTACACTGGAATCCAACCCAAACATACTTGAGTACACGAGACAGTTGACAAAATGGTTAATCACTTTTTTTTGGCGGGTGGAAAATCATCAAATAACCCCTCCCGCTCTTGGGCAGAGCGAAGGGGAGTGTCAGACTTCTACTGACTAAAAACCACCCATGTTCCTTCTTAGCTCTTCATGTCGAGGTCACGGTATCTTTTGCGAACAACCCGCAGCCCCGACGGGATGGTTAATCACTTGACTGTATAATTAACTTGTAGGTGCACCTGTAGCTCGTTCCTATAATAATTAAACATGCTTGAAACGGTCTAGACTTCGTTAATCTTTACAGGTTAGACTCACTCTTTCAGGAGATAAAAAAATAAAAAATAAAGTTTATTTTACACTTAAAAATACAAGTTACAAGCACAGTCACAATAAGAGAGCGAGAGAGGGAGAGAGTTTCGTTTTTTTATGGAGGGTGAGAAATCATCAAATGACTCCACCCGCTCTGGGCAGAGCGGTAGGGAGTGCCAGACTTCTATTGACTAAAAACCACCTATGTTCCTTCTTAGCCCTTTGTGTTGAGGCCGCGATATCTCTTTCGAACTACCCGCAGCCCCGACGGGATGAATTCATCTTAAGCCAACACAACTCGTATGCTAAAACAAGAAACACAATATCATAAACAGTACTATTATTTATACTGAAAACGGGATATTTACCATGTTTGTGATTGTTTCGAGTTCCCGATATTTCGGCGCTGTTACAAGCACGACCACGACCACGGATAAACTAGACCCAGAACCCAGAAGCAGTATAAATAATAGTGCTAGTGACCATGTCAGTTTAAAATCGTATATCATAAACAGTGTTTTGACAGTTGGTCATCAATTTTATAATCCTTAGGTTCAATTTTATATTGTTGAAATAAAATTCTACTAAAGCCAACCCTAACTAGGCGAACGTGTCCAAAGCTCAATTATTTATGACAAAAAATGATATTGTTCACCCGATAGTAGGAAAATTAATAAAGTATTCGTTATTGACACTTTGATTGATTGTATCCGGCACGTCACTGATGATCGATCAGTGAGGACAACACATAGGGATGGGATTTGTTTAGTTCAAAATGTTGGTTTGTGTTTTTTTTGGACTGCATTGTTAGTGCAGAGTTTTGCAGTCGGATTTTCATTTAGCTAGTTGAAGTTAAGCAATTATGGTTTTACGATATTCTAGTCACAAAATTGAAATGTGCAATATTAAAAACAAATAGTTGAAGAGAAACTTGATCATAATATTCTTAAATCAGAGGACCAAGCACGAGTGCACAGTGTATACGTAACGAAAATACGTCATTTTTTTTTTTGAAAATACAATTATCAAAATGTAATATTACTAGCTGTTACCCACGATTTCGTTCGCGTGGAAATTTTGACTCTCTGGTCTGTAATCGGGACTGCCTCTGGATGTACTATGTCAAATCGAATGCCAATCGAAGTGAATCTATTCCCTTAAACCAGCCCTGTCGTAAAATCTGTTACGACTTGACATGTTTTAACTATAACTATTCTATCTCTCTACCAATTTACAGGTACAAAAAGCCAAGGATTTCATATAAACTTAAGGGAACCCTTAGTCCAGGTCTCCTACTTTTAAACTCTAGACTTACTAAATTTCAGGTCGGTAGTAAAAAAAAAATCCGAACTTTAATTAAAAACAATCATGTGAGAGCTCTTTTTCTTTGTGGGAAATCATTAAAAGACTTCTCCCGCTCTGGGCGGATCGGAAGGGATTCTCAGACTTCTACTAACTAAAAACCACTCTTGTTCCTTCTTAGCCCTTTGTGTCCGGAGCTACGGTATCTGTTTCGAACAGCGGACGTCTACTAACTAAAAACTACCTCCCTGCCAAATTTAATTTTTTCGTTTAGCGGTTTTCGAGATTTCGTGTTGAGTGATTGGCCTTTCGCTTTTATATATATAGAAGATAGATATAGTTTTCAGACTATCTACGCAGTCAGAATATCTACCCGGGTAAAGGCAATAGACTCGCCCCTTTTCACATGCGACTTAAAACTAACTGGCAAAATAATAAAGGGAGTTCTGTTTCAGTACACTTCTGCCTCACCCTTGGGCGATTCCAGGCGTGTTGTTACGTATGATACACCTTTCAATGTTACCAAGTTTTTGTTGAAGTTAAACCCAGTTTCATCGAACTATAAAAGTTAAAATAAATACGTCTTGTTCAGCCCAAAAAACATTAAACTCCAAAACTAGGTAGGGTGGTACTTAGAACTGCCCGAAACGGAAAAGCAGTGGGAAGTGAAACACATTAATTACGACTGAACTAAACAAAAGTAAGCTCAGAGTTCGGTGTGCCTTTTGCCTTTGAAAATTAAATATTCGTTTGTGTAACATTACTTTGTTTACAAGTTTTCTGTGTAACAAAAACCTTCCCACTCTGAATCCTACCTAAACTCTAAAACGACAAAGTGTAAATTCATTTGCGTGGCATTTTCAAGAAATATTACAATATTTCAGATGTTTTGTTAAATAGACTGTGTGACCGACGTATGTTTAATCCCTAGTTGCCAATAATTTGTGGTGAGTGTGGTAATTTTGCCAAGTTCGTGGTTGAACCAGTTTTGCCAATTAATTCACACTTGTACTGCATCATTTATGGATTGCCACAAACGATTTTTTGTTAGACGAGTTAATAAATAGTTTATAATTTAAATAAAAAACAAAAAAATGCCTCTCTCCTGTATCGTGGGTGCGTTCAAAGACATTTAAAGTCACATACAACAAATACCCAGACCCGAAACGAATATCTGTAAGCCATACAAATATTTGTTCCGTGTGGGGATCGAACCCGCGACATGTAGCCCAGCAGTCAACTACTTGAGCCACTGCGAAAACCGTGCAGTCAATAAAAACGTCAAATAATTACAGCAGCAATTGTAAGTCGAGGCCGGTCCGTAGATGGGTCACCGTGACGAGAGTCTCAATATGTCATGAAAGGTGTCTGTGTCTCGTTAAGCACGGTAAACCGATGGCATCGGTTGTTATTTTTGCCATTGTAAACCTGATAACCATGCAGTCTTGTCAGTTACCCAGTAACTGGGTTATGAAGATGAAGTAGGCAATTGCTTCATGTAAAATACTGGTATTGGTACAGCTGTATCTAGCTAAACTGGAAGCATACTCCAACATCATCATATTTCTGCTCCTGTTCCATATTATTTAGGGTCGATCGTACCAGTGGCGATTCTAAGGGCCCACAATACGGCCAGCCCATTAGGCAAGCAGAGAAGCAAGAGTTGTAGGTTTTAAAGGCAAACCAAGGTGTAAGCCTTGCCCGTCGGGGCTGCGGGTTGTTCGCAAGAGATACCGCGGCCTCGACATGAAGGGCTAAGAAGGAACATGGGTGGTTTTTAGTCAGTAGAAGTCTGACACTCCCTTTCGCTCTGCCCAAGAGCGGGAGGGGTTATTTGATGATTTTCCCCACCATAAAAAAAAGGTTTTAGCCTTGTATGAATATACCGCCACTAGATAAATAAATGTATATTTGGAAGAATGAAATACAATAGCTGAAATGATTACCAGTAACGACAACTAAATAATAGTAACAGACCCCATTAAACGAATTCTATTTACAATAACCGTTTTCATAACGACAATCTACTTATAATGAAAGAAAGAAAGAAAGAAAAATATTTATTTGGACAAACACAGGAACTACAAAAATAATAAAAAAAGAATCTAAAACTAAATAATAATAAAAAAAGACCTGTGCGAGGCCAAAAAGGCTCCTATCTCAGCATGGTGCTGCGATAGATGAAAAAACAAATACCGCAGCGCTGGTATTCTGATAGGGCCCACTGTGATGTCACGGTCACACCTACGGACACATAATACATACTAACAAAATTAAAATTGAATACTTACTTAAACAAAATAACACTAAACAACACAAACACAATGAGTACATAAATAAAAATATTAATAATAATCGGCTCGGCCGCACCGAACGCTCCGACTTCGCTTGTCAACGCTACAGACTATTGTCTATGGTCCATGACAAGCGAAGGGACGCGAGCGCAGACTGGCTGTCAATGTCAAGGTGTTTTTAGAACTAACAAATTAACAAAACAACAAGAAAATCTTCCGAAATATCAGTACAACAAATAAGGAATGAGTATTTAGTATTCAGAGACAAACGTGTAAACTAAGTTAAGACAGAAAAGGTACGAGTAGTTAGTGGGTCGTCATATGGTGTACATATTTAAATGGTTACCTACTAAAAAATTATAAAGTGCGTCGGTGTTGGTGTTGTGTACATGGTAGTGATCCAGGCAAACGTATTATAATCAAAGCCAAAGAAGAACAAAAACTTATAACAGAACAGAAAGCTCCGTTACGATACCAGTGCTAGCTTCATGCAGTCCTATGGTAAGTAAAATTAGTGACCGGTTTCTTTTTGTAATTGTAGCAAGTGTTGTTTATACTTTAATCTAAAGGTACCTACTGTTCTTATAGCACGAAAAGGCGGTGGCAAGTCGTTCCAGCAGCGGGACGCTGCGAATTTAAAGCTTCCACGAAATGCAGCAGTTTTGTGAGATCCGGCTAACAAGAGGTATGATGAAGCCCTTGTTTTAACCCTGCTAACATCGCGCGACCAGGTCAGTTTATTATACAAATAATCAGGTTTACTTGTGAGAATGGTGCCAAAGAGAAGGGTAGCTAGATGAAGCTTTCGGCGTGCTGACATTCTCATCAAATTACCCTTGTTCAAAAATGGGGTGATGTGGGAGCGAGGTGGAACATTGTAACAGAATCTTGCACAGGCATTCTGTACCCGCTGGATAAGCTTTTCGCTTCTACCAAGAATGCACGTCCCATACACAGTGTCAGCGTAATTCAACTTGGATAGAACAAGTGACTCACACAGCATGACACGCATATCCACACTTATGTAGGGACGTACACGATATAAAAGCTTGAGTCGGTAGAAACAGTTGCGCACAGCCTCCAATATGTGAGTTTCGAAATGCAGCTGGCCGTCAAATACTACCCCAAGGTTACGAGCTTCCAGAACCCTTTCCACACTACAACCATCAATCCTGAGGTCCAGGTTGCAAGCAAGCATTCTGTTCAGGAATTCCCTAGATCCCATGACAATAAACTTGGATTTACTTGGATTCAAGACCAAGGAATTCCTTCTGGACCAACAAGAAATCCTTTCTAAGTCCTCATTTATTTTGCTAACAGTTTCAGTAGTATCCTGGGAGCGGAAGGAGAGGTACAACTGTAGATCATCAGCGTAAAGGTGGAACTTCGAGTTGATCAGACAGTTGATGATGTCAGCTGTGTACAAAATGAAGAGAAGGGGGCCCAGGATCGATCCCTGCGGCACGCCCCTGCCCACGCTCCTCGGACCAGAGGACATGGTTTCCCCGCTGTCACTTGTCACCTGCACGAACTGTGATCGATTCTTAAGGTAACTCTCAAACCATTTGACTGTTTCTACATCACACCCATAATAAGACAGTTTGGAGAGAAGAAGTGAAGTGTTGATAGAGTCAAATGCACGTGAAAAATCCAGTAGGACGAGCAGGGCTCCCATACCCCGGTCTCTGGCCTCAAGTATGTTACCAACTACATCCAGAAGGGCTGTCGCCGTGCTATGGCCCTTTCGAAAACCAGATTGAGCTACTGGTAAAATGCCATTTTTCTCAAGATACGCCTTGAGTTGGTCAGAGACAACTCTCTCCAGAATTTTGGACAGGCACGGCAGCAGGCTTATCGGACGGAGGTCTTTAACACTAGCAGGGTTCGATACTTTAGGGATTGGCCTAACTATTGCCATTTTCCACAGATCAGGAAAAGAAGAGGTGACTATAGACCTGTTGATGATGGCTGTGATAACTGCAAGTGTTCGAGGAAGTGTCAATATCAGCATCTCCAGAGAAATGTGGTCAGAGCCCTGCGCGTTCGACTTCAGACTACGCAAGATCCTCATCACCTCATCCTGCTGGACCGGCTCAAGCTGGAAATGAATGTTACCGTACCTGTGGTGCTCAAAATAAGTCAAATCTGCAGTAGCAACATTACCACTGCCTGGCACATCCAAAAAGTGCTGATTAATTGACTCTGGGTTATTACAAAAAGGTGGCAGTCCATGATCTAGTTTTTTAGAAGTATCTACAGTTGATTTAATATGACTCCATAACTTCTTAGGCTGTTTGATATTATTATTAATGTATGTTTTAAAATATGCGCACTTCTCACTTTCAAAAGCAGCTCTAACAAGATATTTCATCTGTTTGTACGATTGAATGTGATTTTCAGTTTTTGCTGTTTTAGACTTCGAGTGGCATTTGTCACGCAGCCTCATCATTTCCCTGACAGTGTCTGTTATCCAGGGATAAGATTTCTCTTTAATTAATACTTTTTTAAGGGGAGCATGCAAATCAAATAATGTCAAAAGGTATTGATTAAACGTGGCAACCATGGAGTTAACATCTTCCAGACTTTCAATATATTCCCAGTTCATTTTATTTAAGTCGTTATTAAAATATTCTGGGAGGATGTCTTTGAGTGGCCTAAAAGTAACCCAATGAGGGGGAGACTTCTGTAATTTAAAGTTTAATTCAACAGATATAACTGCGTGGTGACCAAGCTCGGGTATGTGTGATACAGTGACCCCACACACACGGGCATCAGTACACACAACATCAATTAGGGTTTCACTATGATCTGTGAAATGGGTTGGCTCGGTAATAATTTGTCGAAGTCTGCAGCAATGTGTAAAATTGTTCAATAGTGTAATAATAAAAAAAAGAGAGTGTGAGATGAGAAGAGAGTGAGATGAATGAAATTAAACTGTGTGGTGTGCTCCAAATAAAAATAAGTAAAAGTGAAAATTCGGGCGCCTGGAGTACACACAAAACTATGCCAAGGATAGACTTACCTGCGGGAGCTTGAGACTTTTAATCTTCAAGCGGGAAGGCATCAATAAAAATCAATCATGAAAAGTAAGAACGACTTTATTACCCGAAGGCTGCTGGTTTGAAAATTCCTTTCTAATTCTAAAGCTAACAGCTCTAATGTGTAAAATTAAGATGACATCGCTGTTATTCTAAGACCTGTCATTATTGCACTTTTTTAAAATAAATTGAAGTTATGTATCATAAACCATACCAAATTCCGTCGACTAAATTAGGAACCTGATGGATTATCCAAGAGCATCTTGGTGATATTCGCCGAGATTGCCAACGGCGGTCCAAGATATATGCATTTTGGTAGGGGCGTGCGTTCAAAAATTTAAGTAATATGGAAAAAAAAACGCCTTGTGGCTGAAAACAAACATGAATAATCGTTAGCGGATAAAAAATGGCGATTCGACGCAGGAGTTGTTACGAACAATATACAATTAAACTCACCGTTTCTTCCAAAAATCAAAATGTGGTCATCAGTAGATGAATGAATCCAAGCAAATAATTATAAAATGAAGTTAAAAGATCCTGAAACAATTAAATATCGGAAACTATTAGCGTCTGCTATCAAAATAGCCATGACAACGCGGAACGGACCGAAATCACAAAGAATTCGCTTACCTTAAAAAATAAAGGCTATCCAATTAGGATCATGACAAGGGCAATCGGCTACCACATAATTAGGGACTAGATGCCGCCCATCTCAAGTTATATTTTGAGATTTTATTGGAGCGCTCAAAAATCACTCCATTGATTCCAGGCTGTAGGTCGAAAAGCAAGAAATGTCAAAGTCAATTTGACAGCATCGAAAATAAAAATCAGTGTGACCACTTCACGAATCCAAGTCAACAAAAAATGAATTTTCATAAGGCAACACCAACCAGAGCCTACAAAT
The DNA here is from genome assembly GCA_949774965.1 of Diarsia brunnea. Lineage (NCBI taxonomy): Eukaryota > Metazoa > Arthropoda > Insecta > Lepidoptera > Noctuidae > Diarsia > Diarsia brunnea. The sequence continues at coordinate 3,619,879 of OX459014.1, read as the reverse complement.
CAAAGCAAAGAATTCAATAGTATGTAACAGGCTTAAAAGACTCGTTACATTACATCCCTCCCCGAAAATAAAAGAAAGGAACTTTCTTTTATTAGAAAGAAATCTTCAACACAATAGACCAGTCTTAACAACTTTCTAAATCCAAAAAAAGAAAAGAATCATAAAAGATTCGAAGTGTAAATGAATTCTGAACATGTCAAACGACAAGGTCTCAAGAATTTAATAAAAGTAAAAACATGCAAATGACAAAAAGTCAAAAATGAAATCTGTGAAAAACAGAAAAAAATATGTTATAAAAACTAGTTAAATGAAACGAAGAGAGAAATCTCTTAGCGCTTCTAAACTCCAAAACAGTGCAGTTAGGCACTATAGCCACTGACTACAAATTTCAAACGAATTCGAACAATTTACCAATACAAACTACAATTTTTAGTGCAGTTAGGCACTATAGCCACTGACTAAAAATTTCAAACCACTTGGAACAGTACAACTTTGAGTGCAGTTAGGCACTATCGCCACTGACTACTATGTCAACTGCTTCCAACTCTACCATCTCTATGAGTGCAGTTAGGCTCTATTGCCACTGACTAACTCCGTATCCAACAATCCAAAAAAATTTTAAACACCAAACAAGTTTTTTAAATAAAGCTGAAAGACCTTATTTAAAATATTGTTACAGGCACAACCTGCAACGAAACAAAGGAAAGCGTACTGTGATCGGCTCATCACCACCGAATTCCCGAGCACAATAGCTGTAAAAGAATGTTGCTGTGACTGGCTCAACACTACCAATCTCCCAAACACAGACAAACACAAAAAATCATTGAGATCTCCAATGAGAAATCTCAATAACGAAAAGGCGAAAGCCAAAGTTTCACAATGCGATCGGCACATCACCACCGAACTTCCGAACGCAAAGAAAAAAGAATGACGAAAGTCAAAAAAAAAATCCCGCATTGTGATTGGAACAACAATGTCCAACACAATGGAAAAAGGAAAAAATATGGCCGGGGCCGAAATCCCACATTGTGATCGACACAACACCACCGACTTTCCGAGCACAATGGAAAAAAGAGTCGAAATCAAGGTCAAAAGTTACACCAAGATTCAAAAAATAATAAGGCATTTTGTAACAAAGGTTACAGAATGACCCTAAAAAGTAAAGTCCAGGATGAACGCGTTACTAACAAAGTCAAATCCGATCATTAAAGAGAATGAAACTCTAGTAAAAATGAGAAACAATTCTGTCAATGAACAGCACAAAATAGATTTAAAAATCGATTACTATTTATGACGAAGAGAAAATAGAATGATTTCAAACTATGAAAAAAAAAGATTACAAAAACTTGAAATTGAGTTCAAGTTTTTGATCTCAAGGTAAAAATAACCTGAAGTGTAGGGTTATATAAGATCCTAATAAAATATAAACAGGTATAAGGTTACCCTTAAAAAAAATAAGATCTTATACAATCCAACAAAAACGAACAAAACATAAAATAAGATCCTCTGGTGTGAAAAACATTTAATGTGGAAAAAAATTGTATTTAATTAACAAAAATGGCCTAAGTTTTATTTTTAGAATGTTAAGAATTCAAATTCAATAAATTTATAAGAAGTTACCTAACATACATCTTTCAAACCGCTGAAAACCTATCATCCATCCCCTCGTACATCACACTGTCAAAAGCGGCTTTCAAACAGAATTTATCAAAAATCAAGACTAACACTTGGAAACCAAATTAAAATTTAATAATATCTTTAACATGATAACGTCCCACTGAACCTTTATTTATATCTTTCAAAACATAAACGTTATCCGAAACCTTTTCAGTTATTTTACACTTTACAAACTTAGGTGCAAGCTTAGCTGAAAAATATGCAGGAGCATGAGATTGAACAAAACTTCTTCTCCACACCATATCACCCACACCAAAAGAAATGACTTTCCGACCTTTATTATAATAAGCGGCATTTCGCTTATACCCCTTTAACAAGTAAGCTTGAACTTTAACAAAAATATCACTAAGTGAATTAAGAGAAACTGCATAAGCATTCCTATTTGAAATTTCTAGTTGAGATAAGTTATCAACAGAACTACTAAAGTGATGTAATGACGCATCAAGAATAAGCTCCCTACCAAACATCAGAAAGTTAGGAGTAAACTCAGTAGCAAGGTTTACACTATTATTTAAAGCTAATTGAACATTGGGCAAAAAACTTGACCAAGTTCTATGATCATCTTTAACAAAACACGATATGCAGGTTTCGACCGTTTTATTATATCTCTCAACAGGGTTATTTTGAGGTGTATACAAAGTATTATAAAATATTTTGGTTATATTAAAACCTTTCAAAAAATCTACAAAATGTTTTGAAGTAAATTGAGTTCCATTGTCACAAACTACTATTTTTGGACAACCAAATTTGAGAAATATTTCTTTTTCAAAATGTTTACAAATTACTCTAGTGGTAGCATTGATCATTGGAAAGAACCAGCAATATTTAGTAAAAACGTCTACAACCGAAAGTATGTATCTATGACCAGAATAAGTTTTAGGTAGAATTCCTATGATATCAACTGAGAGCATAAGCATGGGACGATCAACTTTTTTAGGATTAATCATAATACCAAAAGGTGGAGATGTAGTATGTTTATAAGCTTTACAGGTATCGCAAGACAAAATGTATTGATGAATATCATTAAACATTCCCTTCCAAAAATAATGTTGTTTTAATTTCTTTAAAGTTTTATGTATTCCTAAGTGTCCAGAATTCACATCATCGTGATTTGATCTAATAGTATCTAAAATATGCTCTTTGGGTATAACAATCTTCCAGTCTAAAAGACTGTGAGGATTATATTTATTTCTACAAAATTTATATAAAGTATTATTTTCAACTCTAAAATTCTTATACTTTCTAGGAGATTTTTGACAATGGATAAATATTTTTCTATACCAAGGGTCAGTAATTTCATCGTCAGGTAAGACTAAACTGTCCTGAGCGTTTATAGCGGCGACTTCTATGCGAGATAAAGCATCTGGAACTAAATGTAATGAACCTTTTTTATGAATAATATCGAATGTAAATTGAGAAATTCTAGCAGCCCAACGAGCCAAACGTCCACTAGGATTACTGAGACCTAAAAGCCATTTCAAACAAGCGTGGTCAGTGACAACTGTAAACTTCATTCCTTCAATATAAGGTCTAAAATGTTCTATGGAATCTAAAATAGCTAATAATTCACGTTCAGTGGTACTGTAATTTCTTTCACATTTATTAAGTGACCTAGAATAAAAAGCAATGGGATGTTGATCTCCCTTCTCATCCTCTTGACTCAAAACACTACCAATGCCCACAGAACTAGCGTCGCAATGTAAAAAGAAAGGTTTTTCAAAATTGGGACATTGCAAGACGGGAGAAGTTACTAACGAATTTTTTAATTCTTGGAATGCATTTTCAGCTTCGTCATTCCAAGTAAGTGACTTTTTAGAATTTTTACTACCTGCAGTCATTTTAGTTAAAGGAGAAGCAATATCAGCAAATTTGCAAATGAATCTACGATAATAGGAACATAAACCAAGGAAACTTCGAAGTTGTTTTACCGATTCTGGACGAGGAAAATTTTCTATTGTCTCTAATTTAGAAGGATCAGTATGCAAACCATTACTGTCAACAATAAAACCAAGATAGCGAAGTCTATCTTTGCAAAAGTTACATTTCTTTAAATTTACGGTTAATCCTGCCTCTCTTAATATATTATAAATTTTATTTAATTGTTCAATATGGCCATTAAAGTCAGAATTTATACAAATTAAATCGTCTAAATAACAAAATACAGAATTATCATACTCTGGACCAAAAAGTTTATCTACTAGTCTCTGCAACTCAGCCGGTGCATTTGTGAGACCGAATGGCATGCGAACAAACTCGTACAGACCTTTTCCAGGAACCACAAAAGCAGTTTTCTCACGGGAGGATTTCTCAAGTGCAATTTGCAAAAAAGCTTTAGAAAGATCTATTGTACTAATATACTTGGCACCTCTAAGGTTATCTAATATTCTAGAAGTATAAGGAAGGGGATAAGAATCTTTAATAGTAACAGAATTTAATCGTCTTGAATCTAAACACAATCTAGTACCTCCATCTTTCTTTTCTACCGCTAAAACAGGTGAACACCAAGGAGACTTAGAGGGTTGAATAATGCCTTCTTTTAGTAAAACTTCTACTTCATCAAAAAGTTCTTTTTGTTTAGCAGGACTCAAAGGCCAATATCTTTGTTTAAAAGGTTCACTAGTAACGTTAATTTTATGTTCAACTAAATGAGTGAGTCCCAAACCTCTTTTCTCATAAGAAATGTCTTCAAACAAAGCAATAGTGCTATTTAATTTCTGTTTCTCTGAAGGAGAAAGTTCAGAAATAGGAGTAACAGAACAAACTTGTATTTTATTATTTTGACTATCTTTAACAAGTGTAATGTTTTTCCACAAGTCTCTAGCAATTTTAAATTTAATCCAAAAGTCAAAACCTAAAATGATGGGTGGATCAAAAGAAGGAATAATTAAAAATTCTATTATCTTAGTGATATTATCACAAGTTACTGGCAAATCCATGACACCAATAATTCTCCGAGAGGTGCCATCTGCTATAGAAGCAGAACCACAAGAAGGTCTAATTTTATAACCTGACTGCAAAAATTGTTCGTGAATATTTGAGCCTAAAACACATTTAGTGGAACCGCTGTCCAACAAACCTGAAAAAATTTGATTTCCAACTTTAAATTCTAAAAAGGGTCTAGCATCACTTTGTTTTGTAAAAAGAATAGGAGCTGAACGATAAATGTTAAAAAAGGTCCTTAAATAATCCAACCAGCCTGAAAAATCTTTATCACGAGTAACATCCTCCGGCTTGTGACTTCTAATTGTTTTTTTACACATCGAGACACTCGAAGTTTTCTCAAAAACGTGGGCTCGATGCAACCGAATCAGTTTTTTGGCTCTTGCGAGTCTTTAACAGCCGAATTACAAACGTCACAAGTCTTAGAAGTGACCCCTGCCTTATGACACTTAAAACAAACAATACCCGGTATGGACTTACAATTTTTATATGAGTGTCCGGGTTTTTTACATTTCAGACAAGTTAAATCATTAGAAACTGCATTTACTTTTACTGAAGGTTTAACTGACTCTTTGTTGGGTTTTCTGTCTACAACAACTTCCAGTTCTTTCGCAAGTTCTAAAAATTGTTCAATTGAATCAATCTGCCTAAGAAACAAAAAAGGTGTATAAACAGGTAACATATTGTGTTTTATGGCATTAATTAAAGTTTGGTCAAACAAAGGTTCTGAAAGGCGACTGGCCATATCAGAAATTTCAGTGATGAAATCAGGAAGCGACTCAGACGGTTTCTGTTTTCTGGTGCGGAGCTCATTCTCTAAGAAATAATCAAAATCAGGCTTATCAAAGCGTTTTAAAAGCGCTAGCTTAAGTGCATGCCAAGAAGGAATACGAATTCGTATAGATCTAAACCATTTAAGTGCTATGCCATCAAGCAAATCTGAAAAAGAACCCACAAGGAGGTTTTCATTGAAATTTTTATAAAGAAAATATTCTTCTATTTGAGTAATAAATTCCCGAACACAAGATTTACCGCTATAAACTATTCTACTTTTCTTCAAGTCAGGCAATTTAGTGAAAGGAGGAAAGTTTTTTCGAATATTTTCATTCACAAGCGCATTCAAAGAGTTAAATGAAGGCAACGCTTGAGCTGTAAGAGCCGAAGAAGAGTGAGCGATTCTTGAGTCAAAGGGATTGTTAACATCTGTGGCATTAACCATCTCATGGACTTTCTCAATAGCATCAGCATCAACAGCAGTACAGGTATCGACATCACCCGAATCCTGAAGCGGCGGAAACTGAACTCCCTTGTCCATGACTAACAAACAGCAAGGCGAATAGCAAACGAAAAGCAAAAACTAAATTTCAAAAAGTTAAAAGTTTGAAAATAAATTCTCAAGTTTGAGGTTAAGTATTGAAGTCAATGTGGTATTCCCATGAAAAATTACTAAGTTAATTTTATCGTTTTAAAAGTGCAATAATCACTTACAAGCAGCTTAAATCTAGATAAATTAAATGTACAATATTGTACTTACAATTAGATTAAATTATTTTCTTTAAAAGTTAAACTTAGTTTTTAAAATAACTTTACTGTTGAGAACAACAAAACACGGTCAATGCTATACATTTCTGTTGGTTTTGCTAAGAAAAAAACATGTTATTAAAACAAACAGGTCAATAAACAAAATTATCAATAAGTAAACACCAAATCTTGTTTACAAAGATTCACCAAATTAGGTTAAGTACTACTTAAGAGTCAAAAATTAAAATAAACACAAAGTTATTGAAGTAACAATGTAGAACAAACTAATGCAAACAATAGACTCATAAGTTATTTAATAATTGTGCAATAATGACAGTATATAGGTACCAGACAAACCTACTTCAAGTCCCTGTTCGGGCGCCAATTGTAATAATAAAAAAAAGAGAGTGTGAGATGAGAAGAGAGTGAGATGAATGAAATTAAACTGTGTGGTGTGCTCCAAATAAAAATAAGTAAAAGTGAAAATTCGGGCGCCTGGAGTACACACAAAACTATGCCAAGGATAGACTTACCTGCGGGAGCTTGAGACTTTTAATCTTCAAGCGGGAAGGCATCAATAAAAATCAATCATGAAAAGTAAGAACGACTTTATTACCCGAAGGCTGCTGGTTTGAAAATTCCTTTCTAATTCTAAAGCTAACAGCTCTAATGTGTAAAATTAAGATGACATCGCTGTTATTCTAAGACCTGTCATTATTGCACTTTTTTAAAATAAATTGAAGTTATGTATCATAAACCATACCAAATTCCGTCGACTAAATTAGGAACCTGATGGATTATCCAAGAGCATCTTGGTGATATTCGCCGAGATTGCCAACGGCGGTCCAAGATATATGCATTTTGGTAGGGGCGTGCGTTCAAAAATTTAAGTAATATGGAAAAAAAAACGCCTTGTGGCTGAAAACAAACATGAATAATCGTTAGCGGATAAAAAATGGCGATTCGACGCAGGAGTTGTTACGAACAATATACAATTAAACTCACCGTTTCTTCCAAAAATCAAAATGTGGTCATCAGTAGATGAATGAATCCAAGCAAATAATTATAAAATGAAGTTAAAAGATCCTGAAACAATTAAATATCGGAAACTATTAGCGTCTGCTATCAAAATAGCCATGACAACGCGGAACGGACCGAAATCACAAAGAATTCGCTTACCTTAAAAAATAAAGGCTATCCAATTAGGATCATGACAAGGGCAATCGGCTACCACATAATTAGGGACTAGATGCCGCCCATCTCAAGTTATATTTTGAGATTTTATTGGAGCGCTCAAAAATCACTCCATTGATTCCAGGCTGTAGGTCGAAAAGCAAGAAATGTCAAAGTCAATTTGACAGCATCGAAAATAAAAATCAGTGTGACCACTTCACGAATCCAAGTCAACAAAAAATGAATTTTCATAAGGCAACACCAACCAGAGCCTACAAATCAAAGCAAAGAATTCAATAGTATGTAACAGGCTTAAAAGACTCGTTACAATAGTTTAGTTTTATTGTCAGTTTGGTTTAAAACATTAACATTGAAGTCGCCCAGCAAGACAACCTTGTCCGCTTTAGCAAAGGAGGAGAGCGAATCAGTAACCGCATCCAAGAAGACATTGACATCAAGCCACGGCGGCCTGTATGCAGTACCGACGACAACTGATTGCGAGTTGATGTTAAGCCTGAGCCACATCTGCTCGACCTGCGGTGCCGGCGGGTGCGGCACGGTGCGCACGCACAGCCCGCGGCGCACGTAGAAGCCCACGCCGCCCCCGCGGCCACCGCGCACAGTGCGCGCGCGCGGCACGTGCCGCAGCCGGTAGCCCGGGACTGCCGGCGCACGGCCCTCCTCCCCCTGCCTGAGCCAGGTCTCATTTATCGCCATGATGTCCACCGAGTGGCTCTCCATAGCGACAAGGAACTCCTCATGGCGCGAACCAAGTGACCCCGCATTAAATAGTCCAACTTTTAAATTTCTTGTCTTATTGAATTTTATAAATAGTGGTGTAGCATGATTTTATAATGTAGATCATACCAGTAGTATTATGTAGAAGAGAATTTTGTGTAACAATATAATAATTCGAGATATAAACATAGTGAACAAAAGTAATGTTAAGTGTAATTAGTGCAAAATTAAAGTGAAGTATTGTAAATATTGCAACAATATACAAAGTCAGCCAAGGTGTTATAGTATAAAAAGTCCGTAAAGACAAATATATTACAAGATAAGGGATCAAAGGTGTCAAAATAGTGAGTGGAAGTGTGATATATCTAAAATGTGCACAGATAGTCCGCGACCGAGCAGCTGGGCCACTAGAGGATACCAGAGTATACTGAGACAGTAAAATAGCCGGCCTCGCACAAAACAAACTTAAAATATTAAACCAAATCAAAACATGATGTATATATAGGTAATGTTTTAAAATAACAATTACTAAATTAAAGTGCTTTCCAGTGATCATGGTATCAGACTTCCTTCTCCGCATGCCCCTCAACACCAAAAACCCGCTCAAGGTCCTTCTCTGAGCGGATACAGTGGGTAGGCTTCCCGTCACCCTGCTTCGCCAAGATGCGGCCGAACTTCGTCCAAGTATACCTCCACCCGAGACGGCTGCCAACTTCACGCACACGGTAAAACAAGTGCTTGTTTGCTTTAGTTAGCCTCTCATTCAGATAGAAGCGACGCGCGGGCGCTGGAAGTCCCAAGTCCGCTGTGGTGGCACCACGCCGCACGCGCGCGCTGTGCAGCAGATCGTCGCGCAGCGCGCGCCGCGCCAGGCGGACCACGATACGCCGCCCACGCGCAGTCGCTGCCGCTGCTCCCACTGGGCTCCCTCCGCCTACCGGACTTGCACCGCACGCAGAGCTCGTCTGTACTTCCCGTTCGACCCGCAGGCCCGCCCGTTGCGCGAACACAATGTCTCGTTCGTCAATAGACACCCCAAGCTTAGCCGCCACCAGCCCGACGGTATAATGGACGTCAAAACGTCACTTACGCCTGATAAAGTATAATTACAAACAGAGCATTAAGGATAATTTATCAATTTACTGCTAGATGTGACAAACGAACCCTCTTAATTTCATAACAGTTGTGTGTGGGTCGACATGATAGATGTTCTGTGTGTAACAAGGCCGTCGTAGGGATGGGCGTCGATTTGCACTGAATATTTACTTTCATTATTTGAAGAAAAGAGACAACCTCTAAAAGGTATACACGCAGCGACTTATAAAAGTGATTTTCTCCTTATTAAACAAACTCGATTGTACTTGTATGTAGTTGCGAACTTACTATTTTGGTACCCATACAATCTATATTTTAAAATGAATTGCTGTTCGTTAGTCTCGCTAAAACTCGAGAACGGCTGGACCGATTTGGCTAATTTTAGTGTTGAAATATTCGTGGAAGTACAGGGAAGGTTTAAAAGGTGAGAAAGTGGTAGGTAGGTAGGCAGGATAGTAGAGTACATATGGTTGGTAGGTAGGGTAGTCGGTAGAGTAGTAGGTAGGGTGGTAGGTAGGTAGGGTAGGAGGTAGTGCAGTAGGTAGTAGGTAAGTAGGGTAGGAGGTAGTGTAGTAGGTAGGTACGAGATAGTAGATAGGTAGTAGGTAGGTAGGTTGGTGGTAGGTAGATAGAAAGAAAAAAAAATATTTGGGACAAGCACAGGAACTACAAAAATAATAAAAAAATAATCTAAAGCTAAATAATAAAAAAAAAACCTGTGCGAGGCCAAAAAGGCTCCTATCTCAGCATGGTGCTGCGATAGATGAAAAACAAATACCGCAGCGCTAGTATTCTGATAGGGCCCACTGTGATGTCACGGTCACACCTATGGACACAAAATACATTCTAACTAAAATAAAACTTAATACTCACTTAAATAAAATAAACACTAAAGGTATACAAACACAATGAGTACATAAATGAAAATATTAATAATAATCGGGTCGGCCGCACCGAACGCTCCGACTTCGCTTGTCAACGCTACAGACTATTGTCTATGGTCCATGACAAGCGAAGGGACGCGAGCGCAGACTGGCAGATAGTTGGTACGTAGGCAGGCAGTATGTAGGAAAAAGGGCATAGCAACGCATGCGGGTACAGCTAGTTATAAAATAGATTTTTAAATATGGTTGCATTAGTTATTCCGCGAAAAAATCACTGTAGGATGATAACTAGCGGTTCAGTATATGCGATAGTTTTATATAAAACTGCGCTATTCACGCTTTGCTTTTTCCATTAACTACTCATTTAAGTCGACTCGCCTCCCTATTAGAAACGCTTCGCCGAAAAACACTTAGAGTGGAGCGCTAAATAATAGCTGATTTCACCCTAGAAAAGTAAAACAAGGAAATAAGTAGTCTTCCTATTCAGAGCTGGTTTTTTCAATCGCAACATAAGTTTAACTTATGAATACGCCTGACAATCTGACAGATTTTGTACAGAATATAATTCAAACCGTCTTTTTCTTTTTATTTAAAAGTTATTTGTGAAATAAGAATACATCAAAAGTATGTTCCGTATAATATATATGTCAACAATTTGTTTATAATAATATATGTAGAGAATATAAAAATAGCGAAAACAGTTCTTAAATTTCTGTGTCTGAGAAAAAAACTGTGGGTTTTTGTACTATATTTTTGCAAAAGGGTAAACGATAACACCATAAGGAAAATAATCTCAAGTATTCTCGGCCACTTCTGTTCCCAGGCTGAATGTCGACATACGTTTGCCTCCCATTGTGTTTAATCTGTATTTACAAGCGGCCGCCATCATAAATAATGAGCCTCTCAAGTTATGGGAAAGGACATATGCCATTGTTTATGGTAACGCAACCCATAGACCAGTGGCTCTCAACCTTTTTTGACCAGGCACTACTTTTATTTCATAATTTTTTAGTACTACTATAAGGTGCATTTACATCGCTATCATCGTTTATCTTGATTTACGTTATTTGTGAAGTAAGCAACGAACTATTGACGAGCCTACGCTGTAACATCATTTATATTGAAAAAAGAAATATTTTTTAAACAGTAACCATGGAGGCTCTTGCCAGTTCGTCTCCAAGGGTAACGACCTACACGAACAGTGCACTTATTTCGACGTTTCATAAGTGACAGGTGAAACTTTAAAACATAAACTTTTAAACTACCGTTAAACCTTTTGCGGATCATCTATATAATATCACAGTGCACAGGTTGGAAACCAGTGGTCTATAATGACACTGCTCATAGACAAGGGACGTAATGTAGTTTGCTACTAGGACGCGTTTTGTTATCCGCATCGTTAAGTCACTTATGGTTTATTCATGTCGTGTCATGGGTTAAATTACGAGAAAACGTTTATAGTGGCCGGACATTTTCGCGTGTGAATTTTTGAAGTGTCAAAGTGATAAAGTTGGAGATGTTATTATAGGGAAGCACTCGGCAGTTTACTGTGGGGCATTTATGGTTAGATTAATATTTAGAGTTAAAAGGTTCGAGGGAGGTTTAACTATTTAAATAAACACTGCTTAACACTTTCACGGTTTATAACAAAACTAATACTGTCACTTATGATCCCGTAAGTTACTATTAGCTTAACTATATTCCGTGATTATTTTTTTATGAAAGAGGGTAGACAGGTTTGTCTGCACCTATTCCTCATCATCATTATCATCAGCCTATAATGTTTCCACTGCAGGGACTCAGACTTTCTCCCCAGGAGAAAGATGGGCTATAATCCACCACGCAGCCCCAGTGCGGGTTGGTAGATGTCATTTGTCTTCGAATTTTTGATTGTAGGACATGCCGGTTTCCTTACGATGTTTTCCTTCACCGTTTTGAGAGCAGCGGTGATGAAATAAATTACACAAGGTAATGCGCCTGTCTGGGTTCGAACCCACGATTTACTGTTTGTAAGTCGGGGCCGCCACCACTGGGCCACCGCTGCTCTTATATACCCACAATTTATTTAACATCAACCCGTAATCTCATCATGGCGGTTGCAACAGCTTCAAAATATCAGGAACTTATAATAAAGGATAATTACAGAAGATATTCCGTTAAAGACAGTTTTATTTTAACTATTTATAATAATTATGTTTTTTTATTTAAAATAATTGGTTTACATCATTGAAACAGTTGTGAATGTGCCACTTAATTTTACTTACTGCCGCACTCAGAGAGCTGTAATGATTACTTAGGCCATCACTTAGTAAAGGTTTTGACAGTTTTGTCATACAAAAGTATGTCAAATCTTTACTAAGTGACGGCTTAAGTAATCATTAAATATCTCTGAGTACCGCAGTTAGTGTGTGAAAAATAAATTGTAAACGTTTTTATTTTTCGTTTTCCCATCCCTGTCTTTTGGCCTGTATCGCTGTAGCTTATATACAAAAAAAAATATGTTTATCCACCATAAACGAATAAACTTTATTCCTTACCTTATCACATAATGCAATCATACTCGCGTAAAAACATAACCCAAAATGCATAAAAATCTATTTTTACCCCAACCTGCCTTATAAAAGCATACGTTGAACGTAAAATACATTTTTTAACCCCGTAATGCGTCCCAATGCTAATCAGATTGTAAGGGTTGTAATCTAAATTACGCACCCCTAATTACGTTCTATGTCCCTCGTGAATATTAACACCCTTTACATGTATACAGGGTGGAGTGTTATACTAAGTGATGTTTAAAATTTATGACTGAGGAGCTTGAAATTATGGTTTCAAAAGAATATGTGGTGTCTTTTAGAAAGGGGTAGATATTTTTGTATGAATTAAGACAAAATTAAATCGGCGTATTATTTGTAGGTAAAACAAATCGTGTTAATTAATTATTTGGAATATCTATCCTAACGCTTTAACGTTTTCAATTGTTCTGAAACAATTTAAATGAAACAGTACCTACTTAAACTCAAACGGTTGACTAGGTTGCACTACCTACATTTAACAAAGTGCTTACATTAAATTTATATTAAATTAATTACTAATTACAAAAATTATGGAATAGAAGTGTAAACTGTTTAGTTCGTTTAATAAAATTCTACAACTCAACTGTTACGCTGCGTGCTACGGCGTAGGCGAGTAAGCGCTACGGCGTAGCACCGTTAACGATACAGCGTAGTTCAAACTCGGTTGCTAAGATCACAGATTTCAGTTTGCTTCAACTTTTTATTGAAAAAGTAGGGACTATATTTTCATTGACTTCCGCGGTAAGTTTTTGACAAAAGACTTTATTTGTATTGAAAATAAATTGCGATCAGCATTTTTTTATCGAAAGATAGTTAAATGACGGTTGACAATACTGTGAAAAAATATACATATAAAGCATAGACACAGTATATAGGTACTTTATTCTTTTTGTTAAACCAAGCATTACATCATGATTAATGTTCGGTATAAAATAATGACATTTTTAGCCTATAAATACATAACAATAAATTGTATATGTTATGTAATCATTTTTATGTTACTTCACATAATAATTTATAGGTACGTCGTGAGAATTTATGTGCAAGTGACACATTAAAATTATTTGCCGCTGTTATTTTATTCTTCATAACATAATTATATATTCATGGAAAGGTCTTACTTTCATGATTATGTGTGAAATAATTATCATAGCTCAAGTTATTTCCAACTTTGGTAAATACGAAATAAAGTTTAAAATCCTGTGTTAATATTTGTTTGCGTATTTTAATTTCCTGTTTAAAATTTTTGAGAATTATAAAGTTGAATATTTTTTATTGTATTTTGCAGTTGACAGGTACCTACGCAGAAACGGACTTGTTTTGTAATTTTCATGGTTTATTTGAAAAATGTGCGCAGATATGAATCCAACATTCGATAAAGCGAGGACCAAAATAATTATGGGATCGAAACGCGGTCGCTCACAATGGGCCTCATCAGAAAGCTTAAAGTCAACCAAAGGTCAATGGAGAGGGCTATCGATATCGGGATCGAATTAGAAATGAGGACATCCGCATGAGAACCAAGGTTACCGACATAGTCCGAAGAATTGTCAAACTTAAGTGGCAGTGGGCAGGGCACATTGCTCGCAGAACGAATGGCCGATGGGGCCGGAAAGTTCTGGAGTGGCAACCGCGAACCGGAAGACGTTGCGTTGGAAGGCCTCCCACTAGGTGGACCGATAACCTGGTGAAGGTTGCGGGGATCCGCTGGATGCGAGACACACGTCAATGTGGCGACACCTGGGGGATGCCTATGTCCAGCTGTGGCTATGTACGTCTTGGAAACATTTATCTTTAAATTTTACACACTATCACCAATATTTTTCTCTAAAATGTAATGTTAAAATACGCCTAAAATTCCTGAAGGGTTACGCTGAAGTACGCCCACATTTCTTCAGTTACATTGAAACCCAGTATGATTGGGACTGCTACTTAGAATTTCTGATGAAATTTTTTTTTTCTTCCAGTTCATGTAATAATACCCCGATAAAAGACAAAATTATACTTTTCCCAAAAAAATATTTTCATCTGAAAATACATTTCAATCCGCAACCCTCAGAAAACGCCTGAAGATATTCCGTTTTAAAATAACAGAAATAAAATTCTCTTAAAATAAAACCGTAGATACTGAGGGCCGATTCAAATTACACTGTTTGGTTAAAGAATGCCAAAGCGGTTTGAAGTAGTACAAGAGCCTGACTATGATCAACCCTCACCTATCCGTTTACTGAATGATAAATATTTCTCTTCTCTTAAAATTTAGGTAGGCCATGTCCGCCGGATGCCGAAACTATAGAATCTCAAATTTGACGGCACGGTTGGCGCAGTGGCTAAGCGATTGGACTGCTGCGCTGCGTGTCGCGGGTTCGATCCCCGCACGAAAAAAATATTTGTATGGCCTGCAGATAGTTGTTTCGGGTCTGGGTATTTGTGTATGTGACTTTATATGTTTGTGAACGCACCCACGATACAGGAGAAATTTCTAGTGTGGGGCAACGTTTTTATAAAGAAAAAAAAAAAAAATATTGACCACTGACCGAGGTGATGATGGCGTAACGCCTTCGATGACGTTCTCATTAATTGACGAGAAGAGTCGTACATCGAGAGACGTGGAAAGACAGTTAAGGACTTTGCCTAAGAGTGGGACAGTTTAAAAAATAATGCTTAGATTTAGGTTAACAAAAAAAACTTAATATCATTGCATTTGCAATTAAACTTCCTAGCAACTCTTTATTAAAGATTCAGTAAAAAGATGTGTGCAGGTCGATCTTAGTCTGGATCATAGACTAAAATACCCGAAATGGAGAACACTAGGCAGTGGCGAGATAATTACCTAAATAAACAACTGAATAGAGCATTTTCTCCTTTGTGAAACAAAAGCGTGTCTAAAGAGCTCGCTGAATAAAAATCAAAGAAGATTTTGTGTAAAATTGTTTTTTGAACAATTTTCGCCCGTTGCGTTGGAGCGAGGAAGTTGGGTTATTTGGAACTTCTTACTTTATGCCGGAATTTGTGGAGGAAGTGTTGTTGAGGTTTGGCAGGTTTATGACCTGAAATTATGGTTTTGAATATTTAGACATTATAAAGTTCATAGCCCTTGGGCGCAGTTTTGAGTGGCACGAGTTTCCCCATTATCCACGATTTTGGCCGCCTTTATAATATTTAACAGGATTTTTCATATACATTTTACACCATAAACGATTTTAAAATTGTTATGTAAAATTATTTTTAAGTTTTGTTAAACTCAACAATAGGTCCCACGGGGTCGGCTTCCAGTCAATCAGTTTCAAGACTCTCCTGTAGGCATCCCAAAACCTAAATTAGTGACATGTAGAACATGCATGTAAATCTATTTACTTTTAATTAATTTCCAAAGTATTCGAAAAACATGTAACATTAACAAATACGGAACTCCAGCCAAAGAAAAGCAATTAAAAAAACCGCTGTGGACATATTAAGCGGGCAGCTCTATCCGGAAGTTTGCTCGGATTCTACGCTCGAATCAACTGTGTTGACGCAATCATACATTCAGCATAGGTTCCCTACGTGTTTCAAGAGTAGAAGGATAGATACTTTAGTTTAAATTTAAAATATAATAATATGGAATTTTTCTGTGTACCATAAGGTGGGGCATTACCATCACATAACCGACGATTTTGGGTCGATAAAAATAAATCTTTGAGGAAATATAGATGTGACAATATTTTGTTACGTGATTAACTGCGGTACTCAGAGATATTTAATGATTACTTAAGCCGTGACTTAGTAAAGATTTGACATACTTTTGTATACGGTTACGCGGACGACGGCCTGCTGCTCATTCAGTCAAGTACTCGGGCTGGACTCGAAAATTTGGCAGATACTTGCCTAAAATTAATATCCCAGTGGGGCGATCGTAACCGTCTGACCTTTGCACCACACAAAACTTATCAACTTCTTTTAAAAGGTAATCTTAAATCATGGCCTAGTATTAAATTTAATAACGTCCCCGTGAAAAAGAAGGAGTCCGTGTGCTACCTTGGGTTTGTCTTAGAGTGGAATTTTTCATTTATTGAACACATAAAAACCGTCGGTGAAAAAGCTAAAAAAAACTATTATGCCTTAACGAGAATATCCAAATCTACGTGGGGTTTGTCATTTTTAACTCTAAAGACGATCTATGGGGCTACTTACTTGGGGTGTATGTGCTACGGGGCACCAGTTTGGGCCGATAGGGCCTCCATAGGAGCGGTATGACGTAAATTGCTTCAAAGCCAGCGGTTGGCCTTAATTTTCTTGTGTAAAGCTTATAGGACGGTTAGTACTGAAGCCTTATCGGTTCTGGCAGGGGTACTTCCAGTCGATCTTGAAGTGCAGCGTCGTGCTTCAATGTACTACTGCGCACGAGAGACCGCAGACGCAGACTTTTTAACGCAACGCGACCGTGCTAAAATAGCTAGATTACTTAAGCCACAGGCTGACGTCTGGGAGGAACTTTTGTCCGAATGGCAATGTAGGTGGGATAATTCCATCAAAGGCCGACACCTCCATCAGTTCTTTCCATCCGTTCGTGAGCGGCTGGCCAGGACATGGCTGGAGGTGGATCACTGTGTTGCCCAATTTCTCACAGGTCATGGTAACTTTAAGAGTAAATTATTTTCCTTCAAGCTTGTTGACTCGCCTTTTTGTCAATGTTCTACATCTGACTGCGAATTTGAACAATCTGCACATCACATTTTATGGGAGTGTAGTCTTTGGCAGAATGAACGTAATATTATGTTAAATAGTGTACGGGTTACATCCGGAGTTATTTACTATACGGACCTTGTAGAAACTAGAACAAATTTCCGTGCGTTCAAGCATTATTGTCATACCTATTATTGGAATCAAATATAACAGCTCACAACTTAGGACCCAGTAATATTAATGACAATCCGTGGTGCTAGGCAACTGGGCCTATCCCAGTTGTATACGTCCCTGTATGCCTATTGGCCTTGTTCTGTTCTGTCTCCTGCTGATATGGAGGGAAGTGGAAATTATGTTTTTCCTACTCCTCCGCTATTCTTTTCTGATTAATTTCGTTGCGGGATCCAAGACAGTTAAATCGTTTCCCTGGGACTTCGTCGAGCTTCATTGTCTCGGCGCTTTTCTTGTGGTCGCCACTGTAGATACTGGCTAACAGGAGTAACAGTGGTTTGGGAATAGTGTGGCGGGCTTGTCCCAATTAAAAAAAAAAAAAAAAAATAATTTTGTATGAAAAAACTGTCAAAACCATTACTAAGGGATGGCCTAAGTAATCATTAAAGCTCTCTGAGTGCGGCAGTAAGTCTGTCATTTTCAGAACTTTGAATAAGTTTAAATGATTACGAATTTATACTTTGGTTCGACTTAGTCAAAAAATCTCCAAAATCTCAAAACTCGTAAATATGTATAAGGATTATGTACAAGAAACGAGATGGGACCATCACATGATGTCATGGGTGTAATCCTACTGGGTGGCAGCCTATCCCCGGACCAACCTATGTTATCGCGGTTTAACCTGAAGATTGACAAAATCGGCTGTATTTATTTAACAACACGATCATCCGAAAACTGGAAAACAAACATAAAACATTAATAGTAAGTAAAATCTAAGATAATGCCCAAGAATAAAACAGAATAGAACAAGGTAAAGTCAAACTTAACTTTTACTTAACAAATAAAAACAAGGCATATTTGTAAAACACAAATATTGTTGTTTCGAAAGTTTAAGCTCGCCAAAATAAACACAACTTGAAGAGTTCAAACTTCAAACTCACTTTTCATGTTTTGATGTGTATTTGTTTTTACGGGGTTTATTGAAAAAATATGGTAGTGGTTATTTTTAAAGCGTATTCTTTCTTCTATTTTAAGTATATGAAGGTTCTGTGGATCCGGTTTGGACAAATTGTGGACGCAATTCTCAATTGGACATGGATAGTTCTTTAGTATGTTGATAGTTTTTAATACTCTGCACGCTGATTCAGCCATAAGGTCATCAAGTGGCCTACACTACATAAATACGAAAAACTTTATTGCGTCAGTCACAAATAAATATTTTAAAATTCTGATCAACTTAGGCATGCGCTGCTTGGCTTAAACATCGACCCAAACGGTTGTCATTATTCAGCCTTGAGCTCCTCTTAAGAATCAACAAAAAGAACGTTAAAATATAAATTGAAGTCAATACAAAATATTTGCAAAAAATACGCGAACTGACTGACTGTAAATAATTTGTTATTGAAATCGAATTTTCACTCTGTGTTACTGTTTTTAAATTAAAATAATCCCTTTAAAAATGTTAACGTTTTATCCAGAATTTTACGGTCTACATAACGAGTACCGTAGTTGAACAAAAGTACTTTTCCTGAAATGTATGAAAGTACACCTAGAAGTTAAGCAGCTTTACGTCTGTTTTTAATAAAAAATAACAACGCAACAGCTTATTTTCTTGTTAAAGTAACATTAACTTTACGATAAGCTATAATATACGTAAGTGAAGCTTTAGGCCAGGGGTTCTCAATACGAGCTACGCGATTTTTTAAACCTTTATATTTGATTAAAGTTCTACCGTGTATAACAGCAAAAGTTCGTGAAAAAACATGTAATATAGATAAGTGATGTAGTTAAATTGAATTATAGGAAAATACAAAGACTTTTGCATTGTCTTATGGTCTAATGATTGTCATGTCATTTATTTTAATTGCATTATTTTTACATAGTGACTACGATTAAGGTAGATAAAAAACTTATGGAGGTTACCCGGTTCAACAAAAGGTTGGCAACCTCTGTTTTAGCACATACACGTACAATAACTATCTACAATATTACAGAAAATGAACCTTATCGTTATTTCTCGGGTTTAAAACACCATGTACGTCTCTCAAACCCCACGGATTACTCCTAAAGGGTATAATGAAAAGAGCACATAATATTGTTTATGGTTTTACATGAAGATTTTTACGATTTTCCTCCTCAAGAGATAAGTGAAAGTCTAAGATGTAATAACATAAATTCATGGTGTTACACGTGTGTATGTAGAACCATTTGTTTTTATTTTACGTAAACCTTTGTAATTTGGACGCGAATAACGGGTTTAACGGGGTTTTTTTCTAAGTTGTATTGGTTGTGGGTCTAATTTGATTAGAAAGGTGAAGTATTCGCTTAGCTTAGAGAGTTGTGTTTTAAGCTAATGATAATATACTTCTTTAATAAGGCTTGGTCTAGTAGTTGCAAGCGGGACTGGTTTGAATGAGGTCCTGGGTTCAGATCTCGGGTCAGGCCAAGTGTTGTTGGGTTATGTCATCAGGAATTTCTCTGTAGTAGCCATTGAGTGTGCATAACCCCTTCGGAGATTACAGGCGTTATGTTATACTATGCGTTATGTTATGTTAACAAAGGGTCCACTTCGGTGAAATTGAATCCAGTTTCAATGTTTTAAATCAACAACTATCGTTACCTAATATCTAGCTCAAATAATTCAATTCCAAAGCCAACTTAAGCTGAAGCTCTCTAAGATATTTTCACAAATCTTTTTTAGTCGTCCATTACTTATTCTCAACGTAACATCCTAAGAAGATTATAATATTTCCAGCATAAAATCCTGACGATTCTTTAATGTCTAGAAGGTAAACTTTTCGGATATCCTAACTACATTTTGAGTGTGGTAACCCTCCAAGAACAATTTACTTCGTTCAAACGTGAATCTGTCTGCTTCGAGCACAGATTACAGTTTGGGCAAAATCGAGCAATTTTCAGTTGGTAATTGTGGAACATAACATAACATCACGCCTGTAATCCCGGAAGAGTAAGGCAGAGGTGTGCCTATTAGTACACCCACACTTCCCCAGTTGTGTCTAAATTCCATGTAATAAGAGGCGGCCCAGGAGCAGCGGTGGCCTAGTGGTGGCAGCCCCGACTTACGAACAGTAAGTCGCGGGTTCGAACTCAGGCAGGCGCATTACTTTGTGTAATTTGTTTTATTGTCGCTGTTCTCAAAACAGTGAAGAAAAACATCGTGAGGAAACTGGCATGTCCCAGAACTAATAAATTAGACGACATGTAACATTTACCAACCCGCACTGGTCCCGCGTGGTGGATTATAGCCCATCCCTCTCCTAGAGAGGAGGCCTGAGTCCCTGCTGTGGGAACATTAGAGGCTTATGATCATGATGGATAGGGGTGAGCCTATTGCCGTCAACGGGGCACAGTACAGATCCTGTGGCTGGTACTGAGAAATTCCTGTTGGAAAATCTCAGTAACACATTGCCACCCACCACTAGACAAACACGGCAGTTGAGGCTAATTTGATTATGTTACATAATTAATGTATTAAATGTTAATTGGTAAATAGTACACTGTTAGGTAATTAATAATTTAACGAAATCAGATTATTCAGTCCAGGGCTTTGTAAATAAATTTTCTGCCTATTTTACATTTAGCTTTAAATAAACTGGAAAAATCCATTAACCTAGTTTGAGCTGTGGATGGGTGATCAACCATTATTATAGGTACCGAGTTTCCTCAGTGCCTCGGAAAGCACGTTAAGCTGTTGGTCTCGGCTGCCATATTTGATCTTAGACAGTCGTTACAGGTACTCAGTGACCTGAAAGTCTGACAACCAGTCTTACCAAAGCTGTAGCGCTATAGCGTATTACCCAGTATTAACTGGGTTGTGGAGGTCAGATAGGTAGTCGCTCCATGTAAAATACTGGTAGTCAGCTGCATCTGGTTAGAAGCCGATCCAAACATATTAGGGAAAAGGCTAGGCAGATGATGATGAAACTGGAAAAATGTGGATATACTAAACACCTAAAATTATGGTAGGTTAGTGGGGCCTAAAATTCTAAACTAGAACCTAAAATTATCTTTCCAGCAAAGTTGCTATTAGCACAAAAATAAATGCCTACCAACCTACAAACTTAACTGCGAGTCTAGTCTTTTAAGTTAGGTATAACATATCGAAGGCTGGAATATTCTAGACTTTGTTAGGTCATAACCTCCGTAGAGAGCTGAGGGGAATTTAATCTAGACTTCGCTTTTGCGATCGTGCGCTTGGAATTTGTCGAAATGTTATATGAGACTGGTTAAACTATGCTTTTATGTTGCTTTAGAAGTGAAATGGTATTAATTAAACGAGACATAACATCACGCCTGTAATCCCCCAAGGGTTAAGCAGAACGGCGCGTTCGTGTTCCACGCGCGCCTCAAAGAGATGTCAGCAACATGGAAGGGGCCCGCAAGGGCCGACGCCTGTCGAGGCTGCGGGTTGTTCGCAAGGGATACCGCGGCCTCGACATGAAGGGCGAAGAAGGGACATGGGTGGTTTTCAGTCAGTAGAAGTCTGACACTCCCTTTCGCTCTGCCCAAGAGCGGGAGGGGTTATTTGATGATTTCCCACACCCCAAAAAAAAAAAAAAGGGTTTAGCAGAGGTTTTCCTATAATACAACCATATTTCGCCAGTTGTATTAAAGTTCCATGTAATAGAGGGCGCGCCTATTGCCATCAACCGGGCACATCTGTGGCGGCTACTGAGAAATTATTGACGGAACAACCCAATAACACATTACGCGACCCGGAAATCGAACCCAGGTCCTCATGGTCAGCAATCGCGATTGCGACCACTGAACTGAACCACGGAACTGAATATACCTCTGGCGGTATCTCAAAACACTACACTTACCTTTATTACGATAACAACTTAATAATGTTTAAAGTTACCTCTCCTGTAATATCCATATCTGTAATATTATTTACACGTTCCACAAAGTTACATATCGAAAAAACTTCTCTCCATTACACTCAATTTTACGATTAAGGAAAAAAATCAGCATAAGCATTAATGACTGATCCATGTGAAGCTACTTGTCTTTCCACTCTACTGGTTTCCAACATGCACGTATAAAGAACTCAGTCTCTATACGAATATGAGTGAATTTCCTGTAACAGTGACAGAGAATAAATTTGTAGGCTAGTATGTCATACGTGATTATGTCGACCTCAAAAGTAGGACAGGACAGAATAGTCCAGTATTTTGTCAGAATTGGATTTCAGGACGTTTATGATATTGAAATTGAAAATGGGGTAACTGCTTTAAACTATCCTTAATTTTTATTTACTTTTTATAGATTTTTTGTTCTTGTTCTTCGATAGGGAACGATGATAAACTATTAAGAGCTGTAATGTGGCAGAGTAGCAATTACTGCCAACTGCAATCGGGTTGAAATATTGTTGTGAAATTAGGTACACCTATGCCTTATACTTCGAAGATGACAGGGGTCTAAAATGGACACTTTAGCTGATCATATTATGAATTGTGTTAAAATTCGTAAAATGGTCACAGACGCAGTTATGGCGCAATTTCATTAGTCGAATGCGAATAAAAAGGCCCGCATTCGGGGAACCGTTTATAATTATGTATGATATTTACTCCCCGTATGCTGTATACCAAACGAGTTAACGACCAATGAAATTGCACTATTACTGCATGTGTAATTTTTCGCGATCAGAAGTTCACATAATACAAAGTATCAACACCCGAAAACCCACACAGCCAACACTGACATTTACATGTAATGACTACATTCACTATAAAAAAACTTACTAATAAATCTTCTATCATCCTGTCATATTCCTTAACTTAACTATAGGTAAGTTTAAAAGCAAGCATTTTTTACTGAAACTCGTCGACAAACTCCATTATAAATGAGGTTCGCTAACGACCTATTCTTGACTAACACTATCTAGAATAACGCCCTAATGACACTAGATGAAGTTGTCTGAAGCCTCTGTGTACGTTGGATATGCGTTGGGGATTTGAGGGATTTGTCCTTTTATATTTTCCAAATTCGTTGCGAGAACTCAATGATTTTCTTCGTATATGAATACGGTACGTTATCATTGCCGTTTTTGCATTATTAACAGGTTCACTGTCCAGGCTCCAGAGTGGTAAGGTCAACAAGTCCCGTTATGATTTTATTAAACGTCAATAATTGAAACAAAAAAAAACAGTATTACCCTGTGTCCCAGCACTTTTTATAATCCTTATGATGTGTCCTGCCAAGTCCGCATTAAATTAAAGACTTTCTTCTAACGTCCATAGTGTCAGATGGCCTAGAAATTGTACCGGCAAACAGACCACATACGGTCTGTGGACTGGTATGGAAGTTGCTCTACAGACCGTATGTAGTCTGTGAACAGTGAACCTGTTAAAAGTAACATGCACATACCTCATACAATCTCGATCTTTTTTGTAATGGCAAAGGCCGCCCCCAATTTCTTCCATGTGCTCTTTTTCCGTGCCTACTCGAAACAACCCTCACGGTACAGAATTAATCGTCAAAGTGCTTTAACGCAGTATGTTCAACATATTCATTCTAGGCTAGCTTCACTTTATTAGAATATTACTAATGCATAACGTTGCCCACTTTCCACAATAATATCCAAACAAAAATGTATTAAATAAAACCTAACAGAAAACTCCGCACCAAAACTGTCCCAAATTATTCACCGAAACACACCCACCCTACATCTATACAACGTGTTGGAACCGCGAACACCTTCAGTTATAAAGGTGTGGCCACGTCAGCGTTTATCGGTCGCGCGCTACTCATCAATCTTGCTTTCGTTCAGGTGATATGTCGCGCGTCCATTGAACACGATTTTGTGTGGGACGTATTCAACTAACGTAACAAATGACATTTTTCTGTTACGTGACCGGTTGAGCGCGTTTTCGATAGTGTGTTCGGGGTTTATGATATATATTTTTTTCTTTCTTTTGTTTCCTGTGATTGAGTATAGGTTTGGTTTTGAAGTGAAAGTTGTGTAGCCAAATATGAAAAATGATGTCTGGTGTCAATATTTGTTGGTTCAGTAAAGTTTATATCGAAAGACTGAAATAAACTTTTGCTAGTTTTTTTCGGGCCTAACATAATATATACACGGGGTATAAGGGGGTATAGATGACCACGCATTACATACCGAGTTTTCTTCATGCCTCGGAAAGCAAGTTAAGGCGTTGGTATCGGCACCCGTCGGGGCTGCGGGCCCCATCGGGGCTGCGGGTTGTTCGCAAGAGATACCGCGGCCTCGTCATGAAGGGCTAAAAAGGAACATGGGTGGTTTTTAGTCAGTAAAAGTCTGACACTCCCTTTCGCTCTGCCCAAGAGCGGGAGGGGATCATTTGATGATTTTTCACCCACCAAAAAAAAAAAGGCGTTGGTATCGGCTGTCAATTGTAGAAGTTTGGCAATCGTTAAGTAGTCAGTAAAGTGTAACAACGTAGTCCTACCAAGGGGTAAAGCACTGCATTACTCAGTACTAACTGGGTTACGGAGGTCAAAAATGATCTGACCTACTTGCTATGTGCTTTTCAAGGTACGGAAAAAACTCGATATGTTACGGGTGGCCACTCATCCAAAGACAAACCTAGGTAAGCGTGTAAGGTAACTTAACTTAAACATCGATCCCACCGGCTTCTATTATTTAGCCACGAGCTGCCTTTAAAAGTCATCAAATTAAACTGCATCCGTTCAAACAATATCATAACAGATATAGCACCGTTATCCCCATGTGGTATGACGTTAAGTTGCCAGACCAATACATTGTCGGACTAAGCACCGATGAGACTGAGGATCGATACCGGGACCGAGTTCCGGCTTAGTCATACGATGGCTTATTGGATTTGAATATGGCATTTTTTGCTGTAGTACCTAAACCTGTGAGACGGGGTGATGGGAGAAAGTTCTCTTTTATAGAACCACGTCGTTGGCTAGAAATTATTTAAAACTCGTTGATTTTGAACCGTGAAAAAGTAAGCAATTTTTTCATACACAGTTTTTCCGCTCTTTAGAAAACACGTTGATCTGATTGATTTCATTCTTAGAGAATACTTTCTAAAAATCAAAAATAATCGGACTTAGTAATCGCCTAAAAGTGTAACAAGCAGTCTTACAAAGGTTAGGCGGATTAGCAACAGACACAGTTTTTTTTGACAGTTTTATAAAATAACTAGCTGACCCACACAACTTCGTCTGCGTCACATAATATAGCTTATAACCTTTCTCGATAAATCGACTATCTAACATATTAAATTGAGTTAAATCGTACTCGTAACAAACAAAAAATCTTACCTTTCCTCTTTATAATACCTATTAGTTTAGATTGGCTTCGATTATATTATTAAAGTAACAATTACTATAGGTATCTCTTACTGTTTAATATACAGTAACACCTTGTACTTGTAAACATTATGGTGCAGTAATTTTTTTGAATTTGATTTTCTCCGGAGCCCCCAGAGGCCAGAATCCCCACGTACATACCTACCGCACCGGATCGAATCGCCCGTATATTTTTACATTGCGATATCTTCTAAGATATTTGTTTAAACTGTATAAAGTAAAAGGCACAAATATTCTATATTAAATTTCCGTGCTAGCAAACACATTTATTTAGATATAAATTAATACCATATGGGTTAAATAAACTTCGCAAAATATCATTCTTTTTAACCTAACATTTTAATATAAAAAAATGGTTACAGTGAGTCAATCGTAAAAGATAAACATATGCTGTCCCGGACTTTTTTTTAGAAAGTTTAAAGAGAAACAATTCCTTCATACATGATATTTACGTAACTTAAACCGTTTTCGCAGCGCACGCAACGGAAGCTCTCAAAAAGGAATATCTTTTCCCGTTTTTGCAACATTTTTCATTTATGCTCCGCTCCTATTGATTGTGGCGTGATGTTATATAGCCTAAAACCTTCCTCGATAAATGGACTATCCAACACTAAAAGATTTTTCAATTCCAACCAGTAGTTCCAGAGTTTACCCCGTTCAAACAAACAATCAAACAAACAAACAAACAAACAAACTCTTCAGCTTTATAATATTAGTATAGATAGATATAGAAGTATAGATAATTACGAATCTGTTTTGTTTTCCTTCCCTGCTCTGTCTTAGTCTTGGGCATAGGCCTCCCTTTACTCTCTCCACCAATCTTATGACGTTTTAATTATTAAAATATATTTAAAGAACGCTATCAAGATTTTAGTTCAAAAACCAATTTTACGTACAAATCTATCGTACCAAATTGAACCTTGGGTTCCGAATTTTCCTCCTCGATCTAATTTTAATTCTGTTCGATCAAAAATCGTTTCTCGTGAACTATGCAAACACTTCTTCATTAAGAGGGTCTTTGTCTTATAGAGTGGGGCTAGGAGAATTATCGGAAATTAAATTCAGTATTTCACATGGAGAAAGTGGCCAATACGATAGCCTTTTGTAGAATATAATTTTGGGCTTCAAACAATTCGTAAAGACTGGCAAACCATGACATGATCTACAATGGCAGCCGGGACACGGCATGAGCATGGAGGAAACTCGGACCCATCCACATTCATCCATGGACCAACCTAAGCAAGCACAGCTTAACACGAGCGTCTCTTGAGACATAACACTTGTTACGATTCTAACAAACTTTTTTTTTTCGCCCACGTGTATACATCTCTAATAAATACACACTAGTTCCGCGTACTTCGCATTTGACCTTACAAAAACCTTTCTACTTGATATTATAAACGAACAAGGTGCTCAGAAACCAAAGGCTACTTTTCCAAGAAACCTCTTGTTCAATCTTCAGGTAAAGAAAATTACTGACTTTTTCTTAGTATGAGTTACGTTATCAGACATCCATTTCTAAGAAAATCAATTGCGGTGTATTCCCAAAGCGTTTATGGTATAACAAATAGAAATGCTGTAGCGAAATTGATATGATTAAAAACAACTTGGTGGGGACCTTTTTTATTGTCCTGGATTGTCCCAGTGTGAAGGAGTATATGGATCATCAAGTGCGCAGGTGGTGTAAAATTGAAGATGGGCCATTGTCTGCTTGGAGACGCCGCATATGCACTTGAGATCTGAGCCGTCTATAAACCCCCACCTCCTATGAACATCAATCTCTCTATAATGTTTCATATGATGCTGAAACAGGTCACCGTCTCATCACATCATCATCATCAGCCATAAGACGTCCACTGCTGGACAAAGGCCTCCCCCATAGAACGCCATAACGCCGGTTGCCCGCGACTCTCACGATGTCGTCGGTCCACCTGGTGGGAGGCCTACCAACGGTCACCGTCTATGTTTATTTTTTTATCTGATTATTCAAAATCAAAATATTTATTTCAAGTAAGTCAGTAACAAGCACTTTTGAATAGTCGAACAAATACTAAATAAACTAATCAA
Organism: Diarsia brunnea; assembly: GCA_949774965.1. NCBI lineage: Eukaryota > Metazoa > Arthropoda > Insecta > Lepidoptera > Noctuidae > Diarsia > Diarsia brunnea. Next base: position 3,592,035 of record OX459014.1, on the reverse strand, counting down.
CTAAGCTACAGTCTCACTCACAAGGCATAATAACTGTGAGTGTATTGTAGTTGCCCATTCCAAAGCGTTGGTCTCATGAGAAGAACGGCAAGAAACTCCATGATATTCTGATTGATACACTCAGTTTACGCACATAGAAATCCGCTTCCTCTTCAACTCCCGTTTTCCATGGCCCAACAAAGTCCCTCGCATCAAACGAGAAAAATCAACTGCGAATCTAAATATTTTTTTCACGTGATACCAATGAGTAATGACTGATTGAGTGAGCGATAAAAACTGCCTCTGAGCGTAGAATTAAGGGAGATGTGTTTTCTATGTAAATATTGAAAATGTTTAGAATACCTGGTCAAGTTAAGTTAGCTAGCAATACTCTGCAGAAGTCATCTGCCTAGCCTTATCCTAATTATGTTTAGGTCGACTTCCAGTCCTACCGGATGCAGCTGAATATCAGTATTTTAGTCATTTTTCTTCTTGTGCCTCTCTAACATAACGAAACTCAGCCATCAACTTCGAAATAGTTCTCCTAGTTTTTTACGAGGTCGAGCAGCTAAGCAGTACACATGATTCCGATCAATTCACGAATGTTTTTTATTCCAGACTTTTTGTCCCCCTAGCACCACATTTGGACTTCTAAAGTCCTTCGTTTGCCAAAGAGCGATGGAACGTAGCATTCTCAAGATTAGACTCTCCGATCGAATGCGCAACACCTTAATACGGTCTAATACAGGAATCGCCGATGTTGGCCTTAAATCTGCCAGGTTAAATGGGACTGGGCGGGTCACGTTTCTAGGATGGAGCCGGACAGATGGGCGAAGATAGTAACACAGTGGGTGCCTGAAGACGGCCGACGTAACCGAGGCAGGCCCAAGAAACGCTCGCGTGACGATCTGGACTCATACTCAACGGATTGGACGGAGAAGGCAGATTGTAAAAAAACTTGGAAAGACATGGGGGAGGCCTTTGTCCAGCAGTGGGACAGTGTAGGCTAAGAAAAAAAAAACTTTTGTTAAGATACAACTGTTCCATGATTACAAATTTGTAAAAGTGCGGGATTCGGAATGATGTATAGAATACGTTGCAATCGTTTGTACAAGTATGTCGATATTCCTACCAATGTGCATAAACAAAATATAGGACAAAGAAAGGAGTAAAGAACCATTGGCATCGTTTTTATGAACGTTAGTCCAACCAACCACTTCTAACATATAAGTAAAACGATTTGTCTATTATTTTTACTCCAGAAAGCTGTAAAAACTAAAAGTTTTAAAAGATCATAAAAGTTAGAAAGTTTTAAAATTCGCTTTGTTTAATGATATTATTATAACTAGGTACTAGAGATTATTTACGACACTTTCAACGTCTGTTGTATTTTAAATTAAGCTCACAGAATGAGTAAGCTGAAGTGACAATGGGCCGGCCATATTAGGACGGGGCATTAACAAAATTCAAGGTTACTTATCGACCCCGTCGGGGCTGCGGGTTGTTCGCAAGAGATACCGCGGCCTCGACATGAAGGGCTAAGAAGGAACATGGGTGGTTTTTAGTCAGTAGAAGTCTGACACTCCCTTTTGCTCTGCCCAAGATTGCTCAGCGAGGATATGCTTGGAGTCTCTCTGAGAGATCGCTTCCGGAACGAGGTGATCCGACAGAGAACCGGAGTTGTCGACATAACTCACAGAAAAAGTAAGCTGTAATGGGAGAGGCAGCATATTAGCCGCAGAATTGATGAACGTTGTGGTAGACGTGTTCTTCTTGAGTGGAGTCGGCGAATCGGCAAACGTAAGGATGGACGCCCTCAGGCTCGGTGAAGCCGGTGGCTCATAGTAGTTTTTTTTTTGGAGGGTGGGAAGTCATCAAATGACTCCTCCCGCTCTGGTCAGCGTGATAGGGAGTGTCAGATGTCTACTGACTAAAAACCACCCATGTTCCTTCTTAGCCCTTTGTAGCAGCCCCGACGGGAAAGGTAGGACACCCTCAGGCTCGGTGAAGCGAGTCGCTGGTAGTAACTGGATGAGAGTTGCTGAGAATTGAGTTGAGTGGCGTGCGATTGAGGAGGCTTATGCTCATCAGTCCACTGCTGCAGGCTGACGATGATGGCCATGTAAACAAGGCTCGACGCAGTATTAACAGGAATAAACTATACAAACTGTATTTAGTTAACTTCAGTGCTTAATAAGCTATGTAACATATAGAGCAAAATGGCATGCTATTAAGCTAACAGAGGCTGCACATGATGTAATGCTACCAAACTCGACACCGGAGAAATAACAAGGGTGGGGCAAAATAAAATAGGGTAGTTAACTAAAAAAATGTAATTAGTCCGTCAGATAGATTTTCAAAAAATATTGGACACGTATTTTTTCTTTTTTCACGTAAACAAACAATGAAGACGTTACAGTGCTTTGAAAATTCGTGTGACGTCATATTCTAAGACATTAGTATGACATTCTTTACCGGTGAGTGACGTCACGACCCCCCACTCAAATCTTTGACGCGTTTTATCTTCGTCAATTTTTAATGATTTGATAAAACAAAAAATACGTATCCAATATTTTTCGATAATCTAACAGACGGACTAATTAGAATCATATTTTTTTTAGTCAGTAAACATCCCTATTGTTGTGACCAGCAGTCATATCACCCTTCTTTCTTAAATCCATTGCCCAACCGAAACATACGCCATACTAATGATCGACGAGTACATGTTGCTTTTTATCTAAATTCCCAAACAGTCGTAAATATATGCCAACATTTTTTATATGGACGCGATAAAGTTTTTACATGGTATGCTCAATCGCATATCCGTGGTAACAATTTGACAAACGCCATCGTCTTTATGCCGTTGTAGTAAGGGTGGTTTTCGTATGGCTAATTTACGGTTGACTTTGTTACGATGTCTATGTTGATGTTTTAAATGTCACATGTTTTGCTGGTGCTTTACGTTTATTTGATAGTTTTTGTTGCATGTAGACGCGGATTTTGTTTTGCTTAGTCGGATTCGGTAAAACATCATTGAGGCGGGCAAAAGCAGATGCTGAGAACGTAACGTTGACGTTTTTCACGGTTTGTGAAAGAACTTTACTTGAGCAAATTGTTCGTAGTGTAGTAAGCATGTTAGAATTGGTAGATCTTTCTAGTGTTAACAGTATTTTTAAATTATTCCATTTTTTTATGAGTTTAGTGTTTAATTAATCTCAACTGAGCAAGAAACAGCACTCTCGGGGAGAGTGTTTTTGAGTTATTCTATAAAGATTTTTTAATAGAAGAGCTAATGCAGAATTTTTACAATAAGCTCAACTTAAACAGTTGCTTAGGCAACTGTTTAAGTTGAGCCCCCTCAAGGATTACAGACATAATGAAGTTATAATAATAATAATAATATATTTTATTTAATTTGACAACATTGGTCCAACAAACAAACTTATCAACTAAGTGTTAGTATTTATAAACTAAGTAGGTACACATAATTATTTATCACTGCCGCACGAGCAACCTGACACAGTGCCTCAAAAGTTATGGTATGTAATTCTAAGAAACGATTATTTCCCAACCAACTCCCCGTCTGTGTGCAAATTGCCCATGTATGTGTGAGATTGCATGTGTACTCAAGCAATAATTCGTCTCCAAATGACTTAATACGCATTTCGCACACAGTAAAACTGAAAGACAACGTAAAACGATTACGAGCGAAGGTTTTACGATACCGGTGGAAGCGCCTAATTACATTTATTTACAGCCACTTAATCACTTTTGCCAGTTAAAGAAACAGTCTGTTGGTTATTTGAATTGTGGATAATTAATGTTGGAAATAAAATCTTTATTTCAACGCCAAAAGGAATTCGAGGAAGGCTTGTAATAATAAGTTGTGAAAAGTTAATTTTATGACTCTTTGATGTTTAGATTTTTAGAGATAAGATGGGGAATAATTACTTCAGCCGTCTTGAAAATCAAATAAAGGGTATACGTCTTGTCTGCAATTTAATCGAAGTGCTACGAATCCTCGTAGCACTTCGTAGCAAAGCGTAGCGTATTGACCGGGTTCTACGAAATTCGTAGCGTCGTAGGTGATTGTGGGAACTTGATAGTTATTTATACGTGGCTTTGGTATTAATTTATTTAGTAGTAGTTCAGTGGGTCGGGCTAAGAACCTTTGTGACTTAGCCGGCTCAATTGTTATTCATCTTTGATGACTGGTATAGATGATTATTAATGTTGACGAACTAGTTTGTAATGAGTACCACATTTTTTTATGTTTTAAATAGAAACAAAAGGATGGATCAGAAGTAGGGTTGGGTAGTTTAAACCTCCCATATTATAACGGTGATTAGTTAATGATACATCAAAGTTAATGATCTATTTAATCGTGACTGTGGTTTGTGGTGTGTCACACAAAATAATCATGTAGCATTTATTGAATAACGAAGAAGACCTGGAGCAAATACCACACATGTCATGTTCAGCCCACGCCGATCGGTAAACTTCACTCGGCATCTCCCATTACTGAATCTGTTCGGGCTTGTTCGGCACAATTCAAACTAAGCCGGTCATTCTTTTTTTCGAACGTATGTCTACATGAATATTCGATTATTTAGGTGGCCTATGCTGAATGAAACCGATCCACATTTTACGAGTACCATTAATGATATAATTATACCTAAATAACGCAACATCGCTTACATCGCGTTCTACTACGCTCGCCCAGCTTAAGTACTAACGAGTAAGTTTATACTTAACGAGGTAACCGTTTCTGGTGAATAACCTGATTCAGCAAGCTATTAGTTTGCTAAAAATAACCACGTTACATCCTTTTTTTTTTGGAGGGCGGGTAACTATCAAATGACTCGTAGGGTATGTCAGACTCCTACTGACTAAAAGCCACCCATGTTCTTACTTAGCCCTTTGTATCGAGGCTGCGGTATTTCTTTCGAACAACCCGCAGCTATACAGTAAACCCTTACAACTAAAGAACTTAATTTTAGATATCGAAAGAACTAATACGTCTAACTGCGGTACTTAGAGATATTTAATGATTACTTAAGCCGTCACCAAGTAAAGACTTGACATACTTTTGTATGACAAAACTGTCAAAACCTTTACTAAGTGATGGCCTAAGTAATCATTAAAGCTCTCTGAGTGCGGCAGTAAGTCTATTTTGTGTAGTAATTTGCTTGCAGAGTAACTCAATAGTGTTTATGGTGTCATAGTACGTAGTCGAAAAATGATACACTTTGTTTACATGTAACAATCCACATAAAATCCAAGCTTACCTTTGTGAATAACAGATATACCTAGATAACGCTAAAATCAATAAATTGTGACACTTGTGTGAACTCCCAAAGAATTCAGTTTCAATTTATAAATTTCTGTAAACATAAATTTTAATAAAGCCCCGTTTAGTAAACTTTGACTTAAGATTAGGTATAATCATTTGAAGGTGATGTTCAAATTATTTGGAAACAAGTTAAGATGGAACTTTTGGAAAGCTGTTAAATTGTCACGGAGCAGTCTAAATAGTTTCCAAGTTATTTTGATTGAAGGTTATTAAAGCTTGAATTTATTCAATCTGTTTGAAATTCCTCGTTATTGAAACTGGCTTTTAAAGTTATTTCACGAATAATTTAGTTGAGATGTTAGAGTTTAAATTGTTTATGCAGTGTTTAATTTTGAAAGATATTATTGGATTGGTACTGGTGTATAACACACCCAGACTAAATGTCTGTACGTAGAATAACCTTCTAAATAAACGTGGTATAACCTTCTGCTGCCAAGTCATAAGTCTCAAATGCGAGTCCTGGTTTTTTCGGATTCATGTGTGTAACTGTGTATTGTATAATTTGCACTTGCTTCGGTGATGGACAATATCCTGAACACTAGCATGCCTGAAGGATATTTCTTGATGGCATGTTAACCATAGAGCAGCAGTGACCTAGTAGTTGCGGCTCCGACTTACGTACAGGAAGTCGTAGGTTGGAACCCAGGCAAGCGGATTACTTTATGTAATTTATTTTATCGCCGCTGCTCTCAAGACGGTACAGGAAAACATCGTGAGGAAACCGATATGTCTTAGAAAAATAAAAAATCGAAGACATGTGACATCTTCCAACCCGTACTGGGCCCACGTGTTGGATTATACCCCATCCTCTCATAGAGAAGAGACCTGTATCCCTGCAGTGGGACCTTTATAAATGTTAATGATGATGTTAACCAAGTCAGAAGCCCATGGAAGGCGTAAAAACTGTAACACCAGGTTAATCACTAACTACACAATAAAAAAAGAACGAGAACGAAGCAAAACGAGAATGTAAAGATCGTAGGAGGACACTCTATAATATTTGCTTACTAGATACGTGTAATAAAAAATAGACCAATAACTAAAGTTTCAGGTAACGTACATACTGTATAAGCTAGCCCAGTCTAGACTAGTGAATCATGTAATTACGCAAGATATTTTAAAGTTCTCTTTTTTTATTTAAACGTTGCCCTACACTACAAATTTCTCCTGTATCGTGAGTGCGTTTACAAGCATTTAAACTCGTATACACAAACAGCCAAACCCGTAGCAACTGCAGACCATTCAAATATTCTTTCCGTGTAGGGATCGAACCCGCGACACGCGGCGCAGCAGTCATGCAGTTGCTCAACCACTGCGCCAAACGGTGCCGTCAAATGTTTTCATGTGACAATTATTTCATGTCAACACGGAAGAGAAGATTAGCATGTAATGAATAAACATTCCACCTATGTTACCTACTAGAACATAGAGTAATGAAAACATCAAATAATCACAAAGTGCGATAATCTCAAATAATTTAATACGCCTTGTGGTACGCTATAACATAGAATCAAAATGTGTAGAAGCGACAAATCTGCCTGATAGTTTCTTTTTTTTTTTGATGATTTCTGCTTCATGGCAATCTGCTTTCCAACAATAAGCAACTTCTTTGTTTGATTGATTTCTCAGTTTATGTTTTCCTTTTTTTTTTTGGGGGGGGGGTGGGAAATCATCAAATAACCCCTCCCGCTCTTGGGCAGAGCGAAAGGGAGTGTCAGACTTCTACTGACTAAAAACCACCCCTGTTCCTTCTTAGCCCTTCATGCCGAGGCCGCAGTATCTCTTGCGAACAACCCGCAGCCCCGACGGGGGTTTATGTTTTCCTCAAGAGTCATACTTGTATGAAAATTCTTTTCACACGAGTCTCTTGCTGTCAAGTGGTAAATCTTTTATGTAGGCTCGGTATGTCACTTCTTTTTAGCCGGGTATGCTGAAGAGCGTTTTCTCCACTCAGGGCGTGTGCCAGTTTGTTTACATGGACGGTCAGTTTCTCCTGGTATTTTAAGATGTGTTGAGCTATTATTATTATTATTAATTCCTGCCGAACTGTTTTTAGGCCTAGGTCGAGGTATATGTATCTATTACATATACAATGAGGGATGCCAAACATTGTTCTCAGAGATTTGGTCTGGAATCTCTCCAGTTGTATTCCGTAAGTCCATTTTGGTTTTATGGTAGTTTTGTACACTAGCATCTTGCTGTTAGGATTTAGTTGTGATTGGCGTCCCAATAACCATATCAGTGCGGTCACTGAAATGGTTAATAACTAGTAGTTTTACATCTAGTTGTTTACGCTTTGTCCAAATATGTTTTTGCCATGTAAGTTTCCTGTCTAGGTGCATGCCCAAGTATTTTGAGGGATAACTTTGCGGTTTAGCGTTACCGGTGGACATGTTTCTCTCCTAAGTGTAAATGTTACATGTACCGATTTGCTCTCATTGGCTTTTATTCTCCAACGCTTCAGCCACATCTCAACTTCTGTTAGGTGGTTTTGCAACTGTGATGATGCCGTTTCTGGGTTGCTATGAGCCGACAGTAGCGCCGTATCTCAGCGTATGTCGCAGTCGTGGTGTAGTCAGTTGTTGGGATATCTGCTGTAAAAATGAGGTATAGTACAGGACCCAAGAAACTGCCCTGAGGGATACCTGATTTTATTTCGTGTACTTCTGAGAGATCATCGCTGTACTTCACTTGGTAGCATCTTTTATTTAAGTAGGATAAGTAAGTATTCGGAATAGACAATGCGGGAGATGCTTCTTTAGCTTGAACAGGAGGCCGTCATGCCATACCTTATCAAACGCTTGGCTGCTATCCAAAAAGACTGCAGAGCAGTATAATTTGTTTTCAAGGCATCTGCTGATGGTGTCAATTATACGGTGTACCTGTTCTATTGTCCCGTGTTTTTGTAGTATCTTAATGCCTACTGTTTTAATTATAAGGCAATGTCTCTGAGAAGTGTTTATTTTACGTTGAATAGAACTATTAAAATTGTTATGAACTTGTTATATTTATGGATAAGTTATTTACTAGTAATTTGGTTTATGAGATATTAGAGATAAGCACTCGAGTTAGTAATACAGGTTTATTCCTAGTTCAAGCAGAACCTAATATTCTGCCTATAGTTTTTAAGGCCTATTTTTTGGGGGTAGGAAATCATCAAATAACCCCTCCCGCTCTTGGGCAAAGCGGAAGGGAGTGTCAGACTTCTACTGACTAAAAACCACTCATGTTCCTTCTTAGCCCTTGTGCCGAGGCCGCGGTATCTCTTTCGAACAACCCGCAGCCCCGCCAGCCCCCAGGCCTAAATGTAAATTTTGTTTCAAATATTTCAATTAACAATTTCAATTGTTTTGGGGTGAAAGATTCTTCATGATTGGATCGTCGCTTGCTGCAAACGTTACGCAGCTAGCGCCCAATGATATTCCAAATTGATTATTCTATTCTAGCTCACATTTGTATTGCTTATCATTAACACTGAACGGAATATTTACCATGTCAACTGTTTGTTTTGAGTTCCTGGTATTTCGGTGCTGTTACAAGCACCATGATCACGGACAAACTGTACCGAAATGTATCGGCAACTAGAAACAAACAGTAAACATGGTAAGTAAATATCAGGTTTTCAGTTTTAATGATTATGTTAGTGACGATACCAGTTTAAAAAACTTATATTTGTATTGCTGTATTTATCATCATCATCATCAGCATAAAATGTTCCCACTGCAAGGACTCAGGCCTCATCTCTAGGAGAGGGAAGGGCTATAATTCACCACGCGTGCCCAGTCCGGGTTGGTAGATGTCACATGTCTTCGAATTTTTTGTTTCTAAGACATGCCGATTTCCTCGCGATGTTTTCCTTCACCGTTTTGTGAGCAGTGGTGATGATACAAATCACACAAAATAATGCGCCTGCCTACGACTTACTGTTCGTAAGTCGGGGCCTCAACCACTGGGCCACCACTACTCGTTAGTGACCAGTTTATAAACTTATATTTATATTGCTGTACTTATAGAAGAAGTAAAACTCATATGACTGTGCGCTTCCACACATGAGTTTCGCATCTACACAGATTTCATCCATGACAATACCCGTCTCGCGGATTACGCGGGTAACAGGAAATCTCGTCAGTAATGGCTTATGGTATCTTAACCCGTCACCTTGGCATGATAAGAACGGTTTCATAAATGGGATGGCTGCCCGGCTGCTATGAAGGGCTATTAGGTGTGTTGTAGGCCAATGACCTCTTGGTTAAGGAGGGTTAGGGATCAAGATGAATCATTTTAATCTTAAATAATGGGTCGTACTCTGTTTGAGAAATTGCTGATATTCTTGTGTTCTTTTGAGAAGTTGGAAAAGATAAAATATTGATATTAAGAATGGTAGTATTTGTAACCAGTGACCGTGTATGACAAGATGCATGAACGTAAACGAGAAAAAGGAGTGTTTAAGGCTTGTGGCCTGTGGCATTCTGTAGTTTCTGTCTACCCCTATGGAAAATACCGTGAACTTATAAATTTTATGTGTACATTTACCAACTTTCTGTCAATATGAAAGCGTGATAGGGCTCCTCAAATAACGCCCAACAACATTCCACTTCTGTATGTGTTGCGGCCCGTTTTGTGAAATATCTATCACAGTGCCGGTAGAACAGACACATATTATATTTAGTGGGACCTAAATAGGCAGCCTTTGTGCAAGTGTAAAATATTAAAACCTAGCTATTTCATAACGGGGCATTAGTGTTTATTAAACTCACATTTGGTCTACGTCAATTTATGAAACATAGCGGACGTCTTGCGGTTTCACCCGCGTAGTTCCTGTTCCCGTAGGAATACACGAATAAAAAGTATGCCCATGTTACCCATTATAGTGTAGCTTTCCAACGGTGAAAGATTTTTTCAAATCGTTCCAGTAGTTTTTAAGTTTATTCGTTACATACAAAAACAATAATCTTTCCTGTATAAAATATTTATTAGTATAGAAATGGCCTATTTAATTACCAATGTAACAAAGAACTAATCGATTATTCGGGCTACAAATTATAACACTTTGCCCGACTTCATAAGTCCTTATAATCTCTTTGACCTGTTAAGAGCATTACTGCTATTAATAACTATTTTCATAATGATCACCAAAGTTAGGCAGTAGCGTTGCTTTGTGTAAAACTTGAAATTCTCTGAACTGCCGTTTGCTAGGAAGTTGAAATGAGCTTCGTAAAGAAACAATTAGATCGTCTTCGTACTAAAAAGAAAGTTAGAAATAGATTAGGTAACGGTTAAATAGAGAGTAGAAAGCAACAAGACAGATAACTGGATAGTTTATCTATTCAACAAGTTCTTAGAAAACTCTAGAACATTTTGAAAGGAGAGGAAATTCGAGGATGCTTCCTCGAATTTTCTTGCTTAAGAGCTAATTTCGTGAATTTTCAAATGATAAAAGATCTTGTCAGAATTTATAGAGGGTGTAAAAGTACCCTTAACGCAAACGAAGGGCATTTGTTTTCCCCACCACTGCGATCATTTTTCTGCTCTAGACCATACCTGGGAACCTCCTAGTTACGGAGATATTGCGGGTCTAAGTTCCAAATTTTTCACAGCTGTTTTTGTAAATACTAGTATTTCAAGTTTTAACTTTACTTAAATTACCTCCATGACCCGTTTACTATTCAAAGCATCCACTAGCACAATGTTTTAAGAGTGCTTCTTTGAGTTTTACCGTAAAATGTGATTTTTGACCCCAAAAAAAAAGTCATTTCCCAGCAAAAATTTTTGCATGGGGGTACTTAGTTTGATGTACAGAATGCTTGGTTGACGGATGCGTGAAGGGTTCGTTTACACTCTGTATACTATTGACCAAATTACGTAATTTTTTTGCTTTTCACTTTACACACACACTTGCATCACCGCGTTATCACATCCGAGTCGAGAGCTATACAGAATAGTACAAACAAAAGTGGTCGGTATGAGCTAAATTAAAATGGACTACAAGTGTAATGTGGGTGCACCTCTTCGGGGATTACAGGCGTTATGTTACATACGGAGTAAAGTTAGAAATTTTACTGAATACAATTTACTCGTAGGTAGTTAAGTCAAAATCCAACCGTACGTATTCCTTAAATACTATGATTAAGACGCGTATTTGTGTCGACGTCACTGCGTGAACCCTTCAACGCAGTGGGGGAATAAATCAAGGCACGCAGGTACAAATGACCCTAATGTGCCGTGATGTGCAGGTGCCCCAGTAATGAAGGGTTAATGGTTTTAGTGTTACGCATTATATTAGATTTTATAGTAAAATCTGTGCGTCTGTTGTGTGTGTAGTGGAATTTGAATATTGTTTGCTTCATTTGGAACGCTAAGTTGGAATTGCGACTTGTCAAAAAATAAGCATTAAAAAATCAGTCCTCTCTATACAATTTGTGGGGATAGAATGGATTGACGGAGTGTGCTCCTTTAGAAACGGTGAAACCCATTTACTGACAGTATGTTCTTTGGAAAATGACCGACCACCAGTCTGAACTTTTTTTAAATTCTAAAATGGTAAGTAACTTATAAACTAAGCCCCACAAGACGGTTGCAATGGTTTGACTGTGGGTACGGTGAGTCTCTAAAAATACTTAAATGTACTTAAAACTAAACATTACTTAAAACTTACACTTATTGAAAAATTACACTTATTTATAACTTTTTTACCCAGTATGAACTGGGTTGTGGAGGTCAGATAGGCAGTCACTTCATTTAAAATTACACTACTTAAAAATCTGTTTCGGGAATATTTTATATCTCAAAAGTGAAATAAATAAACGTTTAAAACAAACACCCTCTGTTTTGACCAGTGCATACAGTAATTAATAATAGCAACACTATAATAAAACTGTGATTGTGAAATCATTATTAATTACAAATTCGAGCAAACAGTTCCATACACAAAACCAGTGAAAACACACACACTGTTACATTTAATCAAGAATGAAACATTCTAAAGCAAATACAATACGACAAAAACTACATGCAATCCGAAATGCAGCACAAACTGAATCCCATTCTCAACAATCAATTGTAATGGCAAAAGTAAATATGTTCCATTGATCTGTTTGCACAAACCTACCGAACAACCGGCGAATGAATGAATGAATGTATTTTTATTCGGAAATGAATGATTTGTATGCGAATGGAAACAAGCATTCCAGATATATACGAAATACGTGAATATTAAATGCGTCGTGCGTGGACGTATAGTAATTTATTATCGAGCTTTTAGGATAAATGTTTCAATTTAATATTGGGAGCGTGGAAATCAAACGTTTAGAGTATCAATGAAAATGCAAGTTTGAACCTCAACTGCTGCACATAACGAATGAACTCTTGCTAACTTTTTAACTTGTTTTACATTTTTGTGCATTATCATGCAACTCATTGTCAGGCTTATAATGTCATCCCATACCTAAGTACTAATGTTTTAACATGAAAATATTGTAAAACTAAACTGAGAGAACTATCACAAATTATGAACGACAACAATTAGATTATATTTTTATTATATTTAATTTGTTCGTAAATTATTCCGATCTATGATATCGGTGACTATGTCATATCGAATTTGTTTAAAGCTTCGTTCAGATCCAGAATATTTTTCAGACAAGTTGTCAACAGTACCCAAAAAGTTTTGGGTACTGTTGTTGCTGTTGTTTTAAGCTTACAATGAAACCAGAATACTAGTTTCATGACTTAACGCCTGCTTTCTTTACAGGAGTCCATTTGAACTTTAATGTGGAAATGCTTGTGCAGTATCTCGTAAAATACTTCAAACTATATAGAGCAAGATCCCAGAGCCGCCAGAAATTACTTATTTTCTACTTTGAGTGTATGCATACGGCATATCTGCTAGCTTGGCAAACTGACTAGTGGTCAGGTACCAGGTGCTAAAGGCAGGTAAAAGTAGTACCTACTCACTTTACTTACATTATCAGCTTTGATTTTTATATTTGTTAGTCAAGGGACTATTTTAAGACTTTTTGACAGCAGCCAGACCAATCGGAGAGGCCTATCATCTCCCTAGACACACATAAAGTGTTAATAAGTATGAGTAATAGGATCATAACTCAAAATCATCAATTTTGTGACAATACTTGTCTTGTCAATAGGCAATGTTCCACCTGCGCCCACCCTTATAGTTCCAATATAATGACATTGTATTAATTACCGCGATACCGCGGCGATCATTTCGATACGAATTAGGATGTCCCTACATGATGTGATTACTATCGTGGTGTCATTAACCTCAGTTAGTAATTAAATTATACGTATAATGGGGTAATTTTACGATATAATGTTCCTGGGTAATTATTATTAGTTATGTTTAACGTACGCTATAACAACGTAGTTATATAGATAACGACCACAGCACACAAATTAGAGTATAAATATTATACAGGGTGTAAATCAACCCATCACACAGCCGTCAACCAAGCATTCTGTACATCAAACTAAGTACCCCTACGCAAAAATGTTTGCTGGGAAATTACTTTTTTTTTGGGGTCAAAAATCACATTTTACGGTAAAACTCAAAGTAGCACTCTTAAAACATTGTGCTAGTGGATACTTTGAATAGTAAACGGGTCATGGAGGTAATTTAAGTAAAGTTATAAACTGAAAAACTAGTATTTACAAAAACAGCTGTGAAAAATTTGGAACTTTGACCCCCAATATCTCCGTAACTAGGGGGTTCCCAGGTATCGTCTAGAACAAAAAAATGATCGCAGTGGTGGGCAGAACAAGTGCCCTTAGTTTGCGTTAAGGGTACTTTTACACCCTATAAACAACTAGCGAACCTGGCCGACGTTGTACTGCCCAGAAAAGGAGTGCCACATTAAATAATATCAATAAAATGTTCCCTGCCGTTCTGGAGAAGATCAGTAACATACCAATAGCAGCGCCACCTACCGAGTTCAATCGTATTTTTGAACCATCCAGGAACCCACAGAAATTTGACACACAATGATTCATCCAAATCGGTTCAGCCGTTTAGGAGGAGTACACACAAACACACTTACTAGAGAATTAAATTGATCATGAGGTCTCGACTTTTACATCACTGGGTAAATGTCACACATCTTCGATTATTTTAGTTTTAGGGTATATCAGTTTCCTCTGATTATTTTCATTTACAGTTTTGAGAGCAGTGGTGATGAAATACATAAATTACACGAAGTACTGCACCTGCCTGGGCACCAACGAACTATAACATGTAGGTTGGATACATTCTCATTAGGCAACCACTATTTGATTCATTTTGCGGATTTGTACTCGGTTGATGGCAATAAAAAATAGTTTTGCCTGTTAATAATAATACTTAAACAGAGTGTAGTACAAATAATTCAATTCAATTCATTTATGGCAATCCATAATGTACACTTACAGGTGATAAATTAAAAAAAAACTAAAATCTTTAAAAACCATCATTATTATGAACCCTGTCAGGCACAGCAATGCAGATACAACACTTTCCCGGCAGGACTGCGTGTTGTTCGAAAGAGATACCGCAACCTCGGCACAAGGGCTCAGAAGGAACATCATCATCTTCCTGCCCTTATCCTCCGTGAGGCCTTTGAGGCGGTTTAGAAACTCTGACACTAGGGTGTGTGGGGTGGTTAGACCTTACTGCCCACACGATAAGAAGATAAGGAATATGAGCGGTTTTTAGTCAGTAGTAGTCTGACGCTCCCTACGACTCTGCCCAGAGCGGGAGGAGTCATTTAATGATTTACCATCCTCTAAAAAAAAAGAGAGTTACAACTCTTTCGTCCTTGGTAAACAAGTATGATTTTATATTCTATCCTTTGCTCAACTATATCGGGGTTTCTAGTTTAACTTGACGCAGCTGCATACCTATCATTATCAAACACAAATAGCAATTTTGAACAATAACTGAAGTACTACCCTTTGGCTTATTACGCGAAGTACTGCTACCTCGACGATTACCATGTGACAAAGCTTTATTGGCAATTTGCATAACTGAACCGATTCTGAGTACCCAAAAACATACATCGATTGTGATTCTGACACAGTTAACTCAAAAGGACAAAGGCTAAAGCAAATTACGAGAAGCGACAGACAAAGGATGTAAAGAGAAGACCAGGACCTGACTAATTATAGTTACCGGGGAATTATTTCCGAGATCCACAAGAAAATCGGGGATTGTCTCCACCGATCCTGGGATCCGATTAGATTAGCCACGGATCCCGTCGAGTTGTATCCACGGATACCAGGATCCGTCCAACAAAGAAAAAATGTATCCACGGATCCCGGTATCAGTGGCTACAAGAAAGGAAAAAGTGGAAACGGATCACGGTGTGCACAGTTAAAAAAAATTATTAATTAATTTTTAAATCCGACTTTGGGGTCGGCTCCCAGTCTAACCGGATGCAGCTGAATATCAATATTTTACATGTAGCGACTGCCTATCTGACCTCCCAGTTAATACTGAGTAATATGATACCCTTTGGTAAGACTGGTTGTAAGATTTTCAGGTCACTGACTACCTGTAATGACTGCCAAAGACCTATAATGGTAGCCGGGACCAACATTACATGCTTTCCGAGGCACGGAGGAAACTCGGTATCATATGGTAAGTCGGTAATGGGTAGTCACTCATCCACAGTCCAACCTAGGCAAGCGCGGCTTAACCTAAAGATCGACCCGAGTGGCAATTATTATTAAGCCTAAATTTAACTAATCTGAAATATTGAGGTTATACATATTACTAGCATCATATATACTAGCGCTCTCGGTTCGATGTGGTTTAATGAATAGTCTATAAAAATTATGTGCGGTAGCATTGTCTGTATTATGAAAGTGCATTCCCACACACAAGCAACAAACAGAACGTACACAAAGCCTTAATTTTGTTTCAGCGCTGCTTTGATTTGGTTGCAAACTTGCTCGAAGCCCAAATATTGAGGTGGAATTCGTGTGTCAAAGCATTGTTTATTAAACAGTGAATAGTTGTGCAAAATATTTGGTTGTTGGTTTTAAAATGAAGTAGAACAGTTGGGTTTTATAAAATAATTTCGTAAAATATCTGCCTATCTGGGCTTCGTTTTTTGGCTTTGGCGGTTATTTGTTGCTGGAAATGAAGCCCTGTGGGTGACTAGTCACCGGATTATAATGCTTTAATATGTTAGCATCATCATCATTATCCATAGCCCGAACTCACCCACTGCTGTGTATAAACCTCTCTTTTGTTGTGCCAATCTCCACGGTCCTGTGCCAGCCTCATCCAGGTTTTGGCCCCGATGGCAACTATGTCGTCTGCCCGTCTTGCCGCCGGACGACCCACACTTCTTTTGCCAGTTCTTGGACGCCATTCGGTGACAGCCTTATTCCACCTGTCATCACTGCGCCTTTCTAGGTGTCCTGCCCAAATCCATTTGAGTTCCGTAACGCGATTCCCACTATCGAAAACTTTTGTACGTCTTCGGATTTCGACGTTAGGAACTCGATCTATTAGTTTTATGCCGAGCATGGAACGCTCCATGGCTCTCTGTGCCACTCTCAATCTGTACACAGTCCCCTGCGTGATCGTCAGCATATGAGGGTAGGGTTAATTCGTAAAATGCTACATTTATAGCGATATTGCATATTTTGGTGCGTTTTCATTGATAGTGTTTATTTCTGTAGTTATACAGGGAGCGGTAAGGATGAAGACGGTGAAACGATTGCCACGTAATCAGTTAATCTCCTATAATGTCTGTCATGAAAAAGAAACACAACGGGTTGCCGCCAGAAGAAAAGTTGAACATTAACTAACGCACACAATTTGTGCATTTCTGAATATTTTGGAATGGGTTAAAAATTTGAACTTGCATCAGGTCACGTGTTCTGACGCGAGTTTAACACTTTTAACCCATCCCAAAAAAAGTGCACAACGCCGCTCAAGAAGTTTTCACTTCAAAAAACAACTGTTCTAACGTAAGGAACAGCAAATATAAAAAAAAAATTGCACACATAAAATCACATAAAACGGAGAAATTGTTTATGGAATATTCCATGCCAACAACAGCTGTTACGGCTTACGTCTCATTCATTTTTATTAACAAAAAATAAATAAACAAATCTTTATCCATAAAGCTACACTCAAATGGATCCCAAAATAGACATCAAATTAATTTATATAAAGATATAATACGAACACATTAATATACTCATAACTTCTGAAATTAATTAACGTCACATCATTCTAGATTATTAATTTTGTGAGAAACGAGCCTGCCGCCATATTGGTGTAACAATGATAAGATAATAATTCTAGTGAATATCTATTGAAATTAATTATTTTGGGACTGAAAATGAAGTAAAGAATTGAAATTTATCTTCTTTTGATCTATTAATTGTTAGAGTTTTTGTTAAAAAGACGTTTAATAAAATATTTTTATTCTTTTCAGTGTCAGTTCCATTTGTTTTATGATCAAGACACGTGTATGAATTGCAATAAATTTAGTCTAGTTGTTGACGCATTATTGTCATTATTTCTGCCGAATTACCCACTGTTGGGACCTTCCCTTTATCCGTCGCTCTTCTCCGTTTGCACGTCCCTCGTACATCCGTTTCCCACGATCCTGATGATATCGTTAATCCAACGGCCTTTCTCCACCACCATTCGGTCAAAACCATACTCCATTGGCCATCTCTGCGTCTAGCTAGATGGCCTGCCCAACTACAATTTAAGCGTATCGCCCTGTTCCCGATGTCGAAGACTTTCATTACAACAAAGTTTGTTGTATATTGGAAGACATTCTCGTTTTTTAATTTGATTTCATAACCTGTACAGCAAAATTGCTATTATCAATACATTTTTTGCCAAAAGATATATCCAATTTGTAAAATAGGTACCACATAGTAACTACAGTGTCTGAAGTTGGGAGTACCTACTTATGAACGTAGCCACGAAAGTGCAATGTGCACTTAACTTCTGTCACCATTCTAAGCTGTCAGTTTTTAAACGTCATTAGTCTCGTAGTGCGAATAAACGGTGACCCAAACGTGTCACCGCCCTTACTCCACCAAGCACCTCCACCACCGCAAGCGGGAATGTGGAAAGTGGAGAGGAGAGAAGGTGCATAAAAGACAGGGTGTATTCACCGAAACTGTGCAGACATATCCATCCATAATCTCCATGAGAGAAGATATGAAAAGCGGGACGGGCGGGGCGGTTGCGCGCGGCGGCGCGGTGGGCGGGGGCGCTTAGAGCATACCGCTCACTGCAAGCCGCACACATCACATCGCTCTTTGTACGACGCACGCCGTTCGCGTCTCTTTTCACCTACGCTGGCTGGCTGCTGGAATGTCGTATTCCTATGGCATTAAGTCCTCCTCTGTAATTTGTTCTTGAAGTGTTAAATAAATACTCAATCTCAATCTAATTTTTTTTAAATAGTCACAGACCGGTTACAGGCCATATTAAATTTCCAAAAAAAAAACATGAAATTACAGTCCAACCATAAGACACAATAACTGTGAATTAACTGTGGTTGTATATTAAACGCGTAGATCTCTAAGGAGAAGAATGGGCATGAATCTCCATGGACACTAACCCAATACACACTATCCAAAAAAAATCATAACTCGTTACGAAATCCTTTGATAATTAAAATAAATTCGCTTACCGTAGCAGCCCTTCGTTTAATTTAAATAATTTGAGAGATAATTAAGTTACTGAAAAGGAGTGTAGCAGTTGAAAGTCAATTAAGATGTAGTTAGCGTCTGATGAAAGTGGTACGCGTCTATCAAAGATCGTGTGGTCTATATTGTTGATTCATTTAGTAATTTGTGGCTGGGAGGATGAATAAAGTAGGTTGTTGAGTCGATTCTGGGAGTTAGTACTCGATTTTATGCGTGTCTACTTGGCAATAAAAATAACTAGATTCAAATGATCTAGATAAAGTGGCATTTATCAGCGAGAAAAACAATATGCTTTGAAAGTGATGTGATTATACCTGAGAAGGCTATTGAAGGATTTGGAAGCCAAACGATCTTAGGGCTTAAGAGATGTTTTATCTTGATTATCTGCTATTCTTATCTGTACTATAGCAGATGTTTGTTGATATTTCAATGAAATAGATCGAAGACTGTCAACACGGACTCACACTGAAGGCGAAAATAATCAAATACAGAATATTTTGCATTTAGGTATATTATGACGTATGAACTTTCCCCAATAACTTTTGCCCATGGTTTCGCCCATGTGGAGCTCCTAAATTATCCCACGGGATCGTACTATTGGGATTATCATATCCTAACCCAGATCATGGTCAAACTGCTGTCTCGTATTCGAATCAAAGTTTGTTCAGCAGCCACAGACAAACCACTACGACTTTTACATACTGTTGTCCTCGCTCACATTCATACATCTGGTCATACACGCAGGCCAGTTGCGAGTACCCACACCCGCACCCATCCTTTCTGTAGAACCTAACCAATAAGGTCAGTGTATGTCTTTCTAGGGCGTAACTTCCCAGCATTGTCACTCACATCTGCCTTGTTAATACCTTTTATTAGTCACCACTCACTCAACTTTTAATTTCACATTTTGATTGATGGAATTCTGTCAACCAACAATTCTACCAACGTTCTTATAGAGAAGGAATCTTAAATATTGTAATAAAGCTATGACAAATAGGGAGAATATTTGAAAATGAAAAATAGCCCAGTGCTTGTATTAAAAATTGTAGAAGACGAATTTGCGGAGCGACAGTTCGGAATGGAGCCCACGGATCTTGTAAGAATTTTTTATTAAAATAAAACAGCTGTAGAAAATGTAATAGACTTACCTGTTGAGAAATATTATTTTAATTAAATTGGTGTCCTTTTGAAGATCCTTGTGAATAATGACTTCAAGCCCTATTTCTTTAAGGGAGGGTCAGAAAGGCCTTTCATTGAATTATGTTCCTTGTTGATTCTCTCTTTTGTTTTTAGACAGAGTGGTTAGCAACGTCAAATAACCTCAGACTAAATATATTTTAAATATTTTTATTCAACTGTACCTTTGTAAAATTTCTTCTTTTCGGCTTTTGGCAGAGCGAGGTAGATGGAGAGTGGCTTGGGATACAAAGGCTTCCTATCCACGATGGAGCTCTCTCTCTATCTGTTGAGCACTATATGGGCCCAGTAGTGGGTGGGATGATACGGGCTCGTAACCTTTACAAATGAATAAAATTGACGTGTCTGTTTGTAGTTTTAAAATATCAGTTATTTACTGAATGTAGATGAAAGTTCATATTATGGTCCAAAAACAACTAACTAACTAACTTTTAAGTATGTGTCTGTCTCGATCTGTCTGTCTGTTTGTTCCGGAATGTCTCCAAAAGGGCTGGAAATGTCCCACTTAGACGGGACTTTTACTGGAAGTTAGCTGGTGTTAAATGTAGTTTAAGTTTTCCTAAACTTAGGCTACATTCATTTTAGAAAAGATTAGGGTTCAAATTAAATTATTATAATTAAAACCCCCATAATTGTAAATTTTTGAGAACCACAGACGTTCAGAGCCGTATTCAGTTCGCTGGTGAGAACCCAGAATTTATTACCGTGGAATATAAAAATCGGAAGAAGCTCATTTCAGTTTTTGCAACAAAATCCAACCGCGTTTTTTGGAGCTCAGCGTTTTTCCCAGCATAAATGTATTATGTAGATTTGAACGGCCATATTTTGGTTGGTGTAACAATGTTGCTTTAGAGTGTCGTTAAAATCCGTTTAGTAGACTTGGGTAGGACAGACAAAGAAATTATGTTTTAAAAAATACATCGTTTTGGCTGCTTTCCTAAAGATCTGGGACCATTTATTTTTTGTATGGTATAGGTACGGTTTTAGCCAAATAATAAAACGGTTTTGAGTGAGCCTAATACGTGTAATATCTATCCACTATTATTTACTAGCTGTTGTCCGTGACTGTCGTCCACGTGAAGATATTAAAAAAAAATTGACTTCCCTATAAATGTAGCTTAATTATGCAACTGCGTAAATCATCAGTTATCTGCCAGTATAAGTTCCGTCAAAATCGGTTCATTTTGCAAAAAAAAATAACCAACTTCTAAAACACAAAAAAGGGAAAAATAAACTTCAGAAGAAAAATCAGCTTCTGAAGTCGGTGAAATTTGTTTGTTTGATTTCGTTTTTTTTGTCACCAAAAAAAAAACGAATTGAGAACCTTTATGGGAAGTCGATTAAAAAGGTTTTAGAACCTTCGTAAATGTTTTCTGAAGTACAAATGCATGCAGGTGAACTAGAAAGATAAAGAGAATTTACCATGAACCATAACTTCAGTAGTTTTGGATAGGCCCTAAGTTGCCTAAGTTGGCCTTGAACAATCATGTTAATATTAAACTATTTAACAATTCACGGCAGTTTCCCTTAGTTGTAAGGGATTAGTTTAATTTAATTTCGTACGTGGGTGCCTTGTGGATTTATGAGCTAGATGAAGTATAAATTTATTATTGGTATATGTGGGCTGATTAATAAAACAAGCAATTGGGAAATATTATACAATTTTGTCAATAGAATTCTAGGATATTCTTAAATTGATAAAATTCAAGAATAGGGATGTTTACTGACTAAAAAAAATATGATTCTAATTAGTCCACTTGTTGGATTATCGAAAAATATTGGATGCGTATTTTTTGTTTCATCAAATCAATAAAAATTGACGAAGATAAAACGCGTTAAAGATTTGAGTGGGGGGTCGTGACGTCACTCACCGGTAAAAAATGTCATACTAATGTCTTAGAATATGACGTCACACGAGTTTTCAAAGCATTGTATCGCCTTCATTGTTTGCTTACGTGAAAAAAGAAAAAATACGGGTCCAATATTTTTTGGAAATCTATCTGACGGACTAATTAGATTTTTGAAATTAACTACCCTATTCTTTTACGGAACTACAAAAAAGGTTTTGTTTTACCTTACAGTTAAAATTTTATTAGAAACCGATAATTCCTTTGCATTTAAAGCGTAGTCTAATTTTAACTTCATCTCAATGAGAAAATCACACCAAAACGTTAGAAATAGTACAAAAAAAAAAACAAATCCTTCTCATATTTCAAAAATCCTTAAAATGTTCAAATTGAAGTCCCTGCAGGTACTCAGGCGAGGACTCTTAACCCAAGTGTCCCTGTTCCAAGTGTACGGATGAACACATCTTCAAACGGACCACTTTGCTTTTTTATCCTCGGAATTGCGACAAAAGCTAATTCCGACTGCTGGGAATGTTTACGATGTGTATACTAATGTGCTTACGTAGAGAAGAGTGCCGTATTGATCCGTTAGGGAGGACTTTTAGAGTAGCTAGACAGATTTTGAGTTGATGGGTTAATTATCTTTAACAACATATCCCCGCGGCTTCACCAGCGTGGAGTTCAGTAGGTATATATCCTACGTGATTGTTTGCTGTTATAAAAAGCGGAAAAAAATCTCATGTATCAAGGCATGTATTAGCTATATGTGTGTCAAATTCCATCTAAATAAGTTCAATACTTTTTGCGTAAAAGAGTTACAAACATCCACCCGCTCATCTATCCTCAGAAACTTTGGGATTTAAAATATTAGTAATCAGTAAGATTGCCCTTTTTGTAAACTTAATTATCAAATTAAAAAAAAAATTAAAAAATATGGGTGAATAAGAACGACATGATATTTGTAGAATATATTTGTGTGTAAATCAAAAATAACATGATAAAAAAGGAACCGAATTATCAATTATAGTTGGTATAATTATATTAGTTCATTGTTGATAGACTTACTTGTCAAACAGAAATTGCGTTATGCGCACTCTAACAGCCAAATTACAAGGAAATCCATATTAATTATTAGTCGTTAAGACATTGTTAGCTAGGTAGGCGTCGACACACCTACGTCACTCCTTAAAACCAAACTCGAATAATAATAAACAAAAAACCTTATTTGTTTCATGCAGGAATTTAACAAGCGATTCAGTTTTTAGAAATCCGATCGCTTCGACAGCAATTGAGCAGACAATTGAGCTGTCCTAAATAAATTACGAGCCTAATAGAGCAATTGATTTGAGTGTTTGTATGCATGCGGTTGTTTTCATTTTAAAGCATTTAGTTTCATGAAGTATTTGTTTCAGTTTTGTCATGTAACATTAAATATTTCAATAAATGATTACGTGACGCTGGAAATGAGATTGGAAGAAAAGAGGTGTTGCAAAAACAACAACAACCAACAACTACAATTGGCCGGGATCCGTGTTTAATCAAATCAGATCCCGGGATCGGTTGAAGCAATCCCGCCTCGCAAACCATGGGAAGAAAACCAGCATGTCCTAGAACCAAAAAGTCGATGATGACAGATGTCAATCTACCAACCCGCACTACGTTAACATGGTGGATCACAACCCATTCACTCTCGTAGAGAGGAGGCTTGGACCCCAACAGTGGGCAAATTATAGGTTGACTATCTGCATGGTTTAGTCTAGAAGTCCAGCAACTGGGTTGTGGAGATCAGATACGCAAACGCTCCGGGCATGAGTTAGACCTACAATGTTGTGAAAAGGCTAGGCAGATAAGATAAAAAATTTAATTTACAATTTGTTGTAAAATCAGTTTCTATTTTGCCTAGATTAGTTTTGGGTATAATACCAGTAGCACTTGTAGATTTGACTTACCAGTAAGTACTTTAAAAAGAGAAGCAAACGCCTCCCTTCCATTGACAGGCCATGTCGACGGCGCGTTCGTGTTCCACGAGCGCCTCAAGGGTCGGCGCCCGTCGGGGCTACGGGTTGTTCGAAAGAGATACCGCGGCCCCGGGCACAAAGGGCTAAGAGGGAACATGGGTGGTTTTTAGTCATTAGAAGTTTGACACTCCCTTCCACTCCGCTCAGAGCGGGAAGAGTCATTTGATGATTTCTCACCCTCCAAAAAAAAAATCCCATTTCAAGTAAAAGTTTAGCTCGTCATGCCATCTTCTGGGTACGTATTTGAATATCGAAGATTAAAATACCTACGCTTAAAATATCGATGTTCAAAACATCGAAAATTTAAATATCGATTGTATCAAAATGTCGAAAATTGTTATACCTACGCTTAAAACATCGAAAATTAAAATTCCGAAAGATTAAAATTTCGAATGATTCAAAATATCGAATGACATTATGCCTAAGTTCATAATATCTACGTTCAAAATACCTACTAGTTAAAATACCGAAAAAAAATTATACAGGGTGTAAATCAACTCATCACACAGCCGTTAACCAAGCATTCCCTACGCAAACATTTTTGCTGGGTAACGTTTTTTTTTTTTGGGGAAAAATTTGTAACTTTGACCCCCAATATCTCCGTAACTAGGGGGTTCCCAGGTATGGTCTAGAACAAAAAAATGATCGCAGTGGTTATATTGTACATTTGCGTAAAAATGTGTTTTATTTTGGGTTTTTATTATGTAAAAATAATTAAAGTACCTACATTACATGTCATGAGGTTTTCCTTGTTTTTTTTTTGTAACCCACCTCGTAACTGATTACCATCTAGCAAACAAGCTTGCAGCAATCATGCAACATGCAAGCAAGCATGGTTTCTGTCACGGCTCCGCCAGTCCCACGCAAGCTTAACGTCGCAGATGATCTAAACACTCACCACCGCAGCTTCGGCTTGTTGGCCGGCGAAGCCGGCCAGCCTCAGCTGCGGCGGCGGGCGTTAAAACCACCTGCTCCTCAGCTTGCGGGCTGCCACGCCCCTCCGCGCCTACGCGATTCTAAATTACACTCTAGGGGTAGGGCATACAAGACTACGTGGAGTCGATTTTGCAGCGATACGTTTCTGTCACTAACTTTAGTAGCATAACATATTGACTTTCAAAAATATATTTCAATTTAAAGACCTAAATAATACCTTCACGATTGACCTATGCTTGTACACTGGACACTGACTTTCATGGATAAAATAGGTCGAAATTGTTCCAAAACCGAATTAGGGTACCCCGAATTTACGTAGTCTTTTGGCTGTTACCCCTAGAGTGTATATAAAAATCCGGAGGCGCGAAGGGAGGGTAACCCCCGCTCGCTGTAACAAAGCATAGGCACCCGTGGGAGCCGTAGCGGCTGAGGCTGGTCGCCGGAGGCGACCAGCAAGCCGAAGCTGCGGAGGTGAACATGGGTGCCTATCCTTTGTTACGCAAGGGCGAAGGGGTTGCACTTCCCGTAGCGCCGGAGACGTTGCAGAAGCAACCTTTTTCCACTCATACTACTTACATCAAAAATTAATTTTCGATGTTCAAATAATATATGTACCCATCGATATTTAGGACGTTCGATAGTTTGTACTTCGATATGTAGGACATTCGATAATCTGTATTTCGATGTAACTTTTGTAGATATTTAGATTTTAGATGTATTGGACGTAGGTTATTTAACCATTCGATAATATAAACTTTCGATATTTTATGTTTCGGTTTTATGGTCGTTCGATATTTCCATTTTCGATATTTTGAACATCGATATTTTAAGCGTAGGTATTTTAATCTTTGATATTCAAATACGTACCCCATCTTCTATTTGGGCATAACTCACCTAAAAAATATTCCTACTATTAGATTTTAGCCTGTCAATCTCCCACAAGAAATGACCAAATAAAATAAGTAACAACATATTTGCCCTTTGTATCCTAGAACATTGATATAATTCTCAGGAGGCGATCTAACGCCGATACGTCTTATATCTGACGTTTATAAGAAGCGGCAACTTGACCTAAATACGATAAATAATCGAGGGAGCACTCGTGTTTGCCCACGGATTTGTCTGTTAACATAAAATATTGTTATTTGTTCTGTATCGGTTTGTTTGCTGTACATATTCAGGCTTTGTTTAACTGCGTTTTGTATGAATTTATGTTATTCGGACTGTTAGTTTGTTAAGGGACTTGTAGACACACATTTGGACGCAATATTTTTTTCTTCATCTTTGCTTTGGACTGTTTGAGGTTTTAGCAACATAATTATCTTAATTAAAAAACCCTTATAACGCTAAAACCCTAATTGCGTTTAAAGGGCTAATTTAATAATAATGTATGGTTGAGCGCCAGTACGGTTAGGTGCAGTGGTAGTCTAGTGATTCTTACTATTGGTAGGTCGTGGTTTCAAATCTAGAGAGGTGCATTAGTTTGTTGTAAATTTTCATCACTACAGCTAACATAACGGTGAAAGAAAACATTCGTGAGAAACCGGCTGGTCTAAGACTCAAAACGTCACAGATATGTGACATCCACCAACCCCCACTGGGACCGCGAGGTGGATTATAGCCCACTCCTTCTCATTGCAGACCCCATAGTCTTCTCGATAATGTTTCCACTGCAGGGACTATTGTGGGGTTCGTCGCTGTTGCAAGCGTTAAGGTCATTGCGTACTGTGATAGTGTAAGTTTAGGTTTAGACAAAAACTTACAAAAATAAAGCGGGTCAAAGGACCCACACGGTATATTCCCACTATGTATAATGTAAATAATATTAATAACGTGTTTCAATCAGCAATTCGTTCTTCAATTCTGCTCAAAGCGAATTCTACCTTTACAATAAAGTACTATTGTTGACTCCCACACTCACTTACTAATGTAGGACCTAGAACTATAATAGAATGATTAATGTTTCTCTGTTAAGTTAAAGCGATAGTTTGTCACGTTTTCATAAAGGGTTCACTATCATCAATCTATAACATAAACTAACTAAGTTTGAGCCATGTGCGGACATTAATATCAACTCACAATATTTGCAGTTAATCATTATCTTATCATCCGATATTATACACATATAATACACGTACACATATTATTATGTACGTCTTGCGATGGAAATATCATGGCCGTTTTAAGCTTTTTTATGTGCGCATTATTTTATGTAATTTATTTCATCACCACTGCTCTCAAAACGGCGAAGGAAAACATCGTTGTATAACTTGTCTTAGATCCAAAAAAATCGAAGACCTGTGACATCTACCAACCCGCACTGGGCCTGCGTGGTGGATTATAGCTCATCCCTCTCCTAGATAGGAGGCCTGAGGAGTGGGAGCATTAAAGGCTGATGACGATGATGATGCATACTGCGCAGTGACACTGCTTTTTAATGTGGTTACCGCAGTGAGTGCCAGAAGGTAGGTGTCGTCGCCGAAAAAGGGCTAGAACACGCTGGACGCTGTCATTTGTAGATTTTTCATAGTCGTTCTGGCTAATCAGCGACCCGAAAGTGTGACAAACAGTCTTACCAAAGGGTAAAAAGAAAAAATACGTGTCCAAAATATTTTTTGGAAATCTATCTGACGGACTAATTATATGTTTTTTATTAACTACCCTATTGTTGTGTTGTAACAGTTGTGAAGGTTGACAGTTGCTCCATGTAAAAGTTGGTATTCATATGATTCCAATTAATTGGAAGCCGATCCCAACATAGCAAAATTAGCATTGGAAAAAGGCTACATAGAAGATAATCTCAATCTTCAAAGCATTGTTCTTCTTGTTTCCTCTGTATCATTATCAAGATAAGCCAAAATCATCTTCTATCGCCGATTGTTCATACCACCACATTATTTGTAATTAATCACTAAGTTATCGAGTTTACCAACACTGCTATGTCTTGTGAAAGCAATTTGGCTCTGGCTTGTGTTACATATTGTGATTTGTATCTCGATAATATTAGAACAGCCTTGGGCTGAACATCGGGACATTGACCTAAGTGCTTTCTAGATTATTAGTAAGTTTTGATACAACGGTCTTAAGAATAGTGGTTAGGTTAGTGGATTAATATGATCTAAGTAATTAAATGTATTTATTCCTAAATTGTCTGTACAAGCTAACATAACTTAAGTATTTGAGGTAATGCTCGTGACTTTCTTCTCATACGAACTCAATCTAAGTATAACTTCATACCCTACTAGACGGCCTACCTTGATCGGCTAGAATCAGTCAATATCAAAGTCAAAGTCAAAGTCAAAGTCAAAGTCAAAGCATTTATTTCAATTAAACCATTACTGGTACTTTTGAATGTCAGAAGAACAATTCATAAAACTAAACTACGAGTGCAATACGTCATCCCGAAAGCCACCACGCCGAACCACACGCCGCCGAATGCCCGCAACAACGAACACTGCGAGCACGAAAGCACGCAGCGACGCACACCGCAACAACGAATGCACGAGACTCCAAATCACGGAACAACGAATGCACGCCGCAACGCGCAACCGCCACCCCGCGACCCGGAGCCCCGCGCACCCACCGCCACGGCACGAGCCGCCGCGCGCCCCCGCACCCACAGCACTCGCCGCCGCAGACATCCGGCGACGCGCAACCCGACGCAGCAACCCCCGGGACGACGCATTGCACTCCTAAGCTACAGTCACAGTCACAAGGCATAATAACTTGTGAAAGTACTGTAGTTCATAATCACAATACCCTAGGTCAGATTTTCAGGCATCTAACTAGCCAGAACGGCTGTCAAAGACATAAAAATTACGGACCATCTCGTTATATAATACACAGGGTGTAAATCAACCCATCACACAGCCGACAACCAAGCATTCTGTACATCAAACTAAGTACCACTACGCAAAGTTTTTTGCTGGGAAACGATTTTTTATTCGGGTAAAAAAATCACATTTGACGGTAAAACTCAATGTAGCACTGTTAAAACATTGTGCTTATGGATGTTTTGAATAGTAAACGGGTCATGGAGGTAATTTAAGGAAAGTTATAACCTGAAAAACTCTAGTGTTTACAAAAATATGTAGCTGTGAAAAATTTGGAACTTTGACCCCTAATATCTCCGGAACTAGGAGGTTCCCAGGTATGGTCTAGAACAAAAAAATAATCGCAGTGGTGGGGAGAACAAGTGCCCTTCGTTTGCGTTAAGGGTACTTTACATCCATTGTGTTAAGCATTTAACTGCGGAGGTCTGGTGGTTGTAAGCGCTACTGATCACCATGAAGTGTTGGATTCACAGAACTGTTTCATATTGGAAGAAAAAAGATAGTCATAAACGTAGTTTTCTTGATTCTCCAGTAGCTAGTAAATACATGGAACTGTAACATAATAGGTACCCTGAGATTGGCAATAGCGAGCGTCATCTATCTAGCGGGCATTAGCTGCAGTACGACACAGACAAATTGAGTGCATTCACAACGACGACTGATACTTGAGATAGTGCATGCTCTTAGATTGAAAGTATCTAGAACTGACATCAATATCTTTGGATTTTGTTTTCTTTTATGTTAACTCCATGAAACTAACTTAAGTTGATTCTTTCTTCTTTCCTTTTTTTTTTAAAAAAAACATTGCCCCACACTAGGAATTTCTCCTGTATCGTGGGTGCGTTTACAAACATTTAAACTCACATACACAAACACACCCAGACCCGAAACAACTATCTGTAGGCCATACAAATATTTGTTCCGTGCGGGGATCGAAGGCGTGACACGCAGCGCAGCAGTCCAAACTCTCAGCCTCTGCGCCAACCGTGCGTTACAACCGCAATCGCAACCACAACCGTGCGTTATAAAGTATTGTGTAAAAAAAATCATCATTTCAGCCGAAAGACGTCTACTGCTGGGTATAGGCCTCGCCCAAGTGTTGCCACTTTGACTAGTCCCGTGCGTCTCACATTGCAATATGAATTTGATTTATCAAAATGGTGACTACAAAATGACAGACATACAACAGCCGTCAAAATTCATTTTACGGTCGCTGTTAAGTGCCGACTTCAAAGTCATAATACAATGGTGTAATCAAGATAAACCACAAGTTAGTGTGTTATGTAGGACACAGCATACCACTTTTTTTTACGTTGTGGAAAATCAACAAATAACTCCTCCCGCTCGCGGTAGGGAGTGTCTGACTTCTACTGACTAAAAACCACCCATGTTCCTTCTTAACCCTTGGTGTCGAGGCCACGGTATCTCTTTCGAACAACCCGCAGCCCTAACACGACACAGTATACTACTCAAGTATTGTTTTTTTTTTGTATTTTAATGGAATTAGTAACCAGTTTAAGTTGTAACCTATATTTTGCAAATTTCAGAAGTACCTTTTATGGCCAGGATAACAGGATAAACAAATCATAACATTTAGAAAATGTTCCCCGGAAGACATACAGATCTTATCCCATCTTTATACAGTCAGAACCAGTTCACCCAAAATAAAATAAACTCAACTCCCCAAATGTAAATCATTAAGATAAGTACCCTCAGAGTCGAGGCCTCCGATGGCCTGCCGCGGCCAATCGTCCGTGAACGTGGATTTATGACGAGTGGAGGCCCCTGGCCTCACGCAGATTGTAAATTGTTAATCCGTGATAAATTGCACGTAAAATTGGCCTCAACCTGGGATCATGGAAACAAGAGGGATAAGCTGTTCTGTCATAGAAAATTGAGAGCATTTTGTCGCCAGAAATATCCGATTCTCTGTCAACGATTTGTCCAATGGATGTCAGTTTAGTTTTGTAGGGTGAATGACATTATTTTACTTCGCTTAGTAACCTGTACTGGTTACACCTGAGACTACTGGTTTAATTTAATATGATTCGTGATGTTATACTGTCACTTATGGTATATTTTACGTGATTTTCCATTATTATGAGCTCTAGATAATTTGTAGACGCTGTTGCAAACATCGTGATCGCGGGACGACATAACAGTAAAAAAACAGCCTGAAACAGAAGTAGTGATGTGTTTTGATCATGATTTGTTTGAGATGCAAATGCCCTGCTTGGCGGACGGATTGTATACAGTAAGTATGCTATTTTCTATGAAAGAAGATTTTATCCAAGCATTGAACCTGACAAGTTGAAATAAATCGTCTTGATATTTTTAGTAGCGTATCTAACTTGTTTCTATAATCTTTGGTTTAAACGCTCCATTTGTTTAGTGGCGAGCTACTCGAATTGGTGCCGGGTTCGATTTCCGTGTTAGAAAAATAGGCTTTTTATTTCGGGAGATTCGTCGAATGCTCACAAAACGAGTACTAATGGTATTGTATCACATCACACTAATATTAAAAAGGCGAAAGAAAGAAAGAAAATTGTGTTTATTTGGCAAAAAATCCTTAAAAATTAACAAAACAGATTCAATATAATTCAAATTAATAATGCCAAAAGGGCCTCAGCTCAGCATAATGCCAGATGGCAACACAATGTGCACCACCTGACGCTGATTTTTAGCTGCTGCCCACGCCATACGCTCGAAAATATAAATAAACAAACACATTTTAAAATTCTAAAATAGTTTGCAAAAAATAAAATAAAAAACCTACTAAAAAAAAATGTTGCGACTCTAATGAAAAAGAACAAAATGCCAATAATAATTGATAGCAGTAACAAAGGAAAATCAACAACAACAAAAATAAAATGCCAAAAATACTTTAAAATTAATACACTAAAGTTTGTGTGTGAGCGTGTATGTTTGTTACTCTTTCACGCAAAAACTACTGAACGGATTTGGATAAAATTTGGTACACATATAGTTTATAACCTGGATTAACACATAAGATAGTTTTTTACTTTGACATTTAATTTTATCTAAAATATTTGCTTGATGAATTGTAACGATACCTACTTCATCTTAAATGAATCATGTGTCTACATAATTTATATTATGTCATTTTTTAATGAATATTATCACGGTCTACGCACCATCTCTTCCTACCGATTAGTACGCCGCGATATGTGACTGAACATGTTAGAACTTTCTGTATCTCATAATTATCCTGCATGCAATGTATCCTGTACACCATGTTTCAACAAATAAATATTACTTACTTACTTACTAGTTGTGTTGTTCGATAAATACTTACTTATTTTAATTTACCTACTTTTTATGCGTGATCATAGTGCTTCCAATAGCGCCAAAATATCGGGATCTCGAAACAAATAGTAAACATGGTAAATATCCCGTGTTTTCAGTATTAATAATGATGGAAACTTAGATACAAGTTTAGATGCAAGTTGCAATTTTAAGATTTACTAAGGAGTTAAGGACGCTACAATTCAGCAAACCATCTCCTCGTGATAATTAATTCAAACTGATGGTGATTATCGTAACCATTTCAAAACTTCAGCTTTTCATTTTGCTACTAAATAATCTTAATGAACACTACCAATGTCAACCTTTCAATAGTCAATCAAAATTTAATCGTTCCCACTTGATTGCAGTGCCCTCCTATAGATCGAGTTACATTCAGTTTAATTCAGAGAACTATCGAGTTATACCAAAATGGAGACCGTCTATCTATCTTAGAAATTCACTCTCTATTACTGTCAGCTCCGTTTGTAATTAAAATTATGCAGGATATTTTATTAGTTTAGATTAGTTTTTATTAATCTTACTCTATATTTAATTAATTATACTTTTGACGAGGTTTTGAAACCCTGAAATTGCATTAGAAATTAATATCAGATGCCTATATCTACACAAATAAAAAAAATTAAAAATTCTGTTTGTAATATCAAAATAACAGGATTTTTCTGATCATGTACGAAAATACATACGGTTTTTTGTACATTTCGTACTTTGTGGGGATTGCAGGTGCGAAAAAAACTGTACTGAATTTTTGGGACAATAATAAATTAGATAGTTCAATGGTCTACCTACGCATAGACTCGAACTAGTAAGCCTCTGAGTCCTGGTGTATGTCTCAATTAAGTTCAAGCCTTCGAGTTTTCGAAACAACCAATAAGAGAGCGAGAAACAAATTAATCCGTAGCTGCAAATAGAGCTGTGGTTGAGCGGACCGGAGCGGAGCGGTGGTGCGTGAAGCGAAGTAAGCGGAGCGAGTGAACTAAACGAGTCCCGTTGAAAGCTGCAGTTATTTGTATTGGTTACTGGGTTGTGGGGAATGTTGAGTTCGGGTATAACTACATTAGTTAATTGGTTTTCGATTTCGATGTCTTTATGATCCACTTCGAGGAAGGCCACCGCATTGCAAACATTATCCTATGTTAGTTTCATACGCTTTATGTAACCTACTATTACTAAACTTACACTGCCACTTGCGGAATGTCTTGCATGCTTTTCAATTACTATATTAAAAAAAAAAAATCTATCAGGAATACTGAGCGTAAGCAGTTTTGTGGGGCAATGTACTTAGTTTTAAGATTTTTTTAAGTAAATAAATCATTCATTCATTCATTTGTGACCGGTCTTTGGCTTGCCCTCTATTACATGGGACTTAAACATAACTGGTGGAATATGGGTGTACTATGGATACACCTCTGCGCGAATCGATGTAATTTTTTTTTTTTTTTTAAAACGTTGCCCCACACTAGGAATTTCTCCTGTATCGTGGGTGCGTTTACAAACATTTAAACTCATATACACAGAACACCCACACCCGAAACAACTACCTGTAGGCCACACAAATATTTGTTCCGTGCGGGGATCGAACCCGCGACACGCAGCGCAGCAGTCCAATCGCTCAGCCATTGCGCCAACCATGGCTTTTTACGCTATAGAACTTTTTTTTTTTTGGGGGGTGGGAAATCATCAAATAACCCCTCCCGCTCTGGGCAGAGCGAAAGGGAGTGTCAGACTTCTACTGACTAAAAACCTCCCATGTTCCTTCTTAGCCCTTGCGCCGAGGCCGCGGTATCTCTTTCGAACAACCCGCAGCCCCGACGGGACGCTAAAGACCTTCAAATATCATTCAGAAGAAGAGTCATTCACTCTCCTGCATGAAAGAAGAACAATCATTTAAAAATGTAAATTAAAAAAACAATTTAAGAAAACCTTTTACCGACATTTAAAAATGAAAACTACCTACATTATTGAAATTAATTTCAGAATACTTTTGTTTTTCAATTGCCAACATTTTTATAACATTTTAGAAGAGAGTTGATACGAATTAATGGACTATGCTATTTAATATTCTGAAGTGTGCATTCCAAAATTCCTAATAACTGAGCAGTGAAAATTGAAATTGGATCTGAGACTTGGCTGCGGGTTGTTCGCAAGAGATACCGCGGCCTCGACATGACGGGCTAAGAAGGAACATGGGTGGTTTTTAGTCAGTAGAAGTTTGACACTCCCTTTCGCTCTGCCCAAGAGCGGGAGGGGTTATTCGATGATTTTCTACCCACCAAAAAAAAAAAGACTTGTATTATCATCTGCCAGCCTTTTCCCAACTATGTATGTCGGGGTCGGCTTCCAGTCTAACAGGATAAAGCTGAATACCAGTATATTACATGGAGCGCACATGGAACCCGGTTGGTACTGGGTACCCGTTTGGTAAGACTGGTTGTCAGTCTTTCGAACCACTTACTACCTGTTACAACTGTTAGAGGTGTACAAATAGCAGTCAGGACCAACAGCTTAACGTGCTTTCCGAGACACGGAGGAAACTCGGTATTTAATAGATGGTCACCCTTGCACACGCAGAATGATCCGAAAGGCTGTTATTATATTATAAAGCCACATGCCCCCTTTTTTTTTGGGGGGTGGGAAATCATCAAATAACCCCTCCCGCTCTTGGGCAGAGTGAAAAGGAGTGTCAGACTTCTACTGACTAAAAACCACCCATGTTCCTTCTTAGCCCTTCATGTCGAGGCCGCGGTATCTCCTGCGAACAACCCGCAGCCCCGACGGGCGTCGGCCCTTGCTTGCCCCTTCCATGTTGCTGACATCTCTTTGAGGCGCGCGTGGAACACGAACGCGCCGTCGACACGGCCTGTCGTCGTCATAAGACAGACGGACGGCGAGCTTAAGCCACAAGCCCCTCAATAATAAACTATGCAATTAAATATTTTAACGTATTCTGCATTTCAGAATTCCTAATAAGTGAGCAATGGAAAGTGAAATTGGATCTGAAACGTGCATCCCATTATAATAAAATGGTCGAACTTTGCGAGTTTGGTTGCGTTACACCATGTGCAGCCACTGTTAGCTTAATAGCATGTCATTTTGCGCGTGCTGCTAGTTTCAATGAGGCTAGCTGCAAGCTATATATAGTTACATAGCTTATTTAGAAGCTGAAGCTGCTAACGTGGCTAATTAATGCTATAGCATAAAAACAAATACAGCACAAATACAGGGTACAGCTTTTTCCTGTTATTTCTGCGTCGAGCCTCGTTTACATGGCTTTAACCAATACTTAGGTATTTCACTGTATAATTTTGGGATCACATACAGGGTGTAAATCAACCCATCACACAGCCGTCAACCAAGCATTCTGTACATCAAACTTAGTACCCCTACGCAAACATTTTTGCTGGGAAACGACTTTTTTTTTTTGCGTGAAAAATCACATTTTACGGTAAAACTCAATGTAGCACTGTTAAAACATTGTGCTTGTGGATGCTTTGAATGGTAAACGGGTCATGGAGGTAATTTAAGTAAAGTTACAACCTGAAAAACTAGTATATACAAAAACGGCTGTGAAAAATTTGGAACTTTGACCCCTAATATCTCCGTAACTAGGAGGTTCCCAGGTATGGTTTAGAACAAAAAAAATATCGTAGTGGTGGGGAGAACAAGTGCCCTTCGTTTGCGCTAAGGGTACTTTGACACAGGGTTCTTTTTTTTTATAGTTAGGTTGACGTGTGATCTCAACGTTTTACAGTAAAATATCCTCTAGAACAGTGGCTTATGAACGGCCACTAGTCGTTGCAACGCTTAACAAAAACCCTTGTTTGTATAGTGTACCACTTACTACTTCATAACAATTAGATTAATTCACCACATCTCCTCATCCCAACTCATCATCCTCATCCCAACTCATCATGCTCATCTCTGCCCTTTTTTTTTTTTTTGGGAGGTGGGAAATCATCAAATAACCCCTCCCGCTCTTGGGCAGAGCGAAAGGGAGTGTCAGACTTCTACTGACTAAAACCACCCATGTTCCTTCTTAGGCCTTTAAGTCGAGGCCGCGGTATCTCTTGATCTCTGGCAAACAACCCGCAGCCCCGACGGCCTCATCTCTGCCCTTAAGACAAGATTGAGGTCAAGAGTAGGTCCATTTAATATAAAAAGAATGCATATTTGCAAACCCAAAACATAAACAAACATACCCAATATAAGGTTAGCATTTCACACAATCCGTTTTCTCTGGATTGACTGCTATTTATACATACAAGCCAACGAAATTCTCGTATTTTTACACCTACGACTCTTCAAAAGCTCACATTTCGAATCAATCATACCTTCTTCAGTTTCAGTACGTATCATCCACTCAATCCTGTCCCAGATTTGTCTTCAGTTCCAAAGCGCCTTCCAAAATTTGCTGACTTGCAATGCAATATCCTAGTACATAAAATATTTATTTGAGCACTAGATATTGAAAAAACAGTGCTAAGATTTTGGTGTTCCTAGACCAAGTAGAAAAATATTGGAGAGAGTACTAGAATTGTGAGCATTGGCTGAGAAAATTATGGTCTGTTTTTGTTATAGGGAGGACTTTGAAGAATCCTTACATTTGTGTACTTAGCCTAGCTGTTAGATATCGGTTTTCTTGGTGAAATGTTTTTTGTACCTTCATTTACAGGTGATAGATTTATCTGGAAAGTTCTTTGAATTTGTAAGGGCAACCAGTTAAATACCTACGTTTGACCTATTTTACCAACCCCATTGGCAGAGTGGAGGCCTTTCTAATCTGCAGGCTAACATAACAGATGCCTTTAAGAGGGAAATGGAATAAAAACAGGTCATATTTTATTTACTTATTAATTGTTGAAAAAAAGTAAATGACAGTACGTGTCTACTGTAGAACTTAGAGGCTTTATTTAGGAAAAAAGAAGAATACATTTGTTGTATGGAGTTTTACTCCACTGCGTTCCCTCTTAATAAGCTTTAGTATAGTCCCAGCTCTTATTTTTTTGAGGGATTTTGTGTGCCTGTCTGTATATTTTACCCTTTAAAGACCTGTGTTTTTTAGAGGGTCGGAAATCATCAAATGACTTCTCCCGCTCTCGCTGGGCAGAGCGGTAGGGAGTGTCAGACTTCTACTGACTAAAAACCACCCATGTTCCTTCTTAGCCCTTTGTGTGGAGGCCGCGGTATCTCTTTCGAACAACCCGCAGCTCCGACGGGGTCCAATTAAAGATGTCACAATACCACTCCAACAAGTTTTCGAAAGTCAAAATTTCTCGGCAGTAAGAAGGCCTGAATATATTGGTATGTTGGGCTTTTCATAGACAAAAAAGTCTGGATTTGTACCTAATTGATGGCAATAAACTCGGCCTCCAATAAATATATGGGACAATATAACTGGCATAATATGGGTGTACTTTTAGATACAGCTCTGCTTAACTCTACGGGGATTACAGGCGTGATATTATATTAAGTTACGTATTCAGGCCTTTGAGCTTTTATCTAGAACTAGCTGTTCCCAGCATGCGTTGCAATGCCATTTTTTGTACCTACATACCTACTACGTTGTATATTATTGACATTATGACGTATGGTATGTTTGAAGTTGACACACTAAAGTCACTGAATTGTTTTGCCTTCCCGGAACCTCTCCGCTAACACTTGAACTTTATACAATAGCAATAAAGCTCAAATTGACTTTACGTTTTAGTTAGAAAACGTTTGTATGAGAAAAAGAAAAGGGCTGTTTTTAGGGCTTTTCCGGCCATTATTCGAATTTTTCTTGCCGTAAAAACCATCCTTGAACTTCAACGACCATTTAAAAAAAAGAATTGGCCAAATTGGTCCAGGCGTTGTTAAGTTATGCGCTTACCAACACATTGAGCGATTCATTTCTAAATTATAGAAGATTAGGTATAGAATACCTAATTCTAAATAAAAGCTATGGAGCTTGTAAAAGTCATGAGTTGCCGATGGCGGCACTCGTGAGTTTTATTCCTCTCCAAAGTTGCTCACCGTATTTCCACCCAACATTGAATCACCTATCAAAGAGCGTTAAATATTCAAAAGAACCAAAACCGTTCACAGCTTAAACTGACAAAGTCGTGCTAAGCGTCGCGACGTCGAGTTGCAGATCGCAGCCATTTGTCTCAATAAAAGTCTACACCTGGTTCGTGGTGAGGCAGTGACGTAACAAAATGGCGGCGACATTGCTCTTATTGTACTCTTGTAAGTAGATAGTGACGTCGTGGTAGATACTGAGATGTAATGTGAATGTTTAAAGATGCAAGTTCTATGTGGGTTTTTGGAGCATTTTTGTTTAAAATCATTTTGAAAACAAGAAATACTGATATACTACAGACAGCAGACATTTGTCCTAGTAAGTTTCTTTAAACGCCGTTTAACAAATAAAAGGCCAAAAGAAAATCAAGTATTCTGCAAAGTTTTTCAATGTAAATACCTAAGCTTAGAAACAAGCCCTGTTAAGATTCAAAATAAACAAAACTTCGTGAGGATCAACAACCCGTCAACATTTTCTTAAAAAAACAACTTCAAATGGACGTCAACACTTAAAAAAAAACAAATCCGTCTAGACGTAGAATGTCCCCTAAGGACAACCTGATCAAATATCTGTGATTTTTTATTCAGGGCAGCGATCTGAACGAACCCTTGTATTGTAAAATCGAAGCAAAGCAGGGTTGTTTGTTTTCGTCACGTTTTCATTGTTTTAGAAATATTTATAAGCCCCCCAGACGTTGATAGCCTTTCAACAATAGGTTGTCAAAATGTCGAACTCCGGTGCTTTGTTACTTTTTGTTTTCCTTTTACGACTGCATTTCTTGCGATTTTTCCGCTATTTTACAATGAAGCCACATCAGTCAGTCGGTCATTTACGTCCATACCGAAGGAATACAATAGGGATGTTTCCTGACTAAAAAAATATGATTCTAATTAGTCCATCTGATAGATTATTGTTCGGGCACCGCCGACCACTCGGTGGTCTACGGCTGCTGTCGGCTGGTGGCGGGCGATGGCGGGTGGCGGAGAGAGGCGCGACTTCGCTACCGATCTCTGACGACGGACGACGCGCGCGCACATTTCTTTAGTTCATCAAACATTTCATTTATGGATTATACCATTGTAAATTACAGTCCACTGCTTTCAATACAAGTCTTTAGTTAGGTCCCTTACAATTATCGAAAACTATTGGAGACGTATTTTTTGTTTTATAAAAAAAAATAAAAATTGACGAGGATAAAACGCATCAAAGATTTGATTGGGGGGTTGTGACACTAGTGACGTCACTCACTGTTATAAATGTCATACTAAGCCTTAAAATATGACGTCACACGAGTTTACAAAGCACTGTACCGTCTTCATTGTTTGTTTACGTGGAAAAAGAAAAATATTGTGTCCAATATTTTTTGGAAATCTGACGGACAAATTTTTTTTTTGTGAATCTACCCACTTCCGGATAGGCCTTAGTTTTCTTGTACCAATAATATAACATAACATTTATTTATTATCAAGCTACTTTGGGCCATAGATAAATACCTGACAGACTCTTATAATTATGATATAATACAGCTTGTGTTAGTAAATAAAACCTTAAAACTATATCAGTTTCACTACACTTGGGCAACATGTCACTGTGCGTACACGTGGCACTTGTACCTACGCGAAATCCACATGACTCTCGATGGTCCTGTGCCAGCCCCAAACAGGTTTTCCCCCCGATGGCAACTATGTCGTCTGCCTATCTCGCCACCGAACGACCAACATTTCTTGGTCGCCATACGGTGACAGACCATCTGTCATCGATGCGCCTTGGTAGGTGTCCTGCTCGCCTGTCTTACCTGAATTAAGTCATACAACATAGCAATGTCACCAAATCGTTCGTGTAGAGTTTTAGGCTGTTCGTACACAAACAGAGACTGAAAACAAACTAGCTCCATCTTGCCATTCGAAACATTTTTTTTTCCTTTTTACCCGACTGCGGCGAAGATCAAAAGGAGTGGATGTGTTTGACGTGTATGTGTGTATGTATGTCCGTGTCTTTGGTCCCTCATAATTCCTAAACGGATGAACGGTTTTAAATAAAATATACGTCGTTAGATTTGTCTTGATGGCGGGGGTGTCACTGGTTACATACCAATTAAAAAACAAAAAAAAATGCTGATTTTGGGGGCCATATTGCGGAGTTAAATTGTTTTTCCAGTACCATCGAGTAGGGTATCAAAATGAAGGGTTTTAAAAGGAGATTACAAAATATAAAACACAATTATATGTTTAAGAGAAATTCAAAGTATCAAATCCCACAAAAAAGTTAAATCATCTGCGAAAATTTTACGCGACCAACGAAGGAACAAACACAAAAGAATTAAAAAGTTGGAAATATAAAAAAGGAGGTAAAAAACTAAAAAACCCGATGAAAACACTGAAAAGCAAAAAACAAGCACATTTTAAATTAAACAAAACTTGGAAGCAGGGGTTCATTTGAATATTAAATTATGAAATGAAATGAAAATAGAATGAGCCCCGCCTGCTTCCAAGTTTTGTTTAATTTATTTCACTTTCATCTTTTGACATACTTAAACTGCGCACGTAGTTGTGCTTAATTTGGAAGTGATTTAAAGACCTCTAGCACATTCTCACTTTATAACCCAAAGATCCAAAGGCGCAAACACGTTCACGGAAACTCCCTACAGACAAAACAAACAATAAAACAACGCAATCCAATCCTATATTGTGTCGCCGGTTCAAAGCCAGCTCAAACAGGACAGCGCCACCTATCGTCGAAAACCCTCGGGAGGATTCCCCGAACATTGTCAAAGTCGTACAAAACTCCGGGCCCTGTCAGGAATGACTTTATATAGAATACGTTTGATTTCAAATGTCTGTTTTGAAGTGTTTACATTTTGAGTAGGAGTTTTTAAAGACAGTCAGAATAGGGATGTTGACATGAATAGCGATTATAGAAAATGTTATGTTTTTGCCATAGCAGGGAATATTAGAATGCTGTAAATCATATTTTGTAAGTGTAAATATGCGTAATAAATTACAAATAATAAAAATGTTTAAAATAATTCCCAATATCACGTGACTGCAAACGCCATTCGAAGCGCGTTACGTCACCATGTATGAAGAACTACAGACAAAGTTGTCAAACCTGGAAAAATGCAATGTCTTTTTAATATATTACAATGTTTCGTCAACAAGACCATGTGACAGCTTGAAACGTTTAGGCGCGAAAAAACACTAAACTAATTAACGTGGTTTTTTATTTAACATTAATTATTTAAAAATATAATCATAATTTATCGTTATCATATTTATAATGTGCCTATCTATAAAATGAAAAAACACTTAAATAAGTCACAAAAACACACAAAATAAGTCAACATTCCTCTGGGCTAGTTAGTTCATGTCGTGTTGGGAGACGACATTACACTAAATAAAAATCGCTGAAACTCATATTCTGTTCGTGAAAGTCATATTTTAAATTTTAAGTACATAATATAACACCACGCTTGCAATCCCTGAGGGTTACCTAGAGGTATACCAAAATTATATTCACATTTCGCTTGTTATGTTTAAGTCCTATGTAATAGGATGCGAGCCTATTGCCACTAACCGCGCACTAATCCAGATTTTGTGGCTGCTACTTAAAATTTGAACAATCCTTATTGAACCCAGGGCCTTGCTCAGGAGTCACACATCCAAACCACTAAACTATCAAAGCTCAGTTATTCTAAATCATGAAAATACATTACACCAATCGAGTTACAGTCCCTGCCGAGAAATACTCAATGTAACATTTAATAAACCGATCAAAAAAATCTTGTCCTATTTACGTACAAACCCAGAAATGTGTCTACAGTCCCCTTTTTTGTCAATCAATGTCAAAACAAATCAACAAAACCATATCAATCGAAAAAGCCTAATAAAACATTAATTTCGAGAACCCCTTACTAAAATCATGATCAATCATTTACAACAGTTAAACAATAATTCGAAAGCACGAAACCTCAACATGCTGGCACTCTGTGACAGTTCCTGTTCCCGAAAAAGCATTTTGACATCTGTCATCTGTCACATTGTTAAGAAAACAATTATTATGGCGGCGTCTAGTCTCGCTTGCTTTTGAAAGCTGAATATTGGTGTTGAAAATGTACGTTTTATTTTATAAATGATTCGCTTGTTGTATTGGTGTTTTGTCAGTATTATCATGTACGTACGTACTTTCCATGTGCTATATCTTTGGTCGAGTAGTGCTGTGTATGAGGTATTCGGATCGATTTCAGAGCGGGTAAAATGTTATTGGGTTTTGTCTATTACAAGTTTCTCAGCAGTAGCCCGGTGCCTGGATGTATTCCTTGTTCATGACAATAGGCTCGGCCCCTACTATTTGGGTGTACCATCACACATACATTATCATCCTAACACTAGGAATGGCAGGCGTTGTGATGATGTTATGTTTTCAAGCGACTTCCAAAAAGATTGAGGTTCTCAGTTCGTCAGTATGTTTTTTTTTTAAACCACAAAATAGTGAAAAATAAAATTCACAAGAAAAAGCAGCTTCTGAAGTCGGTGGCAAAAAAAAACGAAATCAAACAAACAAAATGTCACCGACTTCAGAAGCTGCTTTTTCTTGTGAATTTTATTTTTCACTTTTTTGTGTTTTTCGTTTTTGTGTTTTTCACTTTTTTTGTGTTTTTGAAGTCGGTTTTTTTTTGCAAAAAAGTTTTTATTTATTGAGTTGAAAAAATATATTAAACGAACGTTAAACATTTCTGCCTCATACATATAACAATAGTTAAGTTAACTACGAGTACGTCTAAGCTAAGCACCTATTCATTGTAGTTAGAAAACAATCTTGGCTGTTTATGACATGCGATTGTAGTGCATAATCATACGGCTCATACTCATAATGACATTGTTTTAATTTACCGCTCGGCAGCAATTCGCGCCTCCTGCATTTAGTCCTGAAACTTTTTCTCGGGATAAAACTACGTTGGGGCTGAAAAGTTCTGGAGCGGCGCGGACGCCCACAAAATGGGAGACGTTGCGTTGAAAGACCTCCCACTAGGTGGACATGATGATGATAATGATATAATTTTCATCTCATATTTTAATGTTAATTTTGATGCCGATCAAGCACCCGAAATATTCACCAAAAGTTTCAAAGTCGTTGCACCAACTTAGCCTATTTCACCAATATAGTATAGTCGGCCTTAGCCTACGCCACAACACCCGGTGCAAAACTTATTTACCCGACAACCGCTAGAGAAACATTTCCCTCTCGCAGACGAAATCTAAGCATCAAACTTCTATGATTCTAGAATATACTTTAAAGGAAAATTTGCTCTCAACTTATGCATAGTGGTAAGCTTAGAGTCTACATTGTGCAAGCATTGCAACGCTTAAGAGTCTGCTAACTTAGAGAATAAGTTATAATTGGACCATAGGGATACTGGGAGGTTTTGTCTTTAGTTCAAACTAAGTTAGAGGTGACCGTTGCAAACGCGGCGTCTTAACTCTCATACCTGTTGAAGTTATAACTTGAGTTTAAGTTATTACTTATGAAAACATTTTTATGCCATATAGAATTTAAACAAAGTGAGAACCGAACAGCGGTTGAGCAGCGGTGGCCCAGTGGTGGCGGCTCAAACATAAGAACAGTAAGTCGTGGGTTCAAACCCGGACAGGCGCATTACTTTGTGTAATTTCATTACCGCTGCTCTCAAAACAGTGAAAGAAAATATCGTGAGGAAACCGGCATGTCTTAGAACCAAAAAATTCGAAGACATGATTGTGACATCTACCAACCCGCACTGGGCCCGCGTGGTGGATTCAAGCCCATCCATTTCCTAGAGCGGAGGCCTGACTCTCTACAGTGGAAACATTATAGGCTGATGAAGAACCGTCATTAATCCGTCCCAAGTAACACATCAAAGCACTATAACGACCGGCTTACGGCATGTAATTGTACCATAGTTCCAACAGCAAGCTTTAAGTTTTAAGCCCAGTGTAAGATCTTGCTTAGTATGAGGCAGGTCCTCATTCGGTTCGATTCCCAGGTCGTAAGTGTTATTGGGTTTTCCATCAAGAATTTCTCAATAGCAGCCTCGGAGACCATTTGTGCCCGGTTGATGGCAATAGACTCGCCCCCTATTACATGGGACTTTAACATAACTGGCGAAATGTGGGTGTAATATTAGGTACACCTCTGTCCA
This sequence comes from Diarsia brunnea, assembly GCA_949774965.1. Taxonomy (NCBI): domain Eukaryota; kingdom Metazoa; phylum Arthropoda; class Insecta; order Lepidoptera; family Noctuidae; genus Diarsia; species Diarsia brunnea. The sequence goes on along the minus strand of OX459014.1, from coordinate 3,547,635 downwards.
ACCCTTCGGTGACTGCAGGCGTTATGATAAATATGTTGTTTACATTCAAAATCAAAAGTCATTTATTCAAACAAGGCTGATAATAATTATTATCAGCACTTTTCGCACGTCAAAATTTATTTACAAGAGACAGTCCCCCAAAACGCCCACCCTTCGTTTCAACACTTCCTAGTGTCACCATCCATACATTATGTAGAATTCCATATGAAAGGAACAACTTCGAATGTAGCACAATTTTTCGTCAAAAGCGAACAAAAAATACTTTGTAAAAAGTAGTGCACAGACTGTGTAATAATTAACTATGGACATTCAAACTATTATTCATTTTATGACGTAAAAGTGAACAAAGGCGTCACATTTCTATGTTCTGAGCAACGAATGCATATTATTATATAGGACGAACCGAATTTCTGTCCCGCTTTTCAAAGCTAAAACTATTTACAGAGCACAATGAATTTCAAATATGATGTAAAATGGATGAATTTATACATGTGCTACCTTAGGTACCTACTTTGATCCGTATTAATAGGAAGTCAAGAATACTAAAGAAAGTTTTGATACATGGGCGCTGGCTGCGGCAACAAATATTGGTGCGGGGATTCATCAATTGAGAAACTAAAATATTTAATTTGAAATAATAACCTATTATATTCTATGGGAGAATCCTAAAATATTATTATTTAATCTATACTATATATAATATTATAAAGCTGAAGAGTTTGTTTGTTTGTTTGTTTGTTTGTTTGTTTGTTTGTTTGTTTGTTTGTTTGTTTGAACGGGGTAAACTCTGGAACTACTGGTTGGAATTGAAAAACTCTTTTAGTGTTGGATAGTCCATTTATCGAGGAAGGCTTTAGGCTATATAACATCACGCTAAGTCCAATAGGAGCGGAGCATAAATGAAAAATGTTGCAAAAACGGGAAAAGGTATTCCTTTTTGAGAGCTTCCGTTGCGTGCGCTGCGAAAACGGTTTAAGTTACGCAAAAATCATGTATGAAAGAATTGTTCCTCTTTAAATTTTCTAAAAAAAAGTCCGCGACAGCATATATATATATCTTTTAAGATTGACTCACTGTAACCATTTTTTACTATTAAAATGTTAGGTTAAAAAGAATGATATTTTGCGAAGCTTATTTAACCCATATGGTATTAATCTATATCAAAATAAATGTTTTTGTTAGCACGGAAATTTAATATAGAATAAATGTGTCTTTTACTCTATAAAGTTTAAACAATTATCTTAGAAGATATCCCAATATCAAAATATCCGCGCGACAAAATAATTACGCGCGCGGCAGTCATTCAGTCCAGTGCGGTAGGTAAGTGGGGATTCTGGCCTCCGGGGGCTCCGGAGAAATTCATATTCAAAATATTTACTGCACCATAATGTTTACAAGTACAATGGATTACTGTATATTTAACAGTAAGAGATACCTATAGTAATTGTCACTTTAATAATATAATCGAAGCCAATCTAAAATAATAGGTATTATAAAGATGAAAGGTAAATTTTTTTGTTTGATACGAGTACGATTTAACTTAAGTTAATATGTTGAATAGTCGGTTTATCGAGAAAGGCTAAAAGCTATATTATGTGATGCAGACGAAGTTGCGTGGGTCAGCTAGTTTTTATATTGAAAAAAGCATTGACGCTTCACCAATTTTCATGTTTCGATTATATGTTGCCCGCGTTGGCATGAAGTTATTAAATATTACGATTACCTGTCGCATTTAAGATTTGCACACGACTTTGTCCTCTTTGCTGAAAACTTCGGGGATCTTTAATCAATGCTCCAAGACCTGTACGATGCTTCTTTTAAAGTAAGTTTTAGGATGAACATGGCCAAGACGAAGATTATGGCAAACATTAACACCTATGCAAATCTTTCGGTCAAAGTTGAAATGAAGAGTTGGAGATGGTTAACCGACATTTTAACCAAAATTCCGCGATGTCTAAAGTCCCGCCTCTATAACCAGTGTGTTCTACCCACAATGGCTTACGATGCTGAAACATGGACGCTCACGCAGGAGGCTGTGTACAGACTAAGGCCTCATTTACGGACACGCGGGGCGTCGCGCAGCGCGTTGTGCGTTTTTTGATTCAAACACATGGCGATGTATGAAAACGTTAACGATTTTAAACGTCGATTTTACGAGAAGCGATTTTTCGCTCGTTAGTTTAAAATGCAGCGTCTGTTGCGGTGGACGCGCCTCTCAGTAAATAAATAAAAAAGCTCGAGACGAGTCTTCTGCACGCGCCGTGCAACGCCCCGCGTCTCCGTAAACGAGCCCTTAGAGTTGCACAGAGAGCCCTGGAGCGTTCCATGCTAGGCATAAAACTGGTAGACCGAGTTCCTTACGTCGAAACCCGAAGACGTACAAAGGTTAGCGATATTGGAAATCGCGTTACTGAACTCAAATTGGGACATCTGGCAAGGCGCAGTGGACTAAGGTTTTCACCGAATGGCGTCCAAGAACGGGGAAAAGAACCGATTTTGATTTTGTTTGAAAGGTGAATGATACATGAAGCGCCTACCTGACCTCCACAAACTAGTTAATACTGGGTAATATAATAGACTCGTATTCAGGCTGTTTTTCTCACACTTTTCACGCGATATAAATACAGTGCCCTCAAATCAAACTATTTGAAGCTTTGAGTCGAAGAATTATAGCCCAAAATCATATTTCATGTCGTCTAATTTTATAACTAATCAAATAGAATAAATAGTACACCGAAATAATAACGTTGTAGTATAATAATAAACGTGAAAACAGCCTGAGAACGGTAATAAGATTATCACTTGTCTCGGAGAACGAACTAATAAATTGTAGTTGATTTAGATGTACAAATCTGAGCCAGGCTTTGTACAGCCGTAGTAATATACTGGATGTTTGGTGCATCGTGTGCCAAATAAGGATGGTTCACTTTCAGACCTCTAAACAAACTAGAAAAATTAGATGGTCAATGTCACTAATTTTGAATTTAAAAGTACTTTAATACAATACATATCTAAATGAAATTAAAATTCAGTGTCTACGCCTTATACTTTTTTTAAAATGCACCAAACGCCCTGTATGAACACTTAGCAAAGTTCGATCGCGAATTATTCGTGATCGTGAAGTAACGATTGCAACTTTGACTTAATTTATTATAACAATATGGGTTCCAAAATATTAGTATCGTTGCGTACCATGAAAATAAAATCAATACAGTAGTTGAAAATTTATTTTAAACGATACTAAATGTATACATATGGTGCTGGTGGCTGTACCCAATTTAGTCAGAATCTTATCTCTTTCTGTAGTTATCTAATTACGTCATGAACACTGGGTAAGATATTGTATGTAGCCTAATCCTACATAAATGATCACACTTCACACTATATAATTATATTATTTATTATCACACTAATATTATAAAGGCGAAAGTTTGTGTGTGAGTGTGTATGTTTGTTACTCTTTCACGCAAAAAATACTGAACAGATTTAGATAAAATTTGGTACACATATAGTTTATAACCTGGATTAACACATACGATAGTTTTTATGCCGATTTTATCTTCCCGTGGGATAATTTTCGAGTTGTAGCGGGCGAAGCTGCTGGCAACACCTAGTTGAGTAATGAAATGAAATATTGTGTTAATTTTAAGTTAATTCATATTTGCGAACTTATTCTATTTACAAAAGTTTTATGGGTGGTCGACATTTTGGTAAAAAATAGAGAGAACAAATTACATTAAACGAATTTTAATTATGAAATAGATTCCTTCAGATCTTGTAACAGGGAAAAGGCGCAATGCAATTATGTAGATTACTTGAATACCAATTAATTTACAGCTTGAAAAATTGAATTAATTAATTTTAACAGCCAATTTAAGAAAGAGTAACTTTATTTTCAAATTTTACCTGAGAAAGTATATTTTTCTTCTCATTATTTTTTATCGTTTTAGTTAACCTCTCTGTACTGGGAATAGGGATTAGGTTAATGTTATCAGCTACGATTCTGCGCTAATGCTTGACAAGTCCCTTAGGGGGCCAAACCAATGTCAGTCGCTTTTCAACCATTTCATATTTTCTTAAACGTTTTTTAACAGAATTGTATAAGTTTTTTGGTAACTAATTACTTTTAGTGAATAGTCTACAATGCTGAACTTAGTAATGATGATGTAAGTGCTGATTGTGTTAGTATTAATTACTTAGTTATAATCTGCATCTATTTAAAGTTCGAGTGAATCGGTTTCTTCTAGGCAAACCTGCTCAAAAACTAGGCTTAGTAAAAAATTAAAACAAAAATAATCTATGTCTCTCTGTGTTGCTTTTTAATTAAAAGCATACATAAAGTACTATAAGTACCCGTCGGGGCTGCGGGTATCCCGTCGGGGCTGTGGGTCCCGTCGGGGCTGTGGGTCCTTCGAAAGAGATACCGCGGCCTCGGCACAAGGGCCAAGAAGGAACATGGGTGGTTTTTACTCAGTAGAAGTCTGGCAGAGGGGGAGCCTTATTAGTGTAAACGTTTGCTATAGTAACCAAACAAACCATTGGCCCTGGTCCTACTGAAAGACCTGGCCAAACTTATACAATGTCGTCAACAAATTGATGAAATTAACTATGGCTAGTTTTGACCGGTGTCACCGCTTTCTATAAACCAATGTACGTTTTACAACTACATAGCCCCAAGCTTAGAATTGGTATTTAAAGCCCTATTTGTCTAGTATTCGCCCGTGTAGACTGTCTCAATGGCCTGTATAAGGCATTCATATTCATGAGCTATCCGGTAGATCGGGCTAGAACGCCCAGCACTGTCGCACAAATGCTCATGTGGTGCGCAATCCTGGCAGGAATATAGATGATTTATGTTTTGTTCGTGTTATTTTCTGTATTTGTGAAATGGGGGTAGAATTATGTCAGTTTTTAGAATGATGTAGGGGCTTGCAGGGAACAGCTGCCCGGGGTAGGAAAATCCTTTTTAATCGTACGTAAATTATACCAAATAATTATGTAGAGGACTTACAAGAGTGTCCATGGAGTTTCTTGCCCATTTAAGTCCATAAAGATCTACGCTTTCGATTGGGCAACTGCAGTATTTTCACAAGTTATTATGCCTTGTGACTGAGTTTAGTTTCGTTTTTTTTTTTACATTTATAAGCGCCTGTAATGGTCGAATTGAAATATACGTTTTGAGCTTTCAGTTTTTTCTTTTTAATTTTGAAAGACATTCATTTGGGAGAGGTTGTCTGTATGCTCTTCACGAATGGCTGTAGTTCATTGCGAATGCATAATGTTCACTCGGTATTGAAACTCGAGTGAATTGGCTACTGTAATTTTGATCAACCAAATACAATGATATAAGTCGACCACGAGCACTTAACCACCCAGATGTGTTTACTGAGGAACTTTTGAATATGAGTTTTTTTGTTACTATAAACAAGACTGTTTTTTAAATAAATCAACCAGTAGAAATCAGTTTACTAATAATATTTTCTTGTAACCGTTTATTACATTATTTAATCAAACAAACCATAAATTCAAATAACTAAGCCATAGTGCAGTCTTTAATAATGCATGAGTACATCATGTTACTGTCAGTAAAACTAGATATTAAAGTCCATTATTGCCAACGAGTATGCGTCATTGCTTTCCAACCGCTAAAGTATTCATTAGAAGGGATAGGGCCGGGTATTTTTAGAGTGAAACCACCTAGCGTAAGTACTACTTTCACTAGGTTTATATACTCGGTCGATTTTTGTAGATTAAAGGCCGATAAGTATCAGTTCGAACCTAGGTATGCGCATTACTTTGTGTACTTTATTTCATCACCACTGCTCACAAAAACTGTGAAGGAAAACATTGTAAGGAAATCGGCATGTCCTAGAACCAAAAATTCGAAGACTCATTGTGACATTCAAGGTTGTGCTGTGGATTGTTCGAAAGCGATACCGCGCCCCCGGACACAAAGGGCTAAGAAGGAACATGGGTGGTTTTTAGTCAGTAGAAGTCTGACACTCCCTTTCGCTCTTCCCAAGAGCGGGAGGAGTTATTTGATGATTTCCCACTCCCCAAAAATAACAAAAAAAAAAAGGTGAGGGTGACGGTGTAGTAAACTTTTTTTTTTCAGGTATTTGGTAGTCAAAATATTTTATTATTATTATTCAACTATGGTCATGAGAAAATGAACCTTTCTGTTTCTGTTCTGTCTTCTCTGAAAGTGTGGTATTTCAACGAAACGATTTCTAAAAGTAAATCGAAATATCAAAATCTATCTTGGCATTTTTCTAGTTCAATATACACGAACATGTAGACGTAAAATTTTCCCTTTACATCATAACCGCTTTGCTCCAAGCAAAACCGCTCAAACCAAATACGTTTTCCGAGATTTGAATATGGAAAACTCCGAACTCCTCAAATGTCCGGCCAAAACCGCTCCATCAATGACGGCAGTTGATTTGATCCGTTGTGGAGACGGCCATGAATTCTGGACCTGAATTCGAAATTTGAATCAAACAGTCGATTAACGTACGAATATGTGGCCAGTATTTCGGTTCAAATATGTATGAAATAAAATAAGTTCAATTTTTATTGGTTGTTTATTGTAATTTAGCTGATTAATGATTTTGAAGTGTCATTTTTGTAACTTTGAAGATGTGGTCATACCGAGCAGACTAGACTGCATTCCGGACTGTGGATAGTGGATTTTATATCTATCCTAATGTTTTAAAGTGGAAAATGTGTTTGTAAGTTTGTTTATATACTTTTTATCTAAGGAACTATTAATCCGATTACAATAATTCCGTCACTGATGAAAAGCTGCGTTATTACCAAGTGTCATAATTATGTATCTTCGACTCGAACAAAGTCGCGGTCAAAGGTAGTAATTTATAAAATGAAGAAATCTCTAACAAAGTGTGGTGTCCACCAGTCCGCTATTTGGTTCGCACCTTACGTAAACTTGTGTCTGCACTAGTTTAAAACATATAATATACGATATAATACTGAAAATAATACCTTCAATACTTATTGCTTCAAATGAAAAAATAGTGTAGTCAAGTGTACTGTTGACCCAAACGAAATCTATCACAATACTCTCTAAGTACAAGAATTGTGGCTAATAAATTCATCGTCTTTCTTTCATGAATAAATAACAAAGTATTGTATATTTTATTCGTAGGCAGTCCATAAATATTTCAGTACAAATAATTCAGCCTTTCTCGGATAATGGAGGCCTTGTGAGTATCGAATGTCTTCTGTCCAATCTGTCTATGTATTGTCAATGGCTGACATTATCTTCATAATCTCCGAGATTGGTTGTGGCTGTATCTATGTCGCGGGTACAACTTTTAACCAGTCAAAATCAGTATTGACTACAAATCAAAAAATAAACAGAGAAAGCCTGGATTGGTAAAATATTTTTTTTACCCTTGAAACATTTTTTGTGGTGATATCAAGCGAGACTGTTTAGAGTAAGGTCACTGGTTCTGTTCCCATGTTAGCCACCGCGTTATGTGGTGTTTTCCTCGGGATTTTCTCGTTGACAGCCTGATGTCTTGAATTTGTGACCGGTTGACATATGCGGTCTTTTAAATGAGGCCTGATCCAAACTGGTTAAATGTGGATATTGCAGGTACAAATGCCTATTGGGTTATAAAAATAGGTGTTTTGTACTTTTTTTTGCTATGTTTCTTATTTAAAACTAAAGCGATTCGTAAAACTGGTTTAAATAGAGAAATGTTACTAAAGCGGCTACTGCGGGCTTTAATTTACAAAAGTATTGACAATAACCAGCCAAAAATAGTTGTGACTGGTTTTGAGTTATAACTGTAACATCAATACACATCAATAAAAATTCATGACAATAGAAACAATTCAATGTTATACGTACATATTTATTTATTGGGATATTTGATGCGTTATATTATATCGAAGTATATAGAGAATAGTTTTCATATAGAAACTCAAGACGCGGTGGTGTAGACGCATCAACTATATGCATTGGGGCTAGACCTTATATCATGTCTGTTAGCTAGACTGGGAACGTTTGGGTCAGGATATGGTGTAGGAAGACAGCGACTATTCTAGTAGAATCTAAAACACTATCGCTATTGGGAAATTTTAATGCCCGATTTTTTTGTTCAGGTGTTCTTAATTTGTTTGGCGATTAGTTGTGAGGTAATATTATTATGCTCAAACGAATAAGACTCAATTGCTTAAGGGGATCACAGCAGTGGATGACTTTGACGATTTGACCTCTGTACTGGCTTTTGTTTATTTTTCGGCCCCTACCGGCAAACGACTGTACTACAGAAAAACGTAACAAAGAACAGAAATGTGTCGCAGAGTGGTCATCGTATTTGCCTAACATATTTTGTTTCTCTTGGAGTACCTACATCATAATGTATGAATAAAATATTTAATAATAAATTATACACTTTGACTAATGAAGTAATAACCTAGCTTTCATTAGTTATTTCACTGAGCACAGGTACTCCTACGATACATTCTTAGGGTCTGATAAAGACCAGGTAACTGCTTATCGCTTCTCAGTCACGGAAATAGTCAGAATGCTCCAGCTTTCAGCTAACTGAGCACGAATGCTACTACTTGATACATTTTGAAGGTCTGACGATGACCACCTAAGTGCTTATCGGTTCTCAGTGACTGATGTAGTTAGAATGACCTAGCTTTCAAATTTTATCTGTCTGAGCACGGATGCTACTACTTAATACATTTTGAAGGTCTGATGATGACCAGCTAAGTGCTTATCGGTTCTCAGTGACGGATGTAGTTAGAATGACCTAGCTTTCAAATTTTATCTATCTGAGCACGTATTCTACTGTATGATACATTATGAAGGTCTGATGATGACCAGCTAAGTGCTAATTGGTTCTCAGTGACGGATATACCTAGAATGACCTAGCTTTCAAATTTTATCGATCTGAGCACGGATACTACTACATGATACATTTTGAAGGTCTGATGATGATCAGCTAAGTGCTTATCGGTTCTCAGTGACGGATGTAGTTAGAATGACCTAGCTTTCAGATTTTATCTTATTGAGCACGGATGCTACTACACGATACATTTTGAAGATCTGATGATGATCAGCTAAGTGCTTATCGGTTCTCAGTGACGGATGTAGATAGAATGACTTAGCTTTCAGATTTTATTTTATTGAGCACGGATATGTTACTACATGATACATTTTGAAGGTCTGATGATGATCAGCTAAGTGCTTATCGGTTCTCAGTGACGGATGTAGTTAGAATGACCTAGCTTTCAGATTTTATCTTATTGAGCACGGATGCTACTACATGATACATTTTGAAGGTCTGATGATGACCAGCTAAGTACTTATCGGTTCACAGTGACGGATATAGCTAGAATGACCACCATCAGGTAAATGGCACCATCAGTCTCCAAGGCCTCTTCGAGCTCTTTCAAATGAGTCCACAGACGACGGTTCTACGTATTGCCATCAATGAGATCCTATAATTACCTTCGGAGTCTACCATCAGGTAGCTAGTATCATCAGTCTCCAAGGCCTCCTCGAGCTCTTTCAAATGAGTCCAAACACGATGGTTCTACTCAGTGCCGTCAATGATATCCTATACCCACCTTCGGAGTCCACCATTAGGTACGAGACATCATCAGTAATCCAGATCTCCATCTTCCATCAAACGAAATTCTCAAGACAAAATAATTAAAACGAAAAAACAATTAACACCATTAAAACAATAACATACATTACATAACATCGCGCCTGAAATCCCCAAAGGGTTAGGCAGAGGTGTACCTAATAGTAGGCGTGATGTTATGTTATGTATGTTATTATTTTAATGATTTTAATTGTTTTATCGCTTTTAGCGATAAAACAATTGTAGCAAAAAACAATTGTAGTCGTTCATGTAGCACGGATGCTACTACATGATACATTTTGAAGGTCTGATGATAACCAGCTAAGTGCTTATCGGTTCTCAGTGACGGATGTAGTTAGAATGACCTAGCTTTCAGATTTTATCTTATTGAGCACGGATGCTACTACACGATACATTTTGAAGATCTGATGATGATCAGCTAAGTGCTTATCGGTTCTCAGTGACGGATGTAGATAGAATGACTTAGCTTTCAGATTTTATTTTATTGAGCACGGATATGTTACTACATGATACATTTTGAAGGTCTGATGATGATCAGCTAAGTGCTTATCGGTTCTCAGTGACGGATGTAGTTAGAATGACCTAGCTTTCAGATTTTATCTTATTGAGCACGGATGCTACTACATGATACATTTTGAAGGTCTGATGATGACCAGCTAAGTACTTATCGGTTCACAGTGACGGATATAGCTAGAATGACCACCATCAGGTAAATGGCACCATCAGTCTCCAAGGCCTCTTCGAGCTCTTTCAAATGAGTCCACAGACGACGGTTCTACGTATTGCCATCAATGAGATCCTATAATTACCTTCGGAGTCTACCATCAGGTAGCTAGTATCATCAGTCTCCAAGGCCTCCTCGAGCTCTTTCAAATGAGTCCAAACACGATGGTTCTACTCAGTGCTGTCAATGATATCCTATACCCACCTTCGGAGTCCACCATTAGGTACGAGACATCATCAGTAATCCAGATCTCCATCTTCCATCAAACGAAATTCTCAAGACAAAATAATTAAAACGAAAAAACAATTAACACCATTAAAACAATAACATACATTACATAACATCGCGCCTGAAATCCCCAAAGGGTTAGGCAGAGGTGTACCTAATAGTAGGCGTGATGTTATGTTATGTATGTTATTATTTTAATGATTTTAATTGTTTTATCGCTTTTAGCGATAAAACAATTGTAGCAAAAAACAATTGTAGTCGTTCTTGTAGCACGGATGCTACTACATGATACATTTTGAAGGTCTGATGATAACCAGCTAAGTGCTTATCGGTTCTCAGTGACGGATGTAGTTAGAATGACCTAGCTTTCAGATTTTATCTTATTGAGCACGGATGCTACTACACGATACATTTTGAAGATCTGATGATGATCAGCTAAGTGCTTATCGGTTCTCAGTGACGGATGTAGATAGAATGACTTAGCTTTCAGATTTTATTTTATTGAGCACGGATATGTTACTACATGATACATTTTGAAGGTCTGATGATGATCAGCTAAGTGCTTATCGGTTCTCAGTGACGGATGTAGTTAGAATGACCTAGCTTTCAGATTTTATCTTATTGAGCACGGATGCTACTACACGATACATTTTGAAGATCTGATGATGATCAGCTAAGTGCTTATCGGTTCTCAGTGACGGATGTAGATAGAATGACTTAGCTTTCAGATTTTATTTTATTGAGCACGGATATGTTACTACATGATACATTTTGAAGGTCTGATGATGATCAGCTAAGTGCTTATCGGTTCTCAGTGACGGATGTAGTTAGAATGACCTAGCTTTCAGATTTTATCTTATTGAGCACGGATGCTACTACACGATACATTTTGAAGATCTGATGATGATCAGCTAAGTGCTTATCGGTTCTCAGTGACGGATGTAGATAGAATGACTTAGCTTTCAGATTTTATTTTATTGAGCACGGATATGTTACTACATGATACATTTTGAAGGTCTGATGATGATCAGCTAAGTGCTTATCGGTTCTCAGTGACGGATGTAGTTAGAATGACCTAGCTTTCAGATTTTATCTTATTGAGCACGGATGCTACTACATGATACATTTTGAAGGTCTGATGATGACCAGCTAAGTACTTATCGGTTCACAGTGACGGATATAGCTAGAATGACCACCATCAGGTAAATGGCACCATCAGTCTCCAAGGCCTCTTCGAGCTCTTTCAAATGAGTCCACAGACGACGGTTCTACGTATTGCCATCAATGAGATCCTATAATTACCTTCGGAGTCTACCATCAGGTAGCTAGTATCATCAGTCTCCAAGGCCTCCTCGAGCTCTTTCAAATGAGTCCAAACACGATGGTTCTACTCAGTGCTGTCAATGATATCCTATACCCACCTTCGGAGTCCACCATTAGGTACGAGACATCATCAGTAATCCAGATCTCCATCTTCCATCAAACGAAATTCTCAAGACAAAATAATTAAAACGAAAAAACAATTAACACCATTAAAACAATAACATACATTACATAACATCGCGCCTGAAATCCCCAAAGGGTTAGGCAGAGGTGTACCTAATAGTAGGCGTGATGTTATGTTATGTATGTTATTATTTTAATGATTTTAATTGTTTTATCGCTTTTAGCGATAAAACAATTGTAGCAAAAAACAATTGTAGTCGTTCTTGTAGCACGGATGCTACTACATGATACATTTTGAAGGTCTGATGATAACCAGCTAAGTGCTTATCGGTTCTCAGTGACGGATGTAGTTAGAATGACCTAGCTTTCAGATTGTATCTTATTGAGCACGGATGCTACTACACGATACATTTTGAAGATCTGATGATGATCAGCTAAGTGCTTATCGGTTCTCAGTGACGGATGTAGATAGAATGACTTAGCTTTCAGATTTTATTTTATTGAGCACGGATATGTTACTACATGATACATTTTGAAGGTCTGATGATGATCAGCTAAGTGCTTATCGGTTCTCAGTGACGGATGTAGTTAGAATGACCTAGCTTTCAGATTTTATCTTATTGAGCACGGATGCTACTACATGATACATTTTGAAGGTCTGATGATGACCAGCTAAGTACTTATCGGTTCACAGTGACGGATATAGCTAGAATGACCACCATCAGGTAAATGGCACCATCAGTCTCCAAGGCCTCTTCGAGCTCTTTCAAATGAGTCCACAGACGACGGTTCTACGTATTGCCATCAATGAGATCCTATAATTACCTTCGGAGTCTACCATCAGGTAGCTAGTATCATCAGTCTCCAAGGCCTCCTCGAGCTCTTTCAAATGAGTCCAAACACGATGGTTCTACTCAGTGCCGTCAATGATATCCTATACCCACCTTCGGAGTCCACCATTAGGTACGAGACATCATCAGTAATCCAGATCTCCATCTTCCATCAAACGAAATTCTCAAGACAAAATAATTAAAACGAAAAAACAATTAACACCATTAAAACAATAACATACATTACATAACATCGCGCCTGAAATCCCCAAAGGGTTAGGCAGAGGTGTACCTAATAGTAGGCGTGATGTTATGTTATGTATGTTATTATTTTAATGATTTTAATTGTTTTATCGCTTTTAGCGATAAAACAATTGTAGCAAAAAACAATTGTAGTCGTTCATGTAGCACGGATGCTACTACATGATACATTTTGAAGGTCTGATGATAACCAGCTAAGTGCTTATCGGTTCTCAGTGACGGATGTAGTTAGAATGACCTAGCTTTCAGATTTTATCTTATTGAGCACGGATGCTACTACACGATACATTTTGAAGATCTGATGATGATCAGCTAAGTGCTTATCGGTTCTCAGTGACGGATGTAGATAGAATGACTTAGCTTTCAGATTTTATTTTATTGAGCACGGATATGTTACTACATGATACATTTTGAAGGTCTGATGATGATCAGCTAAGTGCTTATCGGTTCTCAGTGACGGATGTAGTTAGAATGACCTAGCTTTCAGATTTTATCTTATTGAGCACGGATGCTACTACATGATACATTTTGAAGGTCTGATGATAACCAGCTAAGTACTTATCGGTTCACAGTGACGGATATAGCTAGAATGACCACCATCAGGTAAATGGCACCATCAGTCTCCAAGGCCTCTTCGAGCTCTTTCAAATGAGTCCACAGACGACGGTTCTACGTATTGCCATCAATGAGATCCTATAATTACCTTCGGAGTCTACCATCAGGTAGCTAGTATCATCAGTCTCCAAGGCCTCCTCGAGCTCTTTCAAATGAGTCCAAACACGATGGTTCTACTCAGTGCTGTCAATGATATCCTATACCCACCTTCGGAGTCCACCATTAGGTACGAGACATCATCAGTAATCCAGATCTCCATCTTCCATCAAACGAAATTCTCAAGACAAAATAATTAAAACGAAAAAACAATTAACACCATTAAAACAATAACATACATTACATAACATCGCGCCTGAAATCCCCAAAGGGTTAGGCAGAGGTGTACCTAATAGTAGGCGTGATGTTATGTTATGTATGTTATTATTTTAATGATTTTAATTGTTTTATCGCTTTTAGCGATAAAACAATTGTAGCAAAAAACAATTGTAGTCGTTCTTGTAGCACGGATGCTACTACATGATACATTTTGAAGGTCTGATGATAACCAGCTAAGTGCTTATCGGTTCTCAGTGACGGATGTAGTTAGAATGACCTAGCTTTCAGATTTTATCTTATTGAGCACGGATGCTACTACACGATACATTTTGAAGATCTGATGATGATCAGCTAAGTGCTTATCGGTTCTCAGTGACGGATGTAGATAGAATGACTTAGCTTTCAGATTTTATTTTATTGAGCACGGATATGTTACTACATGATACATTTTGAAGGTCTGATGATGATCAGCTAAGTGCTTATCGGTTCTCAGTGACGGATGTAGTTAGAATGACCTAGCTTTCAGATTTTATCTTATTGAGCACGGATGCTACTACACGATACATTTTGAAGATCTGATGATGATCAGCTAAGTGCTTATCGGTTCTCAGTGACGGATGTAGATAGAATGACTTAGCTTTCAGATTTTATTTTATTGAGCACGGATATGTTACTACATGATACATTTTGAAGGTCTGATGATGATCAGCTAAGTGCTTATCGGTTCTCAGTGACGGATGTAGTTAGAATGACCTAGCTTTCAGATTTTATCTTATTGAGCACGGATGCTACTACACGATACATTTTGAAGATCTGATGATGATCAGCTAAGTGCTTATCGGTTCTCAGTGACGGATGTAGATAGAATGACTTAGCTTTCAGATTTTATTTTATTGAGCACGGATATGTTACTACATGATACATTTTGAAGGTCTGATGATGATCAGCTAAGTGCTTATCGGTTCTCAGTGACGGATGTAGTTAGAATGACCTAGCTTTCAGATTTTATCTTATTGAGCACGGATGCTACTACATGATACATTTTGAAGGTCTGATGATGACCAGCTAAGTACTTATCGGTTCACAGTGACGGATATAGCTAGAATGACCACCATCAGGTAAATGGCACCATCAGTCTCCAAGGCCTCTTCGAGCTCTTTCAAATGAGTCCACAGACGACGGTTCTACGTATTGCCATCAATGAGATCCTATAATTACCTTCGGAGTCTACCATCAGGTAGCTAGTATCATCAGTCTCCAAGGCCTCCTCGAGCTCTTTCAAATGAGTCCAAACACGATGGTTCTACTCAGTGCTGTCAATGATATCCTATACCCACCTTCGGAGTCCACCATTAGGTACGAGACATCATCAGTAATCCAGATCTCCATCTTCCATCAAACGAAATTCTCAAGACAAAATAATTAAAACGAAAAAACAATTAACACCATTAAAACAATAACATACATTACATAACATCGCGCCTGAAATCCCCAAAGGGTTAGGCAGAGGTGTACCTAATAGTAGGCGTGATGTTATGTTATGTATGTTATTATTTTAATGATTTTAATTGTTTTATCGCTTTTAGCGATAAAACAATTGTAGCAAAAAACAATTGTAGTCGTTCTTGTAGCACGGATGCTACTACATGATACATTTTGAAGGTCTGATGATAACCAGCTAAGTGCTTATCGGTTCTCAGTGACGGATGTAGTTAGAATGACCTAGCTTTCAGATTGTATCTTATTGAGCACGGATGCTACTACACGATACATTTTGAAGATCTGATGATGATCAGCTAAGTGCTTATCGGTTCTCAGTGACGGATGTAGATAGAATGACTTAGCTTTCAGATTTTATTTTATTGAGCACGGATATGTTACTACATGATACATTTTGAAGGTCTGATGATGATCAGCTAAGTGCTTATCGGTTCTCAGTGACGGATGTAGTTAGAATGACCTAGCTTTCAGATTTTATCTTATTGAGCACGGATGCTACTACATGATACATTTTGAAGGTCTGATGATGACCAGCTAAGTACTTATCGGTTCACAGTGACGGATATAGCTAGAATGACCACCATCAGGTAAATGGCACCATCAGTCTCCAAGGCCTCTTCGAGCTCTTTCAAATGAGTCCACAGACGACGGTTCTACGTATTGCCATCAATGAGATCCTATAATTACCTTCGGAGTCTACCATCAGGTAGCTAGTATCATCAGTCTCCAAGGCCTCCTCGAGCTCTTTCAAATGAGTCCAAACACGATGGTTCTACTCAGTGCTGTCAATGATATCCTATACCCACCTTCGGAGTCCACCATTAGGTACGAGACATCATCAGTAATCCAGATCTCCATCTTCCATCAAACGAAATTCTCAAGACAAAATAATTAAAACGAAAAAACAATTAACACCATTAAAACAATAACATACATTACATAACATCGCGCCTGAAATCCCCAAAGGGTTAGGCAGAGGTGTACCTAATAGTAGGCGTGATGTTATGTTATGTATGTTATTATTTTAATGATTTTAATTGTTTTATCGCTTTTAGCGATAAAACAATTGTAGCAAAAAACAATTGTAGTCGTTCTTGTAGCACGGATGCTACTACATGATACATTTTGAAGGTCTGATGATAACCAGCTAAGTGCTTATCGGTTCTCAGTGACGGATGTAGTTAGAATGACCTAGCTTTCAGATTTTATCTTATTGAGCACGGATGCTACTACACGATACATTTTGAAGATCTGATGATGATCAGCTAAGTGCTTATCGGTTCTCAGTGACGGATGTAGATAGAATGACTTAGCTTTCAGATTTTATTTTATTGAGCACGGATATGTTACTACATGATACATTTTGAAGGTCTGATGATGATCAGCTAAGTGCTTATCGGTTCTCAGTGACGGATGTAGTTAGAATGACCTAGCTTTCAGATTTTATCTTATTGAGCACGGATGCTACTACACGATACATTTTGAAGATCTGATGATGATCAGCTAAGTGCTTATCGGTTCTCAGTGACGGATGTAGATAGAATGACTTAGCTTTCAGATTTTATTTTATTGAGCACGGATATGTTACTACATGATACATTTTGAAGGTCTGATGATGATCAGCTAAGTGCTTATCGGTTCTCAGTGACGGATGTAGTTAGAATGACCTAGCTTTCAGATTTTATCTTATTGAGCACGGATGCTACTACACGATACATTTTGAAGATCTGATGATGATCAGCTAAGTGCTTATCGGTTCTCAGTGACGGATGTAGATAGAATGACTTAGCTTTCAGATTTTATTTTATTGAGCACGGATATGTTACTACATGATACATTTTGAAGGTCTGATGATGATCAGCTAAGTGCTTATCGGTTCTCAGTGACGGATGTAGTTAGAATGACCTAGCTTTCAGATTTTATCTTATTGAGCACGGATGCTACTACATGATACATTTTGAAGGTCTGATGATGACCAGCTAAGTACTTATCGGTTCACAGTGACGGATATAGCTAGAATGACCACCATCAGGTAAATGGCACCATCAGTCTCCAAGGCCTCTTCGAGCTCTTTCAAATGAGTCCACAGACGACGGTTCTACGTATTGCCATCAATGAGATCCTATAATTACCTTCGGAGTCTACCATCAGGTAGCTAGTATCATCAGTCTCCAAGGCCTCCTCGAGCTCTTTCAAATGAGTCCAAACACGATGGTTCTACTCAGTGCTGTCAATGATATCCTATACCCACCTTCGGAGTCCACCATTAGGTACGAGACATCATCAGTAATCCAGATCTCCATCTTCCATCAAACGAAATTCTCAAGACAAAATAATTAAAACGAAAAAACAATTAACACCATTAAAACAATAACATACATTACATAACATCGCGCCTGAAATCCCCAAAGGGTTAGGCAGAGGTGTACCTAATAGTAGGCGTGATGTTATGTTATGTATGTTATTATTTTAATGATTTTAATTGTTTTATCGCTTTTAGCGATAAAACAATTGTAGCAAAAAACAATTGTAGTCGTTCTTGTAGCACGGATGCTACTACATGATACATTTTGAAGGTCTGATGATAACCAGCTAAGTGCTTATCGGTTCTCAGTGACGGATGTAGTTAGAATGACCTAGCTTTTAGATTGTATCTTATTGAGCACGGATGCTACTACACGATACATTTTGAAGATCTGATGATGATCAGCTAAGTGCTTATCGGTTCTCAGTGACGGATGTAGATAGAATGACTTAGCTTTCAGATTTTATTTTATTGAGCACGGATATGTTACTACATGATACATTTTGAAGGTCTGATGATGATCAGCTAAGTGCTTATCGGTTCTCAGTGACGGATGTAGTTAGAATGACCTAGCTTTCAGATTTTATCTTATTGAGCACGGATGCTACTACATGATACATTTTGAAGGTCTGATGATGACCAGCTAAGTACTTATCGGTTCACAGTGACGGATATAGCTAGAATGACCACCATCAGGTAAATGGCACCATCAGTCTCCAAGGCCTCTTCGAGCTCTTTCAAATGAGTCCACAGACGACGGTTCTACGTATTGCCATCAATGAGATCCTATAATTACCTTCGGAGTCTACCATCAGGTAGCTAGTATCATCAGTCTCCAAGGCCTCCTCGAGCTCTTTCAAATGAGTCCAAACACGATGGTTCTACTCAGTGCCGTCAATGATATCCTATACCCACCTTCGGAGTCCACCATTAGGTACGAGACATCATCAGTAATCCAGATCTCCATCTTCCATCAAACGAAATTCTCAAGACAAAATAATTAAAACGAAAAAACAATTAACACCATTAAAACAATAACATACATTACATAACATCGCGCCTGAAATCCCCAAAGGGTTAGGCAGAGGTGTACCTAATAGTAGGCGTGATGTTATGTTATGTATGTTATTATTTTAATGATTTTAATTGTTTTATCGCTTTTAGC
Source organism: Diarsia brunnea (assembly GCA_949774965.1). Classification (NCBI taxonomy): domain Eukaryota; kingdom Metazoa; phylum Arthropoda; class Insecta; order Lepidoptera; family Noctuidae; genus Diarsia; species Diarsia brunnea. The sequence goes on along the minus strand of OX459014.1, from coordinate 3,528,596 downwards.
GATAAAACAATTGTAGCAAAAAACAATTGTAGTCGTTCATGTAGCACGGATGCTACTACATGATACATTTTGAAGGTCTGATGATAACCAGCTAAGTGCTTATCGGTTCTCAGTGACGGATGTAGTTAGAATGACCTAGCTTTCAGATTTTATCTTATTGAGCACGGATGCTACTACACGATACATTTTGAAGATCTGATGATGATCAGCTAAGTGCTTATCGGTTCTCAGTGACGGATGTAGATAGAATGACTTAGCTTTCAGATTTTATTTTATTGAGCACGGATATGTTACTACATGATACATTTTGAAGGTCTGATGATGATCAGCTAAGTGCTTATCGGTTCTCAGTGACGGATGTAGTTAGAATGACCTAGCTTTCAGATTTTATCTTATTGAGCACGGATGCTACTACATGATACATTTTGAAGGTCTGATGATGACCAGCTAAGTACTTATCGGTTCACAGTGACGGATATAGCTAGAATGACCACCATCAGGTAAATGGCACCATCAGTCTCCAAGGCCTCTTCGAGCTCTTTCAAATGAGTCCACAGACGACGGTTCTACGTATTGCCATCAATGAGATCCTATAATTACCTTCGGAGTCTACCATCAGGTAGCTAGTATCATCAGTCTCCAAGGCCTCCTCGAGCTCTTTCAAATGAGTCCAAACACGATGGTTCTACTCAGTGCTGTCAATGATATCCTATACCCACCTTCGGAGTCCACCATTAGGTACGAGACATCATCAGTAATCCAGATCTCCATCTTCCATCAAACGAAATTCTCAAGACAAAATAATTAAAACGAAAAAACAATTAACACCATTAAAACAATAACATACATTACATAACATCGCGCCTGAAATCCCCAAAGGGTTAGGCAGAGGTGTACCTAATAGTAGGCGTGATGTTATGTTATGTATGTTATTATTTTAATGATTTTAATTGTTTTATCGCTTTTAGCGATAAAACAATTGTAGCAAAAAACAATTGTAGTCGTTCTTGTAGCACGGATGCTACTACATGATACATTTTGAAGGTCTGATGATAACCAGCTAAGTGCTTATCGGTTCTCAGTGACGGATGTAGTTAGAATGACCTAGCTTTCAGATTTTATCTTATTGAGCACGGATGCTACTACACGATACATTTTGAAGATCTGATGATGATCAGCTAAGTGCTTATCGGTTCTCAGTGACGGATGTAGATAGAATGACTTAGCTTTCAGATTTTATTTTATTGAGCACGGATATGTTACTACATGATACATTTTGAAGGTCTGATGATGATCAGCTAAGTGCTTATCGGTTCTCAGTGACGGATGTAGTTAGAATGACCTAGCTTTCAGATTTTATCTTATTGAGCACGGATGCTACTACACGATACATTTTGAAGATCTGATGATGATCAGCTAAGTGCTTATCGGTTCTCAGTGACGGATGTAGATAGAATGACTTAGCTTTCAGATTTTATTTTATTGAGCACGGATATGTTACTACATGATACATTTTGAAGGTCTGATGATGATCAGCTAAGTGCTTATCGGTTCTCAGTGACGGATGTAGTTAGAATGACCTAGCTTTCAGATTTTATCTTATTGAGCACGGATGCTACTACACGATACATTTTGAAGATCTGATGATGATCAGCTAAGTGCTTATCGGTTCTCAGTGACGGATGTAGATAGAATGACTTAGCTTTCAGATTTTATTTTATTGAGCACGGATATGTTACTACATGATACATTTTGAAGGTCTGATGATGATCAGCTAAGTGCTTATCGGTTCTCAGTGACGGATGTAGTTAGAATGACCTAGCTTTCAGATTTTATCTTATTGAGCACGGATGCTACTACATGATACATTTTGAAGGTCTGATGATGACCAGCTAAGTACTTATCGGTTCACAGTGACGGATATAGCTAGAATGACCACCATCAGGTAAATGGCACCATCAGTCTCCAAGGCCTCTTCGAGCTCTTTCAAATGAGTCCACAGACGACGGTTCTACGTATTGCCATCAATGAGATCCTATAATTACCTTCGGAGTCTACCATCAGGTAGCTAGTATCATCAGTCTCCAAGGCCTCCTCGAGCTCTTTCAAATGAGTCCAAACACGATGGTTCTACTCAGTGCTGTCAATGATATCCTATACCCACCTTCGGAGTCCACCATTAGGTACGAGACATCATCAGTAATCCAGATCTCCATCTTCCATCAAACGAAATTCTCAAGACAAAATAATTAAAACGAAAAAACAATTAACACCATTAAAACAATAACATACATTACATAACATCGCGCCTGAAATCCCCAAAGGGTTAGGCAGAGGTGTACCTAATAGTAGGCGTGATGTTATGTTATGTATGTTATTATTTTAATGATTTTAATTGTTTTATCGCTTTTAGCGATAAAACAATTGTAGCAAAAAACAATTGTAGTCGTTCTTGTAGCACGGATGCTACTACATGATACATTTTGAAGGTCTGATGATAACCAGCTAAGTGCTTATCGGTTCTCAGTGACGGATGTAGTTAGAATGACCTAGCTTTCAGATTGTATCTTATTGAGCACGGATGCTACTACACGATACATTTTGAAGATCTGATGATGATCAGCTAAGTGCTTATCGGTTCTCAGTGACGGATGTAGATAGAATGACTTAGCTTTCAGATTTTATTTTATTGAGCACGGATATGTTACTACATGATACATTTTGAAGGTCTGATGATGATCAGCTAAGTGCTTATCGGTTCTCAGTGACGGATGTAGTTAGAATGACCTAGCTTTCAGATTTTATCTTATTGAGCACGGATGCTACTACATGATACATTTTGAAGGTCTGATGATGACCAGCTAAGTACTTATCGGTTCACAGTGACGGATATAGCTAGAATGACCACCATCAGGTAAATGGCACCATCAGTCTCCAAGGCCTCTTCGAGCTCTTTCAAATGAGTCCACAGACGATGGTTCTACGTATTGCCATCAATGAGATCCTATAATTACCTTCGGAGTCTACCATCAGGTAGCTAGTATCATCAGTCTCCAAGGCCTCCTCGAGCTCTTTCAAATGAGTCCAAACACGATGGTTCTACTCAGTGCTGTCAATGATATCCTATACTCACCTTCGGAGTCCACCATTAGGTACGAGACATCATCAGTAATCCAGATCTCCATCTTCCATCAAACGAAATTCTCAAGACAAAATAATTAAAACGAAAAAACAATTAACACCATTAAAACAATAACATACATTACATAACATCGCGCCTGAAATCCCCAAAGGGTTAGGCAGAGGTGTACCTAATAGTAGGCGTGATGTTATGTTATGTATGTTATTATTTTAATGATTTTAATTGTTTTATCGCTTTTAGCGATAAAACAATTGTAGCAAAAAACAATTGTAGTCGTTCTTGTAGCACGGATGCTACTACATGATACATTTTGAAGGTCTGATGATAACCAGCTAAGTGCTTATCGGTTCTCAGTGACGAACGTAGTTAGCATGACCTAGCTTTAAAATTTTATCGATTTGAGCACGGATGCTACTACATAATACATTCTAAAGGTCTGATGATGACCAGCTAAGTGCTCATTGGTTCTCAGTGACGGATATAGCTAGAATGACCTAGCTTTCAAGTTTTATCGATCTGAGCACGGATACTACTACATGATACATTTTGAAGGTCTGATGATGATCAGCTAAGTGCTTATCGGTTCTCAGTGACGGATGTAGTTAGAATGACCTACCTTTCAGATTTTATCTTATTGAGCACGAATGCTACTACATGATACATTTTGAAGGTATGATGATGATCAGCTAAGTACTTATCGATTCTCATTGACGGATGTAGTTAGAATGACTTAGCTTTCAGATTTTATCTTATTGAGCACGGATGCTACTACATGATACATTTTGAAGGTCTGATGATGACCAGCTAAGTGCTTATCGGTTCACAGTGACGGATATAGCTAGAATGACCACCATCAGGTAAATGGCACTATCAGTCTCCAAGGCCTCCTCGAGCTCTTTCAAATGAGTCCAAACACGATGGTTCTACGCAGCGCTGTCAATGAGATCCTGTACCCGCCTTCGAAGTCCACCGTCAAGTAAATGGCATCATCAGTCTCTAAGGCCTCCTCGAGGTCTTTCAAATGAGTCCAAACACGACGATTCTACGCAGTGCCGTCAATGAGATCCTTTACTTACCTTTGGAGTCCACCATCAGGTAAATGACATTATCAGTCTCCAAGGCGTCCTCGAGGTCTCAACACCATTAAAATAATAAGATACATAACATGACATCACGCCTACTATTAGGTACACCTCTGCCTAACCCTTCGGGGATTACAGGCGTGATGTTATGTAATGTATGTTATTATTTTAATGGTGTTAATTGTTTTATCGCTTTTAATTATTTTGTCTTGAGAATTTCGTTTGATGGAAGATGAAGATCTGGATGACTGATGATGTCTCGCACCTGATGGTAAACTCCGAAGGTGGGTACAGGATCTCATTGACGGCACTGAGTAGAACCATCGTGTTTGGACTCATTTGAAAGAGCTCGAGGGGGCCTTGCAGACTGATGATACCAGCTACCTGATGGTAGACTCCGAAGGTGGGTATAGGATCTCATTGACGGCACTGAGTAGAACCGTCGTGTGTGGACTATTTGAAAGAGCTCGAAGAGGCCTTGGAGACTGATGGTGCCATTTACCTGATGGTGGTCATTCTAGCTATATCCATCACTGAGAACCAATTAGCACTTAGCTGGTCATCATCAGACCTTCAAAATGTATCATGTAGTAGCATCCGTGCTCAGATCGATAAAATTTGAAAGCTAGGTCATTCTAGCTTTATCCGTCACTGAGAACCGATAAGCACTTAGCTGATCATCATCAGACCTTCAAAATGTATCATGTAGTAGCATCCGTGCTCAGATCGATAAAATTTGAAAGCTAGGTCATTCTAGCTATATCCATCACTGAGAACCAATTAGCACTTAGCTGGTCATCATCAGACCTTCAAAATGTATCATGTAGTAGCATCCGTGCTCAATAAGATAAAAGCAGAAAGCTGTGGCATCATAACTGTATCCGTCACTGAGAACCGATAAGCACTTAGCTGATCATCATCAGACCTTCAAAATGTATCATGTAGTAGCATCCGTGCTCAGATCGATAAAATTTGAAAGCTAGGTCATTCTAGCTATATCCGTCACTGAGAACCGATAAGCACTTAGCTGGTCATCATCAGACCTTCAAAATGTATCATGTAGTAGCATCCGTGCTCAATAAGATAAAAGCAGAAAGCTGTGGCATCATAACTGTATCCGTCACTGAGAACCGATAAGCACTTAGCTGATCATCATCAGACCTTCAAAGTGTATCATGTAGTAGCATCCGTGCTCAGATCGATAAAATTTGAAAGCTAGGTCAATGCTAGCTATATCCGTCACTGAGAACCAATTAGCACTTAGCTGGTCATCATCAGACCTTCAGAATGTATTATGTAGTAGCATCCGTGCTCAGATCGATAAAATTTTAAAGCTAGGTCATGCTAACTACGTTCGTCACTGAGAACCGATAAGCACTTAGCTGGTTATCATCAGACCTTCAAAATGTATCATGTAGTAGCATCCGTGCTACAAGAACGACTACAATTGTTCTTTGCTACAATTGTTTTATCGCTAAAAGCGATAAAACAATTAAAATCATTAAAATAATAACATACATAACATAACATCACGCCTACTATTAGGTACACCTCTGCCTAACCCTTTGGGGATTACAGGCGCGATGTTATGTAATGTATGTTATTGTTTTAATGGTGTTAATTGTTTTATCGTTTTAATTATTTTGTCTTGAGAATTTCGTTTGATGGAAGATGAAGATCTGGATGACTGATGATGTCTCGTACCTGATGGTGGACTCCGAAGGTGGGTATAGGATCTCATTGACGGCACCACGTAGAACCGTCGTGTCCACACACGACTCATTCGAAAGAGCTCGAAGAGGCCTTGGAGACTGATGGTGCCATTTACCTGATGGTGGTCATTCTAGCTATATCCGTCACTGTGAACCGATAAGCACTTAGCTGGTTATCATCAGACCTTCAAAATATATCATGTAGTAGCATCCGTGCTCAATAAGATAAAATCTGAAAGCTGGGTCATTCTAACTACATCCGTCACTGAAAACCGATAAGCACTTAGGTGATCATCATCAGACCTTCAAATTGTATCATGTAGTAGCATCCGTGCTCAGATCGATAAAATTTGAAAGCTAGGTCATTCTAGCTATATCCGTCACTGAGAACCAATTAGCACTTAGCTGGTCATCATCAGACCTTCAAAATGTATCATGTAGTAGCATCCGTGCTCAATAAGATAAAATCTGAAAGCTAGGTCATTCTAACTACATCCGTCACTAAGAACAGATAAGCACTTAGCTGATCATCATCAGACCTTCAAAATGTATCATGTAGTAGCATCCGTGCTTAATGAGATAAAAGCTGAAAGTTGGAGCATTCTGACTATTTCCGTGACTGAGAACCGATAAGCAGTTACCTGGTCTTCACCAGACCTTCAAAATGTATCATGTAGTATGAGAGACCATCATTAGGTACGAGACATCATCAGTCATCTAGATCTCCATCTTCCATCAAACGAAAATCTCAAGACAAAATAGTTAGATAACATAACATCACGCCTGTAATCCCCGAAGGGTTAGGCAGAGGTGTACCTAACAGTACACCCACATTTCGCCAGTTATGTTTAAGTCCCATATAATAGGGGCGAGCCTATTGCCATCAACCGGGCACAAATCCAAACTCCGTGGCTGTTACTTATAATTTCCTGATGGAAAAACCCAATAACACTTTGCCCGACCCGGGAATCGAACCCAGGACCTCATGCTCAGCATCGTACAAGCGACCACTAGACCAACGAGGCAGTCCAAAATTAAAATAATATCATAGATATATCTATATACCAAAATATCTACTAAGAAACGTGGGTAATTTACCAATAGTTTTGGAGAGCTCGGCCACGCGTCACTTAACGTTTATTAGGCATAGTCAGCTTAGTCTATGATAGGTGCAAACAACAAAACGAAATTACAAACTACTTTAAATATATTTACAAACTTATTTTCTGTTCTTATTTTACGAAATATTGATAACTATACAATTTACAATATGTTTTAATTCAGAAAACATTAAAAACGTGAACTTTTGAATTTTATTTGTGAAGTAATGACATGCGTGCAGTCCACCCGTGACAACAGTCATCGAGACACTGGCGCAGCGCGTTCCGAGTATGCGCGACGGGTCTCGCGCCGCATTTACCTCAAAATGTCGGGAATTAATTTATTATTTTAAAATTTTATTACAAATCAGAGAAAATAAACAATACGGATTGATAAATACATCACTACGTGTTTTTGGGTATAAAATTCATACCGAACTATTCAGCCGTTACAGAGACAAAATTCGATTTAGGTTAAGACATACTACGATTTTTTATTAAATAATGTGAAGGTTTATTAAAATTTTAAACAATACGAATTATTTGTGATGACTTTAAGTTTAACATATATTTTTTATATGGAAATCGTACGGAAGGATTCCTCAACAAATTTCTTTAAACATACGTCGTTTTTGGGATTTTAGCAACGCAACGGCCTTAATAGCTCAATCAATCATTTTATTTTAATGCATACCTTATTTCTAAGTTTTTTTATGTTTAATATCCTTAAAAAAAGGAGGTGTTTCTTAATTCGACTTTACAGTCACTCTAACTCTTAACTAACTCTTCTCCGTCATTTTTGAACCGATTTAAAAAATACTTTTTTGTATGAAAGAATATGCTGTCATGTTTTCAATTTAACTTAAATAAATGATACCTAGTCATTGACTTATATATTACTGCGTAAGGACTGGGCGGACGGCATGTTAAAATGACGCCACAAACGTGGTCCCAATAAGGTCTTTCCTAAGCCGAAGTGAACTAGTCCATGATCGGCTCTCCTTGGGTGCGGTCGTAAATTTTATTAAAAGCTTTATTTATGTTCTATAAACCTCGAAAATGCCACGCCGCTTATACAAGGTTACGTTAACGAGCAGACTACACCAATTCTCTGTATGGCGAACGCGTCGAGCAAATGTTCGGACGACCGTATCTTTAGTTTTTATATCAATGGATTGTACCCATATATTTCAGTATTTTCATTTAGTTTTTCCTCCTGTAATTTTGACATGATGTCTTTAATAATTTTTAGTTAGGTACATTGTAAAATTGATTATAAAAAAGATCAAATTAAAAAAAATACTCTTTGCAAATCTTTCTTTCTCCTCTCTTTCTACTCTCTAACCTTTCTTTTTTTTTTTACATCAATAACTGTTATCCATTCTAAAATTGTAACATTCTTTAAACAAAATAAAAACGAAAACAAATGAAACAAACATACAAATGATGTATGTTTTCTTTCTTTAGATGCTCCACCGAAAATCGCTATCGCTTATCCACTCAGCACACAACCACAATCGTCGCCACATTGTCTAACATAAGCAGGGCGCGGATTTAACCGCCGCGCGGATAAACCCCTTCGGATATTCAAGGTACGGCGGATATACCCGGCTATATTCCGTTTTACGGTGCCGTCAAGCCTTACGCTGTATACTGCATATTGGGAACACATATTGTTAAGCAAATATCCTATGCGACAGGCCATCTCTAGTTTATGTTTTCTCATCTTAGCTTGCCTTTGCTTCGAATATATTATGGTGGTAAAGATTTTGTTTGAGGTCGCAGTTGTGGATTTTTGGCGATATATTTTGTTTTTCTTTCAAGATGGGTTCAATGTTTTTACCAATGGAAGATTTTCATTTTGCAATCACCGGGCTTTCATTGAAAATGTTTTAGTGAAAATAAGTTTTAAATAAATTATATCAATTGATTCGTCTTAGAATTGACATTGTAATGTTTGTGTTTTTCTATATGGGTTTTTATTTTTAATTCGCTGCTGGAGTTAGGAGTAGGTAGTATAGGTAATTGATACCTCATTGTACATCGTTATAAATTGATTTTCTTTTTAATGTTCTAGAACTTAATGCTTCTAATTTCAAAATGTCAGGCTGTCTGGGAACCGGGTCGTCAGAAGCAGTCTACGCCAGGGCTCGGTACGCGAAACATCTCAGCTACGAAGCTTACTAGTTTTTTTGAGCAATATATATATCTTCATTACGGTGGTCTGCGTCGTGAAGAAAAGTGCCGAGTGACGTTCCTCGGCCCTCCTCCTCGGCCCTCCTCTTCGGGTCTCCTCTTCGGCACTCCTGACGTCCGCCGGCTACTGCTACAGCCGGAGGGACGTTACCTTGATCCTCGCGCCTCTTCTGCGTCTGATGGAAGCTGAAGATTGACGGCAGGCTTCAACCGGCCCCTTTGCGAGCTCAACGACTGGAAGGCCTGACCTGAGGCTTTCCATCTGAGAAACCCCTGGACTTCCGTATCTAAGGACCTTCACCCCGGTTTCCCTGATTTTGTATAGTATTTTCAATTAGAATTCTCCAGCATTCAGTAGGTAGGGCTTGATAGGTTTACTTGTATTTTATAGTGTTCAAATTAAATAACTGTTTACCTTTTCCCTTTTTCTCTTAAACTGTGCTCTCCTCCTAGGTAGGAAAGTGTTTATTGTGGCCTTACATTTATCAGGCTCCCCCTGTTAAATGTAACGTTACAACATTCAAAGAAAAAAACTTATCCATACTAATATTATGAAAACGTAAATGTTTGTATGTTTGTATTTTTGGGTTATCTCCGGTATAAAAAACTTCTACTAATAATCCAATTCTTTTCAATGATGAAAAGCATGTATGAGTGCTATGGGCTACAAATTAAAATTATATCATGCATATTCGCTGTTCTATCACAATTTTTGCAGACAAAGTCACGGACGAAGTTTTAATGTTACTTTTCTCAGCTTATATCACATTTTGCCTCTATTATTTATATTAAATTAACTACACTCCATAAATGTTACGAATTATATTTCAATAAAATAAAGACAGACGCCAACAAAAATATAATATGCAAAGAAAGTTCATGTACTCTTCAACTCATGTCATTTGTATAAACAATATCCATGACTTATCCATATTATTTAAATTTATGAAGAGCTTCTACGAAGCATAGTGCAGTAAAAATATTAAAAATACGAAAACAGATAGAAATAAAAGTCATTGACTTTTTAAAAGAATGAAGCGTTTGTTCAGCTGCAGAAAGTATTGACAATTGTCTAGGATTTATTTTCAAAAGAATATTTTTCTTTGTAGTTTCAGAAACCATTAATAATATAAATCTTCGCAGTAAAATAAGATTTTTCATTCACTTACAACAACAAAATCGAAAATAAGAATAGACCACTCTAAATAATTTATTAACGGAGAATAGGTAAATATTATTTAATTGGGCAACTTTGTGAAGTTCTCTTTCATGACATTATATCATGTGCATAATTGCATATAGCATCTTAATAATCACCTTATAAAGTCTCTTAACCGGGTTTGATTCCTGGGTCTGTTCTTCTTTTCCTGTTCAAAATTTCAGTAGTAACACGGAGTTTGGAAATTGACGGAATTAGAATATGAGAGTAAACAAAGAGTGTGCAGTGTCTGCATACACTTCTGCTCTGTAAGAACTTTCCCTCCGATTGCCAATCTTCACCTAGATTGCCCGAAAACAGTCAGGAGGACTATGTACATATACAGGGTGTAAATCAACCCATCACACAACCGTCAACCAAGCTTTCTGTACATCAAACTAAGTAACCCTACGCAAAAATTTTTGCTGGGAAATTACTTTTTTTTTGGGGTCAAAAATCACATTTTTCGGTAAAACTCAATGTAGCACTCTTGAAACATTGTGCTAGTGGATGCTTTGAATAGTAAACGGGTCATGGAGGTAGTTTAAGTAAAGTTATAACCTGAAAAACTAGTATTTACAAAAACAGCTATGAATAATTTGGAACTTTGACCCCCAATATCTCCGTAACTAAGGAGTTCTCAGGTATGGTCTAGAAAAAAAAGTGATCGCAGTGGTGGGGAGAACAAGTGCCCTTCGTTTGCGTTATGGGTACTTTTACACCCTATATAAATAGTCCCTAGCTCTGGGACACAGGTCTTTATATAGTAGCAAGCGTTTATTGAGCTCACTGAAGCTGTACACCTGAGAGTTGCTATACTCAGAGGCTTTACAATGCTGCAGAATTGAAATGTCTTGTACCTTCACCTGTAACTAAACATTTCAAACTCAGCAGTTGTACGAAGTACTAGTCCAGAACGGTAAAGACCCCAACTTAAGTTGTTACAGCCCAAGCTCCATTGCAACTGCTCGCTAAACGATGAAGGAATATTTCTAGGAAACCGCTTGAATAATTGACACCCTAACGACCATCGATTCGAAGAAAATTGTAAGTCTTGATACACTGTTATGAGATTTATCAATCCTGGTACCTTTTTTTTTTTTTTTGGGGGGTGGGAAATCATCAAATAACCCCTCCCGCTCTTGGGCAGAGCGAAAGGGAGTGTCAGACTTCTATTGACTAAAAACCACCCATGTTCCTTCTTAGCCCTTCATGTCGAGGCCGCGGTATCTCTTGCGAACATCCCGCAGCATCAATCCTGGTACTCAATGGCTGTATTTTTTTTATTCTTTAACAATGTTGTCATTAACCACCATTTGATTCTGCTCTATAGAGATCTACGCTACATTGGTAGTACATTCACAAGTTACCACGGTTCGATTTGACATCTACTACCAATACCAACCTGCACTGGGCTTTCGTGGTTAGCGCACTTCTTCTCACACAGGGAGCACTTTTTACTAGTCATCATCATCATCATCAGCCTATATTGTTCCCTCTGCAGGGAACTCCAGCCACCTCTCTAGGAGAGGGATGGGCTATAATCCACCACGCGGGCCAAGTGCAGGTTGGTAGATGTCACACGTGTTCGAATTTTTTGATTCTAAGACATGTTTCCTCACGATGTTTTCCTTCACCGTTTTGAGAGCAGCGGTGATGAAATAAACTACACAAAGTAATGCGCCTGCCTGGGTTCGAACGACTTACTGTTCGTAAGTCGGGGCCGCCACCACTGGACAACCGCTTACTAGTAATAGGAACCGTATAGGCTAATTAAGCAGTATTTATCTATCTACTAATTATTTCCTCGGCCAAACTTTTTCGGAAAAATATCCCACCCAGCCAATTTCGCAGTAAAATTTTAAAGGTACCCACCGCCCATTCTTATCTTAAGCTACTTTCCTTTTATCAGCATCGTGTGCGGTAACAATAGAGTGCATTGGCTTCTCTCTAAGCGATTCTATAGTAAATGGAGCTTCGGAGGTGTCAATTTACACTGTAGTGCTAATGCCGTCGCCGCTTTGCCTTTGTACCGCTTTCAAATAGGAATTTTTGTTCGACAGATATCAACTGGCGGGCGGAAAAATTGACCCAGTCCACGTTTTAGAAGTTTCTTGTCCTTTTTCATTATAAAAGTCAGTATAAAAGCTGGGATTTTGATTGGCATCACAATGCTCAGTTCGGCTTTTATTTGTTTTTTACAAACCCTTTTACAGGTCGTTCACAAACATATTTATTTATTGACTGTCTCGTTGATCTAGTAGCTGCGACTACTGAGCATCAAGTTTTGGGCTTGATTCCTGGGTTGAGCAAATTCTTATTGGGTTCTCTGGGCTGGTATTGTGTCCAGTTGATGGCAATAGGCACGCCCCTTATTACATGGGAATTAAACATAACTGGCGAAATATGGGTGTACTATTAGGTACACCTCTGCCTAACCCTCCAGGGATTACAGGCGTGATAATAAATATAAAAATAATAATAATACAAATATCATAATCATCATAAGATGTTTCTACCCCTCACCTTGACGCTCTACCTAGTTCATTCACCTTTTACGAACACTTTTATTAACATAGTCAAGGTCAACAGAAAATTACTTTTTAAATTAACAATTTCTTTCAATCTCTCCCGAATAAACTCGCCAAAATCAATTTCCATTTTCACAAAGAATTCACCCTTCAAAGAAAATTATATCGTCATGTGTTAACTATTAGTATAAAGTGCTGAATAAACTACTAGATTTACGGGTCCAATCTGTGTATAGCGAAAAATTCAATTGATTTCGACCCAACTCAATACAAGAATGGTAATGAAACCAATTCAAAATGGCCGCGGAACATAATACCGTGAACGGTAAATGGAAAAAATAATAGAAATGCAAATGTTACACACAGTTATGCAAACTTTATTAAAGGTTTTCAAATTATCGGAAAATTGTATGGGCTCTTTTATTGAGAAAAATAATAGTAAACGCCGAGAGATTGGCATGCATTTCGATCGTGTACGAATTCAGTTGCATTGCTGATACATTAAAAGATACAAAAAACTGGCCAAGTGCAAGTCGGACTTGCACGTGAAGAGTTCCGTACCATTGTAGTAGATATTGAAAGGTTTTCCATGTTTAGTCTCAGTAGTTTCTGAGATAAAGGGCGGGGAATGGTTGGACGGACAGACAGACAGACAGACACACGAGTGATCCTATAAGGGTTCCGATTTTCCCTTTTGAGGTACAGAACCCTAAAAAGGACAAAGAAATAAATACAAATTTATTTATACACACTCACACATACTCAAAAACACATTCCCACTTGTGGGACTGAGATCTATTCGCCGTAAAAACAGTGTGCATCACAGTGTGCCATAATCAACCACACTGGTCCAGTGAGGATATGTGAATGTTTTCCTTCGCAATTTTGGGGATAGAAAGCGACTGCCTGAGTTGAAACCCAAAACCATCGAGTCGTGAGTAATACGGAATATCTGTGTTAAAAGTAGTAGCTGCATGGCAAAAAGAACTACAGTTATATAGTACAAAGAAGATCACAAAGAAAGAACTAATATCAACATTCTGAATGAAAATTATCCGCGACTTAATAAGATAAAATATATAAACCCGACAACAACTATCGAGCAGGCAAACCATAAGACACGACACCCGTCCGGTTGGAGGATCTTCCCTTTAATTTGGAAAATGGAGAACTTGACATCCTGTTCTTCATATTCTTTATAATAACAGTAACTGTTTCAATTAGTATAAAACTCACACTCAACCATTTCTATCTATCAGTCTAATTTAACAAGAACCAATACTGCAGATCAAACTATACTTTAACCTACCCACAAATTAGACGCTGACTCACAAAAGCTTTCCGTCTAACATTTTGCCAACTCATTTAATTCCCTTTAGTTTCAATCGCAAAAGAACTAGCACGAGAAACTTAGCTTTTGCTCCCCCAAGAATAAAAAAAGACACTAACGTTTCGAGACCAAGACTCGCGAGATTACATGAGACTTTTCTTACATTTTCTACGCTTAATTAGACTGGAAATTAGTCTTGGCAGTGAAGGGTTGGGTTGGAGGAGCTCGTGGCTTAATAAGAACTGCCACTCGGGTCGATCTTTAGGTAAAGCTGTGATTGCCTTGGTCGGTCTGTGGATGGGTGACCGGCCGACATACCGAGTTTCTTCCGTTGATCCCGGCTGCCTTATATAGATCTTTGGCAGTCGTTACAGGTAGTCAGTGACCTGAAATTCTGACATCCAGTATCCGGTAAGGCTGGGCAGATGATGAGTGAAGGGTTGTTCGCAAGATATACCTCGGCATGAAGGGCTAAGAAGATACATGCATGCATACTTTTTAGTCAGTAGAAGTCTGACACTCCCTTCCGCTCTGCCCAAGAGCGGGAGGGTTTATTTGATGATTTTCCACCCACCATCAAAAAAGAAAAAAGGGTTGAAAATGTAAGTGGTCCGAGTGATCAATTCTTTTTACAAAAATCAAGACGATGTAGGATGAATTTCACCAATGATCTTTACATCTAAGCTGCGTTCAAGTCATTGATAACGAACATTGCCATCAACCGAGAACAAATCCAGACTCTGTAGCTACTACTGAGAAATTCCTGAGAGAAAAATTCAATAACACTTTGCCCTATCCGGGAATGGAACTCAGGACCGCATCCTCAGCCGTCGCACTTGCAACCACTCGAGCAACGAGGCTGTGAGACGGCAACGTTTGGCGAAAGTCTTGAGTGTGATTTTATAGCCAGTAACAGATATAAATGTATTTTTATTGTAAAATCGAAAATGATGAACTTTGAGGTATATATTATGTCCCATCGGGGCTGCGGGTTGTTCGCAAGAGATACCGCGGCCTCGACATAAAGGGCTAAGAAGGAACATGGGTGGTTTTTAGTCAGTAGAAGTCTGACACTCCCTTTCGCTCTGCCCAAGAGCGGGACGGGAGCGGAGGGGTTGTTCGATGATTTTCCACCCGCCAAAAAAAAAAAGGTATGTATTATGTCAACACTATTTTTATTCCCAACTATTTCTAAACTGGACTTTATTGTCATTTATGAAAACACAGAAAAGCATTTAACTCATTGAAACCTTCTGAAACTCAAACAAAATTACAACCCTGCCATTGACTTTTCGAATTGAGTAATTCAAAAAGTCAATCACACCATTGAGACCACAGAATAATAATTACAGAAAGTGATACTGGTACTAAGGCTCACATAGACGGCACGACGCGGGGCACGCAGCGGGGCGCGGGACGGGGACGCGGCGTAAAGAAGACGGTTCAATTAGTGGTTCGAACGAGTGGTCCAATTAACCCCTCTCTCCCGCGTGTATTGCGAGCCACTCTATTAGTCTTTGATCTATTTGTTTTGTGGTACATTTTGGCCGTTGTAAAGGTCAGGAATCTAAGTTGTTTTAATGGAGGGTTAAGTTAAAATTGAGGTGTCAGGTTTGTGTTTATTTTTTGGGTGTAGGCTTGAAAAGTGAGCTTGCTTTGGTAATTTTAGGCAATCATTACAGGCTTATACAGTATACATATCTATGATGTTACCTGTGGTTTTTCCTATTTCTTCAGAACAATTTAGAGTATATATTATCAACTCTTCCTGTTTAATTTCTTAGCAGGTCACAGAAATCCTGTTCTATTTTGAACTTATTCGGTAATAAGAGGTTATTCCGACATCATGAAATAGACCCTTAATGATAAATATTTATTTTGAACCTGTTACTATTAAGTCTAAGACATTACCGGGGACTAAATCACAATTCCATAAGAAACTGCGTGCAATGGAAACTTGTTTTGGACAACTCATACGTTTTAAAATTAAATTTAAACATATACTTAACTATAACAAGTCTAGACAACCACCACGTTTCCCTCTGGCCAAAACTTCAGTACCACACTCTAATTACGTAGAACATTCCCTGTTACTCAGTAAGACCGGTTTACTGTACCACAGTGTACAGTCACGAGCATAAATACGTACGCACTTACGGAGATTCGAGAGTGATTTTCTCGCGGAATAACTAATGCAATTTTGATTAAAGACAAATATTTCATAATTGTATGGGTCCCAAAATAGTATGTTCGTAGCTACATAAAATTACAATAAAGATATTAGGAGTAAACACTTAAAAGTGCTCGTGACTGTACTGTGTACCACAGTGTACTATGTACCACAGTTCATTGGTATCACAGTTGGGGACGAAACCACATGCCAATGAGACAGCTGGGAATCGTCGCACGCTGCAAGTTTGGAGTAATTTAAGGAGAACTAGGTTTTGCGCAAACTTCTGTGAGACTGAATTGGAGGTTTTCAGTAATTACAGAAGGAAAATAGAAGTTTTCCAAAAAAATAAAAGAGAAGAAAAAAAAACATTAGTTTCATAGCTTCGCCAAATACTTACTTCAGTAAACTGCCGAGCAGCTAGTGACCGAAGCTGCTTTTCAACTGTGTGAACTAGTGACGAACGCATGGAAACATAATTCCTGTTTTGCGCTGTTTGTACACATTAAAACATTATATTATAATTTATCAAAATCCGTGTCCTCAGCTATAATGTATAAAAACAGGAAACCTTGTAGATAATTATTATTTCAACAACCACGATCCAAAGATGTTATTTATTAAAAACCTGCAAAATTAATATTTGAACACTCCCAAGAGCAGAGAGCTTCTTACCATATTTTTTCTACCTGCTCCTACATGTTACTACGATAAAATTCAATATCTTTAATACTTAAGTAAAATGCGACAGTCACTGTCTGGCGGTCCCTAGAAATATTTTCACGGATAAAATACGCTACCGATATTGGTAAAATTTGGCAGACAGGAATCCTGCTACACAGAAAACTACTTTGGTACTAACTTTTATTAAGAAGACTTGAACATTTTGAGAAGTAGGTTTTAAACTCTTTGATAAAACAAAAGTATTTCAGAGTATCTCTTGTCTTCTTAATTTTTTATTCAGATGTTTCATTATCATCATCAGCTGGAAATTATTCACAGCCTTCCCTTTTTACCCGACCCTGGCGACGCCCAAAAGGAGGGTTATTTCTGCCAGTTTCCAGTTCTGTGCGTCCTTTAACCAGGTGTTTCCAGCAATTTCGACGATTTCATCGACCCAGTGATCTTTAAGACAGCGCTAGATTCTTTGAGTTAACCTTTGCCACCACTCGGTCATAGCCTTGGTGCGTTGGTAATCTCCTTTAATATAAAAAAATAATACTACAATCGTCCTACTGCTGGGACACACGTGCCGTTCGTGACAGTGAACGTGTGCTGGCTATACATAGCCAGCACACATTCACGCAGTATCAGACCCTGCGTGAAGTCGTCAACCAAGCATTCTGTACAACGATCTTTTTTTATGTAATCATTCCAACTGATTGTGAACCTACACGTGTTTTTGACAAATAAATTGAATTGAATTGTACATCAAACTACGCCAAAACTGCTGAGAAACCACTTTTTTTTGAGGTGAAAAATCATGTTTTTTATGACTCCGAGTTCGCATAGCTGATTTTTGGGCCAAATTAATTTAATGAAAATATGCCATCGACACGCTAGAAAGGCGGTTGTATTCAATGTAATGTAAGGCACACGAACGTTTTATGCTGATGGATTCTCTGAATAATACAGGGTACGTGAAGGAAGTATTTAAAAGAAACCTAAAATTGCCACTTTGACGCTCAAGACCTCCATTGAGAGCGATTTTTATCGAAAACATAACACAAAATTTAAGTGTCTGTTCATGTTGGTAACTTGTACCAATATGCTTATAGTACAATTTTAAGTGACTAGCCAGTGTACAGTCCGGAGCACTAATATGTATTCACAACATTTAAAATCAATTTTCGCCCACTGTATCATTTCATATATTATTCGTGTTACGTAACGAAACGAAACTAATATTTTGGAACCCATTTTATCATAAAGTAGGCATTGACTTATATATTACTGCGTAAGGACTGGGCGGACGGCACGTTAAAATGACGCCTCGAACGTGGTCCCAAAATGGTCTTTCCTAAGCCGAAGTGAACTAGTCCACGATCGGCTCTCTTCGGGTGCGGTCGTAAATTTTATTAAAAGCTTTATTTATGTTCTTTATACCTCGAAAATACCAAGCCGCTTATACAAGGTTACGTTAACGAGCAGACTACACCGATTCTCTGTATGGTGAACGCGTCGAGCAAATGTTCGGACGACCGTATCTTTAGTTTTATATCAATGAAAGTAGGTCATATCCCACAGTTACATTCATCGTTGTACTGCCAAGAACTTTACCAAGTGTATACATATTATTGCTTATGACTGTACTTCACATGAAATCGTACCTTACTTTATTCAAGTCCGTTCTCACAACAAACTTACGAAGCTTATGAGATACCCAGTAACATTATTCACTCATTACTCTCATATCCGGGTCATCCATTTTACCCGGCTATCTCATCCTATTGACGTCCAAAACCTCAACAAAGTGCTGTAAACCTGTTTATCCGGGTGGGGACGACCCGGATATAAATGAGAGATTTACCGGATGTAACGTTTAATCTGTAGGTGAGTTTCCGGTGATAATCTAGGTATAATTTTGATGGTTTGATGTTAAAAAAGTGCTTACGTGACCCGGGTAAAGCAAATTATATTTTGCTTTGAGTGTTTTGTGATTTTAGTAGAAACGTTATGAAAATGCGTTGTGAGTGTATAATCCAGTTTATTTATTTTTTTGGAATTTATAGATATTTTATTCAATCAATAGGATGTAAGGATTATTTTTTGCATTTTTCCATATCAAAATAATATGGTAAGGGACTTATAAATTTCACGAATAAAATAACAGACGCTAAAACCTCACCGTCAATTTAAAACATAACATTAAAAAACCGAGCTAAGCAAAATTAGAATCACGAATCTTTTCCAAATCTATTATGTACGAGAGACACAACATCAACACAAATTCCAACATATTAACTTTTCTTTCCAATCTATTAAAGCATCTTGATCTCACTTTAAATTCAATGCACTCTCAAGATGGCTAGAAAGCCTTTAAAACAAAAAAGAACGGTTCGAAAATCTGTAAAACCTAGAACTTTTAATCAAGGTACTTATTTAAATTTATCTCTCCCAATAGCTATCGAAGATTGTTTATAGGTACTTCAAGGGCTTATAAGAGGCCGTTAAGCCAGACTTTCCACCTTGTCTAAATCAATCACATCTAGATTGCACGTTCTTATTAAAGGGAATGTTAATTCTTTGGGACCTAGACAAAGTACCGTTCTGTGAGCTCAGATACAAGGAGCTAAAAGATTACTTTAATCTGCAAAACTCGCTGTGGAATATTATTAGTAGCGATTCGAAAGTCAAAGTCACTTTGTCTGAGCCCTCGGTTCAGAAATGCATGCTTCTATTAGAGGTATAAATCAAGGTAACCAGCGAAACCTTAATGATTCTAAAAATCAATATATGCCTAATTCATTTTTATATTTGGGAAAACAAACGGTACATTAAGTATAAACTGTCTTGTATAAATATTAAACTTATCAAATACAATAATTATACACATTCTATTACCTTTTAAAAAATATACAAGACTCATGTTTGTGCGTCTGGTTACCGTGTATTCAGTATATCATTCTGAACCACACTTAATTTTTCATCGATTTTTACAATTTCACTGAAGGAACCTGAAGAAATTCTGTTAATTAAAAATTTTGATAAGGTTAGGTAGGTCAACCGTTATTTGAAGAGAAGACATTCTGTAAAGGCTGTTGGCTGAATATTTTTTGTCAAATATAAAGTGGTATAATTTTTTCGTGAAAATTGAAAGAATGCTCAAATGATTCTGTCCTCCAACCAACCTGACATTTTCAATGAGGTTATTGTATCTTTTGTTGTATTAACTGCCCAAAAATTATAAGAAGGCCCCAAAAAATACTTCAAAAATTAATTGAAGCTGTTAAGTCCAGACCAATTCTTTAATGCACATTCAGCTCTACACAGATTTGTCACCAAAATGCAAGATTAACTGCTAATTATAGTGATTAGACCCTAGAAGAGGATTAGTAAGACAAAAGCTGATTGATTAGGGGCCACAAAAAATGTTCGAGTTTTTGGAAGGCTTTGGCCAAAGTAGTCTTATCACTTAATTAATTTTGCCTCTGATCTAAGAATAAAGGTTTAGTAAAACCGACTGATTACGGCGTGGCCATCTGTTGTTAAGTCTAGAAGAAAAGTGTGTCTGATTAATCATTATCGTTTTGAAGTATTTGCTGTGAGGCTTCAATCATGAAGAATCATCATCTGCCAAGCAATTTTCCCAGTGTTTGTGTCGCCTTCCAGTCTAACTGTATGCAGCTGAATACTAGTATTTTACATGAAAAGACAGCTTATCTGACCTCCGTAGTACAGTTAATCCACGGTTATACGATCTCTTTGGTAAGACTGGCTGTCAGACTTTCGGGTCACTGTCTATTTGTGACGACTGTCAAAGATCCACAAATGACAGCCGAGATCAGTATCTAAGGGTGAAAGCCAGCATGGGTGGTTTTTAGTCAGTAGAAGTCTGGACACTCCCTTTCGCTCTGCCCAAGAGCGGGAGGGGTCATTTGATGATTTTCCACCCACTACAAAAAAAAAAAAAAAACTTGAGAGGTGTCAAGGAACACCCGGATGGAACGAAGTTATTGTTATTATTTTTTATTATGTAAAAAAAAAAAAAAAAAAAATGTAGAAATGAAAATATCTGGCTTGCTTTCTATAAGAGAGAGAGAGACAGACAGAGAAACATGCGACGCCGCACAGCTTACTATAGCAAAAAGTGTCGTGACAACTTTTCGTTAGAATTTTTTCCGTCTAGCCCCCTTTTACAACGCGCGATAAGGAACTTCGTTCCAAAAAAAGTTTGAAAGCCAAACGAGCGTAATTTTGTGAGTCGTTAGTCGCAGAAATTCTGCTGCATTAGGTTTTATATATTTAAAAGTCCTATTTGATTCACACGGCAACGTAAAATGAGTGGTCTGCCGACTTACACGCGTTATTCGGACCGAAATGAACATCGGACATCCGCTATAAACGTTGGATAGTAACTGAATAAAATGCGCTCGTCTGGTATCCCAACAGAATTTCTGCCGGGCAAAATTTCTGCAACCAAAATTCTGCGACTCACGACTCACAAAATTACGCTCGTTTGGCCTCACCCTTAGGGTGCTTTCCGAGGCACTCAAGTAACTCAGTATCCAATGGGTGGTTATATATCCACAGACCAACCTAGGCAAGCCCAGTTTATTCTAACGAACGACCCGCACGGCTATTTATTATTTAGCCACGATTTCCGCCGAAGCGTCACATACGTGTCTGAATGAATGATTTAAATTACTGACAATCAAAATGAAAATTGCAGAATAATAATTATAGAAATAATTTGTGTCTTTATTCAGATAATTATGTTTTTAACAGGTTGGTTGTTAAATCCTCTCATCCAATTGTTTTATGCCACCACAAGCCTTGTGTCCGGTGAAATTTCCAATATACGTAACTAACGTACTTTCGAATAAATTTGCGGCTTCTATTCAATCCTTTATGGGAAAAAAACCTCCTAACCCCACCCGTAGGAAGGTGTAGGATAGATAGAATAAGGTGCAATACAACGCATGCTGGGCACAGCTGCTATATGCAGTAACTAGCTGATGCCCGCGGCTTCACCCGCGTGGATGTCGGTCAAATTATATACTAAAACCTTCCTATTGAATCACTCTCTCTATTTAAAAAAACCGCTTCAAAATCCGATGCGTAGTTTTAAAGATTTAAGCATACATAGGGATATAGGGACAGAGAAAGCGACTTTGTTTTATACTATGTAGTGATATGTAGTGATTACATAATTATAAAGATCTCTTGTATAAAATGTTCAGGTTCTAGACCAGTGCATTTCTTGGCAGTGACTTTCTGATTCAGTTTAGGATATTTATTTAGCAGAATAGCGGATGGTTTCTCGGTCTCCTACATCATTCCTTTCATGTTAAACACAATGTAAACCTACACATACACGTCACAGCATGTTTAAACACCGTAAACGCTGCCAAAACCTTGAAACACTGTTTGGCATACACTTCTCACTTTCATGCCAATTTCTGGCGCAGTTTCTCACTGAACTAGGCAACCTAGCTGACCTAAGGAATACTAAAAGTTTCTTATTATACCTTTTCATTGAAAAGGTAGGCATAGACCAATATTAGGTATCGACACCCACGTTTAGCTTTTAATATAAGTTCTCGTTCCCGAAAAAAAATCATTCATAAAAAATGGAAATGAGAATTACTCATTATGAAAACCTAACTCTCTTATTAACTTAGTTTTACCTCAAAGGGGCAACGACATGCCCGTCGGGGCTGCGGGTTGTTCGCAAGAGATACCGCGGCCTCGACATGAAGGGCTAAGAAGGAACGTAGGTGGTTTTTATTCAGTAAAAGTCTGACACTCCCTTTCGCTCTGCCCAAGAGCGGGAGGGGTTATTTGATGATTTTCCACCCACCAAAATAAAAAAAGGTGCAACGACGTTTAAAAATCTGCCTCATTGGTCTAGTGGTCGGGCTTTCTGGGTGAGATTCAATCAAACTAATATTGAGTTTTTCTATCAGGAATTTCTCAGTAACAGCCACGGAGTCTTGATTTGTACCCTGTTGATGGCAATAGGCTCGCCCCCTATTCCATAGGTTAACATACGTAATGTGGGTGTACTATAAGGTACACCTCTGTCTAACCCTTCGGGGATTATAGGCGTGATGTTATGTGAAAACAAAACGGAGCCAGAAATGAGAAATTCCTCAGTATAAAACTTGCCTCACTTATAGACTTAGTTCGACCAGGTAGATTTTAAGCTCTAAGAGACGAAGTTTTAAAAAAAAAGAACTTACTTTGTAGACCCCAAGATTAACGAGATACCAAAAAAACCACATCATACCATACCATAGTTTCAATATAACCTTCATTTGTTTCACTGTCCACACAAAGTAAACCTCACGACCAAAGAAACAATTTGACATTCACAATGCTTTTATTTCGTAGGCGTTATGGTTCGTTTTCGGACTCCAAGTTTTATAGTGACGTGCGGTTGTCCACGTAGACTCTGGAAGGCAATCTGTCACCCACAGGGGCACTTAATAAATTCTCTGCGCGAAACAAAAAGTCCGATATGATCTACAAAGCATCGTCATATCTTTCTCTGTGGGGGTCTTAAGACAGCGATTTCTTTTTGCGATTGCATTTCTTTCTTTTGTTGGATATCATGGTTTTGTTCTTCAGAGCGACATTTTAATTTCTTCTTTTTATTCAATACGACTAGGGAAATTTTCCATTTGAATAAAACAACTAGTCTTCCATCAATGCGTCATCAAGCGACAAAAGTTAAAAGTTTGTTGCTAAATCGGGAAATCGAAGATTTATGGTTGTGTCGTCAATATTTTTTTCTACTGATTGTTAAGTTGTGATGTGAATGATTATCAGTTGCTTTACACAATTACATCTGTCTGTTTTCCGCTTAAACGACATAATTCTGTCTTGAAACAGAGCTCAAAAGTCATAAACTTTATCATAACACTCAAATAAGTAAATCCATAAAAGACAAACGAGAACGTTTCAACTCCGGTTATCATAAAACAGCTTATTCTGTGGCCCCCACCTTTAACGTAGGTCGGGTGAATATGACAAATGATAGCCAGCATTACGATGGGAATTTTTATCTTTGACAGATATAGGTGATCCCCGGTGGGGCGAAACGTGATATATTCTGATCAAAATATAAAAAAGATACTATTTCAATGTAAAAAAAAACATAAAGCTGTCTAAAGTAAAGAAATGTGTAAATAGATTCTAAAACAAATATTTTATGTGATGTTTTTTATATTTGAAAGATAGTTACTAACGTGACTTGTTTGAATTTCACTTTGAGGTTAAAATGGTTCTTATTTCTTTTCTTATTCAGGTATGAAAAGCAATTTTCAGTCCACAAAGTGTCAGTCAATTTCACATGGCTGTAGAATTTCTTCAGGGAAATTAGGCAGCTGTTTCAAATTGTCATTGACTCTCGAGATAGAAAATTATACCTTTATGTGTATCATTTCACTTCAATAGAAGTTTCTCTCTGACTGTATTTTAAATTATACGTTCTTTCTATTCTGTGTTTTAAGGTCAGGGTGGGTCCCGTCGGGGCTGCGGGTTGTTCGCAAGAGATACCGCGGCCTCGACATGAAGGGCTAAGAAGGAACATGGGTGGTTTTTAGTCAGTAGAAGTTTGGCACTCCCTTTCACTCTGCCCAAGAGTGGGAGGGGTTACTTGATGATTTTCCACCCACCATAAAAAAAAAGGTCAGGGTGGGTGGTAGCAGATGAATGAGACTAACTGAGGACTGAGCTCAATGGGGTGTAATAGGGATGTTTCCTAACTAAAAATAGGTGATTCTAATTAGTCCGTCTGTTAGATTATCGAAAAATATTGCAAACGTATTTTTTATTTTATAAAATCAATACAAAATGATGAAGATAAAACGCGTCAAAGATTTGAGTGGGGGCTTGTGACGTCACTCGCCGGCAAAAAATGTCATACTAAATGTCTTACAATATGACGTCACACGAGTTTACAAAACACTGTATCGTCTTCATTGTTTGTTTACGTGCGAAAACCTAGTTTTTGGAAATCTATCTGACGGACTAATTCGATTTTTTTTGTCAACTACCCTATTGAAGAGATCCACATTATGTCTATCAATGGACTGCTGTTGGCTTATGATGATGATACGTCATACTACGTCAACACCATCGATTCGGGAGTATCTATCTAACCTCCATAACTTAGTATTGCGTCATAAGGTACCCCTCGGTAAGGCTGCATGTCAAACTTTCGGGCAGTACCCAACCACGAGTTCCTCTCTCAATTATTACTAATATAGTCTAAAATAAATTCAATTGAATAAAAACAAAGAGTTCAACTGAAATAAAAATGTTCAGATAATCCCATATTTATACCCACTTAATTCAAACCACCCACTTATCTTAATACCAACAAACAGTTGTGCAGTTCAAAAAACCGCTTAACAACAACATCGAACAAGTACTACATGAATTATTCAAAAACAACATAGTATACGCAAGTTACAGAAGCATAATGTTGCAGTGCATAACATTACCATTACATTTACATATATTTACAACATATTATTACGTCGAAAATGTGTTAGTGCAAGGGAACACGATAGCGATCGACTGATGAATGACAGCATATTTTAATAACTCGGGGAAAAATTGTATTAAAACTGCCGGTTATTTTTCCAGAAATCCGTATCAGTTGTTTTTTTTTAATAAAACGTGTTTCGTGTTATTTTATATTCGAGTGATTTTAATAGAGCCTAGGGCAGTTTTGGTACGGGCGGATTCCTCATATGAAAAGTATGAAAATTCATTTATTTAAAACATGTGGGTTTGGTTTGCCTGAGTGGATTGAATCGCCTGAACGGGAAATAACCCCGTAAAAACATTTTTGAAATAATTTCTGTATGTTTATTCAAATGTCATCCAGAGCCTGCGGTGATACCTGATCACAAATGGATGACGTAAATATTTTGATCACGATTTGTTTTATCAACATTACAGTCCCTCTATAGGCTGCGGGTTGTTTGCAAGAGATACTGCGGCCCCGATACAAAGGGCTAAGAAGGAACATGTGTGGTTTTTAGTCAATAGAAGTCTGCCAAAAAAAAAGTCGCCCTTTAGCATTTTGTTTTTTTTTGCGACAAACGAATAGTTAATAATATCATGTGCGAACGGAAAAAATATTGTTATTTAAAAAGTTATTCGTGTTATGCACTCACGCTCGTTGACTACCAATTAGTTAAAAAATTAAAGACCACATTTTTTTTTAAATTTATTTTCAGTGATAAATTCTGTTTTTTTTTAATTCTATAATTGCAATAAAAAACCAGATTTAGATAAACAGCATTAAAATTAGTTAAACAGCATTAAAATTTATTTAAACGCAGTCAATTAACTTTATAAATATACAGTTTCATCCTAACAAAATTATAGAACCAAAGAAAATACTTAACATTTCTCTTTGTGAGTTTTATTACTTAAGTCTATTTAGCAACGCAGATCTAAGATAAGGAGATGTTTTGAATTTTCATAGAAAGCTGGGTAAGAAAATCTAAATATCTGGAATAATATTTGCGTTAATTCTAGATTGAGATAAATGTAGAACATTTATAATTTTATCTTATTTTAAAGGTCACTAACCTTGTTAAGTTTGAGGAATCTTGTAGCCAAACACAAATTAAGATTATCTTTGAATTTACCTGTTTGGGTTTTTCTAAATGTAGGAGTCATTTCACAACGTTGGGATTCATGTTAATTTAATAACAAAGTCACTGCAATTTTGCAGAAGGCATTTTTTTTTTGTTCGCTGGGAAATCATCAAATTACTCCTCCCGCTCCGTGGAAAGGAGCGTCATACTTCTGCTGACTATAAACCTCCCATGTTCCTTCTTGGCCCTTTGTGTCTATACTGTTATGTTCCACAGAATATTAACCCTTTATCATTCACGCCACAAATACATCACAATAAAACACATACAGTCGTACACAACAGTCGATCATACGTAAATACGATTAATATTGTGCGCGTCTGTACACGCTGGAATTACTATATTTCATCGCGGCGAACACCTGGGCTCAGTAAACAGGGCTTGTGTACTCGATTGTACGTGTTTTACTGTTTTTAGTATGGATGGGTTTAGGTAGTGTATTTTTGATTATTGTTGTTCTATGTTGGAGGGAAAGAGAGACAAAATGAGTCTATTATGACGAAAATTTGTTGCAGTCACAGTTTTCAAAGTTGTATATATGAGTGCATAATATAGATCCGGAAGTCATGGATTGGCTTACGAATTTCAAAATCAAAATCAAAAGTCATTTATTCAAACTAGGCTGATAATCAGCACTTTTCGAACGTCAAAATTTACTTTACTTTACTTATTTACAAGTGACAGTCCCCCAAAACGCCCACCCTTCGACACTTCCTAGTGTTTTTGCTGGAAAGAAGAAGTGGCGGAACAAACTCCCCAGCAACACATCTGTCTGTTTGGTTAGAAGAACCAGACTCACACAAAGAGATTTGATTTGTAAGGAAAAGGTACACTATTTTCTTTAACTTTTTCCTTTGACACACCAAACGTGAAATATTTCCATTTACGTTGCATGGACACCAGGCTGTGTCTCTTGTCCTCTGAAACCACATCTCCTCAACCTCATTCCCGTCTGACCTCACATTTAAGAAGCCTCGACCCAGCGGGATGTACAGTCTCATCACCGATGACCGTAGGTGATGCATTCTGTTTTCGAGTATGCAGGCTTTCCTGTACAGGGTGGTGCCGACAATACGACAATAAATGAAACCACTGGTAGTTCTAGTTCATAGGAACATCGTTAAACTATCAAATAAATTTTTACACCAAAATAAAAAAAAAAACAATAAAACTAAGTAGCATAAAACTGTAAACGAAATACGTTCCAATTTACAAACAAATATTGGTTTACTAACCTTAGGAATAATTTGCAATGATTAACGAGTGGAAATAAAATGTAACAAACGAATTTGGCAAAGAAATTTAGGTAGGTTATGGTCGTATCGCCGGCACCACGACGGTGTTAGGATCATCATCATCATCTTCCTGCCCTTATCCCATTCTATTTGGGGTCGGCGCAACACGTTTTCTTCTTTCATTCTTCCCTGTTACACGTCAAGGTGGCATTTATTCCTTTCTCATTCATATCATTCCTCACACAATCCATCCATCTTTTCTTTGGCCTTCCTCTCCCTCTCCATCCATCAATATTTATGTCCATCACTTTTTTAGTCATATGCGTATCATCCCTCCTCATTAAATGTCCATACCAAGATAAACGACTTCCTTTCAATTTTTCTGTAACAGGTGCCACTTTCAAACTTCCTGTAGTATACTCATTCCTTACTTTATCCATTCTTGTCACTCCGCACATCCATCTCAACATTCTTATCTCCGCTACATGCAATCGTTTTTCATCCATCTTTTTCAAAGCCCAGCACTCTGAACCATACAGTACGACAGGTCTAATCACGGATTTGTATATTTTCCCCTTTAACTTGAGGGGCATCCGTGGGTTGCAAGTTGTTCCAGTGACCTGTCGCCATTTCATCCATCCTGAGTTGATCCGTTGCGTTACGTCCCGGTTTACTTCACCATCCCCTTGGACAAGCGACCCGAGGTACCGGAAGTTGGAGCAGATCGGTATGGGAGTTATAGTTAGTCATTTATGGTGTAAAAGTACCCTTAACGCAAACGAAGGGCACTTGTTCTCCCCACCACTGAGATATTTTTTTTGTTCTAGACTATACCTGGGAACCGCCTAGTTACGGAGATATTGGGGGTCAAAGTTCCAAATTTTTCACAGCTGTTTTTGTAAATACTAGTTTTTCATTTTATAACTTTACTTAAATATGAGTCGTTTATTATTCAAAGCATCCACTGGCATGATGTTTTAAGAGTGCTACATTGAGTTTTAGCGTAAAATGTGATTTTTGACCCCAAAAAAAAAGTCGTTTCCCAGCAAAATTTTTTGCGTAGGGGTACATAGTTTGATGTATAGAATGCTTGGTTGACGGCTGTGTGATGGGTTGATTTACACCAGGGCGTCGAGAGTGTTGAGTATGCTACAAGAGAACATTAATTCCAGCATTCCAGTGCGTGGGTTGGATTCCCAATTGAGCAAAGTGTTTTTAAGTTTTTCTATTACAAAGGAGATAGAACCAAGTGTCATAACAACCTGCACGCCATTTTTTTTTCGAAATTGCGGCCCACTATGAAAGTGGTATGTATGGATAGAAGACATATAGACGAACAGGTTACCGAGATATTTGAAGGTAAAGATCGACAAATGGGTACAACGACAATCATTAAAAATAGACTTATTACTTGTTTAAGCGTTAAATTGTATACAAATAATCGTTACCAGGTTGATTATTTATGCGCACGAAAATTCGCTTCGCATCGGAATGAAATGCTATGTTATGTCAAGGAATAGTTTTCTCGTGCTCCTAGTAGTATGTAATGTACCTACTTTCTTTCAATAAACAGTAATTATAATAATCAACGCCTATAAACATGTTAAAGGTCTATTTTTTTATGTGATCATAGTACTCATATGTCGATCTTTACCTTCAAATGTCTCGAAAACGTGACACTTTGGGGTACCATGTCACATGACATTTTTTGTTCGTCTAGCTGTCCTCTTCATCGGGGGCCATGATTTCTAAAAAAAAACAAAACGACGGTGTTTCGATATGCCAGCTTCCATACAAAAAAGTTTAAACCCTTTTCTTAATAGTAGCAATAGAGCCGAATGTGTGCCTGATTAATGGCATCTAGCTTGCCCCCTATTAAATGGAACTTAACCATAGCTGGTTAAATATGAATATACTATTAGCTACACTTCTGCCTAACTCTTCGCAGACTACAGGCGTGATGTAATATTACACAGCATAACATGCAGATAAGCCGAATAGTGATTTAGCTCTAGAAATATGCATATCTATGTCGCAGTGCAGTATCACAGAGTACTGGCAGTAACTGTTGCAGTACATCCAGTATATTGGACTTCGTTAAATTTAGTGAGTGTGCTTCAGACGTGAGTTATCCTTTATAGCTTTGAGAATGTAACATTTTTTTATTTTAAAAACCGAAACTGCGTTTAAGGATAAAAAACCACTTTATTACCGACTATAAACATTTTTTCTGATTTTTTTTTTTGAAATTCCATTAAATATAACCTTTCGGCTAGGCAGATTATGACTTAAACACATACATCTAAAAAGTAACTTTCATTTGCGGATAGTCAAATAATAGATAGATTGCAGAAACATTAAGACTTTTTTCATTGAATTTCTGAGTTTTGTCCATAACGACCACCTGATTACGTAAACGACACATATATACAAGCCAAACATAATAATATCATCAGAACAAAGTTAACAGTTATCGATAAATACACATACATATGCGCATACATTGCAGTCTTGTCTTTACAAAACTTGCTTACTCCGTAAAAGATAAAAGCAAGAAATAAGCGGAAACAGCACATAAATGGCAGAACCCTTTTAAATGGATTGAGATATTCAAACCGATAGCCCTTTAGGTGTATGAGGAAGTATACGCAGCTTTATAACATTTGAGCCTACGTATAAAACGAATGAGAAAGTACTACGGTATTGGTAATGTGCTACGCGAAGAGCTACGGCGTAGCACTGCTACGAACGGGCTTCAACTTCGTAGCAATTCAAGAGGTTTTATTTATGAATGTTGTTAAATTGATGTTAAACTGTGTGTTATCATTAATATTGTACTGACCAATGTCACTTACATTTTGCACGTTCCTACTACACCAAGTCATCATTCGTCGTTCTCTTGCCCCAATTCATTTTGGGTTTAGTAGACATGCTGTGCATTTGGGGTCGACCCCAAATGCACAGCATGTCTTCTTCGTCATGAAAAACCAAGAATGAAAAAACAAGTTTTTGTATATTTATAGCTATGTCCTCGATACAGAAACGCGTTTCCGTTTTTCTGCTTACTGTAACAGTAAACATAACTACATATTGGCTTAAGTTATTATATGAAAATCTTTTAGTATCACTGCCAACTATGTACGAAAAAAAACAAACTACAACACAAAAAAAAATGTATTTTCATGAGGGTCAAGAAAATGTCCTCACAAACATATACAAATGTACCCCATAAAATGACCATTGTGGTTTTTTCTCAGACCAGAACTACGTACAAAACGATTATGACGTCATTACACAGGATATTAGGGTCTTGACACATCAAAGTCAGCTGGAAAGGAATCACCGACATAAATTTTTAGTGACCTATAAATTGAGGTATTCGAGCAACGTGAAGTAGGTTTAGGGTTCCGCGGTGGGAAGTGTGAAACTATGCGAGAAGTTATTTTGGAGAATGATAGATGATGGTGTATTGAGGGCAATGTATGTCCCGTCGGGGCTGCGGGTTGTTCGCAAGAGATACCGCGGCCTCGACATGAAGGGCTAAGAAGGAACATGGGTGGTTTGTAGTCAGTAGAAGTCTGACAGCGGGAGGGGTTATTTGTGGCAATGTATGTGGGTTAGGTGTTAAAGTGAGTTTTGGTAAAATGGGGTTATGATTATCTTATTAAATAGGTTATGGAATTGTTTTTATTCTACATTTATTATGATAAGTACAGAATAGCGATATCATAAAAATTGGTCTAGATGGACGGTTATAAAAATGCTGTAATACACACTTTGATTGCGGTCGTTACTGATAGAAAACCCAACTTCTTTCATAACACTATTTTTAATGGTTTAGAAAGGAATAACGTCCAGATTAGTTTTACCCGTTTTTATTGACACTTACTGCGGTACTCAGAGATATTTAATGATTACTTAAGCCGTCACTTAGTAAAGATTTGACATACTTTTGTATGACAAAACTGTCAAAACCTTTACTAAGTGATGGCCTAAGTAATCATTAAAGCTCTCTGAGTGCGGCAGTAAGTGATAGTTAAATCAGAGAGATAATAATTTATTGGAATCACTCAGTAAGTTTGTATTTGGACATTAATTACAGTTTCACCTAGCTTTACCAAAAACGGGTATATTTTATTCGTTTAGTAACTGCGTAGAAGGAATGTAAGTGATCAAAATCTTCGTTGTTGCAACATTTGGTTCATTCACGATCACCGTCTTCATCATCTTTTCATATCGTCAACCCAACGCGCTCCTGACGGCCCTGGGTTTCTGAGGCACCTCCGTGACTCCCATCCGGACAGAACTTTACTCTATCGGCCATCTCCGCGTCTTGCAAGATGTCCTACCCAACTCCACTTTAGACGTATCGTTCTGTCTCTGACGTCGAAGAGATTCCTGACGACAGATTTCAGTGTTATACACGATACTCTCGCTAACTTAGATTTTGTGATATCTTTTCGTGGATCAGCTCAAGTATCTACTTGTTTCACCAAAGACACTGTATTTGCGGCAAGCACTATAATACAACTATAACCTTGTTCCGAAATGTCTAGTGTAAATGGCTGTGAAAGTGCTAAAGTTTTTCTTTTTTTTTTAATAACGTTGCCCCATACTAGGAATTTCTCCTGTATCGTGGGTGCGTTCACAAACATTTAAACTCACTAACAAACACTTTAAAAATACACAAATACCCAGACTTGAAACAAACAACAAATGCCATACAAATATATAGGCCATACAAATGCTATATGCAAGCCATACAAATATTTGTTCCGTGCGGGGATCGAACACGCAGCGCAGCAGTCTTATCGCTCAGCCACTGCACAAACCGTGCCCTCAGTTTATAACACAAAATTTTCTTTAGAACCATACATCATAGTAAGATTCGCACTTAACCAATGTTTTATACGTCTCATGGGCTGCAGCCATAACATTCAACGGGGAGCCGTTAGTAATGTGTACCAAATATATATTTATTTTATACCAACATAAATCATGGTAACGCATGAAAGAGGACGATATATGACATTGTATGTGTTCCATGCAAATGACGACACAAAACGGTAGCCATTTTGTTGGTTCCTTTGAAATGGAATATATAAATTTTGTATAATATGTGTTCTTGGTGATATACAGTTATGATATGGAGTTCTCATAAGACCGTCCGCGTGGTCGGTGGTGAAGTGGATCTCAATTTGCATTGGCTTGTATCTTTTGATGCCTAGCAGACATTCACCGCGCGGCGTATAGCTACAAAATCTCTTGCCACCTCTGCCCGACCGTGAGGACGATCTACATCGTGTAAGCACTGTCATAAAGTTCTTACACAGTTATTTCGATCTAACATTTTTGTTCTAATTACAGAAGTCAAATAAAGGGCGTGAGATTGGAAATAGGAAACCTCAGTTCAAATCTTCATTTATTTAGATTCGACCTTTGGTTAAAAAAATCAGAAACCTCGCCAACGATGCGAAAGATAAACCATATAGAAACATAAGTTCAACTGACATACTTGATATTTTATTTTGACCCAGGGATCAACACAAATAATTGGTACGACTGTAGTGTTTTTTACTGTAGCATTTTTTTAACTAGACACAGTTGTAAATTCAAAGCGGTGGCCAATAGAAAGCAAAAAACAATTTTTATTTTCCCGTTTAATATATTTGAACGGAGTTTACACTCTAAAAAAGTAGGTCATATAAAAACGAAGTATTTGTTTGTAGGTTTATATTGGGGATAATCTTTGAAACTACGGATCTCATTCAGAAAATTCTTTCACTGACGAGAATCTACACACATCAAAAGTGTCTAGGGATCAACATATATTTTTGCAATAACTTTTCTCCTGATTGATATTAATTAAAATTTTCTTTAAGGATTCATCAAATAAAGTGTTTTCGTTTGTCACAGTAACGATAAACCAAGTCACCTTTGCATTAATAAAGAAATTTGCCATTTTCCTAATAAAGGGATTTTTGACATTTGAACCACTAACATTAAAGTTCGAAAAAAAGACTGAAATAACAGTTTTCTTTAAAATTTTATTGGGTAACTTAAACAATTAATAATCCGTGTTTCTACCGCGAACACTAACAACACAAGAACATCGGTTTGGCATACTCAAAATGAGTTCATCCAAATCACGCTGTGGAATGGCCGCCCATGTTCGTTGCAACAACAAAAAAAGGTCTTCTTGCGACTGGATACCCTCCATATTCGGCAGAGCTCTTCTCTGTAGCATATCCCATGCATGCTCAATCGGGTTCAAGTCTGGCGACTGAGCAGGCCAGGGCAGGACATTGATGTTAGCTGCGGCGAGAGTCTGTCTTACAACTCTTGCGGTGTGCGGTCGTGCATTATCATGCATTAACTGAAATAAGGGACCGATTTGCACTTGTAGAGGAACGATGACGTCTGATACAATCGTCTCAGCATAAATTTGAGCGTTGAGGTTGCCTCTGATCCAAATCAACTCAGTTCTTCCGCCGATCCAAATACCCGCCCATACCATGATGGTTCCACCACTATAAGGATGGACTTCCTGGCCGGATTTTAATCGCTGTTGGCGTCCAGGGGTTCTCCAGTGTCGTATACGTCTTGTATCCGGTCTCATACCAAAACGAGACTCATCAGAAAAGCACACGAAACGCCATTGTTCTTCTGCCCAATTTCTGTGTTCAAGAGCCCATTGATATCGAATCCTACGATTGTGCATTGCTATAGGTGGTACCCGTAGCGGTCTTCGGGAATGAAGGTTCACTTCATGCAAGCGGTTTCTGACTGTTTGGTCGCTAATTAAGTTCCCTGAAGAGTGATGAAGCCTCACGGCTAACATCATGGCGGTTATTGTTGGAGCTCTTCGAGTTAAGATTTGAATGTATCGGTCTTGTCTCCGTGTGGTGCAGCGATACCGTCCTCCATGGCGCTCAGCCACGGTACCAGTGCTTCGGTAACGTGTCCAAAGTCGACTGATAACACTCTGACTTGTATTCAGAGCTAAAGCCACAGTACGTTGCCGGGAACCAGCTTCTATCATTCCCACGGCTCTGAGCATTTCTTCCCTGCTTAAATGACGTCGCCGCTCCATAATAACGTTGGTTTTAATCAGTAGTAGGGAAACAGTAGCACTAATAATGTCTTCAATGCGTTGTATGTTTTTATAGGGAAAATATTGACAGCTGATTTTCATCTTTTACTCGAATTTGATTCACAGTTCCTGATTCAAATTATGAAATGCACCAAAAAGGATCCATATAAATTTATAAAATCATAAATTTATTACAAAGCCACATCTCAATCTCAAGAAATCCGCATAAAAATGCTTGATCCCTAGACACTTTTTATGTGTGTACATTATCTCCGAGT
This sequence comes from Diarsia brunnea, assembly GCA_949774965.1. Lineage (NCBI taxonomy): Eukaryota > Metazoa > Arthropoda > Insecta > Lepidoptera > Noctuidae > Diarsia > Diarsia brunnea. The sequence goes on along the minus strand of OX459014.1, from coordinate 3,493,186 downwards.
GTTTTTGGCTACATTGGCGCGGGTCACTTTCCGTACACAATGGGAGCGAAGCCGCGAGCAATTGCTAGTTTTATTTGCGGAGAAGTCTTTTCGGAATCGAACTTTTCTATTTATTTAGTCGGTCAACGTTAGCCATCATTATCAGGCGTTCGTTTTTCACAGAGACTCTTTGTGTTCTGTATGTTAATTTACAAAGAGTTAGTAAAAAGAATTGCTTGTCCGATGTTAAAAAGAGCTTTGAAACCGTGTTCATTTGGACTGTGTATGCTTTTTAACGGTTTTATATGTTTATTTTTCAATTTATCTACTTAATTCGTGCTGAAATATACGTTGAATTTTAACACAGCTATAAACTCAATTATTATTTCATTTAATATTTTATCATGTCTGTACATAAACTTGGATTTTTATGTCATATTGTTCATGATTTTCCATAATAAATAAATACATTATGGTGGGTAAGAGTAGCGCTGGCCCAGTCCCAACTTACGTACAGTAAGTTGTGAGTTCGAACCCAAGCAGGCGCATTATTGCGTGTAATTTATATCATCACCGCTGCTCTCACAACGGTGAAGGAAATCATTGTGAGGAAACCGGCATGTTTTAGAACCAAAAAAACACGAAGACATGTGAAATCTACCAAACCGCACAAGGCACGCGTGGTGGATTAAAGGCCATCCCTTTCCTAGAGACGCGGCCTGAGTCCCTGCAGTAGGAACATTATAGGCTGCTAATGATGATTACAAAATATGGGTGTTCTATTAGGTGCACTTCTGCCTTACCCTTCGCGGATTACAGGCGTGATATAATATTACATCGATTGCTAGACCTATATCCAGCAGCTTCGGGGAGCTTTAACGTTGCCACAATGACCGGTTCTGTGCTTTTTGCAACTTGACTACCAAAATAACCGACACAACCCAAAAAGTTGTCAAACTTAAGTGGCAGTGGGCCGGGCACATTACTCGCGGAACGGATGTTGGGGTCGAAAGGTTCTGGAGTAGTGACAGCGTACCGAAAGCAGTAGCGTTGGAAGCTCCCCACAAGGTATGGTCTACGTCCCTTCAGGGCTGCGGGTTGTTCGAAAGAAATCAAAATCAAAAGTCATTTATTCAAACTAGGCTGATAATCAGCACTTTTCGAACGTCAAAAGTTACTTTACTATATTCATTTACAAGTGACAGTCCCCCAAAACGCCCACCCTTCGACACTTCCTAGTGTTTTTTACTGGAAAGAAGAAGAGATACCGCGGCCTCGTCACAAAGGGCTAAGAAGGAACATGGGTGGTTTTTAGTCAGTAGAAGTTTTACACTCCCTACCGCTCTGCCCAGAGCGGGAGGAGTCATTTGATGATTACCCACACTAAAAAAAAAGTTATGGTCTACCTTGAGCTTCCTACACTCGCAAAAAAATGGTGATAAATAACTTTTTCCCCTATCCACCAACAAAAACCTTCGCTTAGATAACAAAACCCATAAACAATACAAATACAAGTCAATTATAAGTTCACGCTTTGTCTTCAGGTGGGTAGGCACATATAATGGAAACCGAACAAAAGATAAATGGTGCGGTGGAGATCGACTCGGTAGTAATTTGTTAGATGCCAGTTGCACGCGACCTTGGCGAACACCCTATATACTGGTACTGTTTTACGTATTCACATTTATTCTGATGGAAATGTTTCTGCAGCATTTTTTTTTGTTTTGACTGCTTACAGACCAATATTCTGATTTTTTTACGTTCATGAAGTTGATTGGGTGAATGTACTGTGAATAATGATAATCATCAGATTCATCATGTTAATATTATTATGAAAAAGGAAGTGTCTCATGAGATGACGAGAAACAGGTATGGAAGAAGAAGACATGCTGCGCCGACACCAAATGAATTGGGATTATGACAAGAGAATGATGATGAATTAGGTTTTCGGATCAACCAAGTCATGGTAACTAGTTTAATTTTCTTTTGTTTGTTTTAGTATGGGCATGTGATAAAAGATGAAGCACATAAATGTGGTTAACAGAGCGTTGAGTATAATGTTGGTGGAAAGATGGGAAAAGAAGACCAAAGTAACTATAGATGAATTCATCGTTCTCTTGCTATATACCCCAATTCATTTGGGGTCAGCCCAGCATGTCCTCTTCTTCCACACTCCTCTATAACTCGACATCTCATCAGATATCAGATTTACACAGTCCATCATCACAGTCTTCCTCTGCTCTTATACTCATCCGCATTCAAACTCAAAACTTTGCTCAAGAAATTTTCCTGGAACTTGGGTCCTCGGCTCCGGATTTGAGATGAATGATAGCGAAATGGCGCACTAAAGAAATAGGAAGGTAAAAATAGTATTGCGCATGTAACTCTTATCATTTTTTGTCTAGAATGATCATATCAATACTGTTGTCAAACAAATAAAAAATGTCCATGAAGTTATCGCTGCGCTAGTAGAACACGTTTTCTGCTCTATAACTAGCACGCAGATAAATCGATCTAGGGTCGTGCTTCGAATGAAATAAAGTTCTTTAGACGAGACTTTCTTTGTGCTTCGGAAAGCACTTGAAACCTTCAAACCAAGTTGTTATGTCAATGCATAAAGCATCGTCGGTTGAAGGTGATTCTGCAACGGCTGTTTCTAAGTATGGGGTCGGCTTTCAATCTAAACGGATGTAACATAGTGAAGAAACCAAACCGGCATGTAAAGTCAAATCAGAGACCCATGGGGCATAACAACCCTTTTTTTTTATGGTGGGTGGAAAATCATCAAATGACCCCTCCCGCTCTTGGGCAGAGCGAAAGGGAGTGTCAGACTTCTACTGACTAAAAACCACCCATGTTCCATCTTAGCCCTTCATGTCGAGGCCGCGGTATCCCTTGCGAACAACCCGCAGCCGGCATAACAACCCTGACACCAGGTTAGGCACTAACCACATGATAAAGAAAGAAGATTGAAAGATATTTTGCAAAGTCAGTTTCAGAAGATGTGTTAATCTTTCACCGAAGGAAGTGACAATTATAAAATAAGCACATAAATCCAAGAAATCAGATGTACGTGTCTTTGGTTCAAAATCGAGACCCAATGACGGACTTGGCAGTCTAACGGTCACATCACTAGACTATTTTTCAATGTCGGTCAACGACATCGCAAGGCCGTGCAGTTGTTTCATCCGTAGCAAAATTAGACATTATCTAGGCCATCCCATATTGTCTTTAAAAAAGCCATTTATATCCGATAAAACCCTTACGCATATTGCAGATCACATTACACAGAAACTCGATCTCCCTTTCTGGCATTAGATGTAGATTATCTTTTGATATATTTATAAAAAAAGCGAGTTCTGTTTGATGCGAAAGCGACACCACCGGAGTGTGAAACCCGGGTATTGTCGGCAAATTGTCTTACAATTGAATTCAGCTCGCGGACTGGTTTGCGTCAAACCACTGAATAAAGTTGTACAGAAGATCTATTTGAAGACACGAAACTTTTGGTTGCGTGTTTTCTTACGATTATAAGGTTTGGGGTATGGAAAACGATTCAAATGGGGTGTTCTATTTCTGGGAATATAAAAGAACGTAGATGTCCTACATATTACTAAGAATGAGGTGGCACAGAAAAAGAGTATTTGGGAGGAATTTAGGGAGGCTTTTGTCCAGCAGTGGGGAAGTGCGGTCTAATAAAAAAAAAAAAAAAAGAACCTGCCTGCATGTTTTCACCTCAAAAACGCATCGATCAATCTTCCTGAATAAAAAGTATGTGTAGGTACGAAGCATTAGATTTACCTTTTGTAGAGTGTTTGAAAGTAGACACAAAGTGTTTTTTTTTTCAAAGAAGTGGACTACTTTTCAACCGACTTAAAAAAAGGAGGAGGTTCACAATTGGTTTGTATATTTTTTTTGTATGTTTTGCAGTATTTATTTCGGCTGTCAATAGATTTTCTGTTCTTTCTTTTTTGCGGTTAAAACGACATGAACCGTTTTTCGCTTAGCAGTAAAATGCGTGGCGATTTAAATGTGGAACAATTTAATGACATTTTAATTGAAAACCACCGTTTTATTTTTGGGAAACCAGAATTTAAATGTATATGAGTTTTTCGTATTTAAATATCAGTTGAGGTTGAGGATAATACGATTAGTTTGAATTAAATGTGTATAAATAAGTACCTAGAAAATTTTATTGAAATTACTTTTTTTATGTTTGGTAGTAAAAATCGTCTGTGTGTAGTGTAGATAAAAAGGTAATCAGAATGAAGGTAAAGTGCTTTTTTGATTGCCACTAACATTTTGGGACAATTTTCATATTTAAATGTTCTGAAACTAAAAAGATACAATGTTTTTCAAAGACTAACATATTATCCTACAGTAGATATTTTAAAACCTCATGTAAGTTCAATCCTGTATGAGAAGAAAAATACGTTTTAATTTAGTTTTAGTTTTTCTTTACAGTTGCACGTAGTGCGGCCCTGACACAGCCAGAAGGCGTCGAGGTAGACCTCACAGCAGATGGCGGGAACTGAACAGAACCAATGACCAATGGTCCACATTGGCTCTGGATCGAAAGACTTGGATATCAGCAGGGCTATTGCGTATCTTTTTAATTGTCAGTGGCTATCATAGTGTCCATCATTTAACTGTCAAATGGTTATGGTTTTGATACAAAATGGAACCATTTGACTGTTGATCGATGCACACTATGATAGCTACTGACATTAAAAAAAAAGACGTGTGGCACACGCGGTAAAGCTATTGCATAGCATTTTTTATCAACTTATGCAATTATAATTATTTATTTATTTTATTAATGCAGTATTTTTTTCCTTTGTTTTTTTTCTTTGATATTAATTCAAGTTACACTTTGAGCGTGGTGACCGATAAAAAAACATTTTTTTTTCTTTTATTAAATAAATGAGTGTTAGGTTTTTTTCGTTACGGAATTTCTGGATTCGGTCCCCACGCTCAAGGCCCGCGATAGAAGCTATGCAATAGCTTAAAAAGATTCGCAATAGCCCTGCTGGAGGCCTTTGCCCAGCAGTGGGAAGACACAGGCTAACAATAACAGTTACTTCTGGGAAAAAGTCTCCTTTCTTTTTCCAATCCTTTCAAAATTATTTTAGTATGTAGTAAACACCAAACTCTAAAACAGAACATCTTCATTAACTGCCATCGTCCATCAACCACACAAGAAACAGCCCAAAATAGAGCAAAACTCATTACTCCAAAATTGGCACCCGACAATCAATCAATTTTCAATTCTATTGCTTCACATTAAAATTGAAGATCGATTGGGGTGTAGTGCTAACAAAAAGCACATACCTAGGTTATCTCTGTTTTATATGTTACATTAGTGGTAAGCGATCCGGGTACGACATTATGCCACTTCAATAGAGCCGGGAATTCGCGTGAGGCACGCTAAACGTTTCATGTCGAGGGGGATGTACGGGGATTGAGTGTGTACGGAAACGCGGCGGGTATGATCCGTGATGTTCTTTTTTAAGAGGCTACAGAAACATAGGTATTTGAAGAAACAAACACTGCGTCAAGCTTGCTTCCGTAAAGTGCGACAGAGAAAACTGAAAACACAAAAAAACTGGCCAAGTATAAGTCGGACTTGCACATTATGGGTTCCGTAATATTGTAGTAGATATTGAGAGATTTTCTATGTTATTTTAGCACCATAGACTTTTTATAGGTTTTCTTGTCATCTATTAGTGTTGAACTAATTTCTGTATTTTTTCAAAATTTTAGGCTCAGTATTTTCGGCTCAGTATTTTCGGAGATAAGGGTCGGACAGACAGACAGACACGCGAGTGATCCTGTAAGGGTTCCGTTTTTTTCCTTTTGAGGTACGGAACCTTAAAAAACTGAATCGAGACTGTATTTTGGATTGGTAGAGCGGATGTAACGATCCAACTCAACATCTACCTGTTTTTGTCTATATATAATATGTATCAGGAAGAGCCTGTACTACATACATTCTTTTTTATTTAGATTAGATTAGATTAGATTCATTTATTTGCCTGAAATATTATGGTATTTTACAGATTTTATAACATAGGTACACATTAGTTCTTCATATTCCGCCTACTAAACTAAGGCATGCAAATTTTGTGACAATAGCAGTAAATTTCAACAAAACTATTAAATTGCAATAATTAAATGTCTAAATGTCAAATTACTTATCTACAACGTCAACTAAAAATACTAATTATATTACAAATGTCAAAGAAAACTAATAATTAAAATACAAATGTGAAATAAAAAATTATGCAAATGTATATTCTATAGCAGGAGGTCGCTAAAGAGCATCAGTGAACAGATGAACGTGACGGTGAAGGTAACCACTTCGGGATCTAGACAAGCTAAGAAAAAACACTGAACCACTTGCCATCCCATCACACTTCGGATGTTACACACTTCAGATGTTACGTGGAAACGTCCCCGGAACTGCTGAAAGCAACGCTAGTTCTTCAGCTTTGACCTTCAGTGGATTTTCTCTCAAAGTTAAGGATACCTGAGGATTGTTAGGATAAGCAGACCTGTTTCAAATATATTTCCGTGTAGTCCAACAAGCTTGCATGTGAAAGGAATTCAGCAAAGTAAACTCAAGTTGTACGCTTTTGTGAGAGTGCCAGCGTATGCGTGAGCAATGTCGCCAAATTACACCGAGTATTATATTTGCCACTAGTTTCACACAACCTTCAAGAACTTCTATACAGCTACACCTATATTGTTCTGCCAAACAAGATATTATCTTTCTTCAATTTCTCCAGAAACTGTTCTAAAATAAGATAAACCGTATTTGTTACTTTCTTGGGTACATTTTTAATCTACAGACATGTAAAATTGTAAAAATGTGTTTTGAAATAAATATTTAAAGGCATTTGACTAGGTTATACAACACCGATGCCGTGATTAGTTAAACAATTCAGAGTGAGAACGCTTCTGGTGTGCATTAATGACCATGAATGATGACTCTGACTCATGCAGGTGCAGCAGTAAGATGGGTTAGTGAAATTGTTACCATCGCTGACTGTAATAGGGGATCGGACTGAGTCAAAAAAATATGTTTCTAATTAGTCCGTCAGTTAGATTATCGAAAAATATTGGATGCGTGTTTTTTGTTTTATCAAATTAATAAAAATTGACAAAGATAAAACGCGTCAAAGATCATGAGTGGGGTGTTGTCAGAGTCATGAAATGCGTATCTTATCTTACTAATATTATAAACGCGAAAGTTTGTAAGTATGGATGGATGGATGGATGTTTGTTAGTCTTTCACGCAAAAACTACTGAACGGATTTGGATAAAATTTGGTACACATAAATAGTTTATGACCTGGATTAACACATAGGATCATTTTTATCAGGATTTTATCTTCCCGTGGTAAAATCGAGTTGTAGCGGGTGAAGCCGCTGGCAACACCTAGTTTTATAATAATCACTTGCTACGGTGATGAGGAGCTCGTGGCTTAATAAGAACTGTCACTCGGGTCGATCTTTGGGTAAAGCTGTGCTTGCCTAGGTCGGTCTGTGGATGGGTGACCGCCCGACATACTGAGTTTCCTCCGTGCCTCGGAAAGCACGTTAAGCTGTTGGTCCCGGCTGCCATATATAGATCTTTGGCAGTCGTTACAGGTAGTCAGTGACCTGAAATTCTGACATCCAGTCTTACCAAAGAGTATCGTATTACCTAGTATTAACTGAGTTGTGGAGGTCAGATAGGCAGTCGCTCCATGTAAAATACTGGTATTCAGCTGCATCCGGTTAGACTGGAAGCCGACCCTGACATAGTTGGGAAAAGGCTAGGCAGATGATGACTTACTACGATGATGGACAACATCGTGAAGAAACCGGTATGCCTGAAATATATTTCTTGGTGGCTATGGTGGTCGACTGGTTTAGGCGTTTGCCTAGTGACCAGGTGGTCGTGGGTTCGATTCCCACAGGAAGTATACTTTATAAAGTTGTTTCCAGTTTGGTTATCACATTGTAGGCTTGAAGGCCTGATTGTCTGATAAAAAGATGAATCCGTGCTTCGGAAGGCACGTATAAGCCGGTGGTTCCGGCCGCCAAATGGCGGTCGACAAACCATGTCAGAGGCCTTTGAGGCGGCCCGTCGGGGCTGCGGGTCCCGTCAGGGCTGCGGGTTGTACCCGTCGGGGCAGCGGGTTGTTCGTAAGAGATACCGCGGCCTCGACATGAAGGGCTAAGAAGGAACATGGGTGGTTTTTAGTCAGTAGAAGTCTGACACTCCCTTTAGCTCTGCCCAAGAGCGGGAGGGGTTATTTGATGATTTCCCACCCCCCCCCTAAAAAAAAAGGCCTTTGAGGCGGTTTAGAAACTCTGACACTAGGGTGTGTGGGGTCGTTACACCTTACTGCCCACACGATAAGAAGAAGAAGTCTTAGTAACCACACGATAAAGAAGAAAAAATAAATATAGTAAATTCACAGTAGAACGAGTTTATCACAGTGCAAATTCACACCTACTCCTATGTAAGGTGTGTAAGGGTGCCAAACGTTGATTGAACTGTAATTTCGGATAGCGTCGCCAGGGCAACTAACTAACATTCAGAACACAGCTATAAAGAGCGAAGTTTATCTGCCGAACTCAGAGAGCTTTAATGATTACTTAGGCCATCACTTAGTAAAGGTTTTGACAGTTTTGTCATACAAAAGTATGTCAAATCTTTACTAAGTGACGGCTTAAGTAATCATTAAATATCTCTGAGTACCGCAGTATATAAACTTTAAATGACATGTTCATTTTCATTCCTACCCGGATAGCTTGCCAAATAAAACGCTGATACAAAATAAACGATTACCATATAAAACACATAAACAATGACATTCGTTTACTGAATTCGTTTCGTGAAGGTCACATCCCATACGTCGAGTTGGAACGTACATAAAACAGTATATTATCTGTTGTTTGGATGATTTAACTTTTGTATAGTGTGTTAAGCGCAGTTTCTTTTGCGCTGGGAGTTGCAGGTTTGATTACAGCTTGAAGCAATTACGTGTGTTTGGCTTATTGGTCGTTTAACAGATAAATTAATGATTCTTGACATGGTTGGTTTTTACGTTTAGGCCCTTTTTTTGAGTTTGGGAAATCATTAAATGACTCCTCCCGCGCTGGGCAGGGCGGTAGGGAGTGTCAGACTTCTACTGACTAAGAACCACCCACGTTCCTTCTTCGGCCTTTGTGTTGAGGCCGCGGTATCCCTTTCAAACAACCCGCAGCCGCAACGGGCTACGTTTAGGCCCGCAAGTTCATTATCAGCTTGAGCGAAGGTGCATCACTTATTGACATTATTTGTCACAAATAAAATGTTCTAGGTCTTGTGTGAGATTTGTTTATAAACGCGTACAAAATATCAGCGACATTCTAATTTTCTTTTTTAATATTTTTCAGTCTGATAAAGCTCTGTCACACTTATCACAAAATTGGAGCCCTGAAACAGCTATACTGCGGCGCAGCAGACCGAGGACCAGATGGCGGGACACTTTGGATGGCTTTCTCGTTCATTGACTAGAAGAGGCGCAACACCGAAAAATGTGGATGGACCGGGGAGAGGCCTCTGCCCAGGAGTGAAAAAGGAAAAGCTCACAAAAAAAGTGGAATATTTTACTTTATATAACATCTGACGTAATGGTAAACAACGATAAAGGATTCAAAAAAATATGAAGGAAGATTCTCATGTATAAACTTTATGTTAAAACAACCTCCAGTAGGAAGTTTTCTCAAAGCAGGTTTATAAATCAGCCAGCCAGAATATTCGTCTTATCAAAATCTATACGAAAACTAAGACAGTAATTTCTCAATTTACGCTAAAAGCTACTCTACCGTATTCCTAGATCTGTGGTAAGCCTCAAATTTAGTGGATATTAAACATAGGGAAACAGTTTGGTTGGCACAAAATGGAGACGCGGGGCGAAGTAATAGTCTTATCTTGTTCAATAAATGACTGCGAAACTGATATTATTGCTGAGTCTTCTATGAGACTGTTGCAGAAAGTTTTGCTTCAGTTTTGAATAATTTTAAGAGCTTCTTAACTGTGTTTTCCCGGAAATACTATCGTTGATGTAATTTTGCCAAGTCGTATACCATTTGGTTTGTGTTGGTATCTATTGGGACATGTGTGGATCTTTCAAACTGATTGCTCTAGAGTGATTCTCATTAGCATTACTAACTCACTCGAATTCTTCACTATTCAATCAGTTAATGCATACATGTATTTGCATTCTACTACTGCACATAGTCTCTGCCATCTGCGCCAGCTTTAAGGTCGTGGTCCAACTGCCTTGATTAAACTCCACACTTTGTTTGACGGTTTGCAGCTTTCACTTAAGGCTGGGTATCGTAGTCTGGAACGGTTATTAGAACTCCGCTGTACATGGTCAACGCACTGCTGCTTACTGTCAATGATGCTCTTTGTTCTATTCCAGATTTATGTGTAAGAAACAACACTTATTAACGTGGCAACGCAATGGTAACCCGCGAAGTTCAATTTTTTTATAAATACATACGTATTGCCTGACACAAAAAACGTAAGCTTTGAATTTGGCGGGTTACGATGGCGCTTTCTCATTAAATTTGGTGATTATTTCACAAAAATAGGTGCACAAAACTGTTTTCTCTTACACCTTAAACCATCAGTCAGAAATACTTTAGCTAACCTACAATACCTTAGTTTCTTAAACGATTACCTCGTCCTGAAGCAGTGTTCAATTTGTATAATTTCTCACTTAAATAACTTGGTTTACTTACTGTTGTTGCCTTTGTATTTGTTTTGGAAAAGCATCGGTTTACATGCCATCCTTAGTTGTTTCGGTTTTTATTTATTTTAATAAGAACAATAACTTTTTTTGTTAGTTTTTGCAGAGTGTGTCTATTTCTTAATTTATCAACATTTGACATGTGCCTACACCCTTTGCGTCTAATCATTATTTACCTCTACCTAGCGTTTTCCCCATATATGTTGGGGTTGGCTTACAGTCTAACCGTATGCAGCTGAATACCAGTATTTTTTTTAGATTGACTACCTATCTGACCTCCACAACTCAGTGACTAGGTATTAGCATACCCTTTGGTAAGACTGGTTATTATACTTTTGTGGCATTAACGTCTGACGCGGGCCTGTGGACGGTGAGTAATGGGCTAGCTCGCCGTCCATCCGCCTAATGACGACGACAGGCCGTGTCGGCGCGTTTGTGTTCCACGCGCGCCTCAAAGAGATTTCAGCAACATGGAAGGGGCCCGCAAGGGTCGACGCCCGTCGGCGCTGCGGGTTGTTCGAAAGACATACCGCGGCCTCGGCGCAAGGGCTAAGAAGGAACATGGGTGGTTTTTAGAGAAGTCTGAAACTCCCTTTCGCTCTGCCCAGAGCGGCAGGGGTTATTTGATGATTTTGCACCCCCCCCAAAAAAAAAGGCATTTGCGTCTATTAATATAGTTATTATAACCATGTGGGAATGTGGGAAGTTTATTTTCAGCAGTCCATAAAATCATTATTCTATATTTAGGTTCAATATAGTCAGTTCGTCATCATAGCTTCCCACATAGGTTTAATATTAATGAGAAAGGACATCAATTTCGTAGCGACGGTCAAACCTTATCAGTTCTTGTGCCACCGTTGTAATTAGGGGATAGTGTAAGATTATCTTGTTAATTACCTCACTAACGGGTTTTCTTATGAAAGGGACGATCTAGAGGTGTTGAATTTGCGTGGTTTGTGTGAAATTACTAGAGTGTGAATGATTTTGGTTTAATAATCTGCCATCAGAGCAAGGCTTATTGAAGAAATGGTTTTATAATTCTCCAAACATCATTTGTGAATGTGTTAATGTCAGAATAATAAGAATGTATTTAATAGAAATTCTACAGAGTTATTTCTATCTGGAATTTCTCTGTAACAGCCACGGAGTCTGGATTTGGGCCCGGTTTCTGGCAATAGGCTCGACCTCTTTTTCAAGGAACTTAAACATTACTAGTGAAATGTGGGTGTACTATAGTTACCCTTCTGCCTAACCCTAATAATACAGGATGCGTATTTTGCTTTGTTTGTAGCCGGTTTAAGGCTCAGCCTTAAATTGCTACTGAGAATTTTGTGATGCTTCAAAAGTACCTACTTATAAACTTTTACTGATATTTATGAGAATATCACACCTCGGTTTAGAAGTAGCACTTGGTGTATTTGTTTACTTCTGTTGTTGCATTCTTCGATGATAAGTCTTTAAAAATATATTTGTATAAACCTTAACCGCCTTATTACAAAAGGTAATTGGTACCTGGTTTAACTTAGACTTGGTTTATCTTGCATGCTATCACTTTCTTTTGAATACTATTGAAGTGAGACGTCATGCGAGATAAACCAAGTCTAAGTTAAACCAGGTACCAATTACCTTTTGTAATAAGGCGGTACTGGTTCAACACTCAGAAGCAAGGACTTTGAATATAAAAACTTTCTTTATGAAACTCAAAAGATCAGCTTTATTACTTAAATAGTTACAGCAGTATAGTAATACAGTATGATCAAGCGATACAATACAATGCATGTGACCAGTGCTGATGTCGGAGAACTAATGCGTCAGCACGACTAACATATCACAGAAGTGCCCGCCGAAAACGCGGTAAAATGCGAGAACACTCCCGCCATTTTACCTGATAATGATTGGTCGTCGATAACTGTCAAAGTCTCCATGAGATTGGCTGAGACTGGCTCCAATCACATGAGATTCATTGTAATTAGAAAACATACGTAAATAATTACAGGCATATTTTAACATTTGAAAACTTGTTTCGATCAAACCAGAAGCATCTCTGTTATGTAAAAATATTGATTCTCATCCAAATCCAGAGCAGACCAAAATGATCGCAGACCAATCCCTTAGTTATTCTGGTCAAGCCTTCGCTAGGTCGCATCTGTTGCTCGTTCAATAGGTCTAGACGAAGCTAATCGCGGTTTGGAACAATCTTCTTCCACTTCATTAAGCTTAACGCCTTTATCCTCTAAAATAATGCCTATTGCTATGTATTTGAAGCCACGAAGGCTGAATTCGTGCCCGGTTACACGACTTTAATACATAAGGCTTTAACATACCTAGGGTAGTAGTATTGTGCCTTCCAAGTCACAGGTGAAAACCTAGTTTGGGAGCCAGAGGACCAATCTATGGAACATGAAACTGTATGTTGTATCCTAGAAGCTGTTTTAAAAATAAAGAAATTTTATTTATAGTATTGTGGAGGTACAATCAGGTTAATCTCTAGGATTACAGGTTAAGTTCATCATTATAATTTCAGCTAAAAGACGTCCACTGCTGGACATAGGCCTCACCTAAGTGTCGCAACATTGATCGGTCCCGTCCGTCTCGTATCCAACGGATTCCCGCAAAAATTATCAGCACGGCTATTGCGTATCTTTTTAAATGTCAGTGGCTATCATAGTGTCCATCGATTAACTGTCGAATTGTTCCATTTTGTACCAAACCATAACCATTTCACCGTTAATCGATGGACACTATGATAGCCACTGACATTTAATACTGGTCACCGCATGTCATGTTACAGCTAAATAAATCCCCTAAATATAACAAAACACAATCAATAGAGTGTCCAAAGTGTTTCTAAGCCTACACATTATAGGATTTAGTGAATGTCCCCAACGTAACCCTTAACATAGCCACAATAATTATGGGTCCAACTCATTTAAAATAACCAACAAATCGAAGAAGAAGTCCATCAAATAAAACAGCTAAGTACAATATGTGTAAAATTTTTATATTTACGATTTTGTTAAGTTCTAATTGGATTTCAAAAGATTTCCAGCGATTGAGACGTCGCTGTAAAGCAGTTTATGTGGTAATTAACATAAATACAAAATTACGACGTACTTAACAATTTAATTCTGGTTTATTTTACCAATTCTGGCTAAACCAGTTTACCAGGAAGATTAACTGCTAGTTACTTAATACTTCGTTGTTCCCTCAAAGATGTCAATGTTCAAAGCCTTACTGTTTTTTTGTTCAAGCAACCGTTTTTATCAATGCTCATTTCTTACATAGGTTACTTAGGTTTAGGCAAAGGTGTACCCATTAGTAAACCCACATTTCGCTAGTTATGTTGTAGTCCCATCTAATAAGGGATATGCCACAAAAATACAGACTTCTTCTTCTCAGCGTGTCGATGGCATATCTTCACTAAATAAATTAAATAAAGGCCCAATATTCAGTTATGCAAACCCCGCTAGCTGATGTAGTTACTAAATCGTCAAGTGTTGGCATGCAGCGCAAGATGAAAGGTGGGCCATTGTCTGTGGGGATACGCCGCATACACACTTGAGATCTGAACCGTCCATGAACCCCCATCTGAAGAGATTGTCTTTGCTACAGCCGACTTGGGTTCGGAGTCTATTTAGAGATTTCGAAATTTCCAGAGAATACAGACAATATATTTATTCGTTTAACGTGAGATATTCAATTATTATATATTCGTTTAACTATATTATCCAATGGATGTTTACTGACTAAAAAAAATTTGATTCTAATTAGTCCGTCTGTTAGATTATCGAAAAATATTCGATACGTATTTTTTATTTTATCAAATGAACTAGCTGACCCACGCAACTTCGTCTGCATCACATAATATAGCTTTTAGCCTTTCTCGATAAACCGACTATTCAACATATTAACTTGAATTAAATCGTACTCGTATCAAACAAAAAAAATTACCTTTCCTCTTTATAATACCTATTAGTTTAGATTCTCTTCGATTATATTATTAAAGTGACAATTACTATAGGTATCTCTTACTGTTAAATATACAGTAATCCATTGTACTTGTAAACATTATGGTGCAGTAAATATTTTGAATTTGAATTTCTCCGGAGCCCCCCCGGAGACCAAAATCCCCACTTACCTACCGCACCGGACAGAGTGACTGCCGCGCTCGTAATTATTTTGTCGCGCGGATATTTTGATATTGCGATATCTTCTAAGATAAATGTTTAAACTGTATAGAGTAAAGGGCCCAAATATTCTATATTAAATTTCCGTGCTAACAAACATTTATTTAGATATAGATTAATATCATATGGGTTAAATAAGCATCGCAAAATATCATTCTTTTTAATCTAACATTTTAATAGTAAAAAATGGTTACAGTGAGTCAATCTTAAAAGATATAATTATATATATGCTGTCGCGGACTTTTTTTTAGAACATTTAAAGAGGAGCAATTCTTTCATACATGATATTTTCCTAACTTAAACCGTTTTCGCAGCGCACGCAACGGAAGCTCTCAAAAAGGAATACCTTTTCCCGTTTTTGCAACATTTTTCATTTATGCTCCGCTCCTATTGGACTTAGCGTGATGTTATATAGCCTAAAGCCTTCCTCGATAAATGGACTATCCAACACTAAAAGAGTTTTTCAATTCCAACCAGTAGTTCCAGAGTTTACCCCGTTCAAACAAACAAACAAACAAACAAACAAACAAACAAACAAACAAACTCTTCAGCTTTATAATATTAGTATAGATAAAAATTTACGAAGATAAAACGCGTCAAAGATTTGAGTGGGGGGGGGTTGTGACGTCACTCACCGGTAAAAAAGTCATACTAATGTCTTAGAATATGACGTCACACGAGTTTTCAAAGCATTGTATCGTCTTCATTGTTTGTTTACGTGAAAAAAGAAAAAATACGTGTCCAACATTTTTTGGAAATCTATCTGACGGACTAATAAATTAGATTTTTTTAGCTAACTACCATAATAATATGAATCTGTCAGAGTCCGGTGTCAAACGTTAGAGTAGTTAAGTTATTTCAAACTTAGACCTCAGAAAGTGTTACACAAATCCGTATTTTAAACTGGTTGTAAGTATCATCATCATCATTTCATCCATAAGACGTCCACTGCTGGACATAGGCCTCCCCAAGAAGGGGGGGATTTGCCATAATCGCCACGCTTGGCAGGCGGGTTGGCGATCGCAGTATGGTTGTTACGAAGGCACAGAGAACGCTGCTGCCCGTTGACTGGTAAGTATACGTTTATTAAAATTCTAACCCCATTATTAATAACTTCAACCGTGTATACCAAACAGTCTGTCCCATAAATATTTTATTAACACCCTTTCACTCAATCATTAAAGTTATTCAGATACTTTCAACCACGTCTCAAAAGGATGAACCTTATTTTTCCCATTCCAATCAAATAATCAACTTCTATGTGTGAACATTAAAGTTCATATTCGGCTAACAAACTTTTTTGGATCTGTACAAAGGAAAATATATTTAATTTACTTAACTTGAGGGCTTGGCGTCAAACAGAAATGTATTATTTAATTCTTTTTTACTTGAATTTTGTTTCATTTGTATTTCCGTATGCGCGTTTTAGTGATTGCGGTCTATTCTTAGATTTAATAGAACCGATTTTCAAAGCTAAACAACCTATTATTACGTCTTCATTGCCTATAATTTAGCTCACAAAAATATGGCAGCATTAACACCCATAAAATTACTAGGTAAACATGACTTCACAAGATCTCTCCAAAAACGTTCAAGAAAAGTGTTGTAAGCTTCCAAACCACTAGACGAGCATAAATTGTTTCGTAATATCAACTTAACAGCCGTACTAGGTGCTATAAACTCGTTCGAAATTCTGAGCTTCTGATACTTTTCGAACTTAGTTTAAAATAAAATGTGTATGAAGAATTTCTTACTCGCTTTTTATACAGCTTAGGACGAACTTCGAATTTTATAGATTTTATAGAATTTGGCAGTTTTGATAAGATAAATTATCCCACTGGGTAGGTTTATGTTGCAGTAAGCGTTTTCGTTTTATTCATAACTTCAATATTTTAAAAACTTTTTACATATTCAGGCAATAATCCAGACATTTAAGGAGTAGATTACGGTGCTCAGTGCTCACTTTTTGCACTTATGTCAAAATTCAGAGCCACCAAGGTTAAGTAAGAAGATTCCTTGCATTACAGTTGAAGGTCCAACGACCACCGGGTCACTAGGCAAACCACTCGACCACGGAGGCAGTTGTGGTTACTTAAACGTGGTATCAGAGTCTGTCCCCACTCCCTTGGGTCTCTGACTTGACTTATCATAGCCACCAAGAAATATCTTTCAGGCATACCGGTTTCTTCACGATGTTGTCCATCACCGTAGTAAGTCATCATCTGCGTAGCCTTTTCCCAACTATGTTAGGGTCGGCTTCCAGTCTAACCGGATGCAGCTGAATACCAGTATTTTACATAGAGCAACTGATGACTGACCTCCACAACCCAGTTAACACTAGGTAATGCGATACTCTTCAGTAAGACTGAATGTCAGAATTTCAGGTCACTGACTACCTGTAACGACTGCCAAAGATCCATATATGGCAGCCGGGACCAGCAGCTTAACGTGCTTTCCGGGTCACGGAGGAAACTCGGTATGTGGGGCGGTCACCCATCCACAGACCGACCTAGGCAAGCACAGCTTTACCTAAAGCTCGACCCGAGTGCCAGTTCTTATTAAGCCACCAAATTAGTAACCAAATTCCGACTAAGAAAGTCAAAAGAAATTGTGTTCGGGTATATTCTGGTTGAGGCTGGCGTTGTCACAAGCAAAGATGGCCTATCTTTTTAGAATTTGGTAAAGTCAGGCTCATGATTGTCGTGTCTGCTCGTCTAGTGATCGCAAACGCTCGGTTGACTATGTTGACTCATCATCATTTATTATTTCAGCCAAAAGACGTCCACTGCTGAACATAAGCCTCCCCTAAATGTCACCACATTGACCGGTCCTGTGCGTCTCGCATCCAGCGGATCTCTGCAACCTTCACCAGTTCAGGCCAGGTCTACCTACCTAGCCTACCTAGTTGGAGGGCTTCCAACGCAACGTCTTCCGGTTCGCGGTTGCTAGGTACTCCAGAACTTTTCGGCCCCATCATCGGCCATCCATTCTGCGAGCAATGAGCCCTGCCCATTTCCACTTAAGCCTGGCAATTCTTCGGGCTATGTTGACTCTGACAGGTCTTTATTCCAATTTTCAGGTCGGGCATACTATTCTAGGTCTTTTTATTCGTTTTTATCAATAGCAGCATGGAATCTGGATTTGTCCAGTTGATGGCGAAAGGCTCACCACTTTTACATGGGATGGGTATAGTACAAATATGAATCTCCCTAACCTTTTAGCCGTATGGTGTCGGACGTAAAAAATAGCACCATCCCATATCTTCCCGTGGGTATTGTAAGAGGCGACTAAGCGACTTACCAGAGAATGGGCAGCAGCGTTCTCTGCGCTTTCGTAACAACCATACTGCGATCACCAACCCCGCCTGCCAAGCGTGGCGATTATGGCAAATCCCCCCCTTCTGTGGGAGGCCTATGTCCAGCAGTGGACGTACTTATGGCTGAAATGATGATGATAATGATGAACCTTTTAGGTATAACAGTCTTATGTTATAGACAATCCTATTTTTTTCAGGACAAATAAATAGATACAATTTTTACTGTTGCCTCAGAATCCGCTTTGCAGTTTCTCCGTTTCCTCGAAACAAATAAGAGACATAGTAAGGAGATCTCTCTTTCGACGCCTCTATTTGTACGAACACGGAACCTGATTTAATCTTGTCCTTTATATCCCGGAGCTAGGTAAATACATTCCCTTAGTCTTTGCATGCTCCTTTTTAAAGGAAAACTATTTTAATTTTCTGACGTCCTAGTACTTGTAGCTCAAATGGTTCTAAGATATGAGTAGTCTTCAAGATTAATGCGTATTTTAATTTTAATCTCGTATTTATCTTTTTTGAGGACGTTTTATTTGCTGCCGATGTTCTAGTCGTTGGAACTTTGACTACTGAGCATGAGGTTTTAGGTTCCATTCTCGGGTCAAGCAAAATGTTATTAGGTTTTTCCATTACGAATTTCTCGGTAGCAGCCACGGAGCCTGGATTTGTGCCCGGTTGATGGCCATAGGCTCGCCCCCTATTACATGGGACTTAAACATAACTGGCAAAATGTGGGTTTACTAATGGTTACACCTCTCACTCTCTCACTTAGTTAAGATACCTACCTACATGGTCTGCTTACCCACAGAGCTCGAACGCCTCGGCAGAAGCTTCTAGTAAGTAGTTCTTAACTTGCCAGAAGCTTAACAGTCGCTTAGTTAACATTATAGAGGTAGCTGCGGGTTGTTTGAAAGAGACACCGCGGCCCCGGACACAGAGGGCTAAGAAGGAACATGGGTGGTTTTTAGTCAGTAGAAGTCTGACACTTCCTTCCGCACTACCCGGACCGGGAAGAGGCATTTGATGATTTCCCACCATCCAAAAAAAAGCATTATAGAAGTAGGTACTTTTTCTCATCCGCGTTCTGTGGAGTTGTTCAAACAACTGTTGTCAACATTTCATTGTGTTCTAAAATTCGAACTCTCATCAATAAATGATTGGCTGTCTGATGGATCTAGTGGTTGTAAGTGTGACTGCCGAGGTTAAGATACTGGGTTCAGTTACCAGGTCGGGTATAGTGCTATTGTTTTTTTTCAGCAGGAATTATATCAGTAGTAGCCACGCTATCTAGATTATTGTGCTCCGTTTGATGGCAATACGGTCGTCCCCTATAACTTGGGACTTAAATTTAGCGTGCAAAATGTAAGCGTTCTACTAGGAATACCTTAGCCTAACCGATCGGGCATTTCAGACATGTGTATGTTGTTGTTACTGTTCCCACATCCCACTGCTGAGCCCTCCCCCCATCACCTCCTCTCTCGATCCGGGTTCGTTGGTACTGTCCAGCTCATCCCATCATCTCCTGCGAGGTCTACCGCATTTCTGAAGGAAGACCTCCACCACCTGACCACCTGTTTGATGGAGGACCTTTGGCCGAAAGGTGTCGTTTTCCGGCGTTTCCGAGGATGGTTACGCGACATCTCGCAGCGAAACACGACGCCGACGTTACGTGTTTAGTTAAAGTTTTATTCACTGTTTATTGTTTAATAATTATGTATTAGTTTGTTATTTTTGTATTATGTTATAATGTGTATTTTACTTATGGGCCTTAGTTGCCTGAAATAAAATGGTTATTATTATTATTATTTCTACTTCTGGCTGTGTCAGGTCTAAATAAATGAGCTTACTTGATGCCTACTACCTACAACCCCTTTTTTATGGAGGTTGGGAAATCATCAAATGACTCCTTCGGCTCCGGGCGGAGCTTAAGGGAGTGTCAGACTTCTACTGACTAAAAACCAACCATGTTCCTTCTTAGCCCTTTGTGTCCGGGGCCGCGGTATCTCTGCCGCAACTTTCGTTTTATTTTCCTTTCTTGTATTTTTTTTTAGATTTCTTATGTGTTGTATGTGTACCTATTGCTTTTTATTGTCTTATTGTATGCTCGTCATGTTTCTGCGACAAATAAATATTTTTTTCTTTCTTTCTTTCTTTTGAACAACCTGCAGCTACCTACATATCCTTGAGAGGTTTTTCTAAAATATGTTGATGGGATTAATACTATCTACTCGAGTACAGCAAACATAATCATCATAACCATATATTTTTGATCGAAAGGTTCGCTTCGAGCACCTTTTCAACTAAAATACTTTTTACCTAGCTCAACCTATAAAACAGGAGACCCTAAAAACACACTTATCCTTGATAATCATAAAATTCTTAGCATATAGGTACGTGTGCGAGCATGTGGAGATATGCTGGGAATATGAATAGAAGCCGTATTTATAAGATAACGCACGGAATTCAATTATGGTATACAGCGTGTACTTGTATGTATTTCCAAAACGATATGTCTGGAGTCTGAATTTTGGTAGACAGATAGCTGCTTTTATGGAGGTGTACATATGACATCAAGGGCGGTGTGATCGATGAGTTTGCGGTTTGTTGGTGGTTTCGATTACGTATAACCACAAAAAAGTTTAAAGAATTTTTGAGAAAAATTAAACAAAGTTCTCACAATCGAAAGCACAAAAATATTGCAGAGAAGCAGTATTCAGTGTCTGAAGTTTCAGAGGCCTCATACACTAATTAAGAGTGTAGTGTATATCTATTTAATAGATATGTAAACACTGTCTGACAGCCACAACAAGTCAGGGAGCTGTCACTAATGACATCTGTCACTTACAAGAATGGCGGGAAGTTACAGGTGAAGCGTATCCTGGACAGGACCTTGGTGTTGATGGTGAGCCTGTGAAATAGTTAGTCAATTGTGTCATTAACCTATTAGCTCTGCTAATAGTGAGTACTATAATAAGAAACATAAACGCCTGGATATATTTGTCGGAGGAGACTAGTAATATTCATTTTCATGATGTTCGGGCATGATGGATATCCTGAAATAAGACTCGGTGGTTGTTCAGTACAATGCTACACATTGATAATCACACCACAGTTACAAAATAATAACGGATGCTCATGACAAACAATCAAATCAATAACATGGAATCCAATGAGGTTAGTTGCAACGCGACCACGACCAACCGAAGCGCCGCCGTCTGACATAGAACCGTCTGCTGGCTCCGGCTCCTCTAAATTGACGACCGCTTTCTGTTATCCATCACCTTGAGGCGCGTCCCCACTAGCAGCCGCGCGGCTCGTAGTGTAAAGATCCTGTTAGGCCTCGCTCACGTCCACACCCACGAGACTCGGCCACGCGGCCCTAATGGGGACGCGCCTTTACAGTTGTCGTTGGTAACCGCCAAAACTAAACACACTCAAACAATATTCAAGAGGTTGAACTAAACGACAATAATTGTTTGAGATTCCAATGTTGGGACATCACTATTTTGTATGTTAATAGTGTGCACATCACTAGATATTATCTATGTATCCGGTTCCTATCTGTTATTCCAGCTAGATACTATGATGTCTGTCCCCGTCTGTGATACTGCTGTCTGTCTGTATTAATTATGTGTGCCATGTATCAATAAACCAAGTCAACCTCACCGGTGTCTTATTCAACAAGCCTACAGAATAATAGTTCTGATTCTAACCACCTTGTAAGACTACAGTCTCCGACATATTTATATGTGTTTAACTTATATATTATATGTTTTACTAAGCACCAAAAGACATGAGAGACAACATGAGATGAGAGATGAGATGATGTGATGAGATGTTGTCTTGTTTAACCCTAAGGTTGACTGGTAGAGAATGCCTTGTGGCATTAAGTCCGCCTATGTATCTTTATTGTGCATAAAGTTTAAATAAATAAATAAATAAATAAAAGCACCCAAAGCGGAATTTTGAACTGGACAATGACGTGTGTGCAAGATGTGACGCATAAAAGTTGACGCTCTGGCGGCACAATTGGCCAAGTGGTTGAGTGATTGACTGCTGCGTTGCGTGTCGCGGGTGATCCCCGCACGGAACAATTATTTGTATTGCTTACAGATACTTGTTTTAGACCTAGCTGTTTGTATATATGTTAGTTGAAATGTTAGTAAACGCGCGTTTAAAAAGAACTAAAAATAACCTTTTTTAACCTTCATCGATTACAGTCGTGATGTTATGGTATGATTTACTAAAAGAAAGGTAATCTTTTAGTAAATCAGGGTTAACCCTTTCCCCTCGGTGCTGCGGGTTGTTCGCAAGAGATACCGCGGCCTCGACATGAAGGGCTAAAATGGAACATGGGTGGTTTTTAGTCAGTAGAAGACTGAAAAAAAAAATTGTTAACCCTTTCAAATTTAATAAACGTTGATTAACACTAATGTACTTATTTTTGATTCATCATAAGCCACATTACTATTCAGAAGCATTAACCAAGATTACTTAAAAAATATTGAATTCAATATAAAAACAAAAATATCGAAGGCAATCCTTTGAAGTCAGTGGAAATTATATCTATCTTTCAGACGGTATTTTATAAATATCTTTCATATTATCTAGGTAAAGGCAAGTGCCTCTTCGGCTTTTCTGTTATCTTTCTTCGCCTTTTACTAAAGATAAGGGTATTGTTTTGTGAAGATTTTGTTTAGTTTTAAAGGTTTTTTCGAAGGCTTTACAATCGAAGAAAAGTATTGAAAATTAATAAGTTGCTAAGGAAAACATGGGGAAGAAATCAGTATTATAAGTGATATTTGTCGACGGCATGTAAAACCGCGATATAAACTCTGACACTAGGTTTGGAAATAACCACACGCTAAAGATGATACGTATAAACTGACTTTTTTTTAATTAATTAAATAACCCGTCCCGCTCTGGGTAGAGCGGAACGGAATGCCAGACTTCTACTGACTAAAAACCACCCATGTTTCTTCTTGGCCCTTGTGCCGACGGGTATAACTTACCCGCGTTTTTTTTTTTTTTTCAGATATTTTCGTGGCCTATGTAGAAGAACTGTGCAAAATTTCATCAACATTATTTTAGTAGTTTAGGAGCTTAGTCTTTAATTGCCGCACTCAGAGGTATTTAATGACTACTTAAGCCGTAGTAAAGATTTGACATACAAAAACCTTACTCTTAAGTAATCATTAACCGTCGCTGAGTGCGGCATTAAGGCACGATTCAACGTGATAATGCTGCCAGCTCTCTGGGTAATTTTCCTGTTGACAGCAATAATAATTCTTTCCTTTTTGATACTTGTACATATTTTATTGTAAAGATGAGTACCTGTAAAACAATAATAAAGAAGGGCTTATAAAACCAGCTTTCGTCTTTCCAAATTTCAGCCAGGTACGGTACTTAAAAATAGAGTTTTGTTTATTTATTTTCTGAGAATTCAACCGCTGCTCCCACTTTACGGCCGAAGTTTTAAAAGGTTAAGTTGATACCAAATTCAGGTCAAGAGTTATTCTACAAGTTCACTCGTAAAAAATTTAAACAGCAAAAGAATTTGTGGTTTTTAAAAACTATTTAATAAATTTAAGGGTAAAATTTGAGGGTAAGTAAAGTTAAATACAAGGGTCCCTATATGACTTCAGAACACTATTCTGCGAAAATTGTTACACCGATGACAATTCATCGAAGCTTTGATAATAGGACCTGTTTCTTAAACCTTAGCTTTCAAGAAATTTTCGAGATTCCAGAGACAAGATGGTACTTATCGGCCCTTGACACATTCAAAATCAAAATCAAAATCAAAAGTCATTTATTCAAACTAGGCTGATAATCAGCACTTTTCGAACGTCAAAATTTACTTTACTTTACTTTACTCATTTACAAGTGACAGTCCCCCAAAACGCCCACCCTTCGACACTTCCTAGTGTTTTTTGCTGGAAAGAAGAAGTGGCGGAACAAACTCCCCAGCAACACATCTGTCTGTTTGGTTAGAAGAACCAGACTCGATACAATAGAAAGGTGTAACTTAATATTACGATTGATTACAGACACAAGTCAAAAATAAAAATGTATATAATAATAAAAACATAAAAAAGACATAACATGTCAGTAAACTAATTTTAGAGAAAGAACATAAATAACAAACAAACAAACATTGTCTTGTGTTCAACTCAGCGACCAACTATTCCTATCATTTAAGTAGTCGTTAATGGAATAGTAAGCTTTGAAACAAAGATTAGATTTTACTTTGGCTTTAAATGCATTAAATGGCAAGTCTAGAAAAGAAGATGGCAATTTGTTATAAAATGTTATACCGAGCCCTACGAATGAATTATGAAC